>JAITYX010000068.1:703125-1406250 GCA_021018815.1 Talinum fruticosum
TGGTGTCTTGAAAAGTAAGGTGGAAACCACCGTTAAGCTTAGCGTTGCAGATTTCCAGTTTTGGAAAGAGATAACCATGACACAATGTCTGGGCCATGGTCGAAGTCGAAAAAGACTTGTCCGCTTGTGATTTGACGTTTTAAAGCCGGTTACTTTTGTAATTCAAAAAATAGGATAGTCTCGTTTGAATAACCTACAAAAGTAAATCAATTTGGTTCTCAAAATATAAAATACTTTGGTCCAAGATTAGACATAGATAAATAAATTAATTAAGATAATTAAGTGCATAATTATCCGAGTCGGAAAACGAATGGAATTTTCCGAGTCTAATATCCATGAGACTCAAAATCCATCCGAGTTAGTCTAAAAGAGAATCAAATCATATAAAGAATATCGAGTAGACAGACTTGATTTAGACAAAGCAAAGTTCAAACAAAATATGCTTACTTAGATGAATGAATTAACATGGTAATTCTTGGAACACGAAGTCAAGTCCGAGTTTATACACGTTATAGTAAATGTTTGAACATGCGATATATTTGAGTGTTGTCCGAGTGACTCGTAACGAGTGTGTAGAATGGCATGTAAGAGTATGATTTTTGAGTCGATCGAAGCGGATGAAAACGAATGCAATAGATTCCGTAACACTCGTAAAAGATTCTATATCACTTAGAAAAGTTTCTAAGGCACATAGAATGACTTGTAATCAAAACCTTATGAGAGCTGCAGTCTTATACCTGATTCTTTGATGGAACTCAAAATGATGTTTATGTAAAGTCCGAGTCTTCAATCTCCCCTTTTGATGAAAGGCATTCCATACTTTGACAAAACTTTGTTAATGATATAGATCCGGGTTTTCAATCTTGCTCGGAAAATAAGTCGATAAGATGTGATAAAATTGAGTTCTATCAAAGCACATCTATCTATTAGAGCAAATAAAATGAGATTGCATAGCAAGTGCTAAGGTATCGGAGTAAGAAAAATACTCGATAGACACATCAATGATTGGACGCCGATAGCAGGATTATTAATGAAATTTCATTATAGAAACTCGTAAATAATTGCTTTAAGCAAGTAAACCCGAAGGCAGATAGCAATTATTAATGAAATGCATTATAGTTAAAGAGTTTACACAAAAGAGGGTGAGAGAAAGTCCCCTGAACAAGACAAAAATTTTTCTAACTTTTCTCCCCTTGCCTTTCAGAAAAAAAAAAAAAAAAAAGAGGAAGAATGTAACAAGTAGATACAGATTTGATGTGTGGACAAAAAAAAATTGAAAACAAAAAAAAACAAAAACAATAATTAAGATGGAGGAGTCTCGAGTCGAGGTGGGTGGACGAGTAGTGCGCCTTCGCCGATAAGATCTAGAAGATGTTGACAAGCGAGGTGGAGACAACACCGGGATATCCGGAATGGGCTTAGCTCCGAGTGGCTGACCCGGAACTAGGTCGTCCGGAGGCTCATCCTCCCGGAACTCAGCCGATGAAGGGGTGTGCTCAGGCGACCGACTGCGGACTCGACCATGGTCAGCGAGGATCGTCCCGACCCACTCGGACTACCGTCTAAGCCGATCATCTCCGGTTGAGGTGCTCGGAGCACTTGGACCCTCTCGCTCCTACTGCCCTTGTTCTTCATCTTTCTCCCCGCCTCATATGGACCTCGCCTCATCCGCAGGCGCCTCTTCTTCTTCTCCTTCTTCTTCTTCTTCTTCTTCTTCTTCTTCTTCTTCTTCTTCTTCTTCTTCTTCTTCTTCTTCGGATGATTTGGCCGGACTTGAGGATTCCTCGAAGTGTCTAAGTCGACAGGATCCCGAGCCGCCTTAAATCACCTCTCCCGAAGGAGCTCGATCAGCTCCCTCTCGCTCCTTAACCAGTGGCCTTCATCTCGAGAAGCACATCTTGCTCGCTCTCGAATTTGGGATTGAGTGGTTTTCTAGTTAATGGTCATAGACTGGAAGACAGTCTTGAATGATCGGAGGATGTCCTTGAACTCGGTGGACACCGAGGAGAGCTTGTCCATGATAGCAGTGGACAAGGCGAAGAGATAATTTGAGAAACACCTGAAGTGGAGGCACCACCAGCTGGAGGAGGTAGAGAAAGAGTGGGCCGAGTCCGATTCTAAGGCGGAGAAGGTGGCCTCGGCTTCGAGCTATGGACCCGGACACTCGGTTGGGTTTCCTGGTATCTATACCCAAGGAGTTCCTCTTTGCTAATGACAATGGCAGCCTCTCGAAACCGCGTTAGGATTTGAGGGAAGAGGAACATTGAATTGTTTGAAAATGAACTTGAAAAGAGCCACGAAAGGAAGAGGGGTGGTCTTTTGTTATGAGTCCGAGCCAGCACAACTGCCATTTGCTCGACTATTACAGAAAGAGGTCTACTACGTAGCCCTCTAGAATATCGAAAAGAGCTTTGAGATGCTTGGAGTTGGGGTTCTCCTTGCTAGAATGCTGTAAGAAGAACGTTCTCATCAAGAAGAAACATAGAAGACGAGCTTCGACTTTAGTTGGGTCACGGAGAAGTTTTTGCGTGACCTAGGGAATTCTTTAGCGTACTTCTTAAAGAAGTCGTCAGCAACCTTGTTGAAAGGTATGGGGTTGCTGTTCAAGAAAAGAGAAGATACTTTGAACAAAGCGGTGCGAAGGGAAGCATTGATGCGAATGGTGATGTTCTGAACACGTGAGGTGAGGATACCCTTAAAGCTAGAAAGATGAGTGTAAAACTCGAGAGATGAGTTCGTGGTAAATGAACTCGCTAAAACAAAGAAAATTGTAGACCCCAGTGGATTGGATGTGAGGCAACCATGAAAATTTTGTGGTTGGAAAGAATTTATCATCCAAGCATGAGATGTCTGGGTGACAAGAGGTTTGGAAGGATTGGAGGGGCCTTCCTGGCTTTTAGTACGTGGTTTCTTGGTTGCGGAACCAAGAAAATCGGAGTGGGAACCTCTTTTCGGCATGTTTGTTGTTGAAAAGAGAAGAAAGAGATGAACTATTGAGAGAGAGAGAGAGAGAGAAAGACGAAAGCTTGAAGAGAGTGAGGGAAAAAGAGAACGAAAATAAAAGAGTAGAAGAAGAGAGAGCTGCGAGCAACGAGTTTACTTAAGATGTTCTTCACTCAGCTTTAGATCACCGAGCATTGCTTTGATCGTAGAGAGCTTGTTCACGAAGATTTAATTGCGAGAGTGAAAGTAAGCGAAGAGTAAAGTAGCGAAATAAAGGAAAGTAAGCGCTATTTATAGAGAAGTAAGCATTCTGCAAGATTCTGCTCGACTAGCTCTTCGACGGTCACCTCGACCGGTGTGATTGTTCTCTTCTCCAACGGTTAGAATTTCAGTAGTTGTCTCCCAACGGCTAGTTGTCCGATAACAGCGCGAGAGAGAGAGAGAAAAAAAGATTTTTAAGATAAATTCGAAATTCTCCATTTGTCTAGAGATGATTTCGTAAGATTGACGTCCATTTTTCTCAAAATTCTAAGTCCGACTCAGCTAAGTTTCGAGTGACTTAGAAACCGCAAACAAATAATAATTCTTAGCTCAGTATCACCGGTTCAACTGAACTAATAACTTATTAAAGAAAGTAAGCACACAACACATAATCATGCTAAGAATTTTCAAACGAAAAGCACAAATTATGCGTTTAACATACCAAGCTCATTCCTCATAAAGCAAAACCGATCCTCACTAAGTGGCTTAGTAAAGATATTAGCTAATTGAAGATTGGTAGGAATGAATTCAAGTTCAATATCACCTTTCGCAGAATGGTCTCTTAAGAAATGGTACTTGACCTCGATATGTTTTGTCTTTGAGTGCTAAACTGGGTTCTTGGTGATGCTGATTGCACTCGATTATCACACTTGATTGGAATTGATTTGAATGTAAGTCTAAGATCTCTCAAGTGTTGCTTTATCCATAAAATTTGAGCACAGTATACCCCAACTGCGATATACTCGACTTCGATAGTTGATAGAGCTACTGGGTTTTGCTTCTTTGAGTGCCAAGATATCGTGGATTGACCCGAAACCGGCGAGCTCCTGAGGTGCTCTTCCTATCAACTTTGTACCCAGCATAATCAGCATCCGAGTATCCAATGAGCATCGGTTCGAGTCTCTCGGAGTACCACGGACCTAAATTCCGATTCCCTGCAAGATATCTCGAATATTCTCTTCACCGCAGATGAGATGTGATTCTTTTGGATTAGCTTGAAATCTTGCACATAGATAGACACTAAACATTATGTCTGGTCTACTAGAAGTAAGATATAGCAAAGATCCAATCATACCTCGATAGAGTGTCCGATCTACTGCTTTACCTTTTTCGTCTTAGTCCAGCTTTTATGTTGCTACTTATGCGGGTTCGCTGCATGCTTTGCATCTTAAAGTTTGTACTTCTTTAGCAGTTCCTTGGTGTGCTTTGATTGATGGACATATATTCCGTCTCTGTCTTGCTTGATTGGTAGACCAAGGAAGAAATTGCGTTCTCCCATCAAACTCATTTGAAATTCCTGTCTCATTAACTCGTAAAATTCTCGACATAGAATTTCATTAGTAGCTCCAAAAATTATGTCATCAACATATATCCGAGCAATCAGAAAGTCTTTCCCCTTGGTTTTTATAAAGAGAGTCTTGTCAATCTGACCTCTCCTAAAATCATTTTGAACCAAGAAATTGCTCGATCTTTCATACCAAGCTCTAGGAGCTTATTTAAGACCATAAAGAGCTTTTTGCAGTTTGAAAATATGATTTGGAAATTCTGAGTTTTCAAATCCAGGGGTTGCTCAACATAGACTTCCTCTTCAATAAAACCATTGAGAAATGCATATTTAACATCCATTTGATACAATTTGATATCCATGTTAGATGCAAATGCCCATAAAATTTTAATAGCTTTAATTCTGGCTACAGGTGCAAAGGTTTGCCTACAATCAATCCCTTCTTCTTGATTGTAACCTTGAGCCACAAGTCTAGCCTTATTTCGACTACCAACCCACCTTCATCTAGTTTGTTCTTGAAAACCCATTTGGTTCCTATGACTGGGTGGTCGGAAGGTCGTTTGGTCGAGTCCGGACTTGGTTTCTTTCGAATTGATTGAGTTCCTCTTGCATGGCCTCTACCCATTCAGGTTCATTTAGGGCCTCTAGTGAATTTCTATGTTCAGTTAATGATATGAATGCAGTGAATGCACATAGATTTTTGAAGAGAGGAACGAGTTCTTACCGCACTCGTTGATATCGGATAAGATGTTTTCTAGTGGGTGACTCGGAAGCATACTTGAATGCTCTACCTGTTCTCTCGGTTCATTAGATCCGTAGGTTGAAATGATTGATCCGCGTAAGTCCTGTTCCGAGTGAACTTACTCATCAGATTGTCCTTCAACATTCTGAGCTGGTTCTTGAGTTGTCTCATTCCGAGTCACTTCGTCTAAGTGACTTTATTCTGAGTGCCATGGATTTGATTCATGATGAACTCATTTTCATCACGATCATCATTTCTGCTGAGCCTTAGCTCTGAGAATGTTGACTCACTAGGTTTTTCCTGTTTAGTCTCATCAAACACAACGTGGATGGTTTCTTCCACTGTGTTAGTTCTTTTATTGAAAATACGATATGCTTTCCTATGCGATGAATAACCAAGAAAAATACCTTCATCCGACCGAGCATCAAACTTGGTTAGGTGATCCTTACCATTGTTATGGACGAAACACTTATATCCGTAAGGTCCGAAGTATGAAATATTGGGTTTCTTCCCTTTGTAGAGCTTGTATGGTGTTTTCTTCAGGATGGGTCTAATGAGGCATCTGTTCAAAGTGTAGTTAGTCGTGTTGACTGCCTTAGCCCGTAAATAGTAGGGTAGATTGTGTTTAATCATCATTGTCCTTGCTATTTGTTCAAGAGTTCTGTTCTTTCTCTCCACTACTCCATTTTGTTAAGGAGTTCTTGGTGCTCGAGAAGTTGTGGGAGATGCCATTCTTATCACAAAACTCTGCAAACTTTGAGTAGTCGGACTCCCTTCCTTAGTTAGTTTGAATTCTCTAGATCTCGATCCGAGACTCAACTTGGATTTTCATGCGAGCTTACTCGAACTCTTTGAAAGCTTCATTTTTATGCTTAAGAAAACACACCCGGTAAATCGTGAGTAATCATCAACAATAACAAGCACATATGATTTACCTCCGAGACTCTTGACAGGGATTTCACCACATAAATCCATATGCAACATTTCGAGCACCTTGGATGTGGAAACAGTTTCAGAGATTTGAAAGATGATCCGACTTGTTTCCTTTTGTGCATGCTTCGCAAATTTTATCTTTCTTAAATGCACAATCAGGGAATCCTCCGACTAAATCGTGAGATGCGAGTTTCTTAATGGTATGCATGCTAACATGACCTAGTCTACGATGCCATGACCGTGAATCATCATGAAGAGATGCTTTTAAACATGATAAGTTCCGACTCGGGTCGAAAGAGGGATAGTGTAAGTGTTACCTGATCTCTTACCCGAGAGCTTGATCTCTTTGGTAGCATCATCGAAATATAGCAATTGGTCCGAGTGAATCTTACCTCTTGACCTTTATTACACAGTTTAGATATGCTTAGCAGTTGTACTTTAACCCTTTGACAAGGTATATTGGCTGACCAGATTGCTTCCTTTGCCAATCTTGCCAATCCCAATTATCTTGCCTTTGTTATCTTCCCCAAACGTGACTTTTCCTCCTTCATAGTCTTCTAACTCGTAAAAGAGTCTTGAATCTCCCGACATGTGGCGTGAGCATCCACCGTCTAGGTACCAATGCCCTTTTGTTCTTTTCTGAGTCACCTGTAAATTAGAAACAAACTAACCCTTCTCACTTCCTTTAACGAACCCAAGTAACACCCTTTACTGTGGTCCTTTTCGAGGAAGAAGACTTTTCGAACCCAGATTTGAATGACTTTGGGTTTGGTCCGATTTTGAGTCTTCCGTTTAGAGAACCGAGTCCGTGTCTCTTTCTTTTGAAAAACTTTTCTTTTATAAACCGGTGGAGAAGGTTTTCTCCTGTAAGCTGGTTTAGGCTCAGTCCTCCTTTCATTCTTATGAATGGGACCGTGCTCAGCCTTCTTGAACTTACTAGTTCTGGAGTCCTTTTGAAAAGTTCTGAGTAGGAATTGGATTCCTCCTTTTGTTAAAACCAAGATCTTCTTTTCTAAAGGAGAAACATTGGGACCCTAAGAGTATATCAAGGTTTTTCCGACCTTGAGTAAACTTTAAAACAACATCTTGAGACTCGTTGAGCTTTTGCTTTAGTTGCTTATTTTCCCTTCGAGTAACTTAGACTCAGTCTCATTAGATTGAGCACTAGTCTTAAGTTCTCTTAGAGTAAGTCTCAGCTTTTCCAATTCATTTTTTAAAGAGATGCTCTCGAAGTGATTGATCAAGTTGTTCTTTAAAAGAGAAGAGTCGAATTGGACTTCTCTTCCAAAGTGAAAATATACTTAGCTAAATCAACTTTGGAAAACTTGAGAAAGTATTCAATTACCTCCCGAGGATTTGTTTCTTCACTATCTAAGTCATCCGAGTCCGACTCTATTTCGTTAGAGAGTGCCATCGGACATTTTGAGTCATCTCGAGTCTTCATCATCTTCCGATGAGTCTTCATCACTCCATGTGGCCATCATAGCCTTTTTCTTTCTTCTCGTCCCTCTTTCTCTTGGGACAGTTCTTGACTATGTGTTCCTTGCTACCATATTCAAAATAGCCAGAGTTCTTAGTCAAAGATAACTTTGAAGGGGAAGAGTGTTTACCTTTTCTATCCTTCTTGTCTTTCTTATAGAACTCTTCTCTTGGCTTCTTATCCCATCTCTTGTGCTTCATCATTCTCTTGAAGCCTCTAGCGATAAGTGCCATGGGATCCTTTTCTAAGTTAGAAGAACTCAGATTTGCTTCTCTGGTTTATGAGGCTTTCAGCGCAATGTTCTTTTTGGTGCCGACCTCTGCATCCTCTTCTTCCAGGTGGATCTCATAGGTGAGAAGCTTCCCAATGAGTTCGTCCGACTTTGGTAGAGACAAGTTCTAAGCCTCTTCGATAGCTATCACCTTGGGACCCCATCTTTTCTTGGGTAGGCTTCGAGTATCTTTCTGCACATTTCCTCGTGGGAAATCTTTCTACCCAAAGATTTGAGATTGTTGGTAATCTCAGTGAAGCGGATGAACATCCGAGTGATGTTCTCTTCTGGCTCCATCTTGAACAGCTCATACTTGTGAAGATATTGGCTTATCTTCGCTTGTCCGACCTGGCTTTTGCCTTCATAAGTGTTGACCAGTGTATCCCATAGTTCTTTGGCTGTGTTACAGTGCAGACACTCGGTTGTAGTCTTCTCGAGCCGACGGTGCGCATCGAATGTTACTCGTCTTGAAGTTCTTTCGAACTTTTATGCTTCATCGATAGTGAACTCAGCCTTTGTCTTGGGCACGAGTCTTGTTTCTTCTATCTTCATGGGAATGTACTTGCCTACTTGTATGATGTTCTAGACATCCTCATCATGATCTAGCAGGAAACATTCCATGAGCTTCTTCCAAGTGCACGAAGTTAGTTCCTTTAAACTTTGGTGGTCTGCTGGAAGATCTTCCTTCATCGAACTCTCCATTGTTCCGAACCATTTGATCTTTAGACCTTTGGATGGTTAGATCCTTTCCGAAAGGCTAGGCTTTGATACCGATTGAAGGTTTTCTCTCGGAGAAGCTAAGTCACCCTAGAGGGGGTGAATAGGGTGATAAGGAAATTCACTCGAGTTAAACACTAGATATGACTCTGAGGAGAATGTGAGTCAAGAATGAACTCGAAAAACACTCGACTCGTAGTTAAGAAGAAGATGAAGATACGGATTGGACAGAACTTTAAATCTGTCCGAGTCTAGATTGGACTCGTAAAAGTATCAACATAGAAATTACGTGGAAACCCTCCTGGGCGTAAAACCACGGACCGTGCTACTCCAAGCACAAAGTCAAATCCACTATTTTGAATACACAAAATATAGTAGAATGACTCAACCAGAGTTGCTCCCCTTAGACAACTCCTTACAAGTTTTTCCTAGACTCGAAATTCCTTTATCCGATCTAGTACTTCCAAACCGAGATAATCTTTACAGCTGGGGACAACCGAGCTGAGTTAACCCTTACAGCTCGGTCAAGGGACCTTACTCGTAAAGTAAGAATAAGTGTTTGTAATATATTACAAGACCTTACAACTCGAGAGAATATTAAATATAGAATTGGAGTTGTAAGTAGAAGATTGAGTATGAATACAAAGACTTTAGCTTAGGAATATGTATTGACAATTGGTTCAGCAATCTTCAAGTCTTGAGAGCTGGCTTCTATTTATAGATAACCAAGCAGATTAGCCGTTGTGACTATCTTCTTACCTGGAAGTCCTTTGTGACCGTTGCAATGGATTTTTGAGTCACTCGGAAAATATCCGTTGAGTTGTGAACGTTGGGTAATGGCTCTTGAATCCTTTGGAAGTCCCAATTCACTAGTGGTGTCTTGAAAAGTAAGGTGGAAACCACCGTTAAGCTTAGCATTGCAGATTTCCAGCTTTGGAAACAGATAACCCCGACACAATGTCCGGGCCTTGGTTAGAAGTGGAAAAAGCCTTGTCTGCTGGTGATTTAACGTTTTGAAGCCAGGTTACTTTTGTAATTCGAAAAATAGGATAGCCTCGTTTGAATAACTTACAAAAGCAAATCAATTTGGTTCTCAAAGTATAAAATACTTTGGTCCAAGATTAGACATAGATAAATAAATTAATTAAGATAATTAAGTGCATAATTATCTCGAGTCGAAAAAGAATGGAATTTTCTGAGTCTAATATCCATGAGACTCAAAATCCATCCGAGTCAGTCTAAAAGAGAATCAAGTCAAATAAAGAATATCATAGTAGAGAGACTTGATTTAGACAAAGCAAAGTTCAAACAAAATATGCTGACTTAGAAGAATGAATTAACATGGTAATTCTTGGAACACGAGGTCAAATATGAGTTTATACACGTTATAGGAAATGTTTGAACATGTGATATATTTGAGTGTTGTCCGAGTGACTCAGAACGAGTGTGTAGAATGGCATGTAAGAGTATGCTTTCCGAGTCGATCGAAGCATATGAAAACGAATGCAATAGATTCTCGTAATACTCAAAAAGATGCTATATCACTCGAAAAGTTTCTAAGGCACATTGAATGACTTGTAATCAAAGCCTTATGAGAGTTGCGAGTCTTATACCTGATTCTTTGATGGAACTCAGAATGATGTCTATGTAAAGTCCGAGTCTTCAATATCCCCCTTTTGATGAAAGGCATTCCATACTTAGACAAAACTTTATTAATGATATAGATTTGGGTTTTCAATCTTGCTCAAAAAATAAGTTAGTAAGATGTGATAAAATTGAGTTCTATCGGAGCACATCTATTTATTAGAGTAAATAAAATGAGATTGCATAGCAAGAGCTGAGGTATCGAGTAAGAAAAATACTGATAGACACATCAATGATTGGACGCCGATAGCAGGATTATTAATGAAATTTCATTATAGAAACTCGTAAAATAATTACAGTAAACCCAGAAGGCGAGATAGCAATTATTAATGAAATAATTGCTTTGAGAGCGAGAGCGAGTAAGCAAGAGAGTAAGCTACCAGAGAGTAAAGTAGCGAAATAAAGGTTAAGGGATGCTATTTATAGCGAAAAGGAATGGCCTTCAATATTCAGTATGGCCTAAACCTCCAACGGTCGCCTCGAGCAGTGTTACGTTTCGCTCTTGAACGGTTAGAATTCCAGTGACTTTCTCCCAACGGCTAGTTCACTTATTGATGCGTGCGGTAGAGAGAGAGAGAGAGAAAAAAGAGAAATTTAAGAAGAAATTTCTAAAATTCTCCACTTTTCTAGATATGATTTCGGAAGATTGATGTCCATTTTGCTCAAAAACTAAATCGACTCAGTATGGTTTCCGAGTGACTCGGAAAACTCAAACACATAATAACTCTTAGCTCGGTTTCACTCAGTCAAATGAACCAATTGCTATTAAGGCAAAGAAAGAAAAACATATAACACATAATCATGCAAGACAATTTCACATAGGAAATCACATAATCATGCATTAATAATTCCAAGCTCATTCCTAATAAAGCAAAACCGATTCTCACTAAGTGGCTTAGTGAAAATATCAGCTAACTAAAATTTCGTAGGAATGAATTCAAGTTCAATATCACCTTTCTCAGAATGGTCTCTCAAAAAATGATATCTGACCTCAATGGGAAGGTTTGCTCTCGGAGAAGCTAAGTCACCCTAGAGGGGGTGAATAGGGTGATAAGGAAATTCACTCGAGTTAAACACTAGATATGACTTTGAGGAGAATGTGAGTCAAGTATGAACTCGGAAAAACACCGACTCGGAGTTAAGAAGAAGATGAAGATATAGATTGGACAGAACTTTAAATCTGTCTTAGTCTAGATTGGACTTAGAAAAGTATCAACTTAGAAATTACGTGGAAATCCTCCTAGGGCGGAAAACCATGGACCGTGCTAGTCCAAGCACAAAGTCAAATCCACGATTTTGAATCCACAAAATATAGTAGAATGACTCAACCAGAGTTGCTCCCTTAGACAACTCCTTACAAGTTTTTCCTAGACTCGAAATTCCCTTATCTCGATCTAGTACTTCCTAACCGAGATAACCTTTATAGCTGGGGACAACCGAGCTTAGTTAACCCTCACAGCTCGGTCAAGGGACCTTACTCGAGACAGTAAGAATAAGTTGAAGACTCGGACACCTCTCAACGCATTTCGAGTTGCATTAAATGATTCAGGTATAACCATCTCATACTTATAGAGTTTTGATTCCAAGGCATTCTCTCGTATCTCGAAACTTCTTTGAGTAAAATTGTATCTTCTCTAAGTGATACAGCTCTTACTTCTTATATTTCCTGCTTATCTTTAAGTGACTCGAAAACCGGTTCGTTGTTCCGAGTCCAACATCACTCGATTTATCGCAGATTGAATAGACTAGTATCTCGTCTTTTCCCACTCGGAATCCGATTTCGGTTATAAGTTCTATTATGTTATAAGTCAGTATTTTTAGTATCATTATTGCTTAGTCTATATCAAGTTATCTCACTCGATTCTTTACTCGGACTAGCTCCGATGGAATTTTTAGCTACATGGATATTGGACTTAGAAAATTCCATTTCGTTTCTAACTCGGATAATCGGTTGCTTAATTATCGTAATTATTTTATTATCTCGTGTTTAACCTTGGACCAAAGTATTTTATACTTTGAGAACCAAAATTGATTTACTTTTGTAGGTTATGCAATCGAGGATACACCTTTTTCAAACCACAAAAGTAACCGGCTTCGTAACGTCAAATCACCGATAGACATGGCTTTTCACCTTTCCCGCTCCAGTCCCCGAAGATTGTGTCGTAGCCGTCTCGTTTCCAAATCTAGAAAACCGAAACGCTAAGCTTAACGGTGGTTTCCACCTTATCTTTCAAGACACCGCCAATGGTTTTGGGACTTCCAAGAGAGTTAAACCGTTGTCCAACGTTCACATTACAACGGATACTTTCGAGTGACTTAGAAAGCTTCTATCAACGGTCACGAAGACTCTCGGTCAGCAGTTGAAGATAACGGCTTCTCTGCCTGGTTATCTATAAATAGAAGCCACTTCACAAGACTTGAAGATTGTCGAACCTATTGTTAATACACACACTTGAGCAAAGTCATTGTATTTACTTTCAATCTTCTACTTACAACTCCCACTCGTAATTCACTACTTTCCGAGTTGTAAGGTCTTGTACTTAGTTACAAACACTTTCTTACTTTCTCTGTAAGGTCCCTTGACTAAGCTGTAAGGGTTAACTCGACTTAGTTGTCCCTAGCTGTAAGGGTTATCTCAGCTAGAAAGTACTAGATTAGATAAGGGAATTTCGAGTCTAGGAAAACTTGTATAGAGTTGTCTAAGGGAGCAACTCGGGTTCGATCGGTTCACGGTATTTTGTGGACTCCAAATAGTGGATTTGACGTCGTGTCCGGATTGACACGGTCCGTGGTTTTCTCGCCCCAGGAGGGTTTCCACGTAATCTCTAAGTGTTTACTTTCCGAGTTCATTCTAGACTCGGACCATCTTAAAAGCATTTGCCTTTCTTTCCATTTCTATCTATTCAGTCTTTCGAGTCTCTACTTTTCCGACTCTATTTTGACTCGTAACCGGATTCCGCATTTTACTTGGTAAAAGAGTTTGAATTTCCACAAGATTACTTCCTCACCCTATTCACCCCCTCTAGGGTGACTCGGACTCTCCCGAGCAAACCTTCCATTGGTATCGAGCCTAGCCTTTCAAAAAGGATCTAACCCTCCAAAGGTCTAAAGATCAAATGGCTCGTAACACCGGAGAGTTCGATGAAGGAAGATCTTCTAACAGGCCACCAAAATTCAAAGGATCAAACTTTGGGCACTCGGAAGAAGCTTATGGAATGTTTCCTCATGGACCATGATGAAGATGTATGGGAAATAATACGACAAGGAAACTACATTCCAATGAAGACAGATGAATTCGAATCATTCCCAAGACAAAGGCTGAATTCACTCCCGGTGAAGCGTAGAAGTTCGAAAGAACTTCAAGGCAATGAACATTCTGATGTGCGCCATTAGCTCGGAGGAATACAATCGGGTGTCCGCTCGCAACACAGCAAAAGAAGTGTGGGACACACTGGTCAACACTTATGAAGGCATAAGCCAGGTCGGACAAGCGAAGATTAGTCAATATCTTCATAAATATGAGCTATTCAAGATGGAGCCGAAGAGAACATTACTCGGATGTTCATTCGGTTTACTGAGATTACCAATAATCTCAAGTCTCCGGGTAAGAAGATCACACACGAGGAAATGTGCAGAAAAATACTCGAAGTCTACCCAAAAGAAGATAGGGTCCGAAGGTGACTGCCATAGAAGAAGCTCGGAACCTCTCACTCTTAAAGCCGGACGAGCTCATCGGAAAGCTTCTAACTCACGAAATCCATCTAGAAGAAGAGGATGCTGAGGGAAGTACCAAAAGAAACATAGCACCGAAAGCCTCGGAATCCAAAGAAGCAATTTTGAGCTCTTCCGACTCGGAAGACGATCCCATAGCACTCATTGCAAGAGGCTTCAAGAGAATGATGAAGCACAAAAGATGGGACAAAAGGCCAAAAGAAGAATTCTACAAGAAAGATAAGAGAGGCAGAAAAGGTAAGTGTTCTTCTCCTTCAAAGTTATCTTTATCTAAGAATTCCGGGTGTTTCGAGTGTGGCAGCAAAGACCACATAGTCAAAGACTGTCCGAAAAGGAAAAGGGACAGAAAGAAGATGAAAGCCATGATGGCAGCAAGGAGCGATGAGGATTCATCAAAAGATGATGAGGACTCGGACGACTCAAAATGTCCGATGGCAATTTCGACTCGGAAGCTGAAAAGGAGTCGGACTCGGACTCGCACAATGAGGAAACTAACCCTCAAGAGGTAATAGATTACTTTCTCAAATTCTCCAAAGTTGATTTAGCTAAATACATTTTGACTTTGGAAGAAAAGTCCAATTCCGATTCTTCCCATTTCAAAGAACAACTTGAGTCAATTTCATCTAAGAGCAATTCTTTGAAAAACGAATTGGAAAAGCCGAGACTCACACTCGAGAGAACTCAAGACTAGTGCTCGAACTAATGAGACTGAGTCCGAGTTACTCAGGAAAGAAAATGAGCAACTAAAACGAAGCTCACCGAGTCTCAAGATCTGGTTTTAAAATTTACTCAAGGTCGAAAAACCTTGACATGCTCTTAGGATCACAATGTGTCTCCTTTTGAAAAGAAGGTCTTGGTTTCAACAGAGAATAGGAATCAAATTCCTACTCGGAACTCGTTTAAAAATGATTCCGAACCGTGAAGTTCGGGAAAGCCGAGCACGATCCCATTCACGTAAATGAAAGAAGGACTCAGCCCAGAACTGTTTACAAAAAGAAACCATTCTCTCCTGTTTCAAAAGGAAAAGTTTTTAAAAAGAAAGAGACACAAACTCAGCTTCCCGAGAGGAAGACTCGTAATCGGACAAAACCCAAAGTCATTCAAATCTGGGTTCCGAAACACCTTCTTCCTCGTAGAAAGGACCACAGTAAGGAATGTTACTGGGTTCATTAGAGGAAGTGAGAAGGGTTAGATTCTCTTTGTTTTGCAGGTCACTCGGAAGAGATCAAAAGGACACTCGGTACCTTGACGAGTGGATGTTCACGCCATATGTCGGGAGATGTAGGACTCTTTTCCGAGTTGAAAAGACATAAAGGAGGAAAAGTCACATTTGGAGATGATAGCAAAGGCAAGATAGTGGGGATTGGCAAGATTGGAAAAGGAAGCAATCTGGTCAGTCCAGTTTATCTTGTCAAGGGATTAAAATATAATCTACTCAAGCATCTCTCAACTATGTGACAAAGGTCAAGAGGTAAGATTCACTCGGACCAATTGCACTATTTCTGATGTCTCTACCAAAGAGATCAAGCTTTCAGGTAAGAGATCAGGTAATACTTACATCATTCCTCTTTCGACCCAAGTTAGAATTTATCTTGCTTAAAAGCATCTCTCCATGATGATTCATGGACTTGGCATTGTAGATTAGGCCATATTAGCATGCATACTATCAAGAAATTGGCATCAAATGGTCTAGTTAGGGGTTTACCTAACTGTGTTTTTGAGAAAGACAAAGTATGTGAAGCATGCACCGAGAGGAAACAAGTCGGATCTTCATTCAAATATCTCGAAGACAGTTTCCACATCCAAAGTGCTTGAATTATCGCATATGGACTTATGTGGTGAAATCCCTGTGAAGAGTCTCGGAGGTAAATCTTACATACTTGTTATTATTGATGATTATTCACGATTTACCTGGGTGTGTTTTCTTAAGCACAAAAATGAAGCTTTCAAGGAGTTCAGCAAGCTCTGCAGAAAAATTCAAGTTGAGTCTCGGACTCAAATCCAGAGGATTCGAACCGACCATGGAAGAGAGTTCGATTACTCGGAATTCTCGGAGTTCCGTGACAAAAATGGAATCTCTCACAACTTCTCAGCACCTAGAACTCCTCAACAGAATGGAGTAGTAGAGAGAAAGAACAGAACCCTTGAAGAAATAGCAAGGACGATGATGATTGAGCACAACTTGCCTTACTATTTCTTTGCAGAGGCGATCAACACAGCCTAACTACACTCTAAATAGATGCCTCATCGGACCCATTCTGAAGAAAACACCTTATGAGCTCTACAAAGGGAAGAAGCCAAATATTTCCTATTTCGGACCATTCGGATGTAAGTGCTTCGTTCACAACAATGGTAAGGATCATCTAACCAAGTTTGATGCTCGGTCAGACGAAGGTATTTTTCCGGGTTACTCCTCTCATAGCAAAGCTTATCGCATCTTCAATAAGCGAACTAACAAAGTGGAAGAAAGCATCCACGTAGTGTTTGATGAGCTTGAACAGGAGAAGCCAAGTGAGTCTTCATACTCGGAACCGAAGCTCGAAAAGATGATGACGAAGCCGAGCCTACAAAGACACAGACTCAACTCGCTCGAGAATGAAGTCACTCGGAACGAGGAAACTAAGAATGAGACAATTCAAGAGCTCGCTCGTAACGAACAAGTTAATGAAGAGGATCACTCGGAACAAGCTTCGAAGATCAAGCAGCTCAGCCCACAAACCTGGTGAATCAAAGAACTGGTAAAGCATTCAAATTTACTTCCAGTCATCCCCAAGAAAACATCATTTCGATATCAACAGTGGGGTAAGAACTCGTTCCTCTCTACATAATCTATGTGCATTCACTGCATTCATTTCATTAATTGAACCAAAAATGCACTAGAGGCCCTTAATGAACCTGAATGGGTAAAGGCCATGCAAGAGGAACTCAATCAATTCAAGAGAAACCAAGTCCGGACTCGACCAACCGACCTTTGACCACCCAGTTATAGGAACCAAATGGGTTTTCAAGAACAAACTGGATGAGGGTGGAGTGGTAGTAAGAAACAAGGCTAGACTTGTGGCTCAAGGTTACAATCAAAAGAAGGAATTGATTGTAGGGAAACCTTTGCACCTGTAGCCAGAATCGAAGCTATTAGAATTACTGTTGGCATTTGCATCCAGCATGCATATTAAATTATATCAAATGGATGTTAAGTGTGCATTTCTCAATGGTTTTATTGAAGAAGAAGTCTATGTCGAGTAACCTCCTGGTTTTGAAAACTCGGAATTTCCAAATCATGTTTTCAAACTTCAAAAGGCTCTCTATGGTCTTAAACAAGCACCTCGAGCTTGGTATGAAAGACTGAGTAGCTTCTTGGTTGAAAATGATTTTAAAAGAGATCAGATCGACAAGACTCTCTTCATAAAGACCAAGGGGAAAGATTTTCTTATTGTTCAAATCTATGTTGATGATATTATTTTCGGTGCTACTAATGAATTTCTGTGCCGAGAATTTTCCGAGTTGATGAGTCAAGAATTCCAAATGAGTATGATGGGAGAACTCAATTTCTTCCTTGGGTTACAAATCAAACAAGACAAAGATGGAATCTTTGTTCATAAATCAAAGTACACCAAGGAACTGCTGAAGAAATACAAACTTCAAGATGCAAAGCACGCATCTACCCCTATGAGCGAGTAGTATAAAACTTGACTCGGATGAGAAAGGTAAAGCAATAGATCAAAAATCTATCGAGGTATGATTGGATCTTTGCTATATCTTACTTCTAGCAGGCCAGATATAATGTTCGAGTGTTTGCCTATGCGCAAGATTTCAAGCTAACCCAAAAGAATCACATCTCATCTGCGGTGAAAAGAATATTCGAGATATCTTGCAGGTACTCGGAATTTAGGTCTATGGTATTCCGGAGACTCGGAACCGACTAATACTGGATACTCGGACGCAGACTATGCAGGATACAAAGTTGATCGAAAGAGCACATCCGGAGCTTGCCAATTTCGGGTCAATCCCTAATATCTTGGCACTCAAAGAAGCGTAACTCGGTAGCTCTATCAACTGCCGAAGCTGAATATATTGCAGCTGGAGCTCGTTGCGCTTAGATTCTATGGATTAAGCAACACTTGAAGGATCTTGGACTATTCCTCAACTCGGTTCCAATCAAGTGTGACAACCAAAGTGCAATCAGCATCACCAAGAATCCTGTCCAAGCACTCGAAAACAAATCATATCGAGGTCGGATATCACTTCCTACACGATCACTCGAAAAAGGTGATATTGAACTTGAGTTCATTCCTACTAACCTTCAATTGGCTGATATCTTTACTAAGCCTCTTGGTGAAGATAAGTTTTGTTTTATTCGGAATGAGCTTGATATGTTAAATGCTTAATTATATGCTATCCATTGCATAATTCCGTGTTATGTGTTTTCACTTTTAATAATAACCATTAGCTCAGTTGATTCAGTGATACTTGGGATGGTAGTTATTTCGTGTTTCGAGTCACTCGGAAACCATTCCGAGTCAAACTCGGACGTAGAGAAACTTGGACTTCAAATTTTCTGAAACTATCTCTACAACGAGTGGAGAGTTTCGGATCATATTTTCAAAAATCTTTTTCTCTCTCTCTCGAGCGCTGTGATAAGATATTAGCCGTGGATTTCTAACCGCTGGAATCTTAACCGTTGAAGAGAATCGTCACACCGGTCTTTGGTGACCGATGGACAAGCCGGGTCGAACGGAGTTATACTTAACGGATAGTTGACGGGCTTCTATTCTTTTATAAATAGCGCCTATTCATCTTCGTCTCGGTACTCTACATTCCATCTCTCTCGAACGAAACTTTTCGTGGAAGATTTCTACGTGAACAGTGATCCGTGAAGTTATTCAAGCGTCAAAGAAGCCATCTCTCGTAAGTTTCGACTTGCTCTCATCTTTTTCTTCTACATCTTTTTCATTTCTTCTCTTCTACCTCTCTTTCTCTTTCCTACTCGAAAGTTTCATCTTTCCTTCCTTCTTTCAATATGCCTAAAAGAGGAAACCATCCCGACTTCCGGGTCTCCTCCTCTTCCAAAAAGCCTCGCACCAATAAGCCGTAAAGCTCAACCCCCTCCAAACCTATTGTCACCCAAGCACCTTGCGTCTGGACGACAAATTCTTTCCAACAACCAAATTTTCTTGGTTGTCCCACATTCAAACCACCGGAGCATACCACTTCCTGTGTTTCAGCGAGTTCATCTATCCCGAACTCGTTTATGAGTTCTATACTCACCTCACCCACTCCGAAAATGTTCTAACCTCCAGGGTTCGAACATAACCGTTCGCATCAACACCTCTCTCCTCCACCGCTTGTTCAAGGTCTCCTCTCTTTTCTTGATCAGCAACCCCATTCCCTTCACCGAAGTCGCCGACGACTTCTTTGAAAAATACGCCAAAGAGTTCCCCGAGTCCCGGAAAAACTTTTCGTGACTCGGTTGAAGTCGAAGCTCGCCTTACGTGCTTTCTGCTGATGAGAACCTTTTTCTCACAGCATTCCAGACAAGGAGAACCCAACTCCAAGCACCTCAAAGCTCTCTTTGACATTCTTGAGGGCTACGAGTAGACCTCTTCCTCTCCATCATTGAGTAGATGGCCGCTGTGCCAGCTCAACTTCAATCCAAGAAGAACACCTCCCTTCCTTTCGCTGCTCTTCTGACCCTTGTTTTCAACCAATTCCAAGTTCCTCTCCCCTCGGACCCAAACGCCGTGTCCGAGGCTGCCGTTGTTGTCGGCAAGAAGGAACTGCAAGGGTACGGATACCGGAAACCGACCACGGTGTCTAGGTTCACAACTCGGCGCCGAGGCCTCCTTCTCCACCTCGGACTCGAAATCAACCCCTCTTTCTCTCCCTCTCCACCTGGTGGTGCTTCCACCTCAGGTGCCTCCAAAACTCTCTCTGCTCTCTTGTCCCCGCTTTTATGGACAAGATCGGCTCCGTGTCCTCCGATTTCGGAGACATGCTCCGGTCTTTCAAATTTGTTCTCCAAAATCTGACCATCAACCAAAAGACTGGTCAATCCCAAATCCGAGAGCAGCAATCTCTTGTTCTTGAGATGAGGGAACTGGTGAAGGAGTAGAGGGAGCTGGTCGCGCTCCTCGAGAGAGAAGGTCCAAGGCGGCTCAGGAACATGATGACTCGGACGCGTCCGAAGCGTCTTCGAGCCCGAGTCCGACCTCCTCGGACAACGGGGATGAAGAAGTAGAAGCTGCAGATGCAGAAGCTGCAGACGCCGAGGAACCTACTGGCTGAGGCAGGTCCTTCCGGGCAAGGGGAGGAACACCACGAAGAAGTAGTGGGAACCGCCGAGGGTCGGCCTACTCCACGAGATCGGATAGTCTGTACTCGGCTAAGACAGCGAGTCTAGGTGGGTCGAAGACCTTGCTACTCCAGCGAGGTCGACAGAGCGGACCCCTCCAGCCTACCGAGGTTCCCGGGAAGAACCCCTCGATCCACTCACTCCGGTCGGCCACTCGAGCCGAGCCCCGACGATCATACCGATTCTCCCTCCGCCGCGCTCAAGCACATCGTCAAGATCATATCAGCATCGACGAACCTCTAATCCCTCCGCCTCCACTCAGAAATCCCCTCTCCCTCGTAGGCGCCATTCACTCGACCACAATTCCACGATCCGCGATTCTTCTTCTTCCGGAGAAATTTTTCTTTCTTTCTTTTGTCCGGACATCTCATTTGTACTCGAATGCTCTTTTCTTCCCTTCTTTTTGTTGTTGTTTTTGCTGAAAGGCAAGGGGGAGAAATAGAGTCGAAACCTTGTTGTCTTGTTTAGGGGAGTTTTCCCTTTTAACCCTTGTAATTTCGTTAAGTTCAATGAATTAATGCCTTCTCTTAGATGATTTCTGTGTTTATAATTTTTCCGAGTTTACATTATTTCATTGCTAAGCATTTTTACTTTATGCTCGACTATATACCTCTTGCTCCGATATACTAAGTATACTTTCCTCATGAGCAACTACTCGTAGTCAGATTTTTTTACTAACAAAGTTTCTGTCTAAGTATGGAATGCCTTTCATCAAAAAGGGGAGATTGAAGACTCACACACCTCTCAATGCATTTCGAGTTGCATTAAATGAATCAGGTATAACCATCTCATACTTATAGAGTTTTGATTCCAAGGCATTCTCTCGTATCTCGAAACTTCTTTGAGTAAAATTGTATCTTCTCTAAGTGATACAGCTCTTACTTTTTATATTTCCTGCTTATTTGTAAGTGACTCAGAAAACCGGTTCGTTGTTCCGAGTCCAAGCATCACTCGATTTATCGCAGATTGAATAGACTAGTATCTCGTCTTTTCTTACTCGTAATCCGATTTCTAGTTATAAGTTCTATTATGTTATAAGTCAGTATTTTTAGTATGATTATTGCTTAGTCTATATCAAGTTATCTCACTCGATTCTTTGCTCGAGACTAGCTCGATGGAATTTTTAGCTACATGGATATTGGACTCGGAAAATTCCATTTCGTTTCGACTCGGATAATCGGTTGCTTAATTATCGTAATTATTTTATTATCTCGTGTCTAACCTTGGACCAAAGTATTTTATACTTTGAGAACCAAAATTGATTTACTTTTGTAGGTTATTCAATTGAGGATACACCTTTTTCAAACCACAAAAGTAACCGGCTTCAAAACTTCAAATCACCAGCAGACATGGCTTTTCACCTTCCTCGCTCCAGTCCCGTAAGATTGTGTCGTAGCCGTCTGTTTCCAAATCTGGAAAACTGAAACGCTAAGCTTAACGGTGGTTTCCACCTTATCTTTCAAGACACCGCCAATGGTTTTGGGACTTCCAAGAGAGTTAAACTGTTGTCCAACGTTCACATTACAACGGATACTTTCCGAGTGACTCGAAAGCTTCTATCAACGATCACGAAGACTCTCAGTCAGCAGATGAAGATAACGGCTTCTCTGCCTGGTTATCTATAAATAGAAGCCACTTCACAAGACTTGAAGATTGTTGAACCTATTGTTAATACACATACTTGAGCAAAGTCATTGTATTTACTTTTAATCTTCTACTTACAACTCCCACTCGTAATTCATTACTTTCTAAGTTGTAAGGTCTTGTACTTAGTTACAAACACTTTCTTACTTTCTCTGTAAGGTCCCTTGCATAAGTCTGTAAGGGTTAACTCAGCTTAGTTGTCCCTAGCTATAAAGGTTTATCTCAGCTAGGAAGTACTAGATCGGATAAGGGAATTTCGAGTCTAGGAAAACTTGTATAGAGTTGTCTAAGGGAGCAACTTGGGTTCGGTCAGTTCACGGTATTTTGTGGACTCAAAATAGTGGATTTGTCTTCGTGTCCGGATTGACACGGTCCGTGGTTTTCTGCCCCAGGAGGGTTTCCACGTAATCTCTAAGTGTTTACTTTCCGAGTTCATTCTAGACTCGGACCATCTAAAAGCATTTGCCTTTCTTGCCATTTCTATCTATTCGGTCTTTCCGAGTCTCTACTTTTCGACTCGTTTTGACTCGGAACCGGATTCTCGCATTTTACTTGGCAAAAGAGTTTGAATTTCCACAAGATTACTTCCTCACCCTATTCACCCCCTCTAGCGTGACTTAGACTCTCCCCGAGCAAACCTTCATAAGTGGTTGTAACAGATTACAAGACCTTACAACTCGGAGAATATTAAATGCAGAGTTGGAGTTGTAAGTAGAAGATTGAGTATGAATACAAAGACTTTAGCTTAGGAATATGTATTGACAATTGGTTCAAGCAATCTTCAAGTCTTGAGAGTTGGCTTTTATTTATAGATAACCAAGCATATTAGCCGTTGTGACTATCTTCTTACTGGAAGTCCTTTGTGACCGTTGCAATGGATTTTTTGAGTCACTCGGAAAATATCCGTTGAGTTGTGAACGTTGGGCAATGGCTCTTGACGCCTTTGGAAGTCCCAATTCACCGGTGGTGTCTTGAAAAGTAAGGTGGAAACCACCGTTAAGCTTAACATTGCAGATTTCCAATTTTGGAAACAGATAACCCCGACACAATGTCCGGGCCTTGGTCGAAGTGGAAAAAGCCTTGTCCGCTAGTGATTTAACGTTTTGAAGCCGGTTACTTTTGTAATTCAGAAAATAGGAAAGCCTCGTTTGAATAACCTACAAAAGTAAATCAATTTGGTTCTCAAAGTATAAAATACTTTGGTCCAAGATTAGACATAGATAAATAAATTAATTAAGATAATTAAGTGCATAATTATCTCGAGTCGAAAAAGAATGGAATTTTCTGAGTCTAATATCCATGAGACTCAAAATCCATCCGAGTCGATCTAAAAGAGAATCAAGTCATATAAAGAATATCAAAAGAAATTTCAAAAGAAATTTCTAAAATTCTCCACTTTTCTAGATATGATTTTAGAAGATATATGTCCATTTTGCTCAAAAGCTGAATCGACTCAGTATGGTTTCGAGTGACTCGGAAAACTCAAACACATAATAACTCTTAGCTCGGTTTCACTCAGTCAAATGAACCAATTGCTATTCGGGCAAAGAAAGAAAAACATATAACACATAATCATGCAAGACAATTTCACATAGAAAATCACATAATCATGCATTAATAATTCCAAGCTCATTCCTAATAAAGCAAAGCCGATTCTCACTAAGTGGCTTAGTGAAAATGTCACCTAACTGAAATTTTGTAGGAATGAATTCAAGTTCAATATCACCTTTCTCAAAATGATCTCTCGGAAAATGATATCTTACCTCAATCGAAGGTTTGCTCTCGAAGAAGCTAAGTCACCCTAGAGGGGGTGAATAGGGTGATAAGGAAATTCACTCGAGTTAAACACTAGATATGACTCTAAGGAGAATGTGAGTCAAGAATGAACTCGGAAAAACACCGACTCGAGTTAAGAAAAAGATGAAGATACGGATTGGAGAGATCTTTAAATGCATGCCGAGTCTAGATTGGACTCGGAAAATTATCAACTCGGAAATTACGTGGAAACCCTCCTGGGGCAGAAAACCACGGACCGTGCTAGTCCAAGCACAAAGTCAAATCCACTATTTTGAATCCACAAAATATAGTAGAATGACTCAACCAGAGTTGCTCCTCTTACACAACTCCTTACAAGTTTTTCCTAGACTCGAAATTCCCTTATCCGATCTAGTACTTCCTAACTGAGATAACCTTTATAGCTGGGGACAACCGAGCTGAGTTAACCCTTACAGCTCGGTCAAGGGACCTTACTCGAAAGTAAGAATAAGTGTTTGTAACAGATTACAAGACCTTACAACTCGGAGAATATTAAATGCGAGTTGGAGTTGTAAGTAGAAGATTGAGTATGAATACAAAGACTTTAGCTTAGGAATATGTATTGACAATTGGTTCAGCAATCTTCAAGTCTTGAGAGTTGGCTTCTATTTATAGATAACCAAGCAGATTAGCCGTTGTGACTATCTTCTTACTTGGAAGTCCTTTGTGCCCGCTGTAATGGATTTTTGAGTCACTCGGAAAATATCCGTTGAGTTGTGAACGTTGGGCAATGGCTCTTGACTCCTTTGGAAGTCCCAATTCACTCGGTGGTGTCTTGAAAAGTAAGATGGAAACCACCGTTAAGCTTAGCGTTGCAGATTTCTAGTTTTGGAAACAGATAACCACGACACAATGTCCGGGCCTTGGTCGAAGTGGAAAAAGCCTTGTGTCTCTGGTGATTTGACGTTTTGAAGCCGGTTACTTTTGTAATTCGGAAAAATAGGATAGCCTCGTTTAAATAACCTACAAAAGTAAATCAATTTGGTTCTCAAAGTATAAAATACTTTGGTCCAAGATTAGACATAGATAAATAAATTAATTAAGATATTTAAGTACATAATTATCCGAGTCGAAAAAGAATGGAATTTTCCGAGTCTAATATCCATGAGACTCAAAATCCATCCGAGTCGAGTCTAAAAGAGAATCAAGTCAAATAAGGAATATCATAGTAAACAGACTTGATTTAGACAAAGCAAAGTTCAAACAAAATATGCTTGACTTAGATGAAAGAATTAACATGGTAATTCTTGGAACACGAGGTCAAATATGAGTTTATACACGTTATAGTAAATGTTTGAACATGCGATATATTTGAGTGTTGTCCGAGTGACTCGGAACGAGTGTATAGAATGGCGTGTAAGAGTATGCTTTACGAGTCGGTCGAAGCATATGAAAACGAATGCAATAGATTCCGTAACACTCGGAAAAGATGCTATATCACTCGAGAAAAGTTTCTAAGGCACATAGAATGACTCGTAATCAAAACCTTATGAGAGTTGCGAGTCTTATACCTTATTCTTTGATGGAACTCGAGAATGATGTCTATGTAAAGTCCGAGTCTTCAATATCCCCCTTTTTATGAAAGGCATTCCATACTTAGACAAAACTTTATTAATGATATAGATCCGGGTTTTCAATCTTGCTCGGAAAATAAGTCGGTAAGATGTGATAAAATTGAGTTCCATCGGAGCACATCTATTTATTAGAGTAAATAAAATGAGATTGCATAGCAAGAGCTGAGGTATCGAGTAAGAAAAGTACTTGATAGACACATCAATGATTGGACGCTGCTAGCGAGGATTATTAATGAAATTTCATTATAGAAACTCATAAAATAATTACGAGTAAACCCGGAAGGCGAGATAGCAATTATTAATGAAATAATTGCTTTGAGAGCGAGAGCGAGTAAGCAAAAGAGTAAGCTACCAGAGAGTAAAGTAGTGAAATAAAGGTTAAGGGATGCTATTTATAGCGAAAAGGAATGTCCTTCAATATTCGAGTATGGCCTAAACCTCCAACGGTCGCCTCGAGACAGGTGTTACGTTTACGCTCTTGAACGGTTAGAATTCCAGTGACTTTCTCCCAACGGCTAGTTCACTTATGGATGCGTGCGGTAGAGAGAGAGAGAGAGAAGAGAAATTTCAAAAGAAATTTCTAAAATTCTCCACTTTTCTAGATATGATTTTAGAAGATTGATGTCCATTTTGCTCAAAAGCTGAATCGACTCGGTATGGTTTCCGAGTGACTCGGAAAACTCAAACACATAATAACTCTTAGCTCGGTTTCACTCGGTCAAATGAACCAATTGCTATTCGGGCAAAGAAAGAAAAACATATAACACATAATCATGCAAGACAATTTCACATAGAAAATCACATAATCATGCATTAATAATTCCAAGCTCATTCCTAATAAAGCAAAGCTGATTCTCACTAAGTGGCTTAGTGAAAATCTCACCTAACTGAAATTTTGTAGGAATGAATTCAAGTTCAATATCACCTTTCTCAAAATGATCTCTCGAGAAAATGATATCCGACCTCAATCGGAAGGTTTGCTCTCGGAGAAGCTAAGTCACCCTAGAGGGGGTGAATAGGGTGATAAGGAAATTCACTCGAGTTAAACACTAGATATGACTCCGAGGAGAATGTGAGTCAAGAATGAACTCGGAAAAACACCGACTCGGAGTTAAGAAAAGATGAAGATACAGATTGGAGAGATCTTTAAATGCATGCGAGTCTAGATTGGACTCAGAAAATTATCAACTCGAAATTACGTGGAAACCCTCCCGGGGCGAGAAAACCACGGACCGTGCTAGTCCAAGCACAAAGTCAAATCCACTATTTTGAATCCACAAAATATAGTAGAATGACTCAACCGGAGTTGCTCCTCTTACACAACTCCTTACAAGTTTTTCCTAGACTCGAAATTCCCTTATCCGATCTAGTACTTCCTAACCGAGATAACCTTTATAGCTGGGGACAAGCTGAGCTGAGTTAACCCTTACAGCTCGGTCAAGGGACCTTACTCGGAAAGTAAGAATAAGTGTTTGTAACAGATTACAAGACCTTACAACTCGAGAGAATATTAAATGCGAGTTGGAGTTGTAAGTAGAAGATTGAGTATGAATACAAAGACTTTAGCTTAGGAATATGTATTGACAATTGGTTCGAGCAATCTTCAAGTCTTGAGAGTTGGCTTCTATTTATAGATAACCAAGCGGATTAGCCGTTGTGACTATCTTCTTCTGGAAGTCCTTTGTGCCCGCTGTAATGGATTTTTGAGTCACTCGGAAAATATCCGTTGAGTTGTGAACGTTGGGCAATGGCTCTTGACTCCTTTGGAAGTCCCAATTCACTTGGTGGTGTCTTGAAAAGTAAGATGGAAACCACCGTTAAGCTTAGCGTTGCAGATTTCTAGTTTTGGAAACAGATAACCACGACACAATGTCCGGGCCTTGGTCGAAGTGGAAAAAGCCTTGTGTCTTTGGTGATTTGACGTTTTGAAGCCGGTTACTTTTGTAATTCGGAAAAATAGGATAGCCTCGTTTAAATAACCTACAAAAGTAAATCAATTTGGTTCTCAAAGTATAAAATACTTTGGTCCAAGATTAGACATAGATAAATAAATTAATTAAGATATTTAAGTACATAATTATACGAGTCGGAAAAAGAATGGAATTTTACGAGTCTAATATCCATGAGACTCAAAATCCATCCGAGTCGAGTCTAAAAGAGAATCAAGTCAAATAAGGAATATCATAGTAAACGAGACTTGATTTAGACAAAGCAAAGTTCAAACAAAATATGCTTGACTTAGATGAAAGAATTAACATGGTAATTCTTGGAACACGAGGTCAAATCCGAGTTTATACACGTTATAGTAAATGTTTGAACATGCGATATATTTGAGTGTTGTCCGAGTGACTCGAACGAGTGTATAGAATGGCGTGTAAGAGTATGCTTTACGAGTCGATCGAAGCATATGAAAACGAATGCAATAGATTACGTAACACTCGAAAAGATGCTTATATCACTCGAGAAAAGTTTCTAAGGCACATAGAATGACTCGTAATCAAAACCTTATGAGAGTTGCGAGTCTTATACCTTATTCTTTGATGGAACTCGAGAATGATGTCTATGTAAAGTCCGAGTCTTCAATATCCCCCTTTTTATGAAAGGCATTCCATACTTAGACAAAACTTTATTAATGATATAGATCCGGGTTTTCAATCTTGCTCGGAAAATAAGTCGGTAAGATGTGATAAAATTGAGTTCCATCGGAGCACATCTATTTATTAGAGTAAATAAAATGAGATTGCATAGCAAGAGCTGAGGTATCGAGTAAGAAAAGTACTTGATAGACACATCAATGATTGGACGTCTGCTAGCGAGATTATTAATGAAATTTCATTATAGAAACTCATAAAATAATTACGAGTAAACCCGGAAGGCGAGATAGCAATTATTAATGAAATAATTGCTTTGAGAGCGAGAGCGAGTAAGCAAAAGAGTAAGCTACCAGAGAGTAAAGTAGTGAAATAAAGGTTAAGGGATGCTATTTATAGCGAAAAGGAATGTCCTTCAATATTCAGTATGGCCTAAACCTCCAACGGTCGCCTCGGACAGGTGTTACGTTTACTGCTCTTGAACGGTTAGAATTCCAGTGACTTTCTCCCAACGGCTAGTTCACTTATGGATGCGTGCGGTAGAGAGAGAGAGAGAGAAGAGAAATTTCAAAAGAAATTTCTAAAATTCTCCACTTTTCTAGATATGATTTTAGAAGATTGATGTCCATTTTGCTCAAAAGCTGAATCGACTCGAGTATGGTTTCGAGTGACTCGAGAAAACTCAAACACATAATAACTCTTAGCTCGGTTTCACTCAGTCAAATGAACCAATTGCTATTCGGGCAAAGAAAGAAAAACATATAACACATAATCATGCAAGACAATTTCACATAGAAAATCACATAATCATGCATTAATAATTCCAAGCTCATTCCTAATAAAGCAAAGCCGATTCTCACTAAGTGGCTTAGTGAAAATCTCACCTAACTGAAATTTTGTAGGAATGAATTCAAGTTCAATATCACCTTTCTCAAAATGATCTCTCGAGAAAATGATATCGACCTCAATCGGAAGGTTTGCTCTCGGAGAAGCTAAGTCACCCTAGAGGGGGTGAATAGGGTGATAAGGAAATTCACTCGAGTTAAACACTAGATATGACTCCGAGGAGAATGTGAGTCAAGAATGAACTCGGAAAAACACCGACTCGAGTTAAGAAAAGATGAAGATACTGATTGGAGAGATCTTTAAATGCATGCCGAGTCTAGATTGGACTCGGAAAATTATCAACTCGAAATTACGTGGAAACCCTCCCGGGGCGGAAAACCACGGACCGTGCTAGTCCAAGCACAAAGTCAAATCCACTATTTTGAATCCACAAAATATAGTAGAATGACTCAACCAGAGTTGCTCCTCTTACACAACTCCTTACAAGTTTTTCCTAGACTCGAAATTCCCTTATCCGATCTAGTACTTCCTAACTGAGATAACCTTTATAGCTGGGGACAAGCGAGCTGAGTTAACCCTTACAGCTCGGTCAAGGGACCTTACTCGGAAAGTAAGAATAAGTGTTTGTAGCAGATTACAAGACCTTACAACTCGAGAGAATATTAAATGCGAGTTGGAGTTGTAAGTAGAAGATTGAGTATGAATACAAAGACTTTAGCTTAGGAATATGTATTGACAATTGGTTCGAGCAATCTTCAAGTCTTGAGAGTTGGCTTCTATTTATAGATAACCAAGCGGATTAGCCGTTGTGACTATCTTCTTACTTGGAAGTCCTTTGTGCCCGCTGTAATGGATTTTTGAGTCACTCGGAAAATATCCGTTGAGTTGTGAACGTTGGGCAATGGCTCTTGACTCCTTTGGAAGTCCCAATTCACTTGGTGGTGTCTTGAAAAGTAAGATGGAAACCACCGTTAAGCTTAGCGTTGCAGATTTCTAGTTTTGGAAACGAGATAACCACGACACAATGTCCGGGCCTTGGTCGAAGTGGAAAAAGCCTTGTGTCTTTGGTGATTTGACGTTTTGAAGCCGGTTACTTTTGTAATTCAGAAAAATAGGATAGCCTCGTTTAAATAACCTACAAAAGTAAATCAATTTGGTTCTCAAAGTATAAAATACTTTGGTCCAAGATTAGACATAGATAAATAAATTAATTAAGATATTTAAGTACATAATTATCCGAGTCGGAAAAAGAATGGAATTTTACGAGTCTAATATCCATGAGACTCAAAATCCATCCGAGTCGGTCTAAAAGAGAATCAAGTCAAATAAGGAATATCATAGTAAACGAGACTTGATTTAGACAAAGCAAAGTTCAAACAAAATATGCTTGACTTAGATGAAAGAATTAACATGGTAATTCTTGGAACACGAGGTCAAATACGAGTTTATACACGTTATAGTAAATGTTTGAACATGCGATATATTTGAGTGTTGTCCGAGTGACTCGGAACGAGTGTATAGAATGGCGTGTAAGAGTATGCTTTACGAGTCGATCGAAGCATATGAAAACGAATGCAATAGATTCCGTAACACTCGGAAAAGATGCTTATATCACTCGGAAAAGTTTCTAAGGCACATAGAATGACTCGTAATCAAAACCTTATGAGAGTTGCGAGTCTTATACCTTATTCTTTGATGGAACTCGGAATGATGTCTATGTAAAGTCCGAGTCTTCAATATCCCCCTTTTTATGAAAGGCATTCCATACTTAGACAAAACTTTATTAATGATATAGATCCGGGTTTTCAATCTTGCTCGGAAAATAAGTCGGTAAGATGTGATAAAATTGAGTTCCATCGGAGCACATCTATTTATTAGAGTAAATAAAATGAGATTGCATAGCAAGAGCTGAGGTATCGAGTAAGAAAAGTACTTGATAGACACATCAATGATTGGACGTTGCTAGCGGGATTATTAATGAAATTTCATTATAGAAACTCATAAAATAATTACGAGTAAACCCGGAAGGCGAGATAGCAATTATTAATGAAATAATTGCTTTGAGAGCGAGAGCGAGTAAGCAAAAGAGTAAGCTACCGAGAGTAAAGTAGTGAAATAAAGGTTAAGGGATGCTATTTATAGCGAAAAGGAATGTCCTTCAATATTCAGTATGGCCTAAACCTCCAACGGTCGCCTCGAGACAGGTGTTACGTTTACGCTCTTGAACGGTTAGAATTCCAGTGACTTTCTCCCAACGGCTAGTTCACTTATGGATGCGTGCGGTAGAGAGAGAGAGAGAAAAGAGAAATTTCAAAAGAAATTTCTAAAATTCTCCACTTTTCTAGATATGATTTTAGAAGATTGATGTCCATTTTGCTCAAAAGCCGAATCGACTCGGTATGGTTTCGAGTGACTCGGAAAACTCAAACACATAATAACTCTTAGCTCGGTTTCACTCAGTCAAATGAACCAATTGCTATTCGGGCAAAGAAAGAAAAACATATAACACATAATCATGCAAGACAATTTCACATAGAAAATCACATAATCATGCATTAATAATTCCAAGCTCATTCCTAATAAAGCAAAGCCGATTCTCACTAAGTGGCTTAGTGAAAATCTCACCTAACTGAAATTTTGTAGGAATGAATTCAAGTTCAATATCACCTTTCTCAAAATGATCTCTCGAGAAAATGATATCCGACCTCAATCGGAAGGTTTGCTCTCGGAGAAGCTAAGTCACCCTAGAGGGGGTGAATAGGGTGATAAGGAAATTCACTCGAGTTAAACACTAGATATGACTCGAGGAGAATGTGAGTCAAGAATGAACTCGGAAAAACACCGACTCGGAGTTAAGAAAAAGATGAAGATACAGATTGGAGAGATCTTTAAATGCATGTCCGAGTCTAGATTGGACTCGGAAAATTATCAACTCGAAATTACGTGGAAACCCTCCTGGGGCGAGAAAACCACGGACCGTGCTAGTCCAAGCACAAAGTCAAATCCACTATTTTGAATCCACAAAATATAGTAGAATGACTCAACCAGAGTTGCTCCTCTTACACAACTCCTTACAAGTTTTTCCTAGACTCGAAATTCCCTTATCCGATCTAGTACTTCCTAACTGAGATAACCTTTATAGCTGGGGACAAGCGAGCTGAGTTAACCCTTACGGCTCGGTCAAGGGACCTTACTCGGAAAGTAAGAATAAGTGTTTGTAGCAGATTACAAGACCTTACAACTCGAGAGAATATTAAATGCGAGTTGGAGTTGTAAGTAGAAGATTGAGTATGAATACAAAGACTTTAGCTTAGGAATATGTATTGACAATTGGTTCAGCAATCTTCAAGTCTTGAGAGTTGGCTTCTATTTATAGATAACCAAGCGGATTAGCCGTTGTGACTATCTTCTTACTTGGAAGTCCTTTGTGCCCGCTGTAATGGATTTTTGAGTCACTCGGAAAATATCCGTTGAGTTGTGAACGTTGGGCAATGGCTCTTGACTCCTTTGGAAGTCCCAATTCACTTGGTGGTGTCTTGAAAAGTAAGATGGAAACCACCGTTAAGCTTAGCGTTGCAGATTTCTAGTTTTGGAAACGAGATAACCACGACACAATGTCCGGGCCTTGGTCGAAGTGGAAAAAGCCTTGTGTGCTTTGGTGATTTGACGTTTTGAAGCCGGTTACTTTTGTAATTCGGAAAAATAGGATAGCCTCGTTTAAATAACCTACAAAAGTAAATCAATTTGGTTCTCAAAGTATAAAATACTTTGGTCCAAGATTAGACATAGATAAATAAATTAATTAAGATATTTAAGTACATAATTATCTCGAGTCGGAAAAAGAATGGAATTTTACGAGTCTAATATCCATGAGACTCAAAATCCATCCGAGTCGATCTAAAAGAGAATCAAGTCAAATAAGGAATATCATAGTAAACGAGACTTGATTTAGACAAAGCAAAGTTCAAACAAAATATGCTTGACTTAGATGAAAGAATTAACATGGTAATTCTTGGAACACGAGGTCAAATACGAGTTTATACACGTTATAGTAAATGTTTGAACATGCGATATATTTGAGTGTTGTCCGAGTGACTCGAACGAGTGTATAGAATGGCGTGTAAGAGTATGCTTTACGAGTCGGTCGAAGCATATGAAAACGAATGCAATAGATTCCGTAACACTCGAAAAGATGCTATATCACTCGGAAAAGTTTCTAAGGCACATAGAATGACTCGTAATCAAAACCTTATGAGAGTTGCGAGTCTTATACCTTATTCTTTGATGGAACTCGGAATGATGTCTATGTAAAGTCCGAGTCTTCAATATCCCCCTTTTTATGAAAGGCATTCCATACTTAGACAAAACTTTATTAATGATATAGATCCGGGTTTTCAATCTTGCTCGAGAAAATAAGTCGGTAAGATGTGATAAAATTGAGTTCCATCGAGCACATCTATTTATTAGAGTAAATAAAATGAGATTGCATAGCAAGAGCTGAGGTATCGAGTAAGAAAAGTACTCGATAGACACATCAATGATTGGACGCTGCTAGCGGGATTATTAATGAAATTTCATTATAGAAACTCATAAAATAATTACGAGTAAACCCGGAAGGCGAGATAGCAATTATTAATGAAATAATTGCTTTGAGAGCGAGAGCGAGTAAGCAAAAGAGTAAGCTACCAGAGAGTAAAGTAGTGAAATAAAGGTTAAGGGATGCTATTTATAGCGAAAAGGAATGTCCTTCAATATTCGAGTATGGCCTAAACCTCCAACGGTCGCCTCGAGACAGGTGTTACGTTTACGCTCTTGAACGGTTAGAATTCCGGTGACTTTCTCCCAACGGCTAGTTCACTTATGGATGCGTGCGGTAGAGAGAGAGAGAGAAAGAGAAATTTCAAAAGAAATTTCTAAAATTCTCCACTTTTCTAGATATGATTTTAGAAGATTGATGTCCATTTTGCTCAAAAGCTGAATCGACTCAGTATGGTTTCGAGTGACTCGGAAAACTCAAACACATAATAACTCTTAGCTCGGTTTCACTCGATCAAATGAACCAATTGCTATTCGGGCAAAGAAAGAAAAACATATAACACATAATCATGCAAGACAATTTCACATAGAAAATCACATAATCATGCATTAATAATTCCAAGCTCATTCCTAATAAAGCAAAGCCGATTCTCACTAAGTGGCTTAGTGAAAATCTCACCTAACTGAAATTTTGTAGGAATGAATTCAAGTTCAATATCACCTTTCTCAAAATGATCTCTCAGAAAATGATATCCGACCTCAATCGGAAGGTTTGCTCTCGGAGAAGCTAAGTCACCCTAGAGGGGGTGAATAGGGTGATAAGGAAATTCACTCGAGTTAAACACTAGATATGACTCGAGGAGAATGTGAGTCAAGAATGAACTCGGAAAAACACCGACTCGAGTTAAGAAAAAGATGAAGATACAGATTGGAGAGATCTTTAAATGCATGCGAGTCTAGATTGGACTCGGAAAATTATCAACTCGAAATTACGTGGAAACCCTCCCGGGGCGGAAAACCACGGACCGTGCTAGTCCAAGCACAAAGTCAAATCCACTATTTTGAATCCACAAAATATAGTAGAATGACTCAACCAGAGTTGCTCCTCTTACACAACTCCTTACAAGTTTTTCCTAGACTCGAAATTCCCTTATCCGATCTAGTACTTCCTAACCGAGATAACCTTTATAGCTGGGGACAAGCGAGCTGAGTTAACCCTTACAGCTCGGTCAAGGGACCTTACTCGGAAAGTAAGAATAAGTGTTTGTAACAGATTACAAGACCTTACAACTCGAGAGAATATTAAATGCGAGTTGGAGTTGTAAGTAGAAGATTGAGTATGAATACAAAGACTTTAGCTTAGGAATATGTATTGACAATTGGTTCAACGAATCTTCAAGTCTTGAGAGTTGGCTTCTATTTATAGATAACCAAGCGGATTAGCCGTTGTGACTATCTTCTTACTTGGAAGTCCTTTGTGCCCGCTGTAATGGATTTTTGAGTCACTCGGAAAATATCCGTTGAGTTGTGAACGTTGGGCAATGGCTCTTGACTCCTTTGGAAGTCCCAATTCACTGGTGGTGTCTTGAAAAGTAAGATGGAAACCACCGTTAAGCTTAGCGTTGCAGATTTCTAGTTTTGGAAACAGATAACCACGACACAATGTCCGGGCCTTGGTCGAAGTGGAAAAAGCCTTGTGTGCTTGGTGATTTGACGTTTTGAAGCCGGTTACTTTTGTAATTCGGAAAAATAGGATAGCCTCGTTTAAATAACCTACAAAAGTAAATCAATTTGGTTCTCAAAGTATAAAATACTTTGGTCCAAGATTAGACATAGATAAATAAATTAATTAAGATATTTAAGTACATAATTATCCGAGTCGGAAAAAGAATGGAATTTTCTGAGTCTAATATCCATGAGACTCAAAATCCATCCGAGTCGATCTAAAAGAGAATCAAGTCAAATAAGGAATATCATAGTAAACGAGACTTGATTTAGACAAAGCAAAGTTCAAACAAAATATGCTTGACTTAGATGAAAGAATTAACATGGTAATTCTTGGAACACGAGGTCAAATGCGAGTTTATACACGTTATAGTAAATGTTTGAACATGCGATATATTTGAGTGTTGTCCGAGTGACTCGGAACGAGTGTATAGAATGGCGTGTAAGAGTATGCTTTACGAGTCGGTCGAAGCATATGAAAACGAATGCAATAGATTCCGTAACACTCGGAAAAGATGCTATATCACTCAGAAAAGTTTCTAAGGCACATAGAATGACTCGTAATCAAAACCTTATGAGAGTTGCAGTCTTATACCTTATTCTTTGATGGAACTCGGAATGATGTCTATGTAAAGTCCGAGTCTTCAATATCCCCCTTTTTATGAAAGGCATTCCATACTTAGACAAAACTTTATTAATGATATAGATCCGGGTTTTCAATCTTGCTCGGAAAATAAGTCGGTAAGATGTGATAAAATTGAGTTCCATCGGAGCACATCTATTTATTAGAGTAAATAAAATGAGATTGCATAGCAAGAGCTGAGGTATCGAGTAAGAAAAGTACTTGATAGACACATCAATGATTGGACGCTGCTAGCGGGATTATTAATGAAATTTCATTATAGAAACTCATAAAATAATTACGAGTAAACCCGGAAGGCGAGATAGCAATTATTAATGAAATAATTGCTTTGAGAGCGAGAGCGAGTAAGCAAAAGAGTAAGCTACCAGAGAGTAAAGTAGTGAAATAAAGGTTAAGGGATGCTATTTATAGCGAAAAGGAATGTCCTTCAATATTCGAGTATGGCCTAAACCTCCAACGGTCGCCTCGGACAGGTGTTACGTTTCCGCTCTTGAACGGTTAGAATTCCAGTGACTTTCTCCCAACGGCTAGTTCACTTATGGATGCGTGCGGTAGAGAGAGAGAGAGAAAAGAGAAATTTCAAAAGAAATTTCTAAAATTCTCCACTTTTCTAGATATGATTTTAGAAGATTGATGTCCATTTTGCTCAAAAGCCGAATCGACTCGAGTATGGTTTACGAGTGACTCGGAAAACTCAAACACATAATAACTCTTAGCTCGGTTTCACTCAGTCAAATGAACCAATTGCTATTCGGGCAAAGAAAGAAAAACATATAACACATAATCATGCAAGACAATTTCACATAGAAAATCACATAATCATGCATTAATAATTCCAAGCTCATTCCTAATAAAGCAAAGCCGATTCTCACTAAGTGGCTTAGTGAAAATGTCAACTAACTGAAATTTTGTAGGAATGAATTCAAGTTCAATATCACCTTTCTCAAAATGATCTCTCGGAAAATGATATCCGACCTCAATCGGAAGGTTTGCTCTCGGAGAAGCTAAGTCACCCTAGAGGGGGTGAATAGGGTGATAAGGAAATTCACTCGAGTTAAACACTAGATATGACTCCGAGGAGAATGTGAGTCAAGAATGAACTCGGAAAAACACCGACTCGGAGTTAAGAAAAAGATGAAGATACAGATTGGAGAGATCTTTAAATGCATGTCCGAGTCTAGATTGGACTCAGAAAATTATCAACTCGAAATTACGTGGAAACCCTCCCGGGGCGGAAAACCACGGACCGTGCTAGTCCAAGCACAAAGTCAAATCCACTATTTTGAATCCACAAAATATAGTAGAATGACTCAACCAGAGTTGCTCCTCTTACACAACTCCTTACAAGTTTTTCCTAGACTCGAAATTCCCTTATCCGATCTAGTACTTCCTAACCGAGATAACCTTTATAGTCGGGGACAAGCTGAGCTGAGTTAACCCTTACAGCTCGATCAAGGGACCTTACTCGAAAGTAAGAATAAGTGTTTGTAACAGATTACAAGACCTTACAACTCGGAGAATATTAAATGCGAGTTGGAGTTGTAAGTAGAAGATTGAGTATGAATACAAAGACTTTAGCTTAGGAATATGTATTGACAATTGGTTCAAGCAATCTTCAAGTCTTGAGAGTTGGCTTTTATTTATAGATAACCAAGCGGATTAGCCGTTGTGACTATCTTCTTACTTGGAAGTCCTTTGTGACCGCTGCAATGGATTTTTGAGTCACTCGGAAAATATCCATTGAGTTGTGAACGTTGGGCAATGGCTCTTGACTCCTTTGGAAGTCCCAATTCACTGGTGGTGTCTTGAAAAGTAAGATGGAAACCACCGTTAAGCTTAGCGTTGCAGATTTCTAGTTTTGGAAACAGATAACCACGACACAATGTCCGGGCCTTGGTCGAAGTGGAAAAAGCCTTGTGTGTCTGGTGATTTGACGTTTTGAAGCCGGTTACTTTTGTAATTCGGAAAAATAGAATAGCCTCGTTTAAATAACCTACAAAAGTAAATCAATTTGGTTCTCAAAGTATAAAATACTTTGGTCCAAGATTAGACATAGATAAATAAATTAATTAAGATAATTAAGTACATAATTATCCGAGTCGGAAAAAGAATGGAATTTTTTGAGTCTAATATCCATGAGACTCAAAATCCATCCGAGTCGATCTAAAAGAGAATCAAGTCAAATAAAGAATATCATAGTAAACGAGACTTGATTTAGACAAAGCAAAGTTCAAACAAAATATGCTGACTTAGATGAATGAATTAACATGGTAATTCTTAGAACACGAGGTCAAATATGAGTTTATACACGTTATAGTAAATGTTTGAACATGCGATATATTTGAGTGTTGTCCGAGTGACTCGGAACGAGTGTGTAGAATGGCATGTAAGAGTATGCTTTCGAGTCGGTTAGAAGCAGATGAAAACGAATGCAATAGATTCCGTAACACTTAGAAAAGATGCTATATCACTAAGAAAAGTTTCTAAGGCACATAGAATGACTTATAATCAAAACCTTATGAGAGTTACAATCTTATACTTGATTCTTTGATGGACCTCGGAATGATGTCTATGTAAAGTCCGAGTCTTCACAATGTGCTTTGTCTTTGAGTTCCGAACTGGATTCTTAGTAATGATGATTGCACTTTGATTATCACACTGGTCGGAATTGATTTGAATAAAAATTCAAGATCCTTCAAGTGTTTCTTGATCCATAAAATCTTAGCACAAAGACGCTCCGGTTGCAATGTACTCTACTTCAGTAGTTGATAGAGCAACCGAGTTCCGCTTCTTTGAGTGCCAAGATATAAAGGATTAACCTAGAAACTAGCATGCTCCTGATGTGCTCTTTCTATCAACTTTGTATCCACCATAGTCAGCATCTAAGTATCCAAGTGAGGGTCGGTTCTAAGTCTCTTGAGAACCACACACCAAGATTCTTAGTCCCTGGAAGATATCTAAAATTCTTCACCACGAGTGAGATGTGATTCTTTTGGATTAGCTTGGAATCTTGCACACGGACATATACTAAACATAATGTCTGGCCTACTGGATGTGAGATATAGTAGAAATCCAATCATAGCTCGATAGAGTTTCGATCTACTCGCTTTAGCTATTTCGTCTTAGTCCATTTTCATGCTACTACTTATGGGTGTTCGCTGCATGTTTTGCATCTTGAAGCTTGTACTTCTTCATCAACTCCTTGGTATTCTTAGATTGATGGACATAGATGCCATCTTTATCTTGTCTGATTTGTAGACCAAGAAAGAAATTGAGCTCTCCCATCATGCTCATTTGGAATTCCTGTCTCATCAACTCGGAAAAATCTCGACAAAGATTTTCACTAGTAGCTCCAAAAATTATGTCATCAACATAAATCCGAGTAATAATAAAGTCTCTCCCCTTGGTTTTTATGAAAAGAGTTTTGTCAATTTGGCCTCTTTTGAAATCATTTTCAACCAAGAAGCTACTCGAGTCTTTCATACCAAGCTCCGGGAGCTTGTTTAAGACCATAAAGAGCCTTTTGCAATTTGAAAACATGATTTGGAAATTCTAAGTTTTCAAATCCAGGGGTGCTTAACATAAACTTCCTCTTGAATGAAACCATTCGAAATGCACATTTGACATCCATTTGATACAATTTAATATTCATGCTTGATACAAATGCCAATAGGATTCTAATATCTCGCAATTGTAGTAACTAGTGCAAAGGTTTCCCCACAATCAATCCCTTCTTCTTGATTGTAACCTTAAGCCACAAGTCGAGCCTTATTTCGACTACCAACCCATCCTCATCTAGCTTGTTCTTGAAAACCCATTGTGGTTCCTATGACTGGGTGGTTAGAAGGTCGTTTGATCAAAGTTCGGACTTGGTTTCTCTCAAATTGATTAAATTCCTCTTGTATGGCCTCTACCCATTCAGGTTCATTTAGGGCCTCCAAGTGCATTTCGGGTTCGAGTTAATGATATGAATGCAGTGAATGCATATAGATTTTGAAAAGAAGAGCAAGTTCTTTCCCCACTTGTTGATGTCGAGACAAAATGTTCTCAAGTGGGTGGTTCGAAGCATATTTGAATGCTCTATCTGTTCTCTCGGTTCACCAGGTTTGTTGGTTGTACTCGGCCGATCTTCGGTGGTCTCGATCCGGCTGAGTTTGCTCATCTCGCTGGACCTTCAGACATTATGAGCTGGCTCTTGAGCTAGTTCGATCCGAGTCATGGTGTTCGAGCCGCCTCATTCCGAGTTGCTTTCTTTTGACTTTGTCCGAGCTCAGCTTCGATAAGATCATCTTCATCCGGACTTAGTTTCAGATCTCGAGAAGGTTTACTCACTTGTTTTTCCTTGATTAATCTCATCAAACACAACGTGAATGCTTTCTTCCACTTTGTTAGTTCTTTTATGAAAAACACGATATGCTTTACTATGAGATGAGTAACCCGGAAAGATACCTTCATCTCGACCGAGCATCAAACTTGTTCAGGTGATCCTTACCATTATTATGAACAAAAACTTACATCCGAAGGGTTCAAGTATGAAATGTTAGGCTTCTTTCCCTTGTAGACCTCGTATGGAGTTTTCTTCAAGATGGGTCCGATGAGGCATCTGTTTAGTGTGTAGTTTGATGTGTTGACCGCCTCAACCCGTAAATAATGTACATCGTGTTTAGTCATCATCATCCTTTCTATTTCTTCAAGAGTTCGGTTATTTGTATCCACTACTCCATTCTATTGAGGGGTTCTGGGTGCGGAGAAGTTGTGAGAGATACCATTCTTATCGCAGTAACTCGCAAATTCCGAGTAATTGAACTCCCTTCCATGGTCGGCTTGAATTTTTCCGATCCGAGTCTTAAGACTCTACTTGAATTTTCCTACGAGCTTGCTCGAACTCTTTGAAAACTTCATTTTTGTTCTTGAGAAAACAAACCCAAGTAAATCGTGAGTAGTCATCAATCACAAGTACATATGATTTACCTCCAAGATTCTTTATAGAGATTTCCCCACATAAATCCATATGCGACATTTCAAGCACTTTGGATGTGGAAACAGCTTTGAGAGGTTTGAAGGATGATGTGACCTGTTTCCCTTTTGTCCATACTTCACATATTTTATCTTTCTTAAATGCAGAGTTAGGTAAACCCTTAACATAAGATGCAGGCTTTTTGATAGTATGCATTCTAACATGACCTAGTCTACGATGCCATGTCCAACAATCATCATGAAATGATGCTTTTAAACACAATAAATTCTAACTTGGATCGGATAGAGGAATAGTCCAGGTATTACTTGATCTCTTACCCGAGAGCTTAGTCTCTTTAGTGGTTGCATCAAAAATATAGCAATTGGTCCGAGTGAATCTTACCTCTTGACCTTTGTCACATAACCGAGAGATACTTAGTAGATTGTACTTTAATCCCTCGACAAGATAGACCGGGCTGACCAGGTTGTCTCCTTTCCCAATCTTGCCTATTCCAACTATCTTGCCTTATTATCATCTCCAAAGGTGACTTTGCCTCCTCTATAATCTTCCAACTCATAAAAGAGTATTGAATCTCCTAACATATGGCGTAAGCATCCACTGTCTAAGTACCAATAACCCTTCGTCCTTTTCTCGAGTTACTCGCAAATCGAAACACACTAACCTTTCTCACTTCCTCTAACAAACCTAGTAACTCCCTTTACTGTGGTCCTTTTCTAAGGAAGAAGACTCTTAGGAACCCATATTTAAATGACTTTGGGTTTGGTCTAATTCCGAGTCATCTTTTTAGAAAATTGAGTCGGTGTCTCTTTCTTTCGAAAATCTTTTCTTTTATAAACAGGTGGAGAAGGTTTTCTCCTGTAAACCGGTCCGACATTGGTCCAGACTTTCATTCCTATGAATAGAACCATGCTCAGCCTTCCCGAACTTCACAGCTCTGGAATCCTTTTGAAAAGATTTGACTAGGAATTAGATTCCTCCTCTTCGTTAAAACCAAGTCCTTCTTTCCCGAAGGAGACACATTGAGAGCCTAAAAGCATATTAAGGTTTTTCTGACCTTGAGTGAATTTCAAAATAAGCTCTTAAGACTCATTTAGCTTTCTTTTCAGATGCTCATTTTCTCTTCGAGTGACTCAGACTCAATCTCATTAGTTTGAGTACTAGTCTTGAGTTCTTTTAGAGTTAGTCTTAGTTTTTCCAATTCATTTTTCAAACCATTGCTCTTAGAAGTAAGAGACTCATGTTGTTCTTTGAACCGAGAAGAATCGAATTGGACTTTTCTTCCAAAGTATAAATATATTTAGCTAAATCAACTTTGGAGAACTTGAGAAAGTATTCAATTACCTCCCGAGGACTTGTCTCCTCGATTGTCCGAGTTGTTAGAGTCCGACTCGATTTAGCTTCCGAGTTTGTTAGTGCCATCAAACACTTTAAATCATCGGAATCTTCATCTTCTTCGGATGAGTGTTCATCACTCCATGTGGCCATCAAACACTTTAAATCATCGGAATCTTCATCTTCTTCGGATGAGTGTTCGTCACTCCATGTGTCCTTGACTATGTGATCTTTGCTGCCACATTCAAAACAACCGGAGTTCTTAGTTAAAGATAAACTTCAAAGGGGAGGAGTATTTACCTTTTCTGTCCTTCTTATCTTTCTTATAGAACTCTTCCTTTGGCCTCTTCTCCCATTTCTTGTGCTTCATCATTCTTTTGAATCCTCGGGCAATGAGTGCTATAGGATCTTCTTCCGAGTGAGAAGAACTCGGACTTTCCCTTCGTTTTCCGAGGCTTTCAGCGCAATGTTCTTTTTGGTGCGGACCTTAGCATCCTCTTCTTCCAGGTGAATTTCTTGGGTAAGCAACTTCCCAATCAGTTCATCTAGCTTTAGTTGAGAGAGGTTATGAGCTTCCTTGATGGCTGTCACCTTAGGACCCCATCTTTTCTTTGGTAGACTTCTTAGAATTTTTCTCGCACATTTCTTCATGGGAAATCTTTCTACCCGGAGATTTAAGATTGTTTGTAATCTCTATGAAGCGTATAAACATTTGAGTGATGTTTTCTTCTGGCTCCATCTTGAACAATTCATATTTATGAAAATATTGACTTATCTTCGCCTGTTTCACTTAGCTTGTACTTTCATATGTGTTGACAAGAGTGTCCCACACATCTATAGTTGTGTCACAAGCCGACACTCTATTTTATTCTTCCGAGCTTATAACCCACATCGGAATATTCATCGCTTTGAAGTTCTTTCTAAACTTTTCGACTCCTCATTGGTGTACTCGAACTTTTCTTTAGGCACAAATCTTGTACCTTCTATCTTCATTGGAATGCAATTACCTTCTTTAATGATGTTCCAAACATCTTCATCATTGTCCAACAAAAAGCATTCCATTAGCTTCTTCTAGTGACGAAGTTTGATCCTTTGATCTTTGGTGGTCCAGTGGAAGATCTTCCTTCATCGAACACTCCGTTGTTCCGAGCCATATGATCTTTAGACCTTTAGATTGTTATATCCTTTTGAAATGCTAGGCTCGATACCAATTGAAGGTTTACTCTTGGAGAGTCTTAGTCACCCTAGAGGGGGTAAATAGGGTGATGAGAAAATTGTAACAAACTTAGAAACTTTAAGCTTGAAAAGAATGAACAAGATAATCCGAGTCTAAATTGGACTTAAAACAGCAGTATACTCGAGAGATACTTGGAAAACCCTCTTGGGGAAAAAAACCGTGGACAGTGTTAATCCAAGCACCAAGTCAAATCCACTATTTTGAATCCTCAAAATACAACGGATCGACTCAACCGGAATTGCTCCCTAAGACAATTCCTTATAGAGTTTTCCTAGACTCATAAGTTCCCTTATGTGATCTAGTACTTCCTAACCGAGGTAACCTTTACAGCTAGGGACAACTAAGCTGAGTTAATCCTTACAGCTCAGCCAAGGGACCTTACTCGTAAAGTAAGAAAAGTATGTGACTCGATTACAAGAATTTATAACTCGTAACGAAGATTAAGTATAGACTTGGAGTTGTAAGAAGAAGATTGAATGAGTATTGTACTAAGAGATATAGTTTCAACAATGTGTTCAGCAATCTTCAAGTCTTATGAAGTGGCTTCTATTTATAGATGACCAAGCGGATTATCCGTTGTGTCCGGTTTCTAGAATGAAGTCTTTCCTAGCCGTTGTAATCGGCTCTTCCGAGTCCCTCGAAAAGATCCGTTGGGATGTGAACGCCGTGCAATGGCTCTTGGCTCCTAAAGCTGCTCCAGCCAACCGCCGATGTCCGAAAAAGAAGGTGGAAACCACCATTGAGCTTAGCGTAGAAGTTTTCTACTTTTGAAAACAAACAACCCCGACACGAATGTTCGAGCCTTGTTCGAAGTAGACAAGCCTTGTCTCGCTCGTGATTGACAACTTAAAGCTAGTTACTTTTGTTATTCAAAAATGAGATAGCCTCATTTGGATAACCTACAAAAGTAAACCACTTTGGTTCTCAAAGTATAAAATACTTTAGTCCAAGATTAGGCATAGATAATAATTTAATTAAGACAATTAATTGCATAATTATCTTAGGCCTAAAAAAGTAGAATTTTCTGAGTCTAATATTTAATATACTCAAATTCCATCAAAGTCGAGTCCTAAGAAAGATCAAGTTAGAAAGAGTAAAATTATCGAGTATAAAGACTTGATCTGGACAAATAATTCTCAAACACGTAAACCGACTTAGAAAAAGAAATTAACACTATTGAAGGTTTGCTCAAGGAGAGGCTAAGTCACCCTAGAGGGGGTGAATAGGGTGATGATGAAATTTGCTTGAAATTTAAAATAGATATGACTCTAAAGAGAGTGAGTGTCAAAGATGAACTCGTAAAATGAACTAACTCGTAATTCGGAGATGATTGAAGTTACAGATTAAACAAAATTCTGAAACTGTCCGAGTCTAAAATGTACTCGGAAAAGTAATAACTCGAAAGTACGTGGAAACCCTCCTGGGAAAAAACCACGGACCGTGCTAATCCAAGCACGAAGTCAAATCCAATATTTTGAGTCCACAAAATACAGTAGACTCGACTTAACCTAAGTTGCCCCCTTAAACAACTTCTTACAAGTTTTCCTAGACTCGAAATTCCATTATCCGATCTAGTACTTCCTAGCCGAGATAACCCTTACAGCTAGGGACAACCGAGCTGAGTTCACCCTTACAGCTCAGTCAAGGGACCTTACTTAGAAAGTAAGAGAGAAAGTGTTTGTAACTAAGTACAAGACCTTACAACTCAGAATATAATGAGATACGTAATTGGGAGTTGTAAGTAGAAGATTGAGAGTGAATACAATGACTTTTGATCAAGTATGTATTTTTACAATTGGTTTAGCAATCTTCAAGTCTTGAGATTTGGCTTCTATTTATAGATGACCAAGCAGCTTAGCCATTGTGTCCATCTTCCGATTGGAAGTTCCTTTATGATCGTTGTGTAGGATTTTCCGAGTCACTCGGAAAATATCCGTTGAAATGTGAACGTTAGACAACGGCTCTTGACTCCCTTGGAAGTGCCTAAAACCACCGGCAGTGTCTTCAAAAGTAAGGTGGAAACCATCGTTGAGCTTAGTGTTCTAGATTTCCATTTTTGGAAACAGACAACCCCGACACGGTCCGAGGCTAGGTCGGAGGTGGAAAAGCCTTGTCTGCTGGTGATTTAACGTTTTGAAGCCGGTTATGAAGACTCGTACACTCGCTCAATACTTTTCTCGAGTTGTAAAAAGGAATCGGTATAACAATCTCATACCTACAGAGTTTTGATTCCAAGGCATTCTCTCGTATCTCGAAACTTCTTTGAGTAAAATAGTATCTTTTCTAAGTGATACCGCTCTTACTTATTATATTTCTTGCTTATCCGTAGTTTGACTCGTAAAACCGGTTCTTTGTTCCGAGTCCAACATCACTCAGATTTATCGCAGATTGAATAGACTGGTATTTCGTCTTTTCTCACTCGGAATCCGATTTGTGGTTATAAGTCCTATTTTGTTATAGTCAGCATTTTTAGCTTGTTTCATGCTTAGTCTATATCAAGTTAATCCTCTCCGATATTCTTTATTGAACTTGATTCTTCGCTTAGACTAAGTAAGATGGAATTCTCGAGTATCATGGATATTGGACTCGTAAAATTCCATTTCGTTTCGACTCGGATAATCAGTTGGTTTATTTATCATAATTATTTTATTATCTCGTGTCTAATCTTGGGCCAAAGTATTTTATACTTTGAGAACCAAAATTGATTTACTTTTGTAGGTTATTCAATCGAGGATACACTTTTCAAACTACAAAAGTAACCGGCTTCGTAACGTCAAATCACCAAGCAGACATGGCTCTTCACCTTCTCTCGCTCCAGTCCCAGAGATTGTGTCGTGGCTATCTCGTTTCCAAATCTGAAAACTGGAACCCCAAGCTTAACGGTGGTTTCCACCTTATCTTTCAAGACACCGCTAATGGTTTTGGGACTTCCAAGAGAGTTAAACCGTTGTCCAACGTTCACATTACAACGGATACTTTCCGAGTGACTCGAAAGCTTCTATCAACGGTCACGAGAGGACTCTCGGTCAGCAGATGAAGATAACGGCTACTCGCTCGGTCATCTATAAATAGAAGCCATCTCACAAGACTTGAAGGTTGCCGAACATATTGTTAATACACATACTTGCTAAAAGTTATTGTATTTACTTTCAATCTTCAACTTATAACTCCCACTCTGTAATTCATTACTTTCCGAGTTGTAAGGTCTTGTACTCGATTACAAACTCTTTCTTACATTCTTTGTAAGGTCCCTTGACTAAGCCGTAAGGGTTAACTCAGCTTAGTTGTCCCTAGCTGTAAGGGTTATCTTAGCTAGGAAGTACTAGATCGGATAAGGGAATTTCCGAGTCTAGGAAAACTTATATAGAGTTGTCTAAGGGAACAACTTGGGTTCGGTCGGTTCACGGTATTTTGTGGACTCAAAATAGTGAATTTGACTTCGTGTCCGGATTGACACGGTCCGTGGTTTTCTGCCCCGGGAGGGTTTCCACGTAATCTCTAAGTGTTATCTTTCCGAGTTCATTCTAGACTCGGACGGTTTTTCAGCTCTTGCTCATTCCGCTATATAGCCTTCCGAGTTCAATCTTTTCGACCTCGTTGATAGACTCGTAACCCGTCACAGCCTTGCTTTTGACAGAAGAGCTAAAGTTTCCACGAAAAACTTCTATCACCCTATTCACCCCCTCTAGGGTGACTTAGACTCTCCCCGAGCAAACCTTCGAGTTACTTTTGTAATTCAAATATAGGATAGCCTCGTTTGAATCACCTACAAAAGTAACTCAATTTGGTTCTCAAAGTATAAAATACTTTGGTCCAAGATTAGACACGAGATAATGATATAATTAAGATAATTAAGTGACTAATTATCTAGGTCGGAAAAGGAATGGAATTTTCTGAGTCTAATATTCATGATACTCGAAAATTCCATCCGAGTCAGTCTAAAGGAGAATCATGTTAGCTAAAGAATATCGGAGGAAATAAACTTGATCTAGACCGAGCATAAATTCAAACTAAAATACCGGAGTTAGAGCACGTAAAAGATAGTGTTTGAATCATGCGATATATCCGAGTGTTGAGTGACTCGAACCGAGTGAAACATGGTGAGTGCAGATATACTTTCCGAGTCACATAGAGTCATGCATAAATGCATGAGATAGTTTCCATAACACTTAGGGAAAATACCATATCACTCAGAAAAATTTCTAAGGTACAGGGAATGACTTGGAATCAAAACTTTATAAGTGCGAGAGTCTTATACTTGATTCCCTTGATAGAACTCGTAAAGGTGAGACGTAAAGTCCGAGTCTTCAACTCGTAATTCACTTTGCGTTAAAATATGCAGTCGAACTTCGGATAAAAAGTGTTAGAGAGATTATTTGAACATGCGATAAATCCGAGTGTCGTCTCGAGTGAGTAAGAAACACTAATGCGTAAGATATACAATAATGTGTTTTCTAAGTCAGTCGAAACAAATGAAAACTTATACAAGAGTTTCGATAACACTCGGAATGACTTGTAATAAAAACTTAGGAGGGATGAGGTTTGTACTTGAGTCTTCATGTAGTACTTTTAATGATTTAGTTTCGTAGTCTAAGTCTTCAAAATTCATTTTGCATTTTGCATTTTAGCCAAAATAAATTCATCTCAAATTAGGTGAGTCCAAATTTATATTTCATTTTGCATTTTAGCCAAAAATAAATTCATCTCAAATTATGTAAGTCCATATTTGCATTTTAATTTTACATTTTAGCCAAAAATAAATTCATCTCAAATTAGGTGAGTCCATATTTGCATTTCAATTTTTCATTTTAGCCAATAATAAATTCATCTCAAATTAGATGAGTCCATATTTACTTTTTATTTTGCATTTTAGTTAAAAAAATTCATCTCAAATTAGGTAAGTCCATATTTACATTTCATTTTTGCATTTTAGCCAAAAATAAATTCATCTCAAGTTAAGTGAGTCCATGTTCGCATTTCATTTGTGCATTAGCCAAGAAAAATCATCTCAAACTAAGTCACCGGCATCATTACAGTCCATTTTAATTGCTTTGCATTTCTTAAGTGCATCCAAATAAAATGCATTCCTTTTTTTTTAGTTTTTCGAGTCTTGCACTTGAGTCCTTTCCGCCCAAAAGTTGGTGTTCCTACACATGGTCCTCAGCGGTTATCATTTGGACTGCAGAATAAGGAAGCCTACCGCCATTGGATTTCGTCGGAATCCTAGCTCAAGGAATCCTCACCCAAAATGGAAGCCCGAACCGAGGTTAGGTCAAAAGAGAGAGTCCATATCTCGAAACTCTTGGGGTTGCCCTAAAGACTCTTTAAGATAATAAGAAATGAGGTGAACAAGAAGCTCGTCCACCACCAGGAGGCCTTCCACCCGATCTAGAATCTACTCCAAAGACTTGGCCTTGAGCCTAAGCCTAAGTCCGATCCACGCATAGATCGGATAGAACAGATGTTAAGGGAATCTTTCATATTCAAGAATCACTACTTTGATCTCACTGAATTCACTTCAATCCACAAAGGGAAGTTACCTCCCAAGTTTACTTTGCCATACATCAAGTTTCGTGGTTCCGAGAATCCCCATCAACTTCTTAGGAGCAATGACTCTTAAAAATATAATCCGAAGACACTTACCATATCATCTTCCCATGGACATTCGATAGTGATGTAACAAAGTTGTACATTGCAGTTGACCCATGCAAGGTTGCCAATTGGAATGATCCGTGTGATTACATATAACCAAGACAATACTAGGAGGAGTGCCAATGTTAATGCCCTTAACAGGTATGATGACTACACTCAAAAATTCTGTAAATACCACCATGCATGAGGACACTATACGGAGTAATGTTGGATATTCAAGAAAAAGTTAAAGAGTGTGTTGCGCAACAGTCAACTCCTTCTCGCTAAGGCTGCTCGAAAACCCAACAATAATAAGAATCCATTCAAGCAGTACCTTAGCTATCTTTTCCGAACCCATTCTAGGTCGAGTGGGATCCATCTCGTCTTAATTCAAGACATCATTGAGTAGGGATGAGCAAAAAACTAGGTACCCGATCCCCGGATCCAAACCCGGTTTAGACCTAGTGGGTCCAAACCTGGATCCTGTTGAACTAGGTCCGAGGCAGGGTCCAATTTTTAGGACCCGATTACAACCGGGTTAGGGACCGAGTAGTTAAAAGTTGGACCCCGACCCGGACCTATTACTCGAGTACCCGGTTTATATTGTTTTTAAATAAATAAATAAATAAATATATATATATATATATATATATATATAATTTACTCTAAAACTTTTGGATTTGAGAGTCTAATTTTGATTATTAATGTTAGATTATTTAGGATTTTTTTCTTTATGTTTTTCCCATGATATTTTTTAAGATTCAAACTTGTAATTTGGTATTTGTATTACATGTGGGTTTGAGACTTTTTGTTTCATTATTTATGTTGGATTGGAAACTTTTTGTAGTAGTCACAATTACAGGGTTACATGTTTCGTAGTATTAGATTGAGTACATTGGAAATATTGGATAATTATAGGCCAAAACTTTAAAAAAATTAAAACAAAAGAAAAATAATCATAAAAACTCAAATTATGAAGTAAATAATTAGGTACCCGGTCCCACCGGGTCGGGACCAGCTTTTAGATTTCCGGATTGGGTCCAAGTTTCCGGACCCGGTTTTAACCGAGTTGGGACTCGAGTCCGGCCAAAATGATCGGGTACCCGGTCCCACTCACCCGTATCGGTGAGTCCAAACCACTTGTTAGCTTACATTCCCTAGACCTAAAAGTCCAAGGATTATAAGTAAGTGACGAAAAAGATGTCTACGAGACTAAAGACGATAGTGATGATAACTTCAGGGGTACACCACCCTTAGAAGAAGATGACTTTTAGGGAGAACCAAAGAGTCCCGAAATCTAGTTTCTTACTAGATCCGGATAACGTAGTACACCAATGTGTCCACAACACACTCAAGAAGCCTCAAAAGAAAAAGAAGTCGCTAAAGAGGAAGACCCAATTCGAAATAACCTCGTAAACTCAAAGCCGACATTTCCATCCGGAAACTTATATATGCCTCTCAAAAGCATAGGTAGGCCTTAATTGATACACTTAGCAAAATTAAGGTCTCTCCTGAAACTACACCTGAGGAGGTAGTGGGATTAATCAATAATAGGGATGGAACCATCATCTTTGACGAGAAGGATTTACTCTAAAGAAGGCATTGCATACAACAATGCCCTTTATTTAATTGTAATTTACACTAACAAGTTTTCGCTCTAACCTTAGTGGACAATGGATTTGCTATACTTAGAGAACTGCCAAAAGGTTAGGAATCGGAGAGCGACAACTCTCTAAGCAAACTATTATCTTCAAGCCTATGATAATTCCAAAAGAACATTTTCGAAAACAAGTGACTCTTCCAATCAATGTCGGGCTAGTGGTGAAAAATATTAACTTTCAAGTCCTACATATTCCAACCACTTTCAATCTCCTTCTAGGATGCCCTTGGTTACTTGACCACCAGGCAATGCCTTCTCCATTGCATCATAAAGTTAAAATGATCATTAAAGGTCACGTGGTAACATTAACGAAGATAACCTCTCGTGCCACCATCACTTCTAAGGAGTCAGTTGTTAAAATTGAACACAACGCTAATAATGAAGAGCTCTACGGATTCAAGACCATCGCTGTTGTAGAAAAGGATAAAGAACCTTTTAACTTCAATCCTTATCTCAACCCTAGTGTTCATTCAATGCAAAGGAAGAAATGGTATTTTCTTGGCTTAATCTGTAGGAAGGAGGGCATACCCAACCAATCTTTCCACTTCTTAAGCCCACCAATAATTATCAATTCGGATTAGGCTATCATCCAACTTCTAAGGAAATAGCCAAGGCTAAATAGGAAATGCAAACCAGGAGGGTTGCACTACTCACAATCCGCTCTATCAAACCCTATTCTTGTACTCTAAATGGGGAATTTCGAAAGAAGGGGATGACTTCCCTACTATGGTTTTCCTGAGCCTTATTATATAAAAGAGAAGGGCATCATATTACCTGGTTTAGAAGTCTTTAACGACCGCCATGTGCTAGAAAACGAGGCACCCTAACTCCTCGAGAAGGAATATTCCACACAAGACTCGGACCAATCTGGCCGAGAGCTACATTTTTGGTCCGTTATTCGGATGGGAGAAATTTCTAGAGTGGAATTCGGCTTCGGTATCGTCCTAAGCTATATCGCACCCACAGCTTCATCCATCCAAGTTCATCACCGACGTCGACATCGAAAGGTCCAAGCATATCACTTGGATTGATTATGAGGAAGACCAAGAGTTCGCTGTCATTTTAGGAGAGTAGTCTATTTCGACTCTACCACTAGGGTTGTTCTTTCTGTTTCGATTCTCGTTAGTTAATCTTCTAATATTTCCATTTCCAAGTCTCGATGTACTCATTTCTTCATTCAATAAGATAAATATTTTCTCTTACTTTTTACCTCCTTATATTCTAATTGTTTTGCCTTTAATGATGAACAAGAAATCCCTAAAGAATTAATAGAAGTTGTGGAAGATCATGAAAATCGCTCACTAATAATAGAGGAAATGATAACATTTAACTTAGGATCAGGAGATCAACCCCAAGAAGTCAAAATTAGGAAAACACTCGAATCTAAAAGAGCAGGAGCAATTCACTTCGGTCCTTATAGAACTCGTAGGTGTCTTTACATGGTCCTACAAAGACATGTCGAGGATAGATCCAAGTATAGCAGAACATAAAATTCCACTTTATAAAGATGCTAAGTCGGTTAAGCGTAAACTTAGGAGAATAAAACCCGAGTGGGCATTGAAGATTAAGGAGAAAGTTCGAAGCAACTACAAGTCGAGTTCATCAAAGTGGCCACTACCTTCAATAGGTACCAAATATAGTGCCGCTTTGAAGAAATATGGCAAGGTCCTGGATGTGCGTCGATTTCGGGGATTTGAATAAGGCGAACCCTAATGATGATTTCTCGTTGCCTTACATTAACATTTTAGTGGATAACACAGTGGGTCATGCCTTACTTTTATTTATGGATGGCTACGCCTGCTACAACCAAGTGAAGATATATGAAGAAAACATGGAAAAACAACCTTCATCACTCAATGGGGATGTACTGTTATATTGTGATGCCTTTTGGACTCAAGAACGCTAGAGCTATGTATTAAAGAACGGTCACAACATTGCTACATGACATGATACATAAAGAAGCTGAAGTTTATGTGGATGACATGATCATCAAGTCAAAGGATATGGCAGGGCACCTACCTAGTCTTAGAAAATTCTTCGAAAGATTAAGAAAATATAACATGCGCCTTAACCCACAAAAGTATGCCTTTGGGCTAACCTCGTGCAAACTACTAGGCTATGTGGTTAGTCTTAAAGGAATCAAAGTTGATCCATCCACGATCAAATCCATCCAGGAGATTCCACAGTCAAAGACAAATAAGGAGTTACGGGGTTTTCTGCAACGTTTACAGTACATTAGTCGTTTCATATCAATACGGACTACGGTCTATGAACCCATTTTCAAGAAGTTTAAAAAGGAGTTAAGTGAATTTAGATGAAGAATGCCAAAGCATTCGAGAAGGTTAAGGAATAATTGGCCAATCCGCTAGTGCTAATTCCACCCCAATCGTGGAAATCATTGCTCTTATACCTCGCTACAACGTAAACCGCAATGGAAGCCATTTAGCTCAACGGGACGGCAAGGAGGAACATGCGGTGTATTATCTAAGCAAGAAATTCTTAGAATATGAGACTCGGTATACGCCTTTAAAGAAAACATCGCTGGCTTTAGTCTAGGCCACCAAGAAGCTTAAACAATACATGCTGGCCCACACGGTACATGTAGTAGCTCCACCGGATCCCATCAAATACATTCATAAGTAGCTAACCATCAGTAGCAAGATAACTAGATGGACAAGTCATGCTATCGGAGTTTGAACTCAAGCATGTCCCTCAAAAGGCAATCAAGGGAAGGGTAGTATCGTAATTCCTAACCGATATACCAATAACTCAAGCATCACTACTACAAAAACGCTAATTAGCGACTGAAATAGCGACTGAATCCGACATGTGTCGATAAAACTTGATTAGCGACTGAACTAGCTGACAGTAATTAAATTCGTCGCTATTTTAGTCATTAGCGACTGACATAACGACGGAAATGGAAAAATTAGCGACGGATTTTTGAAAAAAAAAAGTTAAAATTTTTTTTTAATAATTAGCGACTGAATCAATCCGTCGCTATATCTATTTTTTAAAATTTTTTAACTTAGCGACTGAATCAGTCAGTCGCCAAATGTAATTTTTAATTTTTTTAATGAGCTACGGAATTTTCCGTCGCTAATTCAAAATTTTTAAAATTTTCAATTTGCCGCCTATCGTAATTTGAAAAATGTAAAAATTTTGAAATTTGAATTAGCGAAGGAAAATTCTGTCGCTAATTCCGTCGCTAATCCGAATTTTCAAATTTTAATTTGCCGCCTATTTCATTTTTCAAATTTAAAAAATTTTCAAATTTTTAGTTGGCGACTGACGGTTCCATCGCTGATTCCGTCGCTAAATTAAAATTTGAAAAATTTTACGTTAGCGAGCTATTAAATTTTTAAATGTGTTGAAAATTTAAAATTTTTAATTAGCGACGGAATTTTCCGTCGCTAATTAAATTTTTCAAGTAGCTGACGGATTAAATCCGTCGCTAATCCGTCGCTATTTTCGATATAAAATCCGAACTTCAACGAGACTCGGCAAACATAAGGACAAATAGAAGTGAGAGTGTGAGAGAGCGAGGGAGAGGCGAATCAATCGTTCGCCACCGCCGTTCGTCGCCCACCTCCGCCACCGCCGTACACATCACTAACTAACCACCTTTAATCTCTTGTAGGTATGCTTTCTCGATCCTCCCTCATTGTTGGTTGTATTTATAATTTACTTTGTTTACTATAAAATTTCACATTTTAGAGGATTTGATATAACTTATTTTGTTAGGCATGGTTGGAATGAGGTAGAAGATGAAGATAATGAGTAAGAGGAAGAAGAAGAGGAAAAGAAAGATGAAGAACATAACTTGTGTTTGTATAATTTACTTTGTTTACTCTTGTTTTTATTTTCAATTACTTTTAATGGATGTTTGAAGTTGGATTATTTATGATTTTTGTGTTTGTATATGATTTTTGTATTTGAATTAAAGTTGAATTTGATGTTGTTATGTTACCGGATTATTTTCGATTTGTATTTAATTGTAGATTTTTGTATTAACCACTCAAAACTATACAAAATTGTAAATTTTTTTAAAAATTCGCTAAAAATCAGCGACAGAATTTGACGATTCCGTCGCTGATTAGCGACGGATTAGCGACGGAATTTGATTCCGTTGCTAATCCACTCAGCGACTGAACGAGCAAATTCCGTCGCTAATCTGTCGCTAATCAGCGACGGAATCATCAAATTCCGTTGCTGATTTTTAGCGACGCTGAAAATCAGCGACGGAAATTTTCCGTCGCTAATTTTGAAATTCCGTCACTAAATAACGTTTTCCGTCGCTATTTCCGTCGCTATATGACGATTTTCTAGTAGTGCATAACCTAAATATCTTGACTTTCCGGATGAGATAATTCTACAACTAGAAGTCGACATGTGGACCATTTATTGTGATGGCGCTTTCAATCGAAGGGCTTCGAGTAAGGATCCTTTTAATCTCGCCAAAGGGAGCACATACTCCCATTTCGAGTCAAATTAGATTTTGAAGTCACTAAAAACGCTGCGAAATACGAGGCATGTATCACGGGACTTCAAGCTGCCATAGAAATAAGAGCCAAAAATATTAGGGTTCTCGGTGACTCCAGTCCGATCATTAATTAGATTTCATGGAAGTATAAGGTATGTAGCGAAACCTTGGCACCCTACCGAGCGCATTGATTGAATTAGCAAAATATTTCGATAGCATGTCATACACATACCTTCCTAAGGATGACAACCAGTTCGTAGATACCCTAGCCAAGTTAGCATCTATAATTAATATCCGTAGTCAGCCTGTGCATATATACGCACTAGAAGTGTCTAGTACTCGACCAAACCAGTTGGTACCATGACATCTACCGGTACTTAGAAAACCAAGAATACCCATCGGACTCGACATCTAGAGCCCAACAAGCCATCCGTATGCTAGCATCGCAATTCTTCATAAATCAAGGGCAATTGTACAAAAACCAACGAAGAATTAGCATACTTTGTGTCAACCAATAGGAAGCAGAGTGCATAATGACCGATATTCATGGTGGGGAATGTGGACCCATATGAATGGAAGAATGTTGGTTTAGAAAATACAGAGGTTAGGGTATTATTGGTCGACCATGGCAGCCGATTGTCATGAGTTTGTTAAAAGATATCACAAGTGTCAAGTGTATGCAAACTTGTAACACCAATCACCTTCATTTTTAACGATACTTGCATCGCCCTGCTCATTCTCGGCTTGGGGCATAAACATCATCGGTAAAATGACCCCTAAAGGAACAGGTGGTCACGAGTTTGTGTTAGTAGCAATTGACGACTTTACCAAGTGGGTGGAAACAACCTCCTATACAACCCCGACTTCAAAACATGTGACGAAGTTCATAACTCACAACATTATCTACCGATATAGGGTACCACATGAACCGATTAGTGACCATGGTAGTCACTTCAAGAAGGAAGTAGCAGATCTACTGGACAAGTACAAAATCAAACACCATAGGTCTTCTCCCTATTGTCCTCAAACCAACGGAGTTGTCGAAGTCTGTTAACAAAAATATCCGAAAGATAGTGGAGAAAATGGATGTCGCTTATAAGGATTGGCCTAATAAATTGCCCTTCGCTTTATGGGGCTATTGAACGTCTATCGAACCTCAATGGGAGCAACACTTTACTCCCTAGTATATGGAAGCAGTCCTTCCAATATATAAATCACCATCACTTCGTTGCAAATCATTGCAAAAAGCCAAATTCCTGAAGCAAAATAGACTAAAATGCCCTACAAGGAGTTAGTATTGCTAGATGAAAGGCGTTTGAATGCTTTACATAATGTCCAAATATACCAAGCACGTATATCAAGGGCATTTAACAAGAAGGTCAAGCCTCATAATTTACAGATTGGAGATTTGGTCCTGAAGGAGATTAGAGCACTAATTCAAGACCCTAGGGGAAAATTTAGGCCTAATCGGCAAGGCCCATTCATACTTGGTCAAATACTCCCACAAGAAGCGATTAAGCTAACCGATTTGGACAGAGAAGAAAATTTTCAATATACTAACTTGGATCAGCTTAAAGAAATACTATGTTTAGCATATACTAAATAGTTCTCGTAGTTTGCCGTGCCCAGCCCAACTAGGTTGCAACCCTATCCGGCGCCGTTCGGACAACAAAGGGATGGTCGGGCCGAGAAATCCCTCTAGCTGATGTTTTGTCTTTTGACATTTAATTCTTATTTTTAGAGCGGTCCAATCAGACAGTTCAATTAATTGGTCAATTCCTCTAAGTGGGATATTTTATGTTTAGTTGTTATTTTAGGGAAATCCAATTAGACTGTCCAATTATTAATTAATTTTCTCTAAATGAACGATAAAACAACTCGAAGCATAAAAGTGAGCATAAAACTTATTTTTTTACTTTATTATTAACAATAAAAGGTAGGCCTACTAGTTACCTTAATACATAGCTAAATAAAAAGGGAAATAATAAGCATACTACTTAAAATAATTTTTCTAAAGAGGCAAAACTAAAAAGTTCCTAATCCTTATTCTTTCCTAATCTCAGTCCTAGTTAATTTTCAATTTCTTCCCCTTCGCACTACTAGACTCGGTTGCATTCTCCCGAGTTCGCTTTTTCGGATCCTCAATGTTACGGGCCCTTCTATCTTTTGCTTCCTTAGCCTCAACTTCTCTCCTATGAGCTCGTTCGTCAACCTTCGGGACCATTTCACGAATCTTAAGAGGTGCTACAGCAGGAATAGCTCCTCCTAGGTCACGTTCTCGAGTTCTCGATGCCTTACGTTTTATTTTGAGTTCTGATTGGATATTTCAACGCAAATTGAATTACAATTAATTCCTTTTTCTAAGTTAGTTTATTTGTTTGAGGATTATTTGTCCGAGATCAAGTCCTTATACTCTCATGATTCTATTCTTTTTAACTTGATCTTTCTTAGGATTGACTTTGATGGAATTTGAATATATTGAATATTAGACTCTGAAAATTCCACTCTTCTAGGTCTAAGATAATTATGCACTTAATTGTCTTAATTAAATTATTATCTCGTGCCTAATTTTGGACCAATGTATTTTATACTTTAAGAACCAAAGTGGTTTACTTTTGTAGGTTATTCAAACGAGGTTATCTCATTTTTTAATTACAAAAGTAGCCAGCTTCTAGTCGTCAATCACCAGCAGACAAGCTTTATCTACTTCGAATAGGGCTCGGACACCGTGTCGTGGTTGTCTGTTTCCAAAATTGGAAAACTCCAACGCTTAAGCTCAACGGTGGTTTCCACCTTACTTTTTAGACATCACCAGCTTGACTCGGAGTAACTTTAGGAGTCAAGAGCCATTGCACAACGTTCACATCCCAACGAATCATTTCCGAATGACTCGTAAAAGCCGTTATAACGGTCGAGAAAGACTTCGTTCGTAATCAAGACACAATGGTCACTCTACTTGGTCATCTATAAATAGAAGACACTTCACAAGACTTGAAGATTGTTGAACCATTGTTGAAACACATTACTTAAGAAAAATTCATTGTTTTCATATTCAATCTTCAATTTACAACTCCCGACTTGTAATTAATACTTTCCGAGTTGTAAAGTCTTATAATCGGTTACATACTTCTCTTACCTTTTGAGTAAGGTCCCTTGTAATTAATACTTTCTGAGTTGTAAAGTCTTATAATCAGTTACATAGTTCTCTTACTTTCGAGTATTGTCCCTCGACCGAGTCCGTAAGGGTTAACGCAACTCAATTGTCCCTAACCGTAAAGGTTATCTTAATTAGGAAGTACTAAATCGGATAAGGAACTTCGAGTCTAGGAAAACATTGTAAGAAATTGTCTAAAGGAGTAGTTCTGGTAGAGTCAGTCCTTTGTATTTTGAGGATTCAAAATAATGGATTTGACTTAATGCTTGGATTAGCACTATCCATGGTTTTCCGCCCCGGGAGGGTTTCCACGTATTTACGAGTGCATACAATTCCGAGTCCAATCTAAATGCGGACTCAGCTTCTCATTTTCTTCGAAGAAAAATATTTTTAAGTTTTTTCAAATTTCCTCATCACCCTATTCACCCCCATCTAGGGTAACTTAGACTCTCCAGGAGCAAACCTTCAATTGGTATCGAGCCTAGCCTTTCAAGAAGGATCTAACAATCTAAAGGTCTAAAGATCAAATGGCTTAGAACATTGGAGAGTTCGATGAAGGAAGGTCTTCCACGAGACCACCAAAGTTTAATGGATCAAACTTCATGCACTTGAAGAAACCGATGGAGTGCTTTTTGTCGGACAATGATGAAGATGTCCGGAACATCATCCAAGAAGGCAACTACATCCCGGTGAAGATGGAGGGAACAAGATATGTGCCTAAAGAAAAGTTGATGTTGTTGTGTTTAGGGGAATTTACCCTCTCTTTTCTTTATGTATATGAATAAATTTTCTTTCTTTGAGTAGACTTATTTCCGAGTTAACTCTTTTTGAGTTTGATCTCTCATATCATTTCTTTTCTCGCTTCCGATATATCTGTTCATATTTTTATGCTAATGTGTTATCTGCAAGTAATGATAGTATCTCGCAATGCATTTTCTAAGTATGAAATATTTCTCACTCATTACTTCTTACTCGATATGTTCTACTTAGTAAAAATGAAAACTCATGTTTTACACTAACAAGTTTCTATCCGAATGTGGAATGTTTTTCATCAAAAGGGAGAGATTGAAGACTCGTACTCTAACTTTAAGACATTTTGAGTATTACATGAAGACTCAGGTATAAAACTCATTCCTCCTAAGTTTTGATTTCAAGTCATTTTGAGTGTTATAGAAGCTCCTATATAAGTTTTCATTCGTTTCGATCGACTCGTAAAACACATTCGTGTACATCTACTGCATTGATGTTTCGACTCACTCGGACATCACTCAAAACTATCGCATGTTCAAATAATTTCTCTAACACTTTTATTCTCGAGTTCCGATCGCATATTTCAATGCAAAGTGAATTATAGTGTTAATTCCTTTTTTAAGTAGTTTGTTTGTTTGAGGATTATTTGTCCAAGATCAAGTCCTTATACTCTCATGATTCTATTCTTATTAACTTGATCTTTCTTAGGATTGACTTTGATGGAATTTGAGTATATTGAATATTAGACTCAGAAAATTCCACTCTTCTAGGCTTAAGATAATTATGCACTTAATTGTCTTAATTAAATTATTATCTATGCCTAATTTTGGACCAAAGTATTTTATACTTTGAGAACCAAAGTGGTTTACTTTTGTAGGTTATTCAAACAAGGTTATCTCATTTTTTAATTACAAAAGTAGCCGGCTTCTAGCCGTCAATCACCAGCAGACAAGATTTATCTACTTCGAACAGGGCTCGGACACCATGTCGTGGTTGTCTGTTTCCAAAATTGGAAAACTCCAACACTAAGGTCAATGGTGGTTTCCACCTTACTTTTCGGACATCACCAGTTCATCGAAGTACCTTTAGGAGTCAAGAGCCGATACACCACGTTTACATCCCAACGGTATCTTTTCCGAGTGACTCGGAAGAGCCGATTACAATGGTCGATAAAGACTTCTATTCGGAACCAAGACACAACGGTCACTCGCTTGGTCATCTATAAATAGAAGCCACTTCACAAGACTTGAAGATTGCTGGAACCATTGTTAAAACACATTACTTAAGAAAAAGTCATTGTTTTCGTATTCAATCTTTAATTTACAACTCTCAACTTGTAATTAATACTTTCCGAGTTGTAAAGTCTTGTAATCACTTACATACTTCTCTTACTTTCCGAGTGTTGTCCCTTGACTTAGCTATAAGGGTTAACTCAGCTCGCTTGTCCCTAACTCGTAAAGGTCATCTCGGTTAGGAAGTACTAGATCGGATAAGGGAACCTCTCGAGTATACGAAAACATTGTAAGGAATTGTCTAAGGGAGCAACTCGGTAGAGTCAATCTATTGTATTTTGAGGATTCAAAATAGTGGATTTGACTTAGTGCTTGGATTAGCACTGTCTCGTGATTTTCTCGCCCCATGAGAGTTTCCTCGTATTTCTTAGTGCATATATTTCGAGTCCAATCTAGACTTAGACTCAGCTTCTCATTTTCTTTCAAGCAAAAAGTTTCGAAGTTTGTTCAAATTTCCTCATCGCCCTATTCACCCCCGTTTAGGGTGACTTAGACTCTCAAGGAGCAAACCTTTATTAAGGTCCCGCAAGGTCGGATTCATCCTAATTTACAGCCCAACAGGAGCAAAATCAAAATTTAAAAAAAAGATGAAAAAGCTAGACTCGGGAAAAGTTGAGGACGTTTTAGCCTCACCGACACTGGACCACCATCCCTTGGCCGGTGCTGCCCTACTAGCCTTACCGGCTAATCCCCGCATATATTTTATCGCTTACATGCAATAACAGGGAGCTGCCTGTGAAGTCCTTGTTTGGATTTTCTTTAACCCGAGCCAGCCCTAGGATAGTCTTCGTGATGATCGGAGGAGTAAAGGAGAGCCGATCCTCCAACTACTCGAGTGAAGTCCAATAGCACAGATGGGGGCCATATCCTCGTGACCTCCTATTAATTGGAAATTACCTATTAGGCAAGTAATTATAGCTTGATTCTTTTGAATATGCGCCAATCCCAAAGAATACATTGGACCAAAGTGCAACATCAAATTCATCGGATGCATTTATCCTTGATTATAACCCAACTCAAATTCTTATTATTCAACTTTGGAAGGCATTTTTATGTCTCAAACATATTAGTAGAAGGTGTCGAACCATAGGCTTGGTCCGACATTGAATGCCTAGAATGACATCGAATTCCTCGTGGAGGGGACGCAATTCTTTATCCCCGAACCTGAATTACATGATATTCGGGATCCCAAAAGGCCACTACAACCCTTAATAGAGTCTAATAGATCTCTACATGTTGAATGTTGAATAGTTATTCAGTCCATAAAGAGATAACCCTACTTTTTCAACCTTGCTCATCTCGTGCATCCAAGCAGTCAATTCAGTTATAGAGTTAATCTTTGAGAATTAAAGGGGTAAAGGAACTGGGATTTTTTTACGAACTGTTTTTTTTTTTTTAAAGAGTTGCAGAGAAGTATTTAAGGTGCAATTTTCGAAGACCTGCCACCAAATCGTTTTTATAATAGATTTTAGGACCAGAGTCCTCGTCCATCACGTCACTCGCAGCCAGCCAGGACCTCGACCGAGAGTTGGTTGGCGCCAGCCGACCGGCCGGTCCCCTTATTTTTTCGATCCGAGCATTGGGTCGATTTGTTTTCTACTTATGGCCTATTTTGGCCAAGCCTTTTTATTTATGGACCATGCAGTTACCATTTCCAATTTTCTATTTTATTATTTTCTTTTGGGGGAATGGGGGCTAGTGCATTTTTTTCGATTTGTCTTTAAAATTTTTTTGCATCACATAAATAAAGAAAGCATTGTAGAATCAAGTTTTTACATTCATCGCATTGCATATAGTCAAATGGTACAACACATTAATATTCATTAAGCACCCTATAAGATGTTCATCAATCTTCATCATTGGAAGCATCATCGAAGATATAGCTAACAAAATCCTCCAAGATCAAAGTGGAAACTCGCCTATCCCCAACAATTTACAAGGAACTAGCCCCATGGTCCCAAGTCGGTTGAGAGGTCTCATGATAAGGTCCACTATAGGACATCCGATGGAAATCATACGGATTTCCATAAGGGTCAAGCGCTTGCAAAGGCATAACGTCCATGCCGGCATGGGAAGAACTAGGCCTAGCACCGGAAGAACTAGGCCTAGGTGCGGAAGTACTTGGCCATGCCTCCGAAGAATTATGCTCGTGAGAGCGCCAAGAGGAACGACGTGAAGAACCAGCTCAAGCAATGCTACTAGACGAAATTTGTTGGCTAGAGGAACGCGTTTGAGCCCCGGAGCTGCCAAGGAAACCTCCCGATGGAGGAGACCTAGATTGGCGATTCTACAAAAGTAATAGGGCGATTAGTGAATCTACTAAAAGCTCATGAGTTAGCACTTTAACTAACTAAGCTCACCCGAAATGTTCGAAATGTTCGACCGGTGAACAAGTCCTTGAAAGCTTTGATAGCAAACTAGAGTTTGATGAACACGGTTCGAGATTGTTCCCAATCATACTACAAATTCATTGTGTTAGCAAGAAATTTTTAGCATTTAGCTAAAAGTAAAAGAGCATAATACTCTTACTCCTTTCCAGTTTTTGGAAGCAAGTGCCCCACATATTCGGATTCAGGAATTTTTGGAATTCTAACATAACATGGGGACTCTCCAGGTTGCGATACATTGACATCGAGAGTTGGAATATAGATGTCACCCGGAAGAAGTTGTAGAGATCAAATTAATGTCCACACAAGAAATTTAATTGCACAAAAGGGTAGATAAAGACTTACCAATCGTGTCATGATTCATCCTAAATATTGAACATAGGACGAATCCATATCCAAGAACCGAGTGTAAAGGTACCCGAGTGGTTATTTCTTCTTGCTCTTCTTCGATTATGGAGTGGAAATAGAACATTGTCCGTGGTGGATCTTGGGAACAAAAAGAAGCCACATATTATATCGGATTGTGGCACAACCCGCTCACCAAGGTACCATTTCAAATATACAATGAAGAAACTTAAACCAATAAGCTTATCGAGGTAGAGATGGAAAGAGATGAGACATGGCTCTCAGCCTCCACTAAGAGGCCATTGGGGTTCCTCTCATGGTGAGGACGTCATTCCCGCTCCACGAAGTTGTCATGGATTAGACTCTCGGCTTTTGTTCTCTTAAGGACATTTTTGAAGAAGTTGTGTAAGAAAATCAAGCTAGTTTTCTCAAGACAAGTATGAACAAGCCGGAGCAAAGTTAAAGTAAGCAAGATGATGCAAGGAAAAGAGCAAGTGAAGTTTGCAAAATGAACACACCAAGTCCCCTTTTTATAGGTAAATTCGGCCAGCTTGATAAGAACATAAGACAAAATGCAAAAGGCAAGAGGAGACCAAGCATGGACGCAAGTAGCAAGTGTCAAGACAAGGCCCGCCTAAAGGCTGGCGGACTCAGCCACGAGGCCCGACCAGTATCAACTCGATGGCGGCTTTATAGGCGTAGTTGGGGGCTAGGGCTGGTGAAGTCCCATTAGGCGTGACAAGTGGTCTCTTGGAGTTTTATGCATGCAAATGGGTCTTTAGACCCATAATTTCAACTTTATCGGATCCAATTTTCGATCCATCTTCGATTGAATTATTCAGGTAAAATATTGAACTTTTGTGAATGCGATTATCCACTAACGAGTATGCTAGTATAGCAGAATTAATAGGCCAAGCTTTAAACCAAGAGGCGATCAAAGCTTTAGCATAAATTACCGAGCTTCAGGACTCGGATCATCGGGACTCGGATCAAGCCAATCTCGGGACCCTTTACCGGACTTCAAAACGCACATATTGCAATCAAGTCCGGCCCTCGTTTCGAAGTTCAGGTTCAACGAAGCAACCAATGAAGACTCGGACCTTACATATATCAATCTGAGTTCCATCAAGGGATCAGGTATAAGACTTCATCCCTCATAAGGTTTTGATTAAAAGTCATTCTATCTCGCTTTAACTGACTTTTCGAGTGATATAGTATCTTTTCGAGTGTTACGAGAATCTAACGTATAAATTCTCCTTTGATTCCGATCGACTCGGAATGCATACTCTTGTTTATCTTTTCATACACAATTTCGAGTCACTCAGTCAACACTCAAATATATTACATGTTCAAACACTTGTTCTATTTTGCATAAACTCGCTTCGACTTCATGATCTAAGTTTGAGTGGATTACTCGTGTTAATTCATCTTTCTAAGTCAAGCATGCTTGGTTTGAACATTGGCAGCCTAGGTCAAGTCTTTCCACTCGATGTTATTTATTTGACTTGCTTTGCCTCTAGATCGACTTGGATGGAATTTGAGTATAATGGATATTAGACTCGTAAAATTCCATTTCTTTTCGATTCAGATAATTATGCACTTAATTATCTTAATTATAATTATTATCTGTGTCTAATCTTGGACCAAAGTATTTTATACTTTGAGAACCAAATTGATTTACTTTTGTAGGTTATTCAAACGAGGGTATCATATTTTTAATTACAAAAGTAACCTAGGCTTCAAAACGTCAAATCACCAGCAGACAAGGTTTTTGCCACCTCGACCAAGGCCCGGACATCGTGTCGGGATTGTCTATTTCCAAAGCTGGAAATCCGCAACACTAAGCTCAACGGTGGTTTCCACCCGACTTTTCGGACACCACCAGTAGACTAGGACTTCCAAAGGAGTCAAGAGTCGTTGCCCAACGTTCACACCTCAACGGATATTTTCCGAGTGACTCGGAAAATCCACTACAACTGTCACAAAGGACTTCCAGTCGGAAGATAGTTACAACGGCTAATCTGTTTGGTTATCTATAAATAGAAGCCAACTCTCAAGACTTGAAGATTGTTGAACCAACCGTCAATACACGTACTTAAGCAAAAGTCATTGTATTCATACTCAATCTTCTACTTATAACTCCAACTCTGTACTTAATATCTTTTTGAGTTGTAAGGTCTTATAATCGGTTTATAAACACTCTTTCTTACTTTCGAGTAAGGTCCTTTCACCGAGCTGTAAGGGTTAACTCAGCTCGCTTGTCCCTAACTCGTAAAGGTTACCTCAATTAGGAAGTACTAGATCGGATAAGGTAACTTCGAGTCTAGGAAAATCTTGTAAGGAATTGTCTAAGGGAGCAATTCTGGTTGAGTCTTTCTACTATATTTTGTGGATTCAAAATAGTGGATTTGACTTGGTGCTTGGACTAGCACTGTCCGTGGTTTTCTGCCCCAGGAGGGTTTCCACATAACTTTATGAGTTAGCACTTTTCCGAGCCCAATCGAGACTCGGACTCTCCTTAGAGTTATCTCAAGCTTTATTCTTCCTTTATTTGTTTAAAATTCCTCCTCACCCTATTCACCCCCTCTAGGGTGACTCAGTCTCTCTAAGAGCAAACCTTCAACCAATTCTAGACATTACAAATCAATCAAGCATCCGATGCAATACCTAAAAGCGAGATAAGTATCCTTTAGTGTCTACTTTAACACTTCGTCTTTCGGACTCGGTCAAACCGGGGCTAACTATAGACACCGAAAACGTATCACTCTTATATCTTTTATTTCGTATTTTTGTTTTGTCAGCCCGGTGGAGAAAACCCAGTCCTATTTGCGGATTCCGATCATGGTCGAACTCTAATTGGTGTGATGGAAGCTAGTAAGCCACAAAAAACCCTTAGCACCAAAAATCAACCTTCTTTACTTTGGGCTGGCCCACAAACCCATTTTCTTTCGGCCTGTTCAAGCCCGGGTCAACGCTCCAAGTCAATGTTTGGTCGGCATTGCACATCAAGCCTTGTTGACTACTAAACACTACGTTTCGACTTCGGCGTCCAACCGAGACACAGAGCTCAATTTGTCCGTATAATGTCGCATTAGCCGGTGCCGGGCTTCAAGGAATTTTCACCAAAGCGTTGCGTTTTGCTCCAAGCATCCAACCGAGACACGAAGCTAACTACATAACTGGACCAAAGCTCCAAGTCAATGTTTGGTTGGCGTCGTGCATCAAGCCTTGCTGACTACTAAACGCTATGGTTCGTCTTCGGCGTCCAGCCTAGACACGAGCTCAATTTTTCTATATGATGTCGCATTAACCGGCGTTGCGCTCAGGGAATTTTCGCCAAAGCATTGTGTTTTGTTCCAAGTATCCAACCTAGACACGGAAGCTAACTACATAAAACGACGCCATACATGGTTGGCGCCGCACTTCGAGGAATTTTCACCAAAGCGCTATGTTTTTCTCTAGAGACCAACTAAAGCACGAAATGTTTATTTGAGCAAAAACGATGTTGTTTTGAGGTCGATGCCGTAATCCTTGTCCCTTCCAAGGGATTTCTAGTTCAAGGCGATTTGGTCCGATTTTTCCGATTTTTGGCTGGTTTTTCTCTACAATTTGGATGGTCAGTTTAGCTGTGCTTTAGGTCATTTTGTGACCTATCTATAAATAGAGAGTTATTTCCTCCATTTTAGAGGTTGTTGAATGTTAACCTAGAGAGGTTGCTGAATGTTAACCTAGAGAGGTCAAGATCCTAACCGCATGTTGCTTGAAATTTAGCTAAGAGCTACTCGAATGCTTCACGAGTATTATGATCTCTTGACTCCTTTCCAGCTAACCCTCACTACAATACCTTCATCTCATTCGATCTTCTAACCTTCATCATTTTCATACATCACTCTACCTCTACCGAATTCACAAAAAGCCGCTTCAGTACTCGCTCACCCATCGTCACGCTTCCGCATTCGGCTCGAGATCAAGATCGCAGATGGGACAACTTGAGGGCGTTCAATTCCTTTGCGGCTTTTAACGATTTATTTAATTATCGCATTTTATCCCTCTTTATTTTGTGGATACAAAGATGTAATCGTTTTCAATTCCTCCCCGCCCACTGCAATTTATTTTTATCGCTTTTCTTTTCACTTTCCTTTATCGCTTTCTTTACCGCTTTCTTTTATTACTTTCCTAGTTGTTTCATAACTTTATTCACATGCCTTGATTGATTTAAATTCCAGTATTTGTATGCTTGTTTGAAACACATTTCTTAAACTCACATCCCAAATTAGTGGAGGTCATCTGTTGGCGGACGGAATGGAAGGGTTTATCCCTACATTTCGTACCTTCACCCCCAAATCTAGATTCTCGCTTCTAGACCGATGGAGTCGGCTTTTAAACTTCTTTCAAGCTTAGTTTTCATCTCAAATTAGTAGAGGTCAGTCTGTTGGCGAACGTAATAGAAGGGTTTTATCCCTACATTTCGTACTTTCACCCCGAATCTAGATTCTCACTTCTAGACCGACGGAGTGAACTTTTAAACTTCTTTCAAGCTTAGTTTTCCCATATTAAGATTAGAAGAGTCTTCTTTTTATTTTTGTTTGTTTTTATTTCTCAAAACCGAATGACGACTCTCATTTTCTATTTTAGTTCTCCTAAAAGTGCGGTTCCACATTTCGATTTAAAATGACAAAAATTAATTTTATTTCGACAGACCTAAGAAAAAATTAATTTTATTTCGACGATCTAAGCCATTTAGTCACCGCCCATGGTCGTATTGGCTCTCGCCGGCGCCGTCCGGTGGTCGGGCAAGGCTTTGGTCCAAGCTGGTGTTTTCACACCGTTTTTGGCCTAAAAGCCTTACGAGAGAAGTGAATTTAATTTTTTGTTATTTTCTTCAATTATGAAATAATATCCCGAGACTTCTAAAAATAATTTCTAAAGTAAGATTAATAAAACTGCCAATCATTATTCCGATTAATCTGTTTCAATTTAAATTACAAAAATCGAAAATCCCAATAAGAGGTGCGTCCCCATTTCTAATAAACTTTCAAAATTATTTTCAAAAATAATCTTCAAAAAAAGAGACTCGACATTTGTGGGAAAGCTCAATCCCAATCCGATTCCCTCACGGGGGATGGGGTCGTGGTTCCTACATGGAGTATGAGAATATCTTAAATTAATGTGTGTCGAGGTGGAGGACTTGCAACTCTTTATCAAGTTCAAGATGATTGTCACTTATTAGAATGTTTCTTTTAAAACTTGGGGAGTCACTAGGTATAAATTCAAGTCGCAAGACATTTACATCGATGCATTAATTTCTCTGTGCCTGGACATGTCTATATTTTTCGTACCAAACTTTGATCTTTGTGGGGATTGTTGAAAAAACCTCAAAGTTTGTCCTTTATGATTGTTTTCCTTTGTGCATTTTTTGTTTTATTACCCAAGTGGCCAATAACATGATAGATTATTAGTTTCGCCATGCAAGCCTTGTCTACCATGGTCTCCAAGGAGTATATTTGCAATGATTTTTTCTTGGCGTTATTCACTTGCCTTTGCCTATATAAGGAGGCTTGTGTATTGAGCTTTATGTAAGAAAATTTCAGCACATTATCTCACATAATAGTGTAGAAAATTCAACCCTTTGTTCCATCTCTAATCCATGTATAATCATACCAAAAATAACTTAATCTCTTCCAATTAAATTCTCTTAAACACATAATTCATAACCTCTAAATATAAACATCTTTGGGCATTGATTAAAGTACTCTAAGTTAATTAATTGAGAATGCACCCGATTGATTAACGTGTTAATCCCGGGAACCGACGCCCCGTGAAGTTTGCACCGTATCTTCACCAAATCGTTCTTAAAACAGCTTGTTAGGCCACAACATGGTTAAATTTTTCATTTCAATATTATTATATCTTAAAGGGCTACTAACTCGTTTGTTTGGTATTTTGTAGGCACTAATTTAAGTTAATCAATTTGTGCCAAACAAAGTAATCTGATCCTAATTGGTGGTAAAAATATTTAGTAATTATAATTGTTTATAACACCACTTTAACTCTAATTTCCAACAGTTAACACCGAAGAGGGTTGGCTGTGTTGGTCAACCACTACCTTGCCAACGTAACCCCTTAGGTTCAGTGACGGGAGGGGACAAATTTCGGCGAAGTGCATGGGCTTCTTTTCAAAACTTTTTTACTCAAAAAGAAGATTGCTTCACAATGTTTTCGTTCAAAAAGTTCATGTATGAGTAACAAAAAAAATACGATAAAAATGGATAAATATGACAGGGAAATTGTAACCATTATAAAAATTTACAAACTCCACTGTAATTAGAGCAGATTCAAAGTCGAAACAAAGACCCATTTATGATCTTATTCATTCATAGAAGCTCGCTTTGCCAACCAATTGCACAAGTGACTACCAAAGTTCCAACAAGTAGAAAATTGAATAAATAACCTATGGTATTTCCTCCTAATTTCATTAAAAATTACTACCAGAAATAACAGCATCAAACGCATTTAACACTTGACTGATAACATAGTTGCTGACAAAAAATTATTAAGGTCACCAGAGAAACCCTATCGGCGTAATACTTCGAGAAAACCAGTTATTTTTCCCACTTTTCCATTCAGCTACTTCAACAACTGGTAAAAGTAAATTAGGATGGTAGACTCATGAAGGCATCTAAATACATGAAAAACAGAAAATGTGGACTAATCTGCTGTTTGGTTTAAAAATTCTTCATTTGGTTCTTGTTATAACCATCCGGGAGAGATCTACGAGAGCACGCTTTGACCTTCTAACATACTCGTCGTCGGTCTTCGGCAGAGAACCAATGGCTTCGATGGCTAGGTTTGTGTGCTTAGCCGCTAAATCCCTTGCCCTTTGTATTCCCTGACTTCTTCCGAGGTAAGCAAGCGCCTAAAAGTAGAGCAGAAATAGAATCAGCATGCCATATGCCTCACATGAGCTGTACATCAATGCTGAAAGTAGAATTAGGTGGACACACCATGACTATGAGTGTGTTGTGTCCACGCTGGAAAGGATCGAGCCACCAAATGAAAAATGTTCAGGAAAATAGCAAAAAATAGGAAAATAATCAGAAAATAATTTCCTTCTAGGGGCTAGTGTGAAGTGTCATGTCCTCTCCTCCCCTCACTCATAATTAAAACAAAAAAGGGACATAACAAATTCACCAAGGGCTGTGGTCGGATTGGAGTCCTCATGGCTAGCATTAAGGAGGTTCCCCCTCGCCTACCTCTCCCCTGAGTAGCACCCTCACAGAACAAATGTCCTCTAATGATAAGAAAACAGGCAGGATGACAGTGACAAACCTTGCATAAACAGATTTTACTAATGAAATAATCATGAGAAATAGTTGAAAGTAGAATTCGGACTCATTTGCTGGGGGGGATAGATCATTTGCCAGTGGCGGATTCAAACCCCTAACCTTTCCACCACATAAATAAACAGGTGAGTAGTCCACCTCTTGTACCAGGGTGCTTCATCACTCCAAATATCAATCAAATAACTATTTCACATGCAAGAAATCAAATATGGCTTTGTTATGAAATTCACACAGAAACTTACAACATCTACATCTGCAGGGTTGTCGAAACCTTGTTGCACAACTTCACGTAACTGAGGAAACTCTTCTATAGCAAACAATAAAGGAGCTGTGACAATTCCCTGAGAGAAAGTAGCAATGTTTTAATATTTTCAAATAAGTCTAAATATAACACACTAACAATATGTACAGCAGTACAATTGAGCAAATACCAGCACTTATATTTCAAAATTTCATTCCAATCAAAAGATATGCGGCTGTCATTTCAGCCAAGTTCATAATAAATCAAGACAGCTTGGTCACTGATGGACTGCAGTATGAATTGCTTTGCAATTTTCATTTAATGATAATATAAGCATTCCATAGCAAAAACAGCTCCAAGCACAGAGAATAGCAGTACACAAGTACTGTCTATCTTGTCCTTGCGCCTTCACTTCCATCTAGGATTTTACAGAAATCCAGCTGACACAAACCGTAGACCCCAGCAGCGGACTATTTGAATAGCAAGTGTCAAGTATAGCGTAAACAGACTTCAACTCTGCCTCTAAAAAAGGAACCCAATACTAGAACCTTCCTTTGGGGTAGCATTGGCAAAATTTCGTCCGACCCGATTACTCGAATTTGTCCAACCCGAAAAAACCGGATTCGAGTATGATTTTTTTATCTGAATTTAAAATTCAGACAAAATTTTCTTTCTTGTCTTGTCCGAACCCGATTTTAACCCGAATTTATACTTGTCCGAATTGTCCGACCTGAAAAAAACTAGGTGTCGAACAAAAACTATGTCCGATGACCGATTTTTCAATCCGATTTTGACCCAAACCCGAATTTTTTCCAACGCTACTTTGGGGGTTTGGGGGTGAACTGCTCTAAGTGGAACTTGGCTGCAGTGGCTAAGCATTAATGGTATGTGGTAGCTCACAAATATTGTATTTGGGTCAAATGGGTACATGGGATATACTTGAAAGGTCAGAGTATTTGGAGAGTGCAATTTAATGTCAATTCTACTTGGTACTGAAAAAAAACACCCTTAAGCTAAGAGACTTGTTTGCCCCTGTAGTCATGTCTGATAAGTGGAATGCAAATGCTTATGGACAGTACACCATCTCTAGTGGTTGCAAGTGGCTCCTGGGACCCCTGTGTAGTATGCCCAAATATGCCCTCTGTTTTGATGACTATGCCTTTGGTAGACAATACACTAAGGACAGGCTGTTGAAGATGCATATACCTGTCTTAAATAACCTCTATCGTCTTTGCTTTAATCAGAGAGAGAACCACACTCATTTGCTCTACAAATGCAGTTTCAGTCGATTAGTATTGCAAAGTTGGGCTATTGCAATTCTTAAAGTTCAGGTTTACAGCTCGAGTGATATTGAGAAGCTTACAAAGTCTTTGAAAAGACAACTTATGGCATAAGTGCTATCTCGAGTTTTTGGTTCCATTTCTCATTATATTTTAGTATTTTCTCCGTTTTGTCACTGTGTTTGTGTTTTACTTTTAAACTCTTTGTCACTATGTTACAGATGTTAATCCTAAATGCCACAAATTCTAGATTTTTATCCTAAATGCCACTGAGTTTGATTTTTTATTTACCTTTAACCGAGTAAAAAGTGCATAAAAATTTAGCAATGGTATTTTGGATGGAAATCCTACAATATAGTGACATGGGTATGAAAAATAAATATAGTGGCAAATAGAGAAAAAGCTTAAAAATATAGTGGCAAAAGGAGTCAAGAACTCGTGTTATCTCTAATGTCAAATATGCCTGCCCCACACGAAAAAAAAAAAAATCCTTAATTTCACCAAACCCAAAAGAGAACCAAAGAACACAACCCCTGAGCATTATGATTCTTCTTGCTCCACCAGCCCGACCTCTTAGCCTCATGTTTCACCATGACGACATTTTTCTACAAAGCAATGTCCTTAGGGATGAGCAGAAAAATCGGATACCCTATCCTAAGCCCGGATCCGCTTTAGACCCGGTGAGTCCAAACCCCGTACCTAGCTGAATTGGGTTTCAAACCGGTTCCAATTTTCAGGACTCAATCTTGGGTTCGAAACCCGGAATTAAAGTTTGAATCCGAATCCGGATCGATTACCCAAGTATCCGGTCCATATATAATATTTTTTTAAAAATATATTATGCATAAAAATGCAATATACTCTTCTTAGAGAAAATCTTACTTCATTATAATTTTCCAACCTCCCTTCCAATCATCCTCCTAAATCCTTATTGTTCTCACTTCTCAAGTCTCTTTCTTTGCTTTGCTGTCGCTCGCTATCCCCTTCTTTGGCCAAAAAACGGGAATATTGGATAATCATAGGCAAAAAGATTTTCAAAAAAATTAAAAAACAGAAGCCTGAAACTGTTGGTAACACAACCGAAGTATCCAATTTTAGACCCGGTTCCAACCGGATCCAAGACCGATTCCAATTTCTAGGACCCAGTTGGAACCGAATCAAGGATCGATTCCAAATTTAGGGTCCCATTGGAATCGGGTCCACCAAAAACACAAGATACCCAGTTGTTCTCACCCCTAATTGTCCCCTTCTATGAGCCACTTGCATTCATCATGCAAACGGGCCAAACACATATAAATAGATCTACTCATTTGATCAAGTGGAATCCATTAATGGTTTTATTATAAGACCATAAATAGTCTCTCATGATTTTCTCCGATTGGCTAGCATGGGACCAATAAACAAAAGCAAAATAAAATTGAAAGCTCAACAAAGCGCTATACAATGAAGTTAACCTCTTTAGACAAAAGCTTTGATTTCACCAGCTAGTCTCTTATGGAACCTCTCCAAAGTCATCTTCCAAATTTCTTTGCACAGATACGGATCGCCAAGAGGGAGACCAAGGTAAAAAGATGTAATCAACAACCAAAAGAAAAGAAACTGCACCATGTGATCGAGCTGTGGTGCTTACAAATTGGGTGACAATCCTTTCAAATAAGTAGGCCTTTCATTGCTTCAAAATTTATAACTACCTTCAGGACCCAAACATAATCAAGAAAGAGTCTCATTATCTTACAACTTCACCTCACCACTATCTTGACACTTAACAAGTGCTCGAATGCGACAGAAGGGTGGGAATTGAAGACAAACAGGACAACGACAGCCCTTAATCCATACAGCCTCTCACTTAGTACATGTCTTTCATGTGATCCGTCCTCCAAGTACAACCTTTATCGGTATCCTTGACGAAAAGTCATCAACAATCATAAAAGATAAGATTATCCACAATAACATAAGGGTATGATGTTCTAGTATTTAAAACTAATCCTCGTTTGTCGGGGGGTGTTGATTAATTCATAAATATGCTCACATGCAAACAACCCCCCCGCGCCCCATACACCCTCTCAAACCATGAAAGTGTAGCCACAATTTTTGAACTTATGCCACCCCCACAGCTATTGAGACGATCAAGCAAGAACAGTTGGGGGAGGAGCGGAGGGGGTAGGGAAGGTGACACATTCCACAGAAAGGAAGAGTCCAAATTTTCTCAATCAGATCAGAAGGAAGTTTTTTTTCATTAAGTAATAAAAAATATAATGTAACATCAAGAGGATGTGACGCATAAGCTGCCCAAAAAGAGAGAAAAAAAGAAAGAAGGGGGTTGTCACCATTTACAGAAGGGGATTACAAAACTAAGCCTGCCCTCAAGCCTTCATGCATCATATTATTATCTTCAAATCCTAAAAAGTCAAATTTCTACCTTTAATCTGCACTTGACCGATTGACTACTGCTATACAAAATTCTCAAAAATAGAACTTGAGCCCTTGATTGGACACAAGCTACTTCCTATCATAAAATGCAGATTAGGGGAAGAAGGGAAGGTGGCGGGCTAGTCTTTTCGTCCTCTACTTCCTAGCTATATGATCACTAGGATAAACCCAAACAAGCAACCATAAATCTCTCTACACAATCCCAATTTTTTCCCCACCAGCACAATGCAAAAATAAAGAGAGCAGAAACCCTTTCAACAATCCCCAACAACTAGAAAGACAACATATGAAATGGAGTAACAAGGTAAGAAAGAAAAATCAGCAGAAACAATTGGTCAGCAATTAGCAGTAATCCCAGCTAAACCCCTCTTGGACTTGTGCAAGTTCGGGACTAAAAACCTCACGAAAGCAATAGTGTCAACTAGCATAGTTGATAAAATTATTAAGAGTTATTAACATAGTTCGAATATTGCCCACATCTGCCTTCATACATTTTTATGCACCGACCCTGTCAGCCCGTCCCGCCCGCACGCACACGCACACTGCATGCACATGCACACACGGGCATTGGGAGTGTAAGGGTGGGGTATACCCATACCCACATTTTATCCATAACTTTTGTTATTGCATCCATACCCTACCCATGACCTATGATATTTCATATGCGTACTACCATCTATGTATTACCCACATGACATCAAAGTTCCACATTTGGTTAACATTTGTCTGCACTACAACAAACATTTATCACCAAGAAAACAATTCAATTGATAGTTTTGCCACAAAAGAAATTTGAAACTTGATTATCTGATATAAAAATTAGAAGCCCAAATATGAATTTTGAGTTTAAAATTCCTTCATTTTGGTTAACATTTATCCCCGCTATGACAAACATTGAGCACAACTAAAACAATTCAGTTGATATTTTTTGCCAATAATTTCAATGGTTTGGATCGAACCTTGATTATAGGATAAGAAGGATTAAAAGAAGCTAAATCTAAATTTTGAACTCAAAACGCGTTGGTTAACATTAATATCTACTACAACAATTGTCATAATAAAGATAAATGTTTGTCGTTGTGGAGATAAATGTTAACCAAATGAAGACATTTAACAACTCAAAATTCATATTAGACCTTTTAATGCTTTCTATCAAATATTCAAGTTTCAATCCGAGCTATTGAAGTGGGATTTCGCTCCTCAAGTAGAGATTAAAAGAGCAGCTCATTGTAAATTCTATTCATTATACAAGGCTATTATCGTCCTTTAATACTACAAAGGGTATATGAATTTCCATTACGCAATGCATACCCACACTAATTATGCGTAGATTTACCCATTATTGTTACTGGATACAACCCACCCAATTTGGGTTGTTAAGGGTGGGTACCCACCAACTGGGTACAAATGCCTATCCTTACACAAACACACGAGCCTCCATAAGGGACAAAGTGTCCTTTGGTTTTTAGTATTTCTGTCAAAAGAATTTCCCTCATTCCAAAATTAGCAGACAATATTTAATAGGTGGCAATGCTAAATTCTTCTGCAATTATATCCCACAGGCGGAATTCCCACACTAACCACAAGTCAGCATGTCAATTACAATCCAACTTTTGAGCAATCTGCATATAATAATGCCCCACGTCCATAACATTTTTGAAAAACAAAATCCAGCACCGAAATATAAACAGGCATGGACAGAACAAAGGGCAAAAAGGAATTACATGACGTATGTCAGAAAGTGAACCCTTTCCAAGTGATGCAGATGTACCCGTGAAATCAAGAACGTCATCAATCAACTGATAAGCCAATCCCTAGCAAGGAAGAAAGAAATTAAAGTCTAATCAGTTACATTTATTTGAAGAGTAGGGAAAACATTAAACCAACAATGCTACCCATCCAATAATTCATAGCAGTGCCCTTCATCTTTATCTTGCATATCCTTTTATTGAACACGAACATCAAGAATGGGTTTAATTGCAGATATGAATTAATACAATATATAAATTTGAATTCCAAAAATATCAAGATGGCATCTAAATAACATCACAAGATCATCAGGAGTATCATCAAATGACCAACTACTCATTTTTGTTCATTAGAAAACATTTAATACGCACCAACAAACTGAAATAGGATGACGTATGATACAAGATCCTCGACCCAGAATATTGACTGGGGCAGGGGAGAGTTGAGCTATTTAACACATTTAACAGAGTTGTCTATTTAAGAAATATATGGCATGAAAATAGAGATTTATGGGGTAGCCATAGTTTTTGGCAGCGCACTGGTCACAGTTTCCTAACATGGGGGCAACGTTGACCCATGTTGACTGCACGTATTTACTCAAGAAAAGGGACGGTGCAAACAATATATCAATAGAAGCCTTTCCTCTAGCGTGCCCTTATAGGTTTTTGTTACACCGGTAAATGGTCCATAAAGACATGATTATGTCTCACAGGTACAGTCAGGGTAGGTTATTTCTGCTTCTGAAATTTCCAGAAAAGGGAGCACAAGAAAACAAAAGGCACAAAAACAGCCCCCATAATATTATGCACAGGGGATCCATATTTTTCCCCCAAGGTACATAAATCACATAAACAATGTCAGATCTATGTGCATCACTTCCATGTATCATGAGGAAAATTTTTTAAGTCTTCAAGGGTCTTTACAATCCTGTGCTTCAAGCTTCAAATTCAATAGGCTGGACAACAAGTGCCAAGATCAATTTGACGAGGATTTTCTTTCTGTCTACACTCCCATCAGCAAGTCAACGGCTTTGGGCAAAGATAAAATTTCAGTTGTAATTGAATCTTTGTCCCCTAAATTTCAGGAACTTAATTCTTGACAAGATTTTTCAGACAGGAACATTTCAAACTAAACTAACTGAACAAAGCCAATATAGCATCCCTGTCAAATCAACTTTCGAAAGTTAAAGAGATTTACAAATTTAGCAAGAGTGTACAAGTCATCATTAACTGACATAGACAGTTCACTAAAAGGAAGATCAATCCTCAACTCTTCACTGATCTCACTTATGCATTCTCTTCTAATTAAAGTAATGTTGGTTTCTTCACTCCAACTAGGTGTAGAACATGGATTCAAGGTTATCACCTACCAGGTTTTTTCCGTATTCGAAGGCTAGGGTTGCAACTTCTGCAGTTTGCCCTGCAAGAAGAGCAATTGCCTTGGAGCTATTTGAGATTAACGATGCAGTCTTGCAGTAAGTCTTCTCCATATAGTACTGCATGCTGCAAGCACACAGCTGAAAAAGTAACATCCCAGTTCACACTACAAAGCAAAAGATTAATAGGACAGCGAACAAACTGTCAACAGAAATAACATTAAAAAAATACCAATTTTACCACATCCATGCCTAAGGAAGACCATAGTGAAATCAATACCCTGGCAAACCCTACAGTCAGACACTAGGGTGCCACGGGGATAACAAAAACAAATTACCTCAACACAATACCCAAGAGTGCTATGAACCATTGGTCAATGATTTGAAAATTTTCACGTCAAATTTAGTTAAGGGAGAAGTTGTGGGCACTGAAATTGAATTCTGCATCGTGTTGCCTCCAAGTCTAAACATTGTGAAGGCTTCACTAGCCAGTTTTATATCAGTAACTACAAAACTTGAATCTAAGTGCCGTCAAAAGAAGATCACAATGCTCCCTATCAGCACAAACATCCAAGACAAGATGCAAACCACACTCAGTGTAACAAATGTGCCAAATGGTGCCCATTCTAGGAATGAAGAGTTTCTCAAAAAAAAAACGATAGTAACAAAAAAAAAGGCATTAGTTTTTCAGCTAAATTCAGGAAAGTTCCAAAATTTTAAAAGAACACAAAAAATATAAACCTTAAACGCTCCTCGGATGTCGCAGACATTTGCATCATCTCACCAGTCACAAGATCATTGAAAATATTAGCTACCAATTGAACAACCTGCGAAGGAGTGTAATCAGTTGCGCAGTAACCAGACCTATGTGAAATGCTCGCCAAACTAAAAAGACACAAAGTCAGAGTTGGTATTTAATGAGGTAAGGGATAAAAATTACCTCAGTGTTTCCCAGAGCGCCCAAAACTTGGGTAGCTCTTGCCAGCAGGAAATTACCTGCTAGTACTGCCGACTGCACTGCATGGAATACATGAAGTTAAGGAACATATGGTTTAGAATTTTCTTTATCTTTGGTAAGGAAAATAGAATGTATTAATACATTATGAACAAAAGCTTGGATGCATTGCAGGAATCTGACAAAATATGCACATCTGAAATAATACGTATCTACGAACCCTATGACATCACAAGAAGATTGGCAAAGTTTCCACTGTCCCAGAGAAGAGATCTTGATCAGCTTATCTTTGAAGAGATGTCTCCCTTTAGAATCTTATGTTTATCTCACCCCAAATACTCAAAAAAATCGCATCAATGATTAGTGATAGAGAGTTAGGATATTATTATAATTGTATAATCAAAACCCTACTACTATATATATATATATATGATGCCAGGCTCTCTAGTTGGGTATAGCCTCTAATTTATTCTATCTTATTCACATGGTATCGGAGCAGAGTTAACTCCAAAAGCTCTCACAAGGGTTTCACCTTGAAATTCAAACCCTAATTTTTTACTTTCCCCTTTTATTTTCTTTACTATTGGCCATGAGTATTCCACCGAGAACATGTTTTGGACTTAGTGAGTCCATCTCCTCACCTATTCCAGCCGCCATCGAACAGCCTATGCCGCCCTGTCCTCGACAACTTCCATCGCCGAGTGCATCGTCATCCGAAGTCCACTCGGCTGCCCTTGTACGGTCGACGTTGCCATACTCGCTGCCTCCGTTGTACGGTTTCGGTCTCGGGCTCTCAGCAGCAACCTTTTTCGGATCCGATGGGGGTTTTCGATGCCAAGCCAAGTCATTATGCCTCTGTTCTCACAGCCCTCCGTACCGTTGCCGACCAACGCATCTTTTTCTCATCGTTTGGTTCCACAGCAGCTTGGACATGGCGTCTCAAACTCCCAAATATTTGGGTCACCATCTTCGCTTGGTACGGATCGGTTCATTGTTGGGCTTCAAGGTCTTCAACTCGGTGGTATATTGAATCAATTTGGTAACTATAATCCTCCTCTTCCATCTTCAATTCCCACGAATATCAATATTTCTCAATATGTGCCGCAAACTTTGAATGTTGTGGAGGATTTCTTGTCATGCAAAACCCAATTTGTGACTTTGCTTATCTCACATGGGCTAATAGGAATAGTTGATCGTACATTTCCACCACCCGAGATATATATTGTTAATTCAAGTGGTGTTAGGAGTATAATCCTCAATTTTTGTTGTGGTTAAGGGCTTGACCAAGTTGTTAAATCTTGATTTTATGCTACTATTTCAAGGGATGTTACAATTGATGTTAGAGATCTAGCTCATGCTTATCAAATATGGGAACGTTTATATGACCGTTTTCAAGGTGCTAGTATTGCTCGATCAATGAAATTAAAGCGAAATTTGTCCAATTTGAGTAAGCCCCAAACCCAATCTGTGGAGGAGTATTTGAGAGACATTAAATCCATAGCCGACTCTTTGGCTGCAATTGGCTCTTCTTTAATTGACGGTCAACTAATTAAATACACACTAGATGGTTTTGCCTCATGATTATGATGTATTCGTTACTACTTGTTTCCTATTTTGGGGCTCGAATTACCTTTGATGACTTACGTGGCAAGTTGTTGGTCTATAAGCAACGATCGAATCGCGATCAAGGTGGTGGAAATCTATCTTCACATCGGGCACTTATAACTCACATCAAAAATTCAGTCTCTACTTCTTCTCCAACGGAAAATAATTCCCATCAACGAGTACTAGTAACAACACCCGTGGCAAGGGTAACCGGCGTGGAAAAGGCAAGTGGAAACATAAAGGTGGGCGTGGTAGGAATTGTGATAAAAGTAATCACCAACAACAAGAGCAAGCCATGATCAGCACTACCTATAAGATAGCGAAAAATATGCTTCACAACGAGCAAGGTGAGTAGTGCGAGGTGCATGCAAAAATTGAGAAACCAAATGTACGAAGCATAAGCAATGTCCGGCCTAGTCAACGTCAAATACCGTAACCCCCTACCATACTACGGTACTCTGTAGGATCTGCTAGCAAATCTCCATCGATCGGGGACAAAGTGGTTCTAGAAGGAATTAGAATACGGACGAGACTTGGCGAGTGTGTAAGTGGAATTTGTGAACTAAGTCGGAGATGTACTTAGTTTGCGACAAAAACAAGCTAGTAGATGTCCGCACAACCCGAACCCCTAGAAAGATATGCAAGTCACCCGGGTCTTTCATAGGAAACCGAACGGAACAAAGAGAAGCCTAATAAAATGAAAAAGGAGAGAAGGGGAATTTCCAAGTAAAATGATATCCTCAACATAGAGGAGAAGAATCAAGAGTTGTGTGCCGGATCGAAAAACAAACATAGAGGGATATGTGGTACTGCTAGCAAAGCCCAAAGCGAGAAGGTAACTCATCGAACTTATGAAACCAAGCTCTCGAGGTGCTCGTTTCGGACCATAAATAGATTTACGAAATCTATAGACATGGTGAAGGAGGGTAGGGTGAACAAAACCTGCGGTTGAGTCATGTAGACTTCTTCAAGAAGATCCCCATGCAAAAGGTATTTTTGACATCAAGTCTGTCTTATTATCCAGCCATGAGTAACGGCTAAAGAGAACACAATTCGAATGGTGGTGGGGCGAACGACGGGGCTAAACGTCTCATGATAGTCAAACCCAGCCAATTAATCGATGCCACGTACTACTAATCCGGCCTTACACCTCTCAAAAGACCCATCGGACTTACATTTAACCCGATACACCCACTTACAATCGAGCAAGTTCATATCATTGTGATAAGGCACTAAGGTCCATGTATGATTTTGCATTAAAGCATTATACTCCTCATTCATGGCATCCCTCCATTTTGAATCTTTTAAAGCTTGTTTGTAAGACTTTGGTTCAAAAAATCAGTCACAGTATGTAACGACAAAATTGTTTTTGGCTTGAAAGCACCGGTTTTGGATCATGTTTGCATAGGATATAGATTGGTACTAGCCGTAGTAAAGGAAAATGGAGATAAAGATTAGAAAGGGGTAGAAGGAGGTGGTGAGGAGATTGGATCAATAGTACCGGGAAGAGGTTGAACCAAAGAAGAAGGAGAGGTGGGGGTAGGGACCACTGGTGGGAGAGGCGAACTAATACAAATAGACGGTGGCTGGGTTGGGGTAGACGTAGGGGAGGGACAAGGCGATGTGGGGGAAGACTGTGGGGTACTAGGCGGAGCCATAAAGGTTGCTGGGAGGAGAAACATTAGGCGGATGTAGGTAGGCGGAGGTAGGGCAGGGCGGCACTGGTTGCGAGTGGAGGTTGGGGTTGAGTTTGTGTTAAACCTCGTTTTTATAAGTTTTTAAGGCACTATTTAACCCAATTCCTTGATGATTTCAATTATATTTATTTAGTTTTGGGTTAGATTTTGCTCATTTTCTCTTTATCGTCACCTAAGCTCGTAAATCTCTTCATCACAGGTTTTTGGGCTTAAATTAGAGAAATTCGAGGTAAATTTGATGAAAAGCGATGCGAGAGGAAAGTCCGGGCCTAAAAGGAGGCAAGAAAGAAGCTTAAAACTCATCAAGTAAAGCTGCACGGCCAACTATGCAAAGATGCACGCAGTGCAAATCATCGAGCGAAGGCTCGAAGTCAAGGAAGGCCGCATGGCCACCCATGCACACCTTGCACAACCGTGCGAGAAGTTACGAAAGTTAAAGTCGCGCACGAGGCTACTGTTTAGGACTTGCACGACCGTGTGAAAGAGGCAGAGACTTCAGGTTGTGCGAAATTGGGGCGGAACCTTGCACGTTAAGCCGTGCGACCTTTGCACGGTCGTGCGACAACTATTTCCGTGATATTTTAGTTTCCTAATTGTAATTTTGGGATATCTTTTCCATTATTCTAAGTTTTAGCGAGCGTTTTCGGTAGGAGAGCTCCGAGAGGAGACTTAAGAACCTTCAATATTCATTGTCTACTTGAAGTTTATGTATTATTGAATCGCATCAAGTTTTCATTTGGTAATGGTAATTTCTTCTCTTTGTCTTTTCTTTATAGTTTCTCTTCGTTTTTCCATGGCTATTTTCCCTAATCTTGTCAATTGTTTAATATCATGTTTAGGGGCTAATTTCTCTACTTAGGTTGGGATTGATCCCTATTATGCCTTGATAATCATGAACCGAGTACCAATTGAATTGTTCTATGCTTGTTAGGTTAGAATTCACTTCGTTCATCACATTTTTCATTGATTGCCTCGAGAGAGGACTCATATGCTTTTATTCGGGTTTTGTGAACATCGAAAGATGAAAACTCACCTAGAATGACGTTGTGAACAATTAGAACTTCAATATGAAAATAATTAAGGTTTTAATCGGGGTTGTGAGATGCATTCTTTGTGATTTTGCTCTTTACTAATCCCATGAAAATAGGCAATTAGATTGTGCAAGATTAGTCTTTGGCCTTCGAAAGAAAGCGAAGATAGGTTTAATTGGTGTCTCCCCTTCTAAACTGCTAGCATAGGTAAATCTCAAGCGGTATTCGATTTTGATTTCAAGCATAGTGGTGTGATTAATTACAATCTAAGGCTTGTTATTCATTGATTTCTCATAATTATTTTGTTGTTAGTTGAATCCACAAACCAAATCATTGTCGAATTGAGTTTTACCTAGATTAGAGTTTTTAGGTGAATTTAGTACTTGAAAGCGAGTTCCTCGTGGACTCGACCCGTACTCGCTGGTTCCTAGCTACAACTATACCGTGTTCTTACGGTATTTTCTCAACAAGTTTTCTAGCGCCGTTGCGGGGAACTCTGTTCTTTTGAGTACTAAGTTTGCTTTAAGACTTGAAAGGAGGGATGCGCGAGATTGATTCTATAGCTCTCCAAGCTAGTAAAGTGGAGGCTCTTAGTCGAAGTTGGAGCGTGTGAGTACGAGTGTCTACTTCCAGGTGGTTCCTTAAGTGTCTGCGAATGAGGGATATCTAGTTTGTGAGATATGTGGAGTGCAAGGGCATGTGGCTGTTGAGTGCCAAGTTGACTTCCAAACTATTGAGCAAGCCAATGCCCTACATAACTTCAATTCCAAACCACAAAACAACCGATACTCCTAAACCTACAACCCCGCTTGGAGGAATCATCCTAATTTCTCCTATAGAAATAATAATCTTGCCGCCTGGTTTTCGAAGGGGGCCCCTTTAATCCAACACCTCAATCCCCATCTCAGGAGTCAAATTAGAGAGCCTCATGGAAAGCTTCGTTCAAACACAATCTAGAACAAACGAGGCCGGTGAATCGATCAAGCAATTGACTTCTAAGTTTAAAGGCATGTCTACTAACCATAAGATCTTTCGGACTTAAATATCCCAAATAGCCCAACAAGTGAGCCATCTTTTTAAAGCTCGAGGGCATTTGCCGAGACAACTAAAGATCAATCCAAAGGGGCATGTCAATGCTATTACTTTGAGAAGTGGGAAAGAGTTAGGGGGTTCTAGGATGGTTGCTAAAGATGAGGAGTTTGCTAGTGAAAAATGGAGAAAGCAGATTCAAGGAGCTAAGAGTGACACTAGAAGTTCAAAGGGTAAAGCTGAAACTGAAACAATAGCAAGGCCCGTTAAGTCTTACACACCTCCAATTCCATATCCTCAAAGGTTAGTAAAGACTAAAGATCGAAGCAGTACACCAAGTTCATAGACATGCTACAAAAATTCCATACCAACATCCCATTCCTAGAGGCACTTGCGGAGATACCATCTTATGCAAAATTTTTGAGAGACATACTTGTCTAACAAAGGGAAGTTGATTGAGAGTGGAACCGTGTCTCTTACAGCAGAGTGCGGTCTGTTTTGTAGAACAAGTTGCCCCCTAAGCTTTCGGATCCCCATGCGGTTTGCCATTTGTTTGAGCGACTACTGTTTCCGCGATATTTTAGTTTCCTAATTGTAATTTTGGGATATCTTTTCCATTATTCTAAGTTTTAGCGAGCGTTTTCGGTAGGAGAGCTCCGAGAAGAGACTCAAGAACCTTCAATATTCGTTGTCTACTTGAAGTTTATGTATTATTTAATCGCATCAAGTTTTCATTCGATGAATCGTAATTTCTTCTCTTTGTCTTTTCTTTATAGTTTCTCTTCGTTTTTCCATGGCTATTTTCCCTAATCTTGTCAATTGTTTAGTATCATGTTTAGGGGCTAATTTCTCTACTTAGGTTGGGATTGATCCCTATTATGCCTTGATAATCATGAATTGAGTACCAATTGAATTGTTCTATGCTTGTTAGGTTAGAATTCACTTCGTTCATCACATTTTTCATTGATTGCCTCGAGAGAGGACTCGTATGCTTTTATTCGGGTTTTGTGAACATGGAAAGATAAAAACTCACCTAGAATGACGTTGTGAACAATTAGAACTTCAATATGAAAATAATTAAGGTTTTAATCGGGATTTGTGAGATGCATTCTTTGTGATTTTGCTCTTTACTAATCCCATGAAAATAGACGATTAGATTGTGCAAGATTAGTCTTTGGCCTTCAAAAGTAAGCGAAGATAGGTTTAATTGGTGTCTCCCCTTCTAAAGCTGCTAGCATAGGCAAATCTCAAGCGGTATTCGATTTTGATTTCAGGCATAGTAGTGTGATTAATCCCAATCTACGGCTTGTTATTCATTGATTTCTCATAGTTATTTGTTGTTAGTTGAATCCACAAACCAAATCATTGTCGAATTGAGTTTTACCTAGATTAGAGTTTTTAGGTGGATTTAGTAATTGAAAGCGAGTTTCTCGTGGACACGACCCATACTCGCCGGTTCCTAGCTACGGCTATACCATGCGCTTGCGGTATTTTCTCAACAGTTTGCACAGTAGCTATAGGGCTAATGGAGTAGGTAAGAAAAAGTGGACTACTCGTCATTCGAGTTCGAGGAAGCAAGAGTGTGATAAGGAAACTTATGTTCATTGAACTCGACGTGGCGACCGGTATAGACTCTCCGGGTTTGTGGATCATAACAACGATAACATTTATAGTTAGAAGCATAACCAAGAAAAACACATTGTTTGAAGCGAGGAGCAAGTTTGTGAGGAGCTTTAGTTGTGAGGGTAGGAAAACACTCACAATAAAAAGCTGTAATCGATGGTTTTAGAAATAGTTTTTCGAAGGCGACAACCCTTTTAGAATAGGAGTAGGTAACCTATTGATCACAAAACCGAACAAGCATCAACCCAAAATTGACCAGGTATTTGAGCCTCAAACAGCAGTAGCACAAGTCATCTCTAAGATATGATGATTTTTACGCTCAGCAACGCCATTTTGTTGAGGGGTATCTCGGACAAGATTTTTGAAAATGAATTCCATGCTCCAAAAAGTGTTGTTTTAGAGGACCATTGTCAAATTCCAAGCCACCATCACTTTAGAAAATACGAATTTTAGTTGAAAACATGTTTTCAACTAATTTTTGAAAATTACAAAAGTGAAGATAAACTTCAAATTCATGTTTCATGGGAAAAACCCAAACAAATCTTGTGCAATCTTCAACAAAAGAAACATAATATCGAAAACCCAAATTGGAAATAATTTGTGATCTGCAGTGCATGGGAATGTACAAGAAATAATGGAATTTGACAATTGTGATCAACTAAGCTGTTCGCAATGACATGATTATTGCATATTCCGATGCGGATTGGGTTGGTTGCCACGATAGTTCTCGTTCTACAACAGGCTATGCCATTTATCTTGGGCCCAATCTTATCTCCTGGCATTCGAAGAAGCAACCTACGATGTCAAAATCCTCCACCGAGGTGGAATATCGTGCGATAGCTTATACAATCACCGAATCTTTATGGATTCGTTACATTTTAGCCGAACTTGGTGTTGTTCTAACACATCCTGTTAAGCTTCTATGTGACAATATTAGTGCCACCTACATTACTGCGAATCCGGTTCTTCACAATCGTAGCAAGCACATCAAGGTGGATTACCATTTTGTTCGCAAAAGGGTTGCACATGGAGACTTAGTAGTCCGTTATATTCCGACTCAATTGCAAATTGTAGATATTTTCACCAAGGCCTTATCTACGGATCGTTTTTTGTCTTTAAAATCCAATCTGTCCAATGCTTTCCCCGTCCAGATTGAGGGGGTGTGATAGAGAGTTAGGGTATTATTATAATTGTATAATCAAAACCCTACTACTATATATATGATGCTAGGCTCCCTAGTTGGGTATAACCTCCAATTTATTCTATCTTATTCACAATTAGCATGGCATTCTTCTCGTTAGTTTTCTAGCCAAAGACACCCTCCTAAGCCGAAGGTGTTCCTCATACGTTTACAAAGAACCCAAGAAACTCCCAAGCAAAAAGGGTAACTCCCAAAGAGCCCTTGCAAATTGACAACGCAGTAGTAAGTGATCGGCTACTCGAAATCCTCATTGCACATTTAGCATCTATTCGGCAAGATATCCTCCTTAAGAATTAATTCAACATATCTCTAGGAAGGGTAGACTGACCTTATTGCAAAGCATCTTATGGAGTCTCCAGATTTATTCCATGTCATCATTTACATTAAAATTAACATCACTAGCCAATAGGAGAAAATCACATGAGAAGTAGTTTCTCTAACAATGAAATCGTTACTGGTTTTTTCATTGGGTCAAGTAGGATGATATTTGTTGTCCAAAGCGTGAAGGTAGGCTAGGTATTAAACCTCTCTTGGCTATGAATGAAGCTCTCAAGCGTAAGAAGCTTTGGAGGTTCATTAAGGAAGAGGCACTCTATAGAAAAACATAGTCAAGGAGAAATATGTGGTTAACAGGTTTCAATGGTGGAACAAGGAGAGTCCTTATCTTCGTGAGTTGGGATGTCAAAAATAGATTACCTGCAGTTTGAACCAGTTCAGAACCCACGTTTGAGGTGAAAAATGGATTGAGAGAATTTTTTGATATGATCCACAGCGCAGAGATCAACCTCCCAAGAATGAATTCCGAAATCATCGTAGGATGGCACAATTTGAATAGGCACCCGTGCAAGAAGAGGTATCCTAGAATGGTGATTAAAATTGTTACAATACAACTTTCTTGAAGCTTTTTGTCCATTACATGTGGGTCTCCACACTTCAGCATTTATCATTTTGCATGTTGAGGTTTAGTTTGGTGCACATCTCAAACTATTGGAGATGTGTGGTGGCTTGAAGAAGAAGCTTGAAGAAGAGTTGGGTCCAAGGAATTTAGAAGATGACTCCTTTGGCATGTCATAGAGTAATTGGAAGGAGAGGAAACACCTGAGTTTGAAGGCAAGTCGAGATCCTATCAAGATTTCAAGCTTTAGTGATTGAGATTATGTATAGTTGGAGTCAAGTTCTCGATCATGCTATGAATTGACTTTTTTGGATTTTATTAAAGGATTACTCTAGCAAGCACGAGCACATGGCATTATTTTGCTACTTCCCATTTTGTGCATAGGCGGTGTCTTATTAAAAGAAGAAAAAAATTCATTACTCATAAAAACACTTAAAAAGAGATTACTCAAGAAAGGACAAAATTATCTTAAAGAGACTATAACTATAAGCTTTGACAATTAGTAAGAGAGGATGAGAAAGAGGTCAATCCTTCCCTATCAAAATTCTCATCAGTTGTCACTGATGGTACGGGAAATTGCAATGAAGATTTCTGTTTTGATTGCACAAGATTTTTCCAATTCAATTCACCCAAACTACAATCAGGTAAGTGTCTACAGTCTACATAGTACAAGGGCCAGCATAGCAAAAGAGACAACATAGAATACAGTTTATCTGGTTCTAGTGCTTACTGCAATTAAAATTTACTTTCCAGTTTCTTCACAATTTTCTCACTTAATCTCAGTATCATTGATTAAAAGAGTTCCAGCGGCCAAGTGGTCATTTCTCCAACACAAATTGCTGATCACCTTAGGTACTTTTCTTATAGAGGTAACCCTGCTGAACAATGCCTTTTAGGCCTATCATAAGACATGTTATATGATTCAACTCTCAGCCCAAGAACCATGTAAATAATCAAAGCAAGAATCTGGGATGCAATGGCCCTGGTTTATCTCTTTAGGAATAATGTGCAGTGTTTTCTGGATGAAGTTCAAAGTTTTTGTCATACAGCTCCAAAAAGTCACCACCAAAGACACGGGTTCACCTCTGAGTAAAATAGTAGTCTCCAAAGATATTTCTTGAACATTCTCACATGATACAGAAGTTTCTGCTTCCATTTACCATAACGATGCAACTTGAATGCATTTTTAAGAACTTTTTCTTGTTGATCACTTGGACACAACTTCTCTTAGCTTGTAAGGTGCTTATCAGGTGTACGGTTCTTTAAATCTTCACCTCATCAGATTTACTTCGACGGGAACCATCTTGGATGGTGTTGTAAAAGTAAAACTCTGGTCTGAATAACCCTCAAGCTCTTTTACAGATAATTAATCACACTTTATAGAAACTTCTACTAGATTATAGATGCCTTGACTATTGAATCATTGAATATCAACACTTAAATAGCATCATGAGGAAACAAAAAGCACATCTATATAGTACTACAAAAATTATTTGCCAGACAAAAGCAACAGCTGTAATTAAACTAAAAAGAAAAAAATATCAAACAGATACAGTTTGCAAAATGTCTTGTGGCCACATCAACCATAAACTCAGTTTTAGAAGCACATCAAATCTTACGTATAAAAAGGTTGAGCTTGAATTCTCTTAGGACAAAGCTTTGCCCTCAACATCAACAATTCATTTCCTTCCATATAGTCTACCAAATCTTATATAGTGTTGGAGTCAAATAGAAGAAACTTCACTTTTTTGAATTCATAAATAACATTATGAATGAGATCTTGAGGGAATGGCCACTTTTATAATTGCCCATCATACATGGATGATATCGCATTGGTGTCTTTTAATATAATGTTGATTATTCATTAAAAAAAAGGAAGAAATGCATCATAGTAACCCTAAGGCCAAAAGTTAGACTAAAGCCAATTGAAACTCAAAGGACAAATAATGTTTCACAATGTGATTTGGCTCTCTCTCTCTCTCTTTCTCTGTGTGTGTGTGTACTGGTGTGTGTTTGTGTGAGAGAGAGAGAGAGGCCGAGAGAGAGACAGAGACAGAGAGAGATCCAGGGGGCCTAGAAAGGAAGAGAGAGCGAAAAACATTCATTTTAGCTTAAGTTGAAGAGCATTTTTTAGAATAAATCATGTCGTCAGCATTTAGCAATAAAAGTTACCCTTTGATCTACAACTGTATTAGAAAGTCTACATTTTTTTCCCACAAAGTCAGAAGAGGGGGAGGGAGAATTTTTCCTTTCTACATTCTCAAGCAGTGGCTTCCTCAAAGTTCAAAGCAAAACCTATTTCAAACTGCTATAATGCCACTTGATCTCCGATTCTGTCACAATGTTCACGAAGTTATCCCACTACATCCTCTTGTCAATAAACATCAAGCACGAAGAGAACATTCAAATCCCTTTCTCCCCACATTCTGCCCCAAGCTTCCTTATTGTCATTTCAAAGTCGGATCTACTCCGGACCACAGCAGCAACACCCAATCTCTACAATTTTCAAGCCACAAGCTATCCCACTGTATCTTTCTGTCTAAATTTGCCGACACTTAGCCTCACTTGTTACCTAATCATCTTTCAGGCAGGACTGTGAGGAGCATAAAGTGGGACACAAAGAATGACTCTATCGGCAATGGCTAAAATAAAAAGTCTCTACATTAGGTGTCGAAAATATGCATGAACTATTGTCCTTTTTGGGTGATAGGTCAATGTGCACGACCCTTTCACAATATTCAGTAGATCCTCCAATATTGGTAAAGGTACAAGATTAATAAGCAAAACTATCATGGGCTGAATTGTTGCAAATCAATTTTAGCTCATTCTCATCTTGAACTTTTCAAAAAATGTGAAAGATGGCTCTAGGGTCTTATTTTGGTATGATATTTGGTGCCAGGATCAACCTCTCAAAGTTCAATTTCTAACCTCTCAAAGTTCAATTTCTAAAACTTTTTAGGATGGATCTTTCAAAAGATGTAATGGTGCAAAAGTTATCTCTTGGAATGGTAACCAAAGCCATTGGAACATTACTTTATCCAGAAACCCATATGATTCGGAAGACAAAAGCATTTTTCCCTTTTTGCTTTACTTACCAACAAGAATCTTCCGGCTGAGGTTGACGATGACATTATTTGGCCCCTTAAATCTAATCAATCGTTGTTTTTGTTGAGCTTTTGTAACAGATTTCTCGATATCGTGATTCCAAGCTATTGTCATTTGGAAATCCAAAGCTCCTACGAAACCTTGCTTTTTGACTTGGGTGGCTACCAAAGGTAAGATTCCTATGGAAGACATACTTAAAAGAAAAATATTAATTTAGCGAGTAGGTGTTTAATGTGCCAAGAGGAGGAAGAATTGGTTGATCAACTCTTGTTCACTATTGTTGGGTCTCTTCACTTAGGCATTTATCTCTTTCTTTGATGGAGGTTAGCTGGGTTCAACAAATGTAAGAAGTTGTTCTTGTTGTATGATGAAAAATATAATTTCATCAAATACTGTTGATCCTAGCCTCGCTCATTTCATTTAGGGACGAAATTGAACACCAATTGAATTCTAGGTATTTGTTGGTTGGTCCCTTTGAATATCTAGAGGTGTACATAAAAGGAAAGAAACCGCCAAATGTTCAAGGGCAAAGCTTCGTCCTTTGAGGAAATCAAGCTCTACTTATTACATCTTTTGTATAATTGAAACCAAGTTGGTTTTGTAGACAAAATTATATATAAGAGCTTGAAGACATGATGATTGTTGTCCATGCCCCTTGGTAGATGGGTGCCATCTAGGGATGGCAACGGGCAAGTCAAGGTCGGGGTGTGCCCTCCTTGTTCCCTCAACCCACATCTTGCCCCCACTTCGAGGGAATGAACCTTTCCTCAATCCGCTCTTAATTGTTCAACGTTGTTCGAGATGGTACCAATTTGTGGCCAAAAACTCAATGTAATAAAAAATTTGCTTTACACAAACAATTATTCGCAAAATAATCTAAAATCTACAATTAGAGAAAATAGCCGAAATAACCCGGATCTTTAGAATAACAAATTCTTCCTCAAAGCAAAGTGTTACACTAGTTGCTTGAGTTTAGCGGCAAGCCGACTGACTTGCTAAGTGAAGAGTGAAGGAGTGGGGTTTCCGATGAGCAACTATTCCATCGCAACAAAGGGGGACACTTTGAATACATTAGCTCCATAGATCGGGAGTCCTTCCAAAGGAAGAAAGGGGCTGCCATTCTAGTAGTTTCTAGCGATAAGGACGTTGGGTGGTTGGAAGCCTTAGATTTGGGGTGGGAATTCGCTGCCACTCTTAGCGGCCGAGTGTAACCCCTTGGCATCTAATTAGTGGATATTTTGTTTACTAATTAAAAAATAATAAAGCAAATCATCATCAATCAGAATAATATTCACATACAAGGTACATAGCCCAAATATGCTTTGGAAAGATAGAGAAAGCAGTTCCAAAGATTCCAAAGGTTCCAAAGATTCCCTAATATAGTGTCTTTTGTTTGTGGTTCACTTGAGGGCGAGTTGACCATTCGAGTTGTTAACAACACCATGGTCGTGCTTATTAAAAAGACTAAGTTTTAACAACACAACGAGTTGTGCTTATTCCTAAGACTAAGTTCCCTAAAACTATGCTTGGAGTATCGCCCATAAGCTCTGTGTAATGTCCTCTATAAAATTTCTTCTAAGACCATCGCCAATAGAGTTAAGACTTTCCTCCCTCAAATCATTTCGAGAGAACCAAAGCGCATTTGTATCGACCCAACTCATTACGAGATAATGTCCTAGTGGCTCATGAGCTGTTTCGCACCATGAAAAACCGCATGAAGGGTAAGAAGGGGTATATGACTCTCAAATTAGACATAAACAAAGCATACCATACTTGAGAGTGTCTTACTCAAAATAGGCTTTGATAGGGTTTGGGTGAGCTCGATAATGTGCTGAATTTCAAGTTTGTTGTTTGCTTTTTTAATAAATGGGAGAGTATAGGGAAGGGTCATTCCTTCTAGGGGCCTCCGACAGGGGAACCTATTTCTCCTTACCTCTTCATTATTGTGGTAGAGGCGCTATCCGGACTCGTTAGGAAAGCGAGGAGAACAACGGTATTCACATGGAGCGAAGGCAAGCTGCAAGGGCCGGAAGTCACTCACTTATTTTTGGTAGATGACAAATGATCGCCTCCTCTTCACAAGAGCTAACCGACAAGAGTGTCTCAAGTTAGTTGAAATTCTCAATCTGTTATAAAGGAGCCTCGGTTCATAGGATAAATTATGAAAATTCAAAAGTCCCATTTAACACAGGAGTCAATCAAGAAAAGTGAGTGGAATTAACAAGCCTTACGGGCATGACGATGGTGGGAAAACACGCCAAGTACTTGGGGCACCGCCGGTGGTGGACGGAACCAAGAAGAAAGTTTTTGGGGGTTAAAGACACGGTGTGGAAGAAGCTCCAAGGTTGGAAGGAGAAGTTCCTTTCAAGCGCGGGTAAAGAGGTGCTTATTAAGGTTGTTGCCCAATACATTCATATGTACTTAATGAGCATCTTCAAATTCCCCTTACTCTAATAATCGAATTTCATGGCTGCTTTGCTCGCTTTTGGTGGGGGAGTGATTGGAAGGACAGAAAAATTCACTAGAAGATTGGGATTCTTTGTGTCACCCTAAATGTTTTGGTGGATTGGGTTTTCGCAAACTGGACTCGGTTTAATGATGAACTATTTGCGAAGCAAGCTTGGAGAATTTTACGTAACCCAACTTCTCTTCTAGGTAGGGTGCTCAAGGCAAAATATTTTCCGAGGCAAGAATTTCTTGATGCACGCCTTGGGTACACACCGAGTTTCTCTTGGAGGAGTGTCCGGGCAAAGAAACTTATCAAAAAAGGTCTTATATGGAGAGAGGGAGATGGCCGAAGCATACAAATTTGGGAGGATGACTCGTTGGTGGATGGTGAAGGCAAGAAGGCGAGTTCACCTAAACCTTTGAATGCGGAAACTAAGTTGGTGTATGACCTAATGGATTAGGCTAGTAGTAATCGGGACATTAACAAAATCCAAGCCTTGTTCAATGACGGAAACCACAACCTCATCCTAGCTATTCCAATTAACCGAGAGGAAACCATAGGATTTGGTGCTACTCTAATGATGGTGATTATTTTGTAAAATCGAGTACATTATTTGGGATTATTATTGGATATAGAGTTGTTTGATGAGTTCCTCTTGACATCTGTGGAAGGTAGATGTTACCCCTAAGGTAAAACACCTACTCCGGCGGATGTATATCGACACATTACCAACCAAGGACCTCCTCCAACGGCGACACGTAGCTGGATCTACTCGTGCACGAGAGTAACCTTGGAGCCACAATCAAATGTCCTAAGGTACTCAAAACATGGCAGATTGCATCTACCAAATGCTATATAGAGTATCGAGGATGCTCTTGATGAAAAAGAGGTCTTGAAGTGTTGGTGGCGTAAACTCCAAGGTGAGCAGTGTGGCACGCACTCTTCCTCTTCCGGGCCGGTGGCAGCAAGAAACGAGACCATCCTCTAGAACAAGGAAACGACAGGCTAGATTTTGTGGAACAGATATGTTAACTAGGTCAAGCTTTATAATTTGTCAAGAGAGAGTACGAGGATAAAGCTAAGGCAAAGTGGAAGCAAGGAGAAAATAAGTTGGAGTCCCCCTCATGAACCATTGGTAAAAATCAACACGAGATGCATCGATTAGCCCTAAAGGATGGGTGGGTCTTGGAGCAATGACTAGAGACCATCATGGAGAAGTGCTAGTTGTTGCTTCTAAATGCGTATGCGCCGGATGGAGAGCAAGAGTGGCGAGAGGAAAGGCGACTTTGTTTGGACCGAGTCTAGCTCGTCGGTTCGCGTTCGAAAGAACAATCATAGACTCAAACTGTTTGGTTTTACTTGTTAGGATTAACTTTATTACCTTTTTCTTGTGTGAGTTTGATTTGTGTAGTAGGTGACTTGTCTGGACTTGAGTAGTGTATTTGAGGAGTATGTTTGGAATCATGTAAAGCGAGATGGAAATGCGAGTTGCTCATTTGCTCGCTAAAATGAGCCAATTAGATTTCGAATAGGTTTGGTTGGGTGTTTGCCCTAGCCGGATAGCCCCTATTATACTTGGGGATAAGCCATCAATGAATTAGCTTCTTTGTTGATCCTTAAAAAAAAAAAAAATTTCCTAAAGTCAAAGAGTCACCCTATAGCCTTAGTTTAATAAAGCTCAAAGCGCACGAAAACACAAAGGCGAAGGCACCACCTTTTGGAACGAGGCGCCCTTACTAAAAAATACTTGAAAAGCATTACCGGTCAATAATTTTGGTTGAAATATGCTAGATGACGACATCAAATAAGTGATTAGATATCATTGTAACTATAAAAATACCACACAAAGTCTTACATTGTGATAACACAATGAATTCGCTACAATTCTCACCAAAAACAAGCGGAAGAAAGAAAAAAATAGCACAAATTGGAAAAAGGGGCAACTAACCCACTTACTCAAAGTTTAACAAAGACAAGGACAAGAGATGGGGGTAGACAGAAAGACAAAGAGAGAGAAAAATAGCAAAAAAAACAGAAAAAGCCCAGTGAAGCGTGCAAGGAGACCGAGAAAAGCGCTTTTCGAGGGTCGGGCTTGACCGCTTGCAAGGTGCAAAGGGACGGCTTCACGCTTTTGTGTGCCAAGGCACACTTTTTTAAGCTAAGGCTCTACAGACCAAAACATAAATAAGAAAACACGAGCTTCCCCAAGTAGACAGCATCCTATAACTTCCATAATCTCTACCAGGTTTAACATGCTTGAATGGGAAAAAACCAACATTACCTTATTCCCCATAATTGCATTTAATGAACTCACACTGCGCCGCGTCTCAAGCATCATCCAAGACATCATCATGAAGAAGGCTTGCCACCTTAGACAATGAATAAATAGCTCAAACATCGGTTAATGAATCATACAAGACATCAAAATTAAAAAAGAGCCAAACAAGGGAAAGAATCGGAAAAATGCAAGTCGTGGAATAAAAACTTGAATAATCAGTCACCAATCTCAAAAAGGCCCGGATACATAACCTTCCCACCCTCATCCCCCACTCCCAACCTAAAAAATAATAAAAGAAGAAAGTGGCCAATGCTTACTTCCTTCCAATCACGTGAAAATCAACATCAAACCCTTTTAAACACTAATTAAAAGGTTCAATCACATGAGTTAAAATGGGCTTCCCTAGCAAGTGGAGGAATTAGGCTTTCTTCTGTGTCTCTACAGTTTGCTTTTCGGCTTTGATTGGCGGTGAAGCCAAAGGTTCCCTCCATAGTTTTAGAGGTATGCGGCAAGAAGGCTCTTGGCGTCAATTGTTGCTCATTTTGGTGATGCCATGATGGAGACCCTCAGGAGATTGGTTAACAAGGCGGTTGAGTTGGGCCTCTTAGAAGGTATCCGGATTTATAACTCCACTTCGGAGGTTATTATGATTTCCCATCCGTACTTTGCTAACCGATACTTTGAGTTTTGCAAGCTCGCCGAAGGTAATTTGGGGTATTTGAGACATATCCTTCGCTCTTTGAGGAGATGTCGGGCTTGAGAGTCAATTTATCTAAAGAGTGTCCTATTCCTATTGGCAAGGTTCCCGGGCTTCGTTATCCGGCCGGTTCTTTGGCTATGGGTGGGATTATTTTCCTTCTACATATCTTGCTCTTCCTCTTGGAGCTACCTATAAGTGCAAAGCACTTTCGGGAGCATGTCATTGAGAGAGGTTCTATCCAAACTTTTATCCGGAGGGGGTAGATTGACTTTATGAAAAGAACGTTATGGAGCCTGCCTATACACTTCATGTCTTTAGTCACAATTTCCGCTAGCATTGCTAGTCGTTTAGAGAAAGTCAAGAGAGAGTTTCTTTGGTCTAACGATGCGGCAAACAACGAGTCTTCATAGGGTTAGTTGGGATAAAGTGTGTCATTCAAGCATAAGGGAGGACTTGGCACAAAACCACTTTGCAAGATGAATGATGTTTTTAAGACCAAATGGCTTCATAGGTATGTGAAAAAGGATAGCGCTCTTTGGAGAATTGTGGTTGATGGTAAATATGGGGCTAATCGCGTAATGGAGCAACATTAGTCCTGTTTGCTCATGGGGTGGGGTGTTGGAAGTCTATCTTATTCGGCTTAGATTTCTTCAAAACCTTACTTCAAATCCTTACTGCATTGGAGGTGAAGAATGGGTCTAAAGTGTTATTTTGGCAAGATGTTTGGTGTGGGGAAAGTCTCCTAAAGGCTCGGTTTCCGATCTTTTAAAATGGCACATTTAAGAAAGCAACGAGTACAAGATGTGATGTCTTGGAGAGTTGACCAACACCACTAGATCTTAACTTCTTAATAAGCCCAAAAGATTGGGAATGGGAAAGAGTTTGCAATCTTTTGGCTTTACTTGCTGATAGAAAGGTAGCTCCCCAAGTGGGAGGAAGCTTATCCAGAGTTATTTTAGAAGAGATTACCTAGACCTTTGTCCAATCACTTCCCTATTTTCCTTGAAAATATATTCATGGATAGGGGAAGATTCCATTCAAATTTGAAACATGTGGCTTGAAGTGGAAGGCTTCGGATCTCATTAAAAAGTGGTGGGAAAAGGCTCAAGCTCAAGGTTTTCCGATGAATCGAAGTTTGTTAAGAAGTGCTCAAGAAGTGGAATAAAGATGTTTTTGGTGATGTCAAGTCATGTAAATACAAATAGATGGATAAAATCAACTCTTTGGATGTTAAGGAAGAGTCTTCTCGTCTTAATAGCAAAGATATTGAGCGAGAGAAGAGTTGTTAAAGATGAGTAAGCCAAGGTCATCATCATGGAAGAGACCTCTTGGAGGCAGTAAATCTAGATGTAAGTTGTATGCTTACAGGTGATGGTAATACAAGCTTATTCATAGGGTGGGTAATCTTCGTCGGAAACATAACTTTATGCCACCTGCTATTGTAAATGGGAATCGGTTTGGTGCAATTGATAACATGAAGTATCAAGTCCGGTATCCAATGCTTCTTCAATTCCACTAAATCTAAACCTTGGAGACGAAAATTTGATGACCTTGATTTGCCACCACTCTCGATTTCGCTAGGTAAGAAATTGAGTTGGAGTTTACCGAGGATAAGGAAGTCACTAGAGGTCTTCATGATTGTTGTGGCATGACTATGGCTTTCATTCGAGCAAATTGGAAAACTCTCAAAGGTGATGTTTTCAAAATGTTTTTGGAGTTTTTTTCCATTGGGAATTTGGTGACTTCTCTCAACCCGACTTTCATTGGTCTTATTCCTAAGAAAAAAATTGTTAAGAATATAAGAGACTATTGACCTATTAGTTTGGAGGGCTACATTTACAAGTTGCTTTCAAAAGTGCTAGTGAATATATTGAAAGGAGTTATCGTGGTGTTGGATTTTGAGAATCAAAATGCATTTGTTAGAGGGCACCAAATTTTGGATGTTGTGTTTATTGCTAATGAACTTATTGATTCTAGGATAAAATCAGGGAAGCCAATTGGATGTGATGGTGTATGATCGAGTCAATTGGGAGTTTCTCATTCATGTCATGAGAAGAATGGGTTTTGGACAGCGAGTGGTGTACTTGAATTTTTAGTGCATCTTTACAACTTCCTTTGTAGTGCTGATGGTTCACCCACGAGTTCTTCATTACATCTAGAGGTTTATCTCCCTTCTTTTCTTTCGGTCATGGAGGCTTTTACGATGATGATTTAGTGAGTGTTTGGCCTAATTTAATTATCAATTTGTATATTTTAAAAACAGAAATGAAACCAAACACTAGTTTCTTAAAAATTAAAAAGTGTTTTTGAAAAACAATTCTTCAAATAACTACATTCGTAAATAGAAACAATAAAATGTTGTTTCTATTTCTTAGAATCTCATTAGTTGAGGTCTTTTATCTCTCCACTCTTTCTCTTCTCCTATAATTGCTAACTACTTACTTTCTCTTTCTTCCTTTTGTATTTTATACAACTCTCTCTATCTCTATCCCTCTCCTCATGTTCTCTTTCTTGACTATCTCTCTCTCTCTCTCTCTCTCTCTTCATTTCTTTGGATTACACTCAAATTATGTATTTATTTTATACAACTCTCTCTCTCAAATTGTTAATAAGTATGAAATTATTTTAATTTACTCGAAGATTTTTATTTTAAATTTTATGCTTGTCCATGTTTTCATATGTATATTATTTCTTAAAATGAATACATAAAATTTAATTGTTATAAAAAAATCTCTTAATCTAGCAAAGAAAAAAATTATTATCCTATAAAAAAATAAATATTAAATAATAATCATAATATAAAAAACGAAAATGAGATGAAATTTTATAATAATTAGTAGTTTAGAAAAAAAAAGTATGCCAAACACTTCAAACTTCTCCAATAAATACTTTTAGAAAAAGCTGCTTTTAAGAAATAAAAATAGTTTTTTTATAAATTAGGCCAAACATGCCCTTAATCGGCTTCTATAGCTAGCATCATATCCGGTCTCTTAGTAGAGCGTAGGAATTCCACTATTACGAATATCTTTGATCTTATGGTTGCTAATGATACCATCACATTTTGTGATAATGATTGTGAGCGAATAGTTAACCTTTAGTGCATTCTTGTTTGGCTTGAGGTAGTTTATGGCCCGAAAGTCAATCCGGCTAAAAGCTCCATCATTCTTGTTGAATAGGTTGATTTTAGGTTGTTGTGTTGAGTCACTTCCTACTTCATACCTTGGTCTACCTTTAAGAGAAAAATTCAAGAAGAAAGCTATTTGGCAACTAGTGGTTGTTAAGAAGCTTGAGAGAAGGCTTTCGGGTAGAAACCAAAGTATCTTACCAAAAGGGGAAGGTTGATTCTTATCAAAAGTGTCCTTTCTAGCACCCCTACCTTCTTCCTTTCCGTCTTCCACATTCAATCTTCAATGGCTTCTAAATTAGAGGCTACTCGAGAGAAAGTTTCTTTGGGGCTTTTTTGGGAGTGATTTCAAGTACCATATAGTTAGATGGAAAAATGTTAAGCTCCCGCTTCAAGATGGGGGATTAGGCGTCAAAGACTTAAAGATCTTTAATAAGGCTTTGCTTGGAAAATGGTTGTGGAGATTTATGAACGAAAAGGGAATCTTTGGCATAAGGTGGTGACAATTAAAGATGGCGAGGTTTGGGTGGTATCCTTCTAAACAGAATGGTTCTTATGGACAAAGCCTTGGAGGTTTACATGTTGTTTTTGAAAGAGAAGGGGAAACATTCTTACCCCACTTTTCCTTTGAGGCGAGTGTTGGCTCCTTCATATGTTTTTGGCATGACCAATGGTGTGAAGGTACTCCCTTCAAAGATCTTTTCCCTTCTCTATATGCCCTCACGAGGGATAAGGATGTTTATTTGGAAAGAGGGTCTAAAACTATACTTTGGTCTCTAGTTTTTAATTGAGAAGTCCTTATTGATGACGATACTATTCTTAGTCTCTTGGTCAAACTTAATGGGATTACTCTCGAGGGGATTCCTCTCATGATATGTTATATGGATCTTAATCATAAAGGGGTTTTCTCCGTTAAGTCTTTCTATCCGAAGCTCACTTCTAATCGGTCTCTCTCATTACAACTTCGCTCATACAATCATCTACCTTGGAAGCTCATTTGAAAGTCTTTGGCGCCTTTAAAAGTTTCTTTTTTGTGTAGGAAGCTTGTCATCGGAGTATTTTAACTTGCGACAATTTACAAAGAAAGGGACAAACTTTGGTGAATAGATGTCTTATGTGCAAAGCTAATTTGGAATCCACTAATCATTTGTTATCGCATTGCCCCTTTGCTAGAGCTTTGTGGAAGTTAGCCTTTAGTTGTTTTGGTGTCTCTTGGGTTATTTCACGCTTTATTAAGGATCGCCTCGTGGCTTAGAAAGCTTCTTTGAGAGAAAATCCGACGAGAAGAAAGCCTTGGTTACCCACATGCCATTTTTTGGAGCATTTGGTGTGAGAGAAATAGGAGAGTCTTCTAGGGAGTGCGAGTTTTAAGGATAAGATTATCAAGACTTTTTACATTTGGGATAGTGGCAATTTTTGCCAATCTTCTTTTGATAGTGTAGATTTTGTAGATAATCTACACATTGATTGAATATAGTCCTTTTGTAGGATGCTTGCTTTGCATCCATCCTTTTGATTTATTTATATTTCTCACTTTTACTTATTAAAAAAATAATAAGAAGAAAGGTAGTTGTAGGAAAGCCCCCTAGGCAATGATGATATTGTCCGACATCAAAACTCTAAAGAATCCTTTACCTTTAGGGTTTAACCGAACTCGTGATACACTTCGGGGAGGTTTGAGTCGCCTTGTTTTACCAGCCGAAACCATTTGGAAGACTCGAGCTCCAACTAAAGCGTATTTTTTGCTAGGCAACCATTAAAGATAAGATCCACATAGAAGGCATGCTAAAAGAAGTTTCATTGGTCCAAGTAGATGTTCTATGTTTCTCATTGAGCAAGAGTCAATAGCCCATCTACTTGTTCATCGTCAATGGTTTTCTTTGCTTTGGCCTTTGGCTCTCTCCTAGATGGGCGTTAGTTGGGTTCAACCATATGTCGGAGATGTTCATGGAGAAGAAAGTTGAAAGAGAGTTGGTTTAATGAATTCAAAAGACGGTTTCCTTACCTGTTTGGTAGACCACTTGAAAGGAAAGGAACCATTGGATTTTTAAGGCAAAGAAATGTTCGTTCAAGATTTCAAGCTCTACTTTGTATATTTGAAGTATAATGCTCAAAGGGAGTAAAATTGTGACCCTTCTACAATTGTAGATAGAATTGCGCACGAGAGCTAAAGGTCATGATTTTTTTTTGCCCCCTTTCATACATGGGTGACATCCCTTTAGTGTCTTTCATTATATATTTTTCTCGTAAAAAAAAAAAGCCTAAATCAAGCCGAGAAATGAATACTTTTCATAAATCCTAGAAAGACACAATCAAGTGATTCACTAGGAGACATAGTCCATAAGCATTTTTGGGGGTTGTTCAATTACTTTACAGAGGATGTTGCCCAAGTAGAAAGATGTCAAGGACTATTGCCTTCTCAAAGCAGACCTCCGAGAGGAAGTAATAACAGTAACCTCATGGGGGCATCAAGTCATCATATACTTCTTTCCAAGATTACCCTCCTGAAGAATTAATAGGCATCTTAAAAGCCGCCATAGAACTTAAAAAATGCTAGAAACTAATAATCTTTTGACGAAGTAGGAGGGAGGCTAGGTATCGAAGACTCTTTGGAAGATGACTATGAAGTAATTTTTGGAATAAGATGGTTAAAGAAAAACACAGAGCCGACACCATTGGTTGGCGGAGTGAGAAGAGTCCCAATACCCATGGGGTCGAGTGTCGGAAATCTACCATGTCGGGTTTAGACTTGTTCAAATATGTGTCGCATTTTGGTGTAGGGAACAAGCTAGGGAGTTGTGTTTAGCATAATGCATGGCATGGAGACTAACTATTAGAGGTTCGATCACCACAACTTGTTAGAAAGGCCCGGTTCAAACATGCAACTATTCAAAAAGTTGTTTCTTGCAAAAACAAGAAGAGACATTAGAACATAACTTCTCGGAGAAATTTGGACAATTGGGAAGAGGAAAACATGTTCATCTTCGAACTTTACTTGCAATATGAATGTCCAAAAGTAATACACAAGTGCTTGGCAGTTGTGAATCAAACCGATAGAGATAAAGAATAAAGGAAAGAAAGCCAAGATTAAGAATTTGGGATATATTTTGGTATTTGAAAATTTTATTGTATTTTGATTTTCATAGAATATTATAAGTATTTTAAAAGAGTCTAAATAGTATTATTTAGAGTATTCTAATAATATTTAGTTTCCTATGCTATTTAGGGTAGGTTTAGGTTCAAGTAATAAAGTCTCCTAGCTTGCTCCCCAATTCATAGTCTTATACCTTACTCCCCAAGTCATAGTCTTATAGATAGATTATGTGTCCTAGGTTACTACGATGGAAGACAAAATATGCAATGAATACAAATCAAGCACTAAGATGCTAGTTTCCTTCTCTCTTCTCTTCTAAATCTTCCTCTTTTCCTCTCTAATTCTTCTCTCCCTTCTAAATTCCCTCTTCTTCTTCCTTTTCCCCTTCCAGTTCTCTATCACAAACAAAGATGCTCACCGTAACGCCTCACAACACTCCACGAAAGCATACCAACCAAGATTAAAGTACGTAAGGATCATGGGATGCCATATGGGAACATGGAATGCCACTAGATTCACAAATCATAATTGAAGCATCTATTGATTGATGCCATCCTTTTCCCAAAGACGAATTATGCGTTAAAGGGATACTCATCTATACTACATATAATAACAATCTTTTCAAAAAGATGACATGGTGATATGAGAGTGAATTTAGAAGTTTCGTCCAATAAAAAATAATAATTTATCATTGAAAAAAAAATGGGTTTCTACTCATATATGGACTCTTTTTTACTCCATGTCACAATCTATATAATAATAGTAATAATAATAGCAATAATAATAATATATAATTTTTAGAAAAATTAAAAAAATTAAAAATAATAAAATAAAAACATAATCTTAAACAAAAAGATAAACAAATTATAAAATGTACTAAATAAATACAAAAATAAATAATTAAATTACCAAAATATTAAAACTACTTTTTAGACCTAATAGCCTAAAAACCTAAAATAAAAATTAAAAAACTAAATTTATAAATTTATTAAATTAAAAACATGCATTAACCTATATTAGTAAATAAGTCTGAAAATTATCAAATCAATTATATATTATAAAATTGTCTAATCTTAATATGAAAATTAAATAATAATTAATTCATAAAAATATAAAACAGAATATAAAAACAAAACTAATTAGAAAATTAATAAATAACAAATATATAAAAATATATAATCAACTAAATCAAAAACCTGAAAAATATAAAAGTAACCTAAAACCCAAAAATATATTTTTTTATAGTTTTCTAGAAAAATTAAACAAAATTAATAATAAAATCAAAATATAATCTTAAACAAAAAGTAAAACAAATAATAAACTTCACTAAATAAATGAGAAAATAAATTATTAGATTACCAGAACATTAAAATTATTTTTTGGACCTAAATATATCCTAAACACCTAAAATCAACATGAAAAATTAAATTTATGAATTTATTAAATTAAAGACCTGCTTTAACCTAAATTAGAAAAAAATTTAAAAAATTATCAAATCAGTTATAAAAAGAAAATTAATATTAACATATTAAAAAGACTCTAAATACACCCTATAGTAATATAAAAATAAAATTAATTGAAGAAGACTAATTTTATTTTATCTTATAACAAACTTACTAAAAAATAACAACAACGAACAGAAAAGTAATCTGAAAATTAAAATATATTAAGACATAAAATAAAATTAATATATATAGTTATGTGCTTATTTATTTAGGGTTTGGATTGTATATTAGCTCTCATTTATTTTTGTGTATATTGACATGTAATATTATTTTGAGCCTAAAATATAATAATTTTGTCTAACATTATTAATTTTTCATTATTGATGGTGTTTTTTGACTTGGTGCTATAAAATTGTATAGTTCAAAATATATTTCTTATAAGAATTTTTAAAATTAAAATCAACAGGAACATGTTATAAAAATAATATTTAAATATTTAACTATCTCGAGGAATCAATTTGGTTATTACGTTCATCCTATGTACAAAATGATTACCTTAAGAAATCATAAATTAATATAATAAAAATATAACAATTACTTATATACTTGATATTAATAATTAAAAATGCCTACAAGATAGAAAGTTATGATTCAAATATGTTGTGGAATAAAACGTAATGAATAAAAAGTTAGGAATATATTGCTTTAATTCGTAATTTGTGAACTTTAAGTTCGTAATTTGTGTTATGTTTAAAGGATTGTAAACTTAGTGGATGTTGGGCTTAGATTTTAAAACTGTTTTTGGATTCTAAAAACTGAAATTAGGCCAAACACTAACTTTTAGAATTGTTTTTCAAAAGTGATTTTAGAAAAAAAAATAGAACAACAAATAGCTATTTCTGTTTCTACTTTATGGAGAAACCGCTTAACAACCACCAAGAATCTCACTCTCTCTCTCTCTCTCTCTCTCTTTTTTTCACGTTATTTACCTATTCTTTTCCTCTCTCTCTCTCCTCTATCTTTATCTGTTTCCTCTCTCTCTTTTATTTTATTTTATCTTTATCTCTTACTCTAACAAATAAATAAATATTATCTTATACAAAAATAAATTATACTATAATAAATAGTATAGACAAATCTAGGCCAAACAACTTATTATTCAAAAATAAATATTAAATAATAATTATTATGTAAATTAAAAAATCAAATTATACTATAATAAATAGTGTAGACAAATCTAGGCCAAACAACTTATTATTCAAAAATATTTTTATATAAATTAGGTCAAACATTTCATAACTTGTTCAAAAACACTTTTAGAAAAACTATTTTTCATAAACAAAAACTTTTTTTTATAAATCAGGCCAAACAACACCTTAATATGCCAACTTCTATTAAGCCCATATGATCTCGAATAAATTCATTAGTCTCAAAATTTTTGCAAAACATACAAATCATTTTTTTTTTTTTGTTATTGATACAGCTTTATTTTAGTTTATTCCTAACATGTCTATCTCGTGACTTATTATTGACAAACATATTTAAATCATATCTTTTACTATTGTAAATTTTCTAAATTATTAAAAGATGAACATTTGCCATCAAACCTCCCCGCCATCTTCAAATAAAACTTAATGTTACTCTTATTATGTTAAATTTTTTCACAACATACGAGATCAATTTTTTTGTTATAAATACAGTTTATTTTAGTTTCTTCCTAACATGTCTATCTATGACTTATTATTGACAAGCATAATGCACTCATATATAATAGCAATCTTTTCAAAAAGATGACATGTCGGTATGAGAGTGAATTTAGAAGTTTCGTCCAATAAATAAAAAGTAATTTATCATTGAAAAAAATAAGTTTCTACTCATATATGGACTCTTTTTTACTCCATGTCAAATCTATATAATAATAATAATAATAATAATAATAATAATAATAATAATAATAATAATAATAATAATAATAATAATAATAATAATAATAATAATAAAATCTTAAACAAAATTAAATAAAAAGATAAACAAACTATATATAATTTTTCAGAAAAAATAAACAAAATTAAAAATAATAAAATAAAAACATAATCTTAAACAAAAAGATAAACAAATTATAAGATGTACTAAATAAATACAAAAATAAATAATTAAATTAGCAAAATACTAAAACTATTTTTTGGACCTAATAGCCTAAAAATCTAAAATAAAAATAAAAAAATAAATTTATAAATTTATAAAATTAAAAACATGCTTTAACCTAAATTAGTAAATAAGTATGAAAAATTATCAAATCAATTATATATTATGAAATTGTCTAATCTTAATATGAAAATTAAATAATAATTAATTCATAAAAAAATAAAACAGAATATAAAAACAAAACTAAGTAGAAAATTAATAAATAACAAATATATAAAATTATATAATCAATTAAATCAAAAATCTGAAAAATATAAAAGTGACCTAAAACCCAAAAATAATTTTTTTTATAGTTTTCCAAAGAAATTAAGCAGAATTAAAAATAATAAAATAAAAATATAATCTTAAACAGAAAGTAAAACAAATAATAAACTGCACTAAATGAATAAGAAAATAAATTATTAGATTACCAGAATATTAAAATTATTTTTGGACCTGAATATATCCTAAACATCTAAAATCAAAATGAAAAAATTAAATTTATGAATTTATTAAATTAAAGACCTGCTTTAACCTAAATTAGAAAAAATTTAAAAAATCATCAAATCAGTTATGAAAACGAAGAAAATTAATATTAACATATTAAAAAGACTCTAACTAAACCCTAGAATAATATGAAAATAAAATTAACTGAAGAAGACTAATTTTATTCTAACTTATAACAAACTTACTATAAAATAACAACAACGAACAAAAATATAATCTAAAAATTAAAATATATTAAGACATAAAATAAAATGAATATATATAGTTATGTGTTTATTTATTTAGGGTTTGGATTGTATATTAGCTCTTATTTATTTTTTTGTATATTGACATGCAATATTATTTTGAGCCTAAAATATAATAACTTTGTCTAACATTATTAATTTTTCAGTATTGATGGTGTTTTTTGACTTGGTGCCATAAAATTGTATTAGTTCAAAATATATTTATTATAAGAATTTTTAAAATTAAAATCAACAGGAACATGTTATAAAAATAATATTTAAATATTTAACTATCCGAGGAATCGATTTGGTTATTACATTCATCCTATGTACAAAATGATTACTTTAAGAAATCATAAATTAATATAATAAAAATATAACAATTACATATATACTTGATATTAATAATAAAAAATGTCTACAAGATAGAAAATTATAATTCAAATATGTCTGTGGAATAAAATGTAATGAATAAAAAGTTAGGAATTATATTGTTTGAATTCGTAATTTGTGAACTTTAAATTCGTAATTTGTGTTATGTTTAAAGGATTGTAAACTTAATATGCCAGCTTCTATTAAGCCCATATGATCTCGAATAAATTCATTAGTCTCAAAATTTTTGCACAACATACGGATCATTTTTTTTTGTTACGGATACAGCTTTATTTTAGTTTATTCCTAACATGTCTATCTCGTGACTTATTATTGACAAACATATTTAAATCATATCTTTTACTATTGTAAGTTTTCTAAATTATTAAAAGATGAATATTTGCCATCAAACCTCCCCGCCATCTTGAAATAGAACTTAATGTTACTCTTATTATGTTAAATTTTTTCACAACATACGGATCAATTTTTTTGTTATAAATACAGCTTTATTTTAGTTTCTTCCTAACATATCTATCTCGTGACTTATTATTGACAAACATTATGCACTCATATATAATAGCAATCATTTCAAAAAGATGACATGGCGGTATGAGAGTGAATTTAGGAGTTTCGTCCAATAAAAAAATAATAATTTATCATTGAAAATAAAATGGGTTTCTACGCATATATGGACTATTTTTTACTCCATGTCACAATCTATATAATAATAATAATAATAATAATAATAATAATAATAATAATAATAATAATAATAATCAAATATATAATTTTTTAGAAAAATTAAAATAAATTAAAATAAATAAAATAAAAACATAATCTTAAACAAAAAGATAAACAAATTATAAAATGTACTAAATAAATACAAAAATAAATAATTAAATTAGCAAAATATCAAAACTATTTTGTGGACCTAATAGCCTAAAAACCTAAAATAAAAATAAAAAGCTAAATTTATAGATTTATTAAATTAAAAACATGCTTTAAACTAAACTAGTAAATAAGTCTGAAAAATTATCAAATCAATTATATATTATGAAATTGCCTAATCTTAATATGAAAGTTAAATAATAATTAATTCATAAAAATATAAAACAGAATATAAAAACAAAACTAAGTAGAAAATTAATAAATAACAAATATATAAAATTATACAATCAATTAAATCAAAAATCTGAAAAATATAAAAGTAACCTAAAACCCAAAAATATTTTTTTTTATAGTTTTCCAGAAAAATTAAGCAGAATTAAAAATAATAAAATAAAAATATAATCTTAAACAGAAAGTAAAACAAATAATAAACTGCACTAAATAAATGAGAAAATAAATTATTAGATTACCAAAATATTAAAATTATTTTTTGTACCTAAATATATCCTAAACACCTAAAATCAAAATGAAAAAAATGAAATTTATGAATTTATTAAATTAAAGACCCGCTTTAACCTAAATTAGAAAAAAATTTAAAAAATTATCAAATCAGTTATAAAAACTAAGAAAATTAATATTAACAGATTAAAAAGACTCTAACTACACCCTATAATAATATAAAAATAAAATTAACTGAAGAAGACTAATTTTATTCTAACTTATAACAAACCGACTAAAAAATAACAACGAAAAAAAGTAATCTAAATATTAAACTATATTAAGACATAAAATAAAATTAATATATATAGTTATGTGTTTATTTATTTAGGGTTTGGATTGTATATTTTTTTTTTGGAAGAAAATAAGTTTTCATTACCAAAAACAATGCAACCCCGTGAAGATTACAGGGATATGTACAACTCATTGTGCATATTCATCTCTATGCACATTAGGTCATCCAAGGCTTACATTGTTGGTATTTTGTCCCACCCTTGCTAAGAAAATGAAATCTTAACCTCATAGAGTTTTTGACAACGGTCACAACTCTATTCGCATCGTGGTTCACTTGATTGAAAATTTTTTAATTCTTGCTTTTCCATACCTCATAGAACAAAGCGACCATTGTGGCTCTTATGAAGCCGGCAATCTGTCCCGATTTCACGCATCCGGCGCAACCATTTGAGTAGCCGAGAGTATGATTGTGCTGGATACTTGATTTGAAGCCACTTCATAATTTGATTTCTAACTTCGGCTGCGAAGTCACAATCAAAAAGGATATGCTCGTTGTGTTTCGCCTGGCTGGCACGGATGAGGCGGGTAGCATCCAAGTTATCCACGTAGCTACTTAGCTTATGCAGGACCTGAAGCTTATCCAAGCACAATGAGCCACAAGATGAAAGAATGTTTCGGAGTATTGCTTGAATTCCATACTAACTTGGTCCACGGGGCCTTGCCAACTTGCTCGCAGTAGCTGCTTATAGCCCAATGTTGCACTCGTAATCCCCCCGAGATTTAAGAAAGCTTGGAAGTTGTGATTAGTAGAGGACATTTGGTCTCTAACTTTGATCATTTTCTTGAAATACCTGCAACAATCAGCCTTTGGTGTGTAGCTCCATCAGAAACTTTCTTTAAGTAGTGTGCATGAATCCACTTTACCCACAAAGCATCTTTTTTCTCTCGCTATCGCCCACACATGTTTAGTAATCAAGGCTTTATTCCATACTTCCAGATTTTTCAAGCCCAAACCACCTTGTTTCTTTGGTAGGCGGATTTGGTGCCATGCCACAAGAGGTCTCCTGCTGTATAGGTCATTACCTGTCCATAGAAAATTTCTACAAATGGAGGTAATCTTCTTCACCACATTCGGGGAGTACAAAATTATTAGCCCAAAACCATACACCCTCATTAGCACACTCGTTGATAAGGGTAATTCTCCCAAGCATAAGACAAATGTTTGCTTTGCCAAGCTCTTATCCTTGCTACGATTTTCTCTACCGTAAGATGACAGTCTAAGATGGATAATCTACCTGTCGTAATAAGTACACCAAGGTATTTGAAGGGGATATTCCCGCTCGTGAGTTGTAGCAGTTCACTTTTCTCCGAATCGTTAACACCTGCTATGACCATTTGGGACTTCGTAGGTTTATTTTCATTCCCGAAGCTTCGCAAAGGCCTCAAAAGCCTGAAGTAGGCAAGTTATCGATCGCTTGTTAGCTTTGCAAAATAATAGCAGGTCATTTGCAAAAAGAGTTGGCAAAGCTTCATCTCCCCGCAACGAGTGTGATAGCTGAAATTTGCATTCTGTATATGCATCTTAGTGTATCTATTCAAGGTCTCCATAACCAAGTACAAAGAGTAAAGGTGAAATTGGATCACCTTGCTTCAATCCTCTAGTACCCTTGAAGTAGCCATGACTTTCTCCATTCACTACCACCGAAAAATATGCATTCTTCAAGCAAATCATGACCCATTGAATGAATTTCCTAGGGAATTTCAGGCCTATCAATGTGTCTTCAACAAAGTCATGATATACCAAGTCATAGGCTTTCGTAGATCGATCTTCATAATACATTTGGCAGCCCCTCCTTTCCTGTTGTAACCTCTTATTAACTCTTGGCAAAGCATAACATTGTGAACCAGTTCTCGTCCGAGATGAAAGCACATTGGTTTAAGTCTACCGGATGATTGAGTACACTTTTCAGCCTAATGCACAAAAGTTTGGATATACACTTGTAGATGGTTGCACAGCAAGCAATAGGCCTAAAATCACCAAAGCATTTTGAGGGGAAGCAATCTTAGGTATGAGTACTAAGTTAGTGTGGCAAATTTGTTTTAGTACTTTACCAGTAATGAAAAATTCCTGCACCGCTTCGTTACCAATGGTCCCACTTCAGCCCAACGATCCTTTGAAAAAGCCACTCGTTGAAGCCATCTCGGCCCCGGTGACTTAGTATTAGGAATACTAAACATTGCTTGGATCTCCTTCTCAGCAAAAGGTTTACATAGTGATATCTCGTTGTTCCAAACTCAATGTAGTCCCCAATTGGAAGATATCTTTGTCTGCAGCTTGTATGTTGTGTCTCGAGTGCACCTAGCATGCATTGGAAGTAGTCTAACATGTGAACATTCACGGCTTCCCGCCCTTCTATTCTTCTCGCCCTCATTTTGAAGTGTGTTTACAAAGTTTTGTTGTCTTCTCTATTTAACGGTGAGTAAGAACAATTTGGAACATGTATCGCCATAGTTTATCCAGATCGGATTTGCTTTGTTGTCTCATTAAAGCATATGATGCTTCCAAGGCTCGCAAGTATTGCCTTCGACTTCAACTTCTAAAACCTGCAGGGTTTGATTAGTAGGATCTTGCATCAATAAAGCTTGGGTATCGCTTAACTGTACCGAAAGCATGTCTCTATGCTCGGTGAATATTGTGGAAATCCCTCCCGTTGAGCTGTTTTAGGGGCTGCTTCATGAGTTTCAGCTTCGCATCAATCTATACATTGTACACCTCCCGATTTCGGTGTCAAGAGCCTTGCGTACTATGGTGGATATCCCAGGATGTTTGAGCCATATATTGCAAAATCCGAAAGTGTTGGGTGAAGAAACTGTGTCCTTTGTAGCCACCATAAGAGGAGTGTGATCTCGAGACTCTTTCGGTAGGTATTCAGCCATAGTGTCCAACCGTAAAGCCCAAATAAGGTTTGTGAAGCATCCGTCAATCTTGGAGTAGATCCTTGTCTCATCCTTGTGTTTGTTAGTCCAGGAGTAATTTGCTCCAGTGGCTACCATTTCGATCGACTCACAATGTCGAACACAATCAAGCAAAGTCCTCCATTTCTCGCATAGTAATGTCATTGCCACCTAATCTATCATTTGGAAGCAAAACACTATTAAAATCTCCGAGAATACACCAAGGTAAGCTATTCACTATATGTATGTCTTTCATTTGTGTCCAAAGGGGTATTCGCAGTTGTCCCTTGTTGAAACCATAAACAAAAGATACACCCATTTGAGTACCAGTTCTATAAGTGGCAAAGCGAGTGAACCAATTGAAGCGTAACTATAAGCTATCCGCACTTGAAATTCCATTGGGTCCCAAAAACTAGTATTCTACCATTTGGATGATGTTTATTTGTGATGAAGAACTGCCAATTTGGAAAGAGTGACTTAGTAACAATCGCCACATTCCGATCCTTGATCTTTGTTTCCACTCAGAGCACCTAGGCCAGGTTTTATTTTCCGTAAGAAGGCCTTAACATCTTCTTGTTTATTGGGCCCGTTCGGGCCTCGCACATTCCAACGATAAGATCCTCATGTTGGATCTATTGTCCCCCTAGAAGACTATTAAAGCTGTTGGTTACTCGGTGAGCAACCCGAACTGTTTGATCTAGGTTTCGGCAATCGATCTTCTAGGGACAAGTCCGAACTCATTTTGGGAGTCGGTAGAACACTCTTGTTCGGTGATGGAGTGATCTGTGGCTTGAGGGGCTCTAGGAGGCTGCAGGTTGGTTAGCTGCCAAGTGAGGTGATGCAGGGGTGTTTGCGAGTAAAACAGGTGGTGAAATAGAGGCTGCAGGGACCGGAGCTGCAGTACAGGGGTTGGGACTGCAGATTGATTCTCCACCTGTAGAGGTTTTCATACCTGTCTAGTAATCTTTCTTTTACAAGCGGCTTCCAAAAGCCCAAACGTTTTGCAAAAATTGCATTTATCCGGTTTCCAATCATATTCAACGACTTGAGTGATCAAAACCCCCTTCTCCGTTGCAAAGTCAATGCTATCCAGGAGTTTGTCTCCAATTTTCACCTCAACAAGTAACCTAGCATAAAGCAATGCGGATTTCTCCATTGTTGGCTTATCTGTTTTGATAAGCCTTCCTAACATACTCCCTAATTTGCTTAAACTAGGGGTCCCCAATACTTCGCATCTAGGTTTGGAAATTTCACCCAAATTGGCAATTGGTCAATATGTTCCCGTTTGAATTCTAGGTCCGCACTCCATGGTTTCATCATAACAGGTTTCTTATCAAAGAAATAGAGACCTTTCTTTAGTATTGCATCCCTCGTCCTCTATAGTATGGAATCGGACTAAAAACAAACCATCCTTCATGGCTACAATCCTATGTATTCTATAGGTGGTCCGGACTCGATTCGGAAAACTAGAGAACACTTTGTATGGAGGGTTCGCTCCAGAGAACACAACAAACAATCGAAGATGACCAATATTCAATTTCATTAGCTATGTCATCATTGTCAATCACAAGACATTTGACACCATTGAATTCGAGTACAGGGGATATAGTCCAAAGCCATACCTTCATTTGTATTCACCATTGCCGCATAGGTGGGAGCGTCCTTCGATGGAACAGTAGAGGTGTGCGAGCCCGAAGAAGCCTCGATTCTTTGCGATCAGCTGGAAGTATGTCGTTGCCCAGAGCGTAAGCAATTTCTTGGACCAATTCCTTCATCAATTGCACATTCTCGGTGGGGTTCGACGGGCTCAAATCGGGATTCGAGGGTTTTGCGGTGGCCTATTCATCCGGTCTTCGGGGAGGCGGAGGAGACATCACACCCTCCCGAAACAGACTGGGTCGGAACACCGGTTGCGAGGCTAAGAGCGTGGCGTAGGCTCGGGCTTTTTCGATGAGAGGAGCCATGTTTGTGTGGGCGACCTCTTTTTGCCATTGACGCGGAAGAGGTTCACTCTCCAAGCGCAGAGAGGTCGAAAAACTCGAATGTTTGGATTGTATATTAGCTCTCATTTATTTTTGCGTATATTGACATGCAATATTATTTTGAGCCTAAAATATAATAATTTTATCTAACATTATTAATTTTTCATTATTGATAGTGTTTTTTGACTTGGTGTTATAAAATTGTATTAGTTCAAAATATATTTATTATAAGAATTTTTAAAATTAAAATCAACGAGAACATGTTATAAAAATAATATTTAAATATTTAAGCTGTCCGAGAAATCAATTTGGTTATTACATTCATCCTATGTACAAAATGATTACCTTAAGAAATCATAAATTAATATAATAAAAATATAACAATTACATATATACTTGATATTAATAATTAAAAATGCCTACAAGATAGAAAGTTATGATTCAAATATGTTGTGGAGTAAAACATAATGAATAAAAAGTTAGGAATTATATTGCTTCGATTCGTATTTTGTGAACTTTTTGTTCGTAATTTATGCTATGTTTAAAGGATTGTAAACTTAATATGCCAACTTCTATTAAGCCCATAGGATCTCGAATAAATTCATTAGTCTCAAAATTTTTGCACAACATACGAGATCATTTTTTTTTGTTACGAATACGATTCATTTTAGTTTTTCCTAACATGTCTATCTCGTGACTTTTTATTGACAAATATATTTAAATCATATCTTTTATTATTGTAAGTTTTCTAAATTATTAAAAGATGAATATTTGTCATCAAACCTCCCCGCCATCTTGAAATAGAATTTAATGTTGCTCTTATTATGTTAAATTTTTTCACAACATACGGATCGTTTTTTTTCTTATAAATACGAGTTTATTTTAGTTTTTTCCTAACATGTTTATCTCGTGACTTATTATTGACAAACATATTTAAATCATATCTTTTATTGTTGTAAGTTTTCTAAATTATTAAAAGATGAGTATTTGCCATCAAACGTCCTCGTTATCTTGAAATAGAATTTCATGTTACTCTTATTATATTAATGAATTGAGAGGAAGAGTTGTGTCTCAAGGGAAGCAATTAGTCGTTAATCAAGTAAAACATGTATTTATAAAATCTCAATTGTATCAATATTTTTGCCTTATTGATTCACTATTAAAATTGTGATCAATTTTTAATATAAGTACAAAACTCCGATGATGTTATTACCCTACGCCGCCAATTGACATATCATGCCCTTTACTAGTGATACAAATTACCTATTATTGTTAAATATATTTGGATTACTTATATCATTATAATATTTTTCACTATTATTCTCAATATGAGTAGTTATTATATGTTTAATTATCTTCGTGTGTAGATTAGGTAAGAATTGATAAATCATATATTCACCTTATAATTTTAAAAAATGAAATCCCATTATATGGGTATATTATACTTTTTAAGAGTTCGTGTAATATTTAAGTCAATGATGTTTTAGTAGGTTGGTTGTATATAAACATTTATCTAGGCGTCTATTAAGTTAAATTAGTATTGACTTTGTAAAGAGTTATAAGTTTGATATTCTTTTATTGATTTGATGTACTTTGTGTTGTAATATTAATTTGTGACATAATGATATTTATTGTCATCTATAGGTTATCTAACTCAATATGTACCAATCATATATTATTCCTCTTCCTACTAATATTTACCTTTTGATACCCAAACATATTGTCACACTATTTCTATAATTGTATGAGTTAAGATTATTTAAATTGTTTGATTCTTAAAGGGTCCGGCTTCTTAATATTCTAAATCACGAGTATAATCTTAAAACCTTGATGATATTTTTTAACATTCTTTTTTATTTATTATTTTAGATTATTTATTTATTCTTATGAAATTTAGAATGATTGGAAGATGAATGTGTGATGGGCTCTAATGATTTTTATGTGTTGGATTATGATAACTTTAATGAATCACGAAATTGTTTTCGTTATGAGGGGATAACATATAAAAGAATGTTGTTAAAAGTGAAAATATTCAATAAAATCAAATGATCGAGAAAAGAAACTCACAAGTACAATATCGCTCCGTAATTCAATAATTTCTTTAAGTTATGCATTATATAACATTGCTCCGTGCATAGCACGAGTGCGGACTAGTTCTCATAGCTACAGTCCAACCAGAAACCACTATATCCAGTCAATCTGAAACTAAATCCACCGCAGTAAACTTCTCCGACAGATGTTTATTTTCAGGACATAAGTATTAGAGGATTGCCAAAAATGTCTTACGTTCCTTCTTCTCCCAAACCTAGAAATATGCTCCAAAACAGAAGTAGAACAAGTTCATTGTTTTCTCTTATACTCTAGAAAAGAACAGAGAAAATCAAGTTGAAATAGAATGGCCAACACTTCACCCAAATTGCAATCAAGCATCTCTTTTATGTTCTGTCACTCAACCTTCTATTAAAAATTCAGCAGCTCCAGATATTTTTGCCAACAAATAACCAATCAGCAAATTAAAACAAAAGAAGAAAATTGTAGACTCACATGGATCATCTCTGCGACCCCGGCAAGGGACTGCTGTCTTGTACATGACTCTGTTGCCAAAGTACCGACAACTCTATTAGATGATAGTTCACTAGCAGATGGTAGGAAGACAGGCATGTTCAACGCTGTTGCCATTAGTAATACCACCTGCATATGCGGTGTTTTAATTTCACAAAAAATAATATCCAGCAAGATACCAAGCAAGGAGCACAAAATTAGGTACTGCATAGTAGGGCTGGATTGCATGTAATAAATCCAGAAAGGAAAAGGAAGGCGAACAAGAACTAAATCACTTGTTAAACCACGTTATATTTCCAAAAACACCTGCAAGTAAGGGTGAGCAATCACTTATAAAATGAGCATATAAGCCATGTGACCCTAACTATTATAACACATTTTCTCTTTTCCTTTTTTTTGGGGGGCGCAGGGTAAGGGAGGGGGCTGTAGTGCAGTATCATCCATAAGAACATGAAATCAAATCACCACCAATAGGCCATTGGCCTAATCATCAAGCTTTTTGGAGTGAGCTAGACCACACTGTAAATCCCAGACAAGGCCCCTTGGCTTCAAACTCTAATGGCATTCAATGGAAGCAAAGCAGATCCCATGTCAGAAAGCCCATTAGCAATTGGCGGTCAATAATAACACAATCATATACTCATGTTCTTAAGCAATTAAAAGAAAACGGAAAGAAAAAGAAAGAAAAAAGAACAAGTCTATCTGATCATATCAACCTCGGTACAGACTTGGCTAGAACCCAAAATGATACAACATATAATTGGTGAACCCCCATGATTTATTGAGATTCAACAACAAAGAATCAATAACTTTCACATAGATGTTCCCAATAGCGTAAAGCCTTAACGTCAACATAGTGCAAAGCCTATCAAATTAAGCACTCAGAACATACCGTTGGGCGGAACCGTTTTCCTTCAACTCCTGCTTTGAAGAAATACTCAGCAGCAAATGCTAAGTCAGGAACCTGCAAGAACTCACTCCAATGAACATGCAGTGCTTTGGATCTAGCCCATTTTCTATCCAAACTAAAGTAATATTTACTAATAAGTCAAACCTAAAACTCACATACCTCCGAGAACACCATTGATTGCAATCTATTAGCTAGAAGAGATAATTCATCCGCAACAATAGCAAATGGGTCAGATTGAACCTGCAAGAAGCTTCTAATCAGCTTCAACAGTTCAAAACGAACCATAACGAAACATAAGATTTACAAAAAAACTGAAGACAATACATAATTTTATCATTTTATTCAGGGACAAGAAAAAGGGTACAATATGGTTCCCATCTATTAAACACTGCACTCCTTAAGGAATCTTCTAAGTACCAAGTCATCAACAAGAGTTAGAAGCACTGAATTAGCTCTGTCATCTACAGACTGTGGTCATGAATCGCGGATATCTCTATAAAGTCAAAACTTGTAAGAAAAGGTTTACGGAAGTGTCTTATGGATGCAATGAGGTTGCATCCTGCATGTGGAATTGTAGGAACCACTGGTCCTCCTTCCGTGAAGGGTGGAACCCGCGCTTCCTCACAAATGGTTGGCGGGTTGGTTTGCAAAATTTTAATTAATATTTGATTTTGGAAGATGAAATTGATTTTAGAGTTTTAAAGATGAAACTTAGAAAATTGAGATGAATCTATTATTTAGATTTCTAAATTTTATTAAATCAAGTTAAAGCGATTTGAATCAGATTGAATGGTGGTTTTATTAATTATTTTATTTTAGAAATTATGTTTATAAGTCTCGGTATATTATTCCCTAACTGAACAAAGTAAAAAGATATAAAGTTTTGAATCTGTCGTGAGACTTTAGGGCTAAACCGGAGCCACGGCCACCGACCACTCGGTGTTAACACCTAGCGGTCAGCGGCATCGGCCATAGGCCACGACCGAGGAGCCTCGGTCTTTGGCCTGGTTGGGAGGTTCGAAACTAAAATTTTTTATCCTCCGATCGAAAAAATCGAGAAGCGGTATTGAAGAAATAAAGCAAAAATGGGGGTCGCTAGTAAGTTTTTAGGAAAGAAAAACTAACAAAAATAAAATAAATGCTCTTTCAATCTTAGTATGGGAAAACTAAGACTAAAAGAGGCTAAAAAGTGACTCCATCGGTCTAGAACCGAGAATCGGATTCGGGGCGAGGGTATAAAACATAGGGATAAGCTCTTCCATTCCGCCCGTCAAACAACGACCATTACTAATTTGAGTAGTGAACTTACATAATGTACTAAACACAAGCAAACAACATGCTATACGGAATTTAAAGCAACCAAAACATCATATAAAGCGATAAAAGGCAAATAAAAGGGAAAGCGGTAAAGAAAACAAAAGTGAAAAGAAAAGAAAAGTGAAAAATTAAAAGGTTACATCGGGCGAGGAGGAAATAAAAGCGATAAAATTCTTCTCCACAATATGGAAAGTAATAAACAAAACATAAAAAATAAATAAATAACCGTTTTGAAGGTCGATTCGTGCCCTCAGGTCGTCCCACTCGCTAATCTGGATCTCGGATCCGGATCGATTGATGAGGCGATGGTGATTCGAGATGGGATTTTTATGAGTTTTTGTGGAGGGTAAGTGAAAATATGTGTAGGGAATTGGGAATAAGTTGAAAAGTAACCAAGAGATTAGTATACGAAGAGGGGTATTAGATCGCTCTTAATTAGGTTTCAGCAGACATGGCGCATAGGCGTAAGTCGTCCGTAGCCAATTTAGCGAGTGTAATGCTAAGGAATAAGTCGTGCTTAAATGAGAGCTCCAAGCTCTCTATTTATAGGGAGAAGAGTAGGTCACAAATGACCTAGGGTTTGCATGCGATTAGCCGTCCAAAGTTGAACAAAACTAGCAACAAAAATCGGGCCAAAATGAAGTGATAAGACCGAATAGAACCTCGGTTAGGGGCGCCGATCACCCGGGGATGCCTAGGGTTTTGTGCCCTTCCGTGTTGCAAAGGGAGTCTCCGTGCCAAACCGCAGCGTTTTAAGGCGAACTAATCCAGGTTGGGAGTGCTGGCCACAACGTCGTTTTGAGAGGGTGCGCTCCGTGTCTCTAGCAGATCGTCTTGGAGCTAAATGCAACACTTTGATACTTGTGATTATGAAATGCAATGCTTAACATCGCTTTCGTGTCTTCGACTCCATGTCCTGTTTGGAAAATTTTACCCGAAATTTCCCACACAAGGCGCCGGACTTCCGTTGACTCGGAGGCTTGACCCGTGGTTGGATCGTCCGACGTAAAAAAGGGATTTTTGGACCGACCCAAGGCAAAAGGTTATTTTATTTGGTGTTACGGGTTCTTTGTGGTTTCATCGACTTCCGTTATACCGACCAAATACGATCAGTGATCTAGATCCTTAAGTAGGACTCAGGATTTCATCATCGAGGCCAACAATATAAAATACATAACTAAAAGAGATAAGGACCGACACGTTTTAGTTGTCTACGAGTTAGCCCCCACTTTGACCGAGTCTAAAAGACGAAGGGTCAAAGTAGACACTAAAGGATACTTATCTCGATTTTATGCGTTGTTTCAAGCGTTGATTGTTTGTGTAGCGTCCGAAATTAGTTGTCGTCAAACCTAAACTCTAAGACGGGGACTAGACTTCATCGCGACACTTGTATTTTGAAGTCCGGTAAAAGGATCCTAAGCTTGGCTTCATCGGAGCTCGAAGATTGGTAAATTTTGGTGCTCGAAACTTCGATCATCTTTGATCTAAAACTTGCCTCGATAATCTGCTATACTAACATGCTTGTTGGTGGATAATCATATTAACTCGAATAATTCGATTGAAAACAAACTCAAAATCGAATCTAAAAAGCGAGATATGGTGGGTTCTGAAGCTCCCACTTGTATGCATATGGTGCCAAACATCCACTTGCCATGCTTGATGAGACTACACAACCTTGCCATCAGCTAGGAGTACAAGGTCAGTCGTTGAAGGGACACCACCTCTCCTTGTGGCCAGCACCGGCCAGCCTTTGGCGACTTGCACACGACGTGCTTATGCCGATTCTCTTAGCCTCCTTTTGCTTTTTTTTTTTTACTCTTGTCTTGTATGCTTGCCTTGCCTTAGCTAAATGGGTCTATAAAAGGGGAGTTTAGTGTATTTATTTTGCACACTTCTCTTACTCCTTTCTTGCTCTCTAGCTTTGCTCTTGTTGTATTCTTGCTTTATTCTTTGAGAAAACTAGTTGGTCTTTAAAATTCTCTCTTCAAAGATGTCTAGAAGAAAGGCTCATCCTACCGTGAGGACAAGAGCCGAGAAGTTGGTCCATGATAACTTGGAACGGGAATGGCAGCCTCATGAAGAGTGGAACCCAAATGACCTCTTAGTGGAAGCCAAAAACTATGTATCTTCTCTTGCCATATCTCCATCGGTAAGCTTATTGGCTTAAACTTTTTTTGCTCACTTGGAGTAGTTCTTTTTACTAAAAATCTTGTTGGAACTTTATCTTGTAGAAAGGCTCAATCCGAGCAGTGGAGCCATATCCATGTTCATGGAGACTTGTAGAAAGTTGCACTATCCCTTAGAAGACGTCATGCGGACCATGTTTTACTTTCGCTCTCTTTCTCCACAAGAGCAAGAGGAAGCAACCGTCGGGTATCCTTATACCCAATTTCTAAACTTGTACACATCCTATGCACATCAATCGGAACGAATTATGATCCCATCTGGTGAGTTTCTATCTCTTTCCTTCTTGTGTTGTTGAATTTCTTGTATGAAAAATTAACTTTATCTTTGTGTGTAGATTCTTTCGGAAGATATCCATATTCCAAGTCTTGATGTGGATGTTTCTCTGCCAGGGGAATCACCTCGTTATGTAAGGATTCCCGAAATCCCCAAGAAAGAATGTGTTGGGCATACTTTCCCTAGAAATTGATGAGGGTAAGAGCTTCATGCTAAAAGTATCTAGCTAATACCATTAAATAAATCTTGCGAGTACGATCCGGAGCAATCTCGGATCATCGAAGTGCTTCCGCTTTGGGCCTAGTTTTGCTGAAAAGTGTATGGATATCCGACCTCTCCAAGCACTCGATCGGCACAGGGAACCCAATTGACTTCCACTAGGCATCTTATAGTGGGCCTTCACATGCAAATTCTCAATCTTGGGACCATGAGGCTAACTCTTCACACGATGGTGGAGATGGTAGGTTTTCCACATGTATCTTGGAGGACTTCAGGGAATTATATCTTCGATGATGCTTCCGATGGCGAAGATTAGTGGATCCCTTGTAGGGTGCTTTGTTGTTAATGTTTAATATTTTGTAAAACTTTGACTCTTATGCAATGAGATGAAATGGAAAGACTCGATTCTACAAAATGATTTCTTTTATTAATATGATGCAAAAAGTCTTAGGAAAAATTACAAAGACAAATCAAAAAAAATTGCACTATCCCCTGTTCCCCCAAAAGAAAATAATAAAAATGAAAATGGGAATTCGTAAGTGCACGATCCAAAAATAATAATGGCTTGACCGAAAATGGTCCAGGGTAGAAACAAATAATGGCCCAAGGAGTGCTCGGGGCCAAAAGAAAAAGAAAAAGCAGACCGGCCGGTCCAAGACCCTGGCGGCGCCGCCATGCAAGAAACCTAAGCACTAGCGAATGCCGATGGTGCTGGTGTGGTAGGACTCTTGTGCTCGGAAACCGTTATAAATTGGACCATTGCTCGATGATAGAAAATCGTGCCTTCTTAACGTTCTTCCTTAATTTCCTTAGAAAAGAATAGATCCTAAAGAAATTCCCTTAGTGCCCACAATTTCTTTCAAAGATGAATTTCATGACTGACTTATCTCGTTGGATGCATGAGATGACGAACAATGAGAAAGTAGGCTTGTCATAATATGGGCTGAACACTTTATTCAAGTATTCGTCAAGTGAACGTCTATTGGACTTTCTTAAGGGTCGTTGTGGCCTATTGGGATCCTCACCACCACGTTTCGGGTTTGGGGATGAGGAATTGTGCCCCTTCCTTAAGAGTTTGATGTTATACTCGGGCATCCAACGCTATACAAAACCTGTTGTACCCAAATCTTCCGAAAAACTACACGAAACCTATAAATACCTTCCGAAGCCGAGTAACGAGGAATCTAGGGTGGATTCTTATCGGGAATCGAGTGAATCTAATGCACCTAATGAAACATTATCACCGAAGTATGCGTTCTCCAAGTCTATTATTCCCAAGAAGGCGAGTTATCATCACCTAATGGGAGGTCATGAGGACATCGCACCTGCGAGCATTACTAAGCTTGAGAATTATTGTTCCTCGACACGGTTGATAGTTGCTTGAAACTATTATAGGCTTAGACTGGGATGAGGTTGATCCGAAGAAAGACTTCGCTGGGAGCCCTCTATTGTTGCACATCGGCAAATAATCACCGCTCGAGACCAAACGGCGGGCGGCGCCGGCTAAGGAACGTTTATCTCGCACCGTCGAGGCTTAAAAGCCTCCGTTTTTGCTTTGAAAGTTTCAGCTTTTTTGTTCGCCTTTTCATCTTTCCCTTTTTTATTATTACTTTTGCTCCTGTTTGGCCATAAAAAACGTTGAATCGACCATGTAGGACACTTATATTTTTTTTTTTATTATCTGTGGTGAGCAGATTTGGTTAATAGAGCATCTATAATTGATTCGAGCTCCTACAAAAGTAGATACATATCCGGCAATACACTTCTATCAACGAAAGCGGGTAGAGGCGGTAGGCGATGACCCCGCTTCTGCTAGCGGGAATATCTCAAGAACCATAGTAATACCATTAAATGGTATCTCGCACACTCGGAAAGTGTCCCAATTTAGGACAAATACTGGACAAGATCCTTTCGTTCACTCTGTTGGGTCTAAAAACTAGCACCTATTACTTCCCCGACGAGTGTATTGCAACGGATGGGAAGAGAGCAAGCGATTCCCCTTTTGTATTGGATGAATTTGACAAAGTTGTTGAAACTCGCTCGGTGAGTCAATTACTACTGTATCCGCACATTATTTGGAGTGGATAACGGACGTGGACCCCAAACATCGTAAGGCACCGAGGGGTAGAGAGTTGGACCCCAAGGAGCCGTTCATGCTCGCCGCACCACTCCAAGTACACGAAATGAATCCTCATATAGCTAAATGTGTCCGTAGAAGAGAATATGAGGCCCGGAAAGTTGAAGAGACGAGGGCTCGTAGAATCGAGGAGTTGAAGAAGCGTAACCAAGATGATGGAGCCGAGTCTAGTGATCCGAAAAGAAAGAAAGTGAAAATAGACTAGGGCTTAAAATTTTTATAGAGGATTTATTTTTGGGAAGGAATAATAGAAATTAAGAAATCTAGTTTTGCCTCTTTAGAACAATTTTAATTTTCCAAGTACTCGTGCTTGTTTTTTCCCTTTAATTAGTTATGTATTCAAGTAAGTAGTAGGCTTACCGTTTATTAAGTAAAAATAAGTTTTATGCTCACTTTTTATGCTCTATATATTTTTATCGCGCACCTAGAGACATAAATTTGGACTGGCCTAATTGAACCGCCCTTAAAAATTAATTAAAGAATCAATAAAACTAATGGGCTATCTAATTGGACCACCCAAATAAAGAATAACAATTAGTTTAATAGAAGGACTGCCTATTTGGACCGTCGAAACAAACAATTACAGAGACAAAAACCAAGGGAAATCGCTTGGCCTGGCTAGCCCATCGTTGTCCGGGCGGTGGTCGGCACCTGTAATGGCGTGGCATGGTTGGGCTAGGCTTGGCCCGTTGTTTAGGCTCGTGCTAAACATAGTATTTCTTCGATTGATACAAGTTTGTGTATTAAAAGACCTTTTCACCACCCAAATCAGTCAATTTCATTGCTCCACTTGGCAATACTTGACTAAGCACAAATGGGCCCCGCCGGTTAGGCCTCAACTTCCCTCAAGGATCCTAGATCGGTGCTCTAATCTACTTAAGGATCAAATCCCCAACTTGCAGATTTCAAGGCTTGACTTTCTCATTAAATTCCCTTGATAGACATGCCTGGTATATTAAAACACTAACTCTTCGTAGCATGCCTTATCCCACTCTCCTTCGGAATTTGACTTTCATCAATGATTCGTAACGAGGGATGGCAATTTCTACTCGGAAGGACTTCTTCCATGCCATATATTAGGGAGTAAGGTGTTGCTCCCGTAGAGGTCCTAATGGAGGTTTGATAGCCCCATAAAGCAAAGGGCAACTTGTCGAGCAACCTTATTGCCGATGACCATCTTCTCCACTATTTTGCGAATGTTTTTGTTGGCTACCTCGATCGCTCTGTTGGTCTAAGGATGATAGGGAAAAGACTTGTGGTGCTTGATGTTGTATTTTTCAATAGGTTTACTACTTCCTTCTTGAAGTGACTACCACGGTCACTAATCAACTCATGGGGTACCCCATATCGACAAATGATATTCCGGGTAATGAACTTGGCTTGCCAAAGTTGTATAAGAGGCTACTTCTACCTACTTGGTGAAGTAGTCAATTGCTACTAACACAAATTCATGACCTCCCGTTCCTTTAGGGGTCACTTTGCCGATAATATCAATTCCCCAAACCGAGAATGGCCCCGGGGATGCAAGTGTCATGAGAAATGATGGTGGTCGGTGTCGTAAATTTGCATACACTTGACACTTGTGGCATTTCTTAACGAACTCATGGCAGTCTAAATCTTCTGAACCAACATTTTTCCATTCATATGGGGTCCACATTCCCCACCATGAATCTCATCCATGATGCACTTTGCTTTATGTTGGTTGACATAAAATAAGCTAATCCTTGTGTTGGTTTTCTTATACCGCTGTCCTTGGTTAATAAAGAACCGAGTTTCCAACATCTCGATGGCTCGTTGGGCTCCAGTGTGGAGTCCAACGGATATTCTTGCTTATCCAGATATCGATAGATGCCATGATACCAACTGGTTTGGTTGGTATTAGACACTTCTAATGCGTAGACGTGCGCAAGCTAACTTCGTCGCTCTATGTTGATAGGCATTGAGTGAATGTCGCTAAGGATATTAGTCATGGACGCTAATTTAGCTAAAGCATCCATGAACCGGTTGTTATCCCTAGGAAGGTAGGAGTTCGAAATGCTCTCAAATCATTTTGATAATTCAATCGGATGTACTGGTAGGGTGCCGGGGTTTCACTATGTACCTTCCATTTTTATGAAATCGATTAATGATCGACCGGATTCACTGAAAACCCGATGCTCTTGGCTCCGATCTCTATAGCAGATTCAATCCTCGTGATGCATGCTTCATAGTCCACGACGTTGTTGATGACCTCGAAATCTAGCTTGACTAAAATGGGAGTATATGCTCCCTCCGGTGAGACTAGAAGAATCCCTACTCCAAATCCCTTCGATTGGAAGCGTCATCAAAGTACATTGTCCATATGTCCACCTCTACTTGTAAAATATTTTTGTCTAGAAAGTCGAGCTATTTGGGTTGTGATTCGATTCATGAGTAGATCAGCTAGGAATTCCAACACTACCTTTCCTTTGGTCGCTTTTTAGGGACATACTTGAGTTCGAATTCTAATAGCATGACGAGTCTTGCTATCTTGTTGTTGATGGTTGGTTGCTCAAGGATATACTTCATGGGATCCATCGGTGCTACCACATGTACCGTGTGCGCCAACATGTAGTGTCCGAGTTTCTTGGTAGCCCGGACTAAAGCCAACAATATCTTCTCTAATGGCATGTATCTAGTCTCATAACTTAAGAATTTCTTGCTTAGATAATACACTGCGTACTCTTCCTTGTCATCTCGTTGAGCTAGCATGGCTCCCATTGCTCGTTTCTATTATGGCAAGATACAAAAGTAAAGGTTTCCCTGGTTTGGGTGGAACTAGCACTCGGAGGGTTGGTTAGATATTCCTTAACCTTCTCGAAAGCTTTTGGCACTTCGGTATCCCAAATAGGCTCGGACCCTTTCTTCAACTTCTTGAACATAGGTACAGAGGCCATAGTAAGTTTTGAAATAAAACGACTAATGTATTATAAACGTCCTAGGAAACCCCGTATCTCCTTCGTCTTCTGCGACGGAATCTCCTGAATAACTTTAATCTTGGATGGATCAACCTCGATTCCTCTAAGACGTACAACAAAGCCTAACAGTTTGCCTAAGGTTACCCCGAAGGCACACTTTTGAGGATTAAGGCGCATGTTGTATTTTCTCGATCTTTCAAAGAATTTTCTAAGGTTGGGTAGGTGCCCTGTCCTATCCTTGGACTTTATGATTATATCATCCACATAGACTTCGAATTCTTTATAGATCATATTGTGTAGTAATGTCGTAGCCATCCTCTCGGTATGTCTCACCAACGTTCTTGAGCCCAAATGACATCACTACATAACAATACGTCCCCATTGAGTGATGAAGGTCGTCTTCTCCATGTCCTCTTCGATCATCTTCATCCGATTGTAACCAGCATAATTGTCCATGAATGAAAGTATAATGTGAGGCGGTGGGAAATCATGCTTAGGGCTTGCCTTATTCGGATCCCCGAAGTCGACCCACATCCGAACCCTGCCGTCCTTCTTCGAAACTAGTACTATGTTTGTTACCTACCGAGGATAGTGAACTACCTTGATGAACCCAACCTTTAATTGTTTCGAACCTCTTCTTTACTTTTTAGTGCCCATTCGGGTTTCATCCATCCGAGCTTTTGTTTAAGCGGCTTGGCGTCTTTGTTAAGTGGAATTTTATGTTCCGCTATACTTGGGTCTATCCCGGCATGTCTTTGGAGGACCAGGCAAAGACGTCTATGAACTCGTAAGGAGTGAGGTAAACTGCTCGCTCTTTTGGATTCGGTGCTTTCCCAATCTTAACCTTTTGGGGTCAATTAACCGATCCCAAATTACTTGTTATTGTTTCCTCTATTATTGGTGAGCGATAACTTTTATTAATTCGGTAGAGATTACTTGTTCATCATTAGTGGTAAAATAATTGAAAACAGGAGGAAGCAAAGAGTGAGCGTAAAGATTCATCTTATTGAATGAGGAAATGAGTACATTAGACTAAAAATGAAAGATACAGAATTGGAAATAATAGAATTCGAAAAGGAACCGAAGCAACAGGAAGAGAAACAAAAGCCCTAACACTAGACTTAGGAAGGGGATGCGCTCCTAAGCTAATAGCGAATTATTGGCCCTCTTCAACATCGATCCAAGTGACATGCTTGGACCCTTCATCGTCGATGTCGCCGATGAATATGGATAGATTGAATTGCGGGTGCGATATGGCCCGAGACAATACCAAGACCGAATTCCCCTCTAGGTTCTTCTCCTATCCGAATAGCAAACCGAATACATTATTCCCAACCAAATTGGTCCAATCTAGTGTGAATTGGTCCTCTTTGAGGAGGTAGGGTGCCTCATTATCTAATATACAACAATTATTAAAGATCTCTAGGCCGGATACTAGAATACCCTTCTCTTTGAGGTAGTAAGGCTCAAAAACCGTAATAGGGAAGTCATCCCCTTCTTTCGAGAATTGCCCATTTAGAGTATGAGGAAAGGGCTTAATGGAGCGGATTGTGTGAGGTGTAGTCCTTCTAGTCCGAACTTCCCACTTGACTTGGGCTATTTCTTTAGCGGTAGGTTGATAGCCTAGCCCGAATTTATAATTGTTAGTGGGTTCAAGGGGTGGAAAGATAGGGTGGTATGCCCTTCGACCTACAACTAGAACTGGAAAATTATCCCTTTTTCCTAAGCATTGAGTGGATGCTAGGGTTACCATAAAGGTTGAAGTTCAGCGGTGCTTCACCCTTGTCTAAAGCGATGACAATCTCAAATCCATAAAGCTCTTCGTCATTGGCGTCGTGCTCAATTTCTACGACCGATTCTTTGGAGGTAATGGTAACACGTAGACTGTCCCTGTTGATAGTTACAACCTGACCATTGATGATCATCTTAACCTTACGGTGCGAGTAAAGAGCATGCATGATGATCATGCAACCAAGGGCGTCCTAAAAGCAGATTGAATGTAGCTGGGATGTCTAGGACTTGAAATTCGATGTTCTTCACAATTGACCCTACATTGATTGATAAGGTCGGCATTCCCAAGACTGTTCTCTTAGAATTGTCATAGGCTCGGAGATAAACGATCTGTTTAGAGAGTTATTACTCTCCGATTCCTAACCTTTTGGTGGTCCTCCAATAACAAACATTTACAAGTGATCCGTTTCCCACCAAGTTTAAGGTAATAAACTTGTTGATACAAGTTAAAGTTAAATAAATGGTATTGTTGTGTACAACATGTTCTTCGAGGAGATCCTCTTGATCAAAAGTGATGGTTCTATCCCCATTGTTGGCCAATCATACTACTTCCTCGGCGTGGTTTCACGAGAGACCTTGGTTTTGCTAAGAGTGTCAATTAAAGCATGTTTATGTTTCGGGAAGTAGATATAAGTTTCCAAATTGACATATCGGCTTTTAACTTTTGAAGTTATTTCGAGATTGGTCTTCTTCTTTAGTAGCTTCGGGTTCTTTTAGGGCTTCCTGAGTTTGTTTTGGACCTAGGGGTGTATCATGTCGTCCAAATCTAGTAAGGAATTGGATTTTTGGACCTTTAGGTTCTCCCCAAAAGTCTTCTTCTTCTAAGGGTGGCATGCCCCGAAGTCATCGTCGTTGTCGTCACTATTGTTTCTAGTTTCGTAGACATCTTCCTCATCACTTACCCATGACCCATGGACTTACGGATCTAAAGGAGGCAAGCTAAGAAGTGCATTGAACTCATTGATGTCTTGAATGAAGACGAGATGGGTCCCATTGACTGTAGTGGGTTCGAGTAAAGATAGCTAAGGTGCCACTGAAACGATTCTTGTCATTACTTGGTTTTTCTGCAGCCTTAGGAAGAGAGAGTTGACCATTGTAGAACATACTCTCCAACTTGTTCTTGAACATCCAACATTATTCGAGTGTCATGTCCTCATGCACGACGGTATTGTAAAATTTTCCCACGTCCGAGTTTTTAGATTGTTTCACAATTTCTAATTCCGTTCTTATGGGTGGCAATTCTATCTTTCCCTTAACAAGTAAATCGTCAAGGGTTTGAGCATATGTGGTATCAATAGGAGTGTAGACACTATACCTGTTGAGGGTATAGACATCCGCACCTCTGCTAGTATTGCTTATGTTAGAGGTTTTCTTATCTCTAGATTGATAATTACTTGTATACCCCGTCACGAATTTTATGGTCGTGGTAGAAAGTTCTTCTTCTATCGTATACCGACATCTCTAAGGGTTAAGAATCTCATGAAAGGTAGGAATTTGAGATGTTGGTTGTAGGCGAGTCGAAGGTTGTAGGCGGGTCGAAGGTTCTTCACGATGATCCCGACTTGGTCCTCTCGGAAGGTCGGTCTACAATGTAGGCGGCCTTTGCTCTCCATCCGGTGAGAAAGTTTGTAAAGCTTTCGTTCTCACCTTGCTTGATCAACCCCAAGTCTCTAAGAGTAACAAGCAAATCGGTGTTATAAGAGTATTGATGTAAGAACTCCTTACACAGATCCGTCCAATTGGTGACCTTGTGTGGGTCAACCGCGTTATACCACTTCATTACGTTAGTATCGTCCATGGGAAGATGATGTGGTAAGTGTCTTCCGGTATGTTCTTAAGAGTCATTGCTCCTAAGAAATTATGAACATGGTGATGGAGATTCTTGGAACCTCGAAATTTTATATCGGGCATGGTAAACTTAAGGGGTAGTTCCCTTTTGGGATTGAAGTGAATATCTTATAATCAAAATAATGATTACTAAACATGGATGACTCCCTTAACATTTGTTACGTGTGATCTATACGTGGATTAGGTCGAGGCTTGTATTCATACTTGGGACTATTTGGAGGAGATAAACTAGGTGGAGGTGTAGGATTTCCTCCTCTTCTTAATCCTTCTTCTTCCTCATCTCTCTTACTATCCTCAATGGCTTTTATGATAACCTTAAGATCGCTTGATATGGATTCTATCTTCTTTTCTCGAGCCTCAATCCTAGCTTCCATCCCGGCTGAGTTTTCATTAAGCAAAGTCGGGATAAGGGACTGCTTCAGTGTTTCGTCCATTGGAGAGGAATCCTTTTAGGTACTATCCTACGATGAAAAGCGGATCGAACCGGTGTATTATGCACCGAAATATGTCGCACCGGTGTAGACCATGGAGCAAAATGTGGTGCGGAGCGGGGAGATGATGTGCCGGACTCCTTGTTGAGACGTTCTAACCTTTTGGAGCTCGGATTCCAACAAAACTCAATTGCAATCGACTTCCCTATTCTACGACCCAAAGGATGAGGCTTAGGACCATGTGAAAGAATACCACTTTTAGGAGGAAGGGACTTAAGCGTGAGACCCGAAGAGACTAAAAATGATTTTATTTGGATGCACATAAGGAATGAAAAGCAAATGGACTCGTATTTAATGATGCTTATAACTTAATGATTCGAGATGTTTTTATGATTTGGCTAATGCCTAACTAAAATGCATAACTAGAACGCATGAATTATTGATCCTAATGAAAGATGAATTTATTTTGGCTAAATGAGAAATGCAAAATGCAAAATGGACTTTCCTTATTTGAGATGAAGTTTATCTTTGCTAAATGAAATGCATGGACTCACCTAAGTTGAGATGAAATTTATTTTGGCTAATGAAATGAAATGAACTCACCTATTTGAGATGAATTTTATTTTGGCTAGTGAAAATGAAATGGACTCACCTATTTAAGATGAATTTTATTTTGGCTAATGAAATGAAATAGACTTACCTATTTGATATGAATTTTATTTTGGCTAATGAAATGAAAATGCAAAATGGAAATGTAGACAAAAAGGCCAAAATCTAGAAACCTATTGACTAAGAGATAAAGGGACTCTTGGTAAGACCCTTCGGACTGATTGGCGTCATCTACCTAAAACCGCCTAAAGGAAAGATTTTAGGATGACTTAGAAATGCAATTAATTACCAACCTAAAAGGAAAAAGGTAATTTGACTTTTGGCTATGAATGCACATAATAGACCGACTCTAGGATATTTTATTTCAACCCATGCAAGGGTTAATCAACACTCCTCACACATCCCTAAAGGCCGACAAGTAGAGGATTAAATCTAAAACAATCACACTCATCCAAGCATGAAAATTAAGACAAGGTGCCACCTAATGGTCAAAGGTCTATGGTCAAAAGAGGGTTAAGACTAGGTAGAATACATGGTGACTCATACTCGAGGATTTAGTCTTCCGTGGGGTACAAGGCAAAAAAAAAAATGCTTTGAATCCTCGGTGCCTCTCGGTAACCTAAGAGTGCGTGCTACGAGGGAAAAGCTACCGCTTTCGTTGGCAATCAAGCGCAGTTGGGCCCGGTTGGGTCGCAATGGGAGCCTCTTACAAAAAGTGTTTAACAAGGGGTAAAACCTAATGGTCCATCAATAGAAATAAACTATGTTCAAGGGTTACCAAATGCGGGATGTCTAATGCAAATACATTATTAAAAGTCACTACTCAAATTTTCAAATTTCGCCCTCTTAATAAGTGATTTATCCCCAGTGGAGTCGCTATCGTAGGAACCACGGGTCCTCCTCCCGCCGATAGGGATGGCAATGGGTCGGGTCCGACTGGACCCGGACCCATTTAACTTTTTTAAACTTGGACCCGGACTCGACCCGGACCCGGTGGGTCCGTAAAATTTGGATCCGGACCCAGCGAGTCCACGGGTCCACGGGTCTTAAACGGGTCTAGAATATTTTTATCATAAATGAGTTTAAAAATCGAGTATTTTGTGCCGTACTTTAATATTATTGTAAATTTACAAGTAATTTTGTTACATATAACCTCTTTAGTATTATACTAACTTATCTATCAACCAACCTATTGTACAAACTAAAAACTTAGTTCATACAAACCAAATACACCAATATATTAAGCACAAAGTTCATCAAAGTTTGACACCATAAAGTTCAAAGTCCATCAAAGCTTAACAACAAATTGTAGGAAGGGTTTCCAAATTACATCGGGTCCAAATTTGTATGAATACTCGGTGTTAGAATTTTTTAAAAAATAAAATTAGTGATCGGGTCTTAAACGGGGTCTCGGATCGGGTTTGGGTGTTATTTTTGAGACCCACACCCTAACCCGGACCGAACCCGAGACAGTTAGACCCGGACCCGACCCGGACCCATCCAAATTTTTTGGACCGGACCCGATTAAATGGGTCGGGTCCAGCGGGTCCGGGTCGGGTCCAGACCCATCGCCATCCCTACCCGCGGAGGTGGGACCCCGCGCTTTTTCACGAATAGTTGGCGGGTTGGTTTGCAAAATTTTAATTAATATTTCATTTAAGAAGATGAAATTGATTTTAGGGTTTTGAAAATGAAACTTAGAAAATAAGGATAAATCTCTTATTTATATTTTTGAATTTTATTAAATCAATTTAAAGCAATTTAAATCAAATTGAATGGTGGTTTTATCAAGTATTTTATTTTAGAAATTATTTTCAAAAGTCACGAGATATTATTCCTTAACCGAACAAAATAAAAAGATCTAGGGTTTTGAATCGCCGTGAGGCTTTAGGGGTAAACTAGTGTAAAAACATCGGCTTGGACCTAAGCCAGGACCATTGACCACTCGGTGTTGGCCGAAGCCAACACCTAGCGATCGGTGGCGCCGACCATAGGCCACAATTGAGGAAATTAACCTCGGCCTTTGGTCCGGCTCGCGAGTTCGAAACTTTAAAACTTTTTATCTTGCGATCGAAAAAACCGAGAAGCGATATTGAAGAAATATAGCAAAAATGGGAGTCGCCGATCGCTTTTAAGGAAAGAAAAACTAACAAAAACAAAATAAATGCTTTTTCAATCTTAGTATGGGAAAACTAAGACCGAAAAAGGCTAAAAAGTGACTCCATCAGTCTAGAATGGAGAATCGGATTCCGTTCCGCCCGCCAAACAACGACCATTACTAGTTTGAGTAATGAACTTACATAATGTACTAAACACAAGCAAACAACATGCAATATGGAATTTAAAGCAACCAAAACATGATATAAAGTGATAAAAAAACAAATAAAAGGGAAAGCGGCAAAGAAAACGAAAGCAAAAAGAAAAGAAAAGAAAAAAATTAAAAGGTTACATCCGGTGGGAAGGAAATAAAAACGATACAATTCTTCTCCACAATACGGAAAGCGATAAACAAAACATAAAAAAATAAATAATAACCATTTTGAAGGTTGAATTCGTGCCCTCAGTGTCGTCCCACTTGCTAATTTGGATCTCGGATATGAATCGATTGATGCAACGATGGTTATTCGAGAAGGGATTTTTATGAGTTTTTGTGGAGGGTAAGTGAAAAGATGTGTAGAGAATTGGGAATAAGTGAAAAGTGACCAAGAGATCGGAATACGAAGAGGGGTATTCAATAGTCGTTAATCAAGTTTCACCAACATGACGCATAGGCGTAAGCCGTCCGTAGCTAATTCAGTGAGTGTAACACTAAGGAATAAACCATGTTCAAATGAGAGCTCCAAGCTCTCTATTTATAGGGAGAAGAATAGGTCACAAATGACCTAAGGTTTGCATGCAGCCAGCCATCCAAAGTTGAACAAAAATAGCAACAAAAATCGGGCCAAAATGAAGTGATAAGATCGGAAAAACCGAGATAGAACCCCGGTCGGGGCGCCAACAACCCGGGGATGCCTAGGGTTTTGTGCCCTTCCATGCTCGCAAAGGGAGTCTCCGAGGCCAAACCAAGGCGAACTAATCTAGGTTGGGGACGCCGGCCACGACGTCGTTTTGAGGGAATGAGCTCCGTGTCTCTAGCGGACTATCTTGGAGCTAAATGCAACACTTTGATACTTGTGATCATGAAATGTAGTGCAACGTCGTTTTGAGGTCTTCGACTTCATGTATATTTGGACAAAAAGTGAATCGCAAAATTTTAGACCTGAAATCTCCCGCATAGGGCACCTGGCTTCCATTGACTTTGGAGGCCCGACTCGGGCTTGGACGGTCCCAAATAAAAAAGGGATTTTTGGATCGACCCAAGGCAAAAAGTTATTTTATTTGGTGTTATGGGTTCTTTGTGGTTTAATAACTTCCGTCATACCGATCAAATACGATCAGTGATCTAGATCCTCAAGCGGGATTCGGGATTTCATCATCGGTCCAACAATATAAAATACAAAATTAAAAGAGATAAGGAACGACACATTTTAGCTATCTACAGGAATGTACCAAATATAATTGTTGTTTCCAGAAACAAAAGGCTAGTCCAATCAAAGGATAAATTGATAAATCTGCTAGAAGAACCAAGGCAAAAATTTTTATTTATACAAAAAGATCTTGAAAATAAGGATAGGGAAGCCATTTTCACCTAAGCCAAAAAAGCCATTAGTTTTTAACTTCAGCTATGATGAGCCAATCAAATTTTGAAATGTACCATTTCATTGCAAGTGGAAGCCACTTTCAATGATGACATGAAAAAAATTATATTATGCAATCCTTACTGTCCTCTACTATTGATGTATCATTTTAAGGAATAGGCAAGTTGAAGCTTTTCCAACACAGGGTAAGAGAAGAACATCTCTACCCATAGGAGTAAGGATGAGTAGGCACAATTGCTACAAAAAATTTCCCCATATATGAAAACATTATTGGATGTTGAACATGAGAACAATTTGAAAAGTCACAATTAACCTCAATTGTAGACGTGGTACTTTGATGAATCTGATGTCTCGCTGCATGGAACAAACAGCCACAGTAACTTGCCTTGGATCCCAAAACATGCTGCTCATGAGTAAACAAAAACATCATTATCAATAATTTTTTAATCCAGTTCATATACAGCAAGAAGCCTAAAGCAAAAATTATGATCACCAAATGACAGAAGCTACATAACATGTTTCAGGATTTATCTTTACAATCAAAATAATCAGATGGCACAAATAACCAAAAATACAACTAGAACATATGATGAAGAATTGGAGACTAATAACTAAAGGACAAATAAAAAAAAAGAAAGACAAAAGGCAAAGAAACCAAGCATAACGGAGCATTCTCTAGCCTCTACTTTAGAAGGCATCTTAGAATACATTTTTCAACGCTTCAATTCATCAGCTTACAACTTCTGGAAAAAGTTGCCTCAAGTTCAAGCATTAAGCAAAGCAAATAAGCTTTCCTAGACAAGCGTGGTGGTGGAACAAAGAGATTGTTGAAGCATACAAATTTTCTAGGTTAGCAGCTTTCGAGGAGCATTTACGTATTGAATACAAATCCAATCAACTAAAATTAATACCAGGAGGTCCCATGAGACAGAGTGAGAGGGGTTCGAATGTGCACAACCTTAATCTTGTCCCGCACGGAGGCTATGAGAGGTCCCATGAGACAGAGTGAGAGGGGTTCAAATGTGCACAACCTTAATCTTGTCCCGCACGGAGGCTATGAGTGTGGTGTGACCGTTGAATCATATATTTTAAAAAACAAAAAACATTCATTCCCTACTTGCTCCACGACCAAAAATAAAATAAAATAAAATAAAAGCATCGGAAAAGATAGCTTCCGTAGGCACTTTGCTTTAGTCCTGTACAATCTAAAGCTCAAAAACCTTGTAAACACAAATTTCGAGTCTAAATAAATGAAGACAGGAGATTGAGAAACAAATATAATTTGTAGTGATTTTCTTTGAATGTGTACAATTTCTATATCAAGTACAATGGATGTAATCCTCTAATTCAATCTCCCTATAATTTGAACGATACGAAGGTGTTATAGCTTAATCTCGAATGTTGATGTAAAGCCGGATGATGAACATTGAGTGTTTCTTGATCCTGGATGTCTTGAAAGTTTTGAATCCGAATTATTGATTTTGATTTCTAAATGATTGTAGACTTTGATCTTTGACGCTTGGTAGGTGGATGTTGTTTGCAAGCTAAGCTCTTGAGCACCCTATTTATAACTTTTTAGAGTTAGGATTTAAGTTGGGTTTAGGGCCCAAACCCACCATAATTTAGTAATTATTTATTTAAAGAAATATCTACTATTAGCGACTTTTTATTGGTCGAAACTTAATTCCTTTTTATTTTAATATTATAGGACTTCGAAGCCACTTTTGATACGTGACAATTTGCAATAGATTGAATAAAAATAATTTCATTTTCCACATGGAAGCATACGAGTTAATGCCCCCTTCGAGAGTCAACTACGTGCATGAATTTTTAAGTGCTTGAGCGAGTTGGATCTCGAATATTTAGAAGATTATTGATATGGACCGATCATAATCACCATCTTGATTTGGAACTTTTTAACTTGGCACGGAACAATACCAAAGTCACATATTTGAACTTATTTAGGTATAATTCGCAGAATGCCCTTTGTTTTTTTAAAAAAAAATAGACGAGTGATTGAGAATTTTTCTAACCATAATTACATATAGAAATATTGTCGATTTCTAATAAAACTTAGTAGCAATTGGGAGAGAGAGAGAAACCATGGGTTTCACGCTTCAAGTAGTAAATCGCAATTTCATTTTGTCAGTCTGTAGGTATAGCCTACAACTTTTCGTCTATCCTTTCTTCAACCATTCAAGAAACATGGATCTCTCTCTCACCAAACCTCCAATGGCTTCCTCTCTCTCCCTTAATTACTCCGATGGCTCCCTCTTCCACCATTTTCGACAACCTCCCCACCTCGCAGGTCGCCGACGGAGACGACGCCGGCTCCGGAAATGCTCTTGACGGCAGCGACGGTGCCATAAGATCTATCTGGAATTTGTCTTCCCAACGGTTCTCTTTCTCCACTTGTTCATCTTTTCTTCTGTTCTTTGCCTCTTCCGACGCGCTGCAGTGCCAAGCATGACGGCCATCAGTGATGAAGAGAGAGAAATGGGAAGGGAACCAAGTGCCCTTTACGAATATGGATCTTTCTGGAACTTCCAACTTCAAGCATGTGCCTCCCTTTGCTTTCTTCTAGGGTTGATGAAGACTCCATCTTTTTGTGAAATTAAATCAAATGGGTTCAAATTGGAAGTCATTACAGAGCATTTGGCTTGGTGGGCACGATTTGGAACAAGATGGAGAGAGAGAAAGTTTGAATTTGTGTGAGGTGTTTCCAACTCAATTTAGGTTGGAGGAACTAAACCGAATCCCATTCAGAATTGGTGTCCAGCGCTTGTTTTCAGAACAAGTCTCTAAGTTGCATAAAAATTCTGATTTTTTTCTCTCTTTTAATTATCTACAAGATTATTGATAAATTAAAGGGATAAAACTTCCAGTGTTTGTAATTGACTAAGAATGTAAAATTCGGAGGGGGAATAACTATGTAAATGGGCACAGAGGTCGTCGGTCATCCATCCCATGTCTTTGTTCTTCTACTTCTACTATGTTCTTCTGAATTTTCGATTGAATTTTTATCTCCGATTTTCGAAAGTTGAAGGCAACAGGGTTTTTTTTTTCCAGATCTGGGCATTAGCTTGCTTTGTTTGTAATGGCTTCTTCTTTTTGTTTTTGTTTAACCGGAAGTTTTCCCTTACTCATCAACCGAGCTTTCCATGGTTGAAATTTTGGTGTATTTAGATCTGCAACATTTTTTTTTTGTGTTTGATGACAGAAATTCCAGATTCAGCCATGGTGTTGCTATTGTTTTGCCAAAGTATCAATTTTCGTTGATGGCGAAGAATAGAATCGATGATGACAAAAATTAATTTTCGGCAATAATAAAATTAATGGTGAAGAATCACACAACTTGCTTTATTTTAATTTTGCATAAATTCCCGCAATTGCTCTTGTGAGCCTGGCTAATAATAGGATGACAAAGCTCTGTTCGACAACGACGTTTGAAGTAACTTTTAATGTTTTGACCAAATCAAAACACTAATCAACTAAATATTAGCGTTCGATAAGTCTAATGTTTTAACTAGCGTTCGCGATAGAGCTTTTAGCGTTTAAGTAGTGTTTCGAAAAGCTAAGAATATTAGCTTTTCACGTTTGAAAGTAGCGTTTCATATTTTTTGACAAAAAATCCCTTCATTTATTTATATTTGACAAATTATTTATATCCTTTTACGTCAATTTACAATAATCGACTAACTCAACCGCTAAATTTACCGAACGCATTTATTCAACCGCTTAATTGAACAACTATCCGCTAACGACTAAAATCTAACAGATTATCATCTACCTAAACAATTATCAGTACATGCAAACAATTATCCGTTACTCAAACAATTAATTTTCACGAACATGACCTTTATCTAACCATCTATTTTAGATGACTGCCTGAACTTGGGTCACGACAATACCTCAACGAATTTACTAAAAGTTTCCCTTTGCTAACCTGCTAATTGAGTTGCGTCCGAAATCTTGAACGAAGATTCCCGTGAACTTTGCTTTGCACTCCTTCCAAGCCCAAAACTGATTTTTCTTTTTTTTTTTTTATCGTGCCTCCTGTGAAAGCTCATCTTTTGTTCAAGGCACCATAACTATGAAAGGTTTTTTTGGGAACATGACACTGAAAGCTTTAATGCAATTTGCAAAAAATGAACTCAACATTGGCTAACGTGTCGAAAAATTCATGTGAATTTTCTTTTTTTTGGCAAAATGGTTAACTGAATGTTGAACGCAAAATTCTTCACATGACTTGACTGCTTTATCTCAATGCTAAACCTGATTCGGATGTTTTTTTAGTTTTTTATTTTTCAGGGAATTGCGAAGAGAGAGTTCTTCCCTTAATTAAAAGGAGGTGGAGTTAACGTAGAATCTCGTTACGGAATTTCATGCGCTATCATCTAAGTCAACATCTAAATCATAGACATAAGAGTCGGTCATCCGAATTAGAGACAATTAGTGCGAACCATTCGACTCAAAGACATCGGTGCGAGTCATCCGACTCACAAACATTAGAGCGAGCTACCAAACTTAGAGACATCGAGTGAACCATCCGACTTAGAAACATCGGTGTATCATCCAACTCGGAGACATCGAGTAAGTCACCCGACTCGGACACATCGAGCAAGCGGGCCATCCGACTCGGAGACATCGAGAGCCGCCCAACTTAGAGACATCGGAGCAAGCGAGCCATCCGACTCGGAGACATCGCAACGAGCCATTCGACTCGGAGGCATCGAGAGAGTCGTCCGACTCGGAGACATCAAAGTGAACCGTCCGACTCGGAGACATGAGAGTGAGTGAGTCATCCGACTCGGAGACATCACAACGAGCTATTCGACTTAGAGACATCAACATCGCCACTCATCCGAATAAGAGCAATCAACACCACTCATCTCGAATCCCGGACATCAAAGTCGGACTTGTGAGTGGTATAATGTAGAAGTCTTAAAGCTTCAAGGCTTAGAAGTATTAAGCATCACTTGATAGTTTCCATCTTAGATCACCTAAAAGCCTATGGGGTATGACTTTGAATTTGACAATTTGACACTTGGGAGGTTGATAACTTGATAACTAGGTAGTCTAAAAGTGACTCGGTTGTCACCAATTTCAATGACTTATGAGTCTACAAAGAGTGACTTGAGAATTTGTGAATATAATGACTTGAGAGTCTTTGATGATTGACTTGGAAGTCTCTAAAAATTTTCTTTTTGATGATTTGAGTGTCTCGTAAGTTCAATGACTTGATTGATCGGGAAGTCTCTAGATTTTTTTAATGACTTGAGAGTCCGCAAGTTCAATGACTTGGGAGTCTTTAATGATTGACTTGGAAGTCTTTGGAATTGCACTTTGTTTGACTTTAGAGTCTTGAGTTTACATGACTTGAAAGTCTTGAATTTAGTGACTTGAGAGTCTTGAGTTTTAATCCCTTGGCATATTGATAGCATATTTGAAATTTTTGAACTTTGATTGACTTGAGAGTCTTCTAAATGACTTCAATTTGGTAACTTGACGAGTCTTCTCGAGTAATTGGAGAGTTTTGAATTTACGTGACTTGAGAGTTTTGAGTTTACGTGACTTGAAAGTCTTAAACTTATGTGACTTAAGAGTCTTGAATTCATGTGACTTGAGAATCTTGAGTTTCCGTGACTTGAGAGTCTTGAATTTATGTGACTTGAGAGTCTTGAATTTGAGTAATCCGAAAGTCTTGAATTGAAGTGATTGGAGAGTCTTCAATTTAAGTGACTTGAGAGTCTTACATTAGAGTTACTTGCATTTTGCTCACTTGGGAGTCTTGAACTTTGATGACCCCCTTTTTGAACTTAACCTTTGCTCAATCAGATTCATTGTTGTCCTCTTTATTTAATACGATCTTTTTTTCCCTTGCAAGTTGTATGACAAGTTCTTTGAATGCTCTACGACTTTCAATTAGATGACTAATGATTCTATGGTACTTGTAGTATTTAAGATGAGTACTTCTAACCTCTTCGGGATGCTTCGACTCGGAAGATTTATTAATCCTTCTTAAAGAAGATTATCAAACATATTTGACATATCGGAGTCGAAAATGGATATTCTCTTTCTTTAGTATTTATGAACATGGAGTTGTTTTTGGAAAGTTCTTTAACAAAATTACCGAATCACTTTCATCATTCCTTCGATGTGATTCGCAATGGTGACTTTTATTTCATATGCTCCCGTTGCCAACTCTTGAAACGTTTTGGGCTTGTTGACTTGCAAAGCATAAAGTATGTCCCAACCCATCCCTTGGACGCACATCTCAACAATAGAAGATTCTAAGATGTGATCTTTGTATTGTAGAGAAAGCGTATGCCAACGGTTGACATAATCAATGACCGATTCACTACTCCAGGTGTTTAGTTTTGGTCAACTTAGCTATGCTAACAATGCGACGTGTGTTATCGAAGCGATTCAAAAGTTCACTTTCCATTTGCCCTCAACTGTTGATGGATTCGGCTCAAGTCCGTATACCAATCAAAAGCAATTCTCTTTAGAGTTCGAACAAATTACTTTACCAACCTATCCCTTTACGTGCCGGCATTGGTGCGAGTTTCGATGAAGTGCACAATGTGTTGCTTAGGATTGCCTTTACCATAAAATTGTTGAAACTTTAGTGGTTGATAACTCGAGGCATTCTTAAGGCATCAATCCTTTTAGTATAGGGCTTGAGGTACAGGAGTTCTAGATTTGTTCAACCGACATTGAAGTCAATAGAGTCTCCTTCCGTTCATCATCGATTCTTCGTTACGGTTGAACTCCTTATCGGACCCTTCGTTGTCCGCTTCAAGTTGAAGACAGGAACAATTCCCTGCTGCATACTAGCATGCGACACAATTTGATTGACTCCATTGAGTAGGTTGGAGTCAAGGTTCCAAATTGGACGTAGCTCCAATGGCGCAGCTATGCTTGGTTCCTTCACGAGCAACAGTGGCAACAACTCTTGTCATACTTCTAGTCATCATTCGATAGATGAATTGCTAGTATTGGTCGATCCTTGAGAAGTGGATCCAATAGTTTTGTTCTTTGAAGATTGAGCGACGATGTTCTTGGGAGCTATGTGTTTTTCAAAGGCATAGAGTGCTTGATTTATTTGGAGAAAGAGATGAGATGCAGAGATGTCCCACCGAGCATGCCAAATTTGTAAACACTAATTTCGAATCTAAATAAATAAAGACGTAATTTTGAAAAATAAATATAATTTGTATTGATTTTCTTTGAATGGGTACAATCTCTCTATCAAGTATAATTAATGTAATCCTCTAGTTCAATCTCCTTATAACTTAAACGATTCAAGGCATTGTAGCTTAATCTCGAACGTTGATGTAGAGCCGGATGATGAATATTAAGTGGTTCTTGATCCGGATGCGTCGAAAGTCTTGAATTTGAATTCTTGACTTTGATTTCGAATGATTGCGGACTTTGATCTTGACGCTTGATAGTTAGATGTTGTTTACAATTTGAGCTCTAGATTTTGTAGATGCCAAATGTGTGTGAAAAAATGAGGGAGCACCCTATTTATATCGTTTTGGATCTAAGGTTTGAGTTGGAGTTTGGCCCCAAACCCATAATTTAGTAATTATTTCTTTAAAGAAATATTTACTATTTACTTGCATCACTAGCGACATGTGGCAACTTTTTATTGGTCGGAATTTAATTCCTTTTTATTTTAATTTTAAAGGCCTTCCCAAATCACTTTCGATACGTGACAATTTGCAATAGGTCGAATAAAAATAATTTCATTTTCCACATGGCAACATAAAGTTGGCTAACAAATTTTTACCTCCTACATAACTGTCCAAAAGATTTAGCATTACAAAGATGTTTCAACTTAAAATAGCATATTGGGCTAGCTAATTAGACCAAACTTGCTAATTCCCAATTGATAATCGAATTAGCATTTTTGTAGAGAAACTAGAGGTTTAAGGGCACATGTTATATAAAAAGTACAGAATACGTCTAAAAGTTTAAAAGAAAACAAAAATGTATTTGTTATTTCATATGTGTTTTTTTTTTTTGTCACTATGTATTTTCTCATTATGCATTTACTGAGAAAAACAAGCACTAAGTATTTCAATACATCAATCCAACTCCAAATCCATACCCTGTAATCCCATCTAAGTAGGATATTGGGGTGATAAGAACACGAATGTCCATAAATTTATTTACCACACTCTGCAAATTGTTAATGCCTGTTAATTCATTACCGTTATTAAGCCTTACCTCATATTGATAGACATGATACTAATATTAAACTTTTAGTAAGATAACTTAAACCTTAAAATAAATAACAACAAACTAAAAATGACAAAAATTTAGATATTGAGGAAAAGAAAGAAAAATACAAAATAGGTATTTCTGAAAACCAAAAGGGGGGTGGTTTAAAAGCCGTCATATCAAAGGAAACAAAGTTAGCATGGTCAATTCTAAAATAAAGACCCGTAAAAGGAGTAGAAGGAACCTAATAATTAAACATGGAGGAAAGCGAGTCAAACCCATGTTATTGGTGAGATTTCAGGAGGAATATAATGGTGATGTGAAAATAGCTATCCTTTTCGTTCTGAAAATAGATAGAACAGTTCATATACTAATACCAGTATATCAGTAGTCCATAAAAATTGTTAACCAAATAATGAACTTTAATTTTGAAGAACTTTGAAGAAGTTGTGAAATTTGTCTTATTTAAATGAGCACAGGAAGGGAAAACACTAAGCAAACTGAATATTTCCCCCATCAACTAAAAAAAACAAAGATAGTGCTCAACAGTTGGGCCTTCAACAAGACATTTTCTGCTTGAGCCTCTGTTTCAGTGGGGGCACTGTCTTTTAATTCAGTGGGGGCACTAACATATTGACGGAATGTTTTGTCAATGTCTGAAAAATGAATCATTAAGAAACCTTCAAAGTTCATTATGCATTAATTCCCACTTAACATGAACATTAAGCAAATAAACAGCACCTTACTCTAAAAATGAAACCAGTTTGGTTTAATTCTGCATCTATCTATCCTAAATTTCAATTTCCTGCTTTCCAGTGCACCAAATTTTGCCATATATACCCCACAATCTCATCTTTCTTAGCTGATCATGACAGAAACAGCCAAGCGCAAGCTCTAAAATCAGTACAAAAGCTTCATCCACAACAATTTCACCCTACTTACACAATCTCCAACGAAAAACCACCAGAAAACCAGATAAAAAACGGGTCATTTGGAATTACCTTGGAGGTAAGATGACGATCAGAGCTGAACAAGAGTTGCTTACAAGCCTCATGAGAAGCGGCAGTGCATTGATAACCCCGCCGGCATTGATGGAACCTAGCCCTTGCCCTTGAAATCCGAGACAACCCCCTTGAAAGTGACATCTTTGAGCAATTGCAGGAAAACCCAGACGAAGAATAGATATCCCGGATGAATGGCAATGGGAGAAGAAAAGCGCAATAAATGCGTGCAAATTGGATAAGAGAGAAGGCGGGTCAATGCAGAATGAGTGGATGAATGAAGACCATATTTATAAACAATTATTAAAACCCGTACTCCTCGTAACATACGATAGTTATTTTTTACCAATGTTCTATCAAAAATAATTTTTAACCCCCTCATGTTACTATCATATTACAATTGTAATTAAACTTGATATTTAAAATTGATCGCAATAATTAAAAACAAAAATATTATTACATTATCTCCACCCTCCTTCTCATTAACCTGACACTCTCGCTCTCTCGAGTCTCCCTCGCCCTTTGTTTCATTCCCTCTAAATTGACGGTGAAGGAAGTAGAGGTGAAGTAACATAATTAATAAAAATTATTTTTATATTAATTTTAATCTTACTTTATTCCTTTTGGTCCATAGTCATAGAAGACTTAATATCCACAGTGATGGCCCGAACTTACAAAATATATAAGAATATACCAATTCTACCAATCGTAAGAATCCGTAAGATTAATTGTGAATCCAACACAATAATGGAAAGTTTGAGTTGTTTAGTATTCGTTTTCATATTTAAGATCTTGCTTATATATATATATATATATATATATATATATATATATATATATATAACAATTGTATTTGGCTTAATTCTTTTAGTAAAAGATTGGCCGAGTTTAATTACAATTCAATTAAGGACCGAACATTAAGTACTATGTTATTTTGGCTTACTTTTCTTCAAATTTATTTTTATTTATTTTTTCTCCCTATAAAGTAATTATATATAAATATATCAACATTAGAGTTGTACTTTTATTCTATTTTATATATCGTCATTGATATTAATGCCTCTTCATCCTTTTTGTATTTTCATTTAGTTACTTTATTTTTAATTCATATTTATTAATAATGGGGTTGTATTACTATTCTTATTCAACTTAAGTACCTTTTTTAGATTTTTATTTATGATTAATAAAGTAGATGATAAATATATTAATCACCATGAATATATATATGGACATTAATATCTTTTTTATTATTTACTTTTTTATTTGAAGTGCTTATATTATTTAATTATTTATTTTATTTTATTTAAGGTAATACCTTATAAATGTAGAAAATAATTATTAAAAAATAGGAATGTTGTTAAGGGGAATGAGTTCCTTATACTTTAATTTAAAGTAGTAGTAATAATAATAATAATAATAATAATAATATTTTTCTTTTTCTTTCTCTTTTTAATTCAAATAAAAAATATTAAATAACCTTTATTTCCCACAATTTTAAATCCAAACAAAGAATATATCTTTCCTCCCCTCGCTTTCCTTCCCTTCCATCCCTCCTCCTTGATTAACCTCCCCTGTCCTCCCCTCTTATATTCAAACAATGTGTTAGGTAAAGACGACATTCATCTTTTTTGCCTTTTCTACAATCTAAGAATCTCTTGGGTTGGATTTTTCTTTTCCCACTGAAAGAAGGGGTATATTTATCAGTCATTATAAATGAGAAAGGAGTATATGATTTTTTTCACATCAGATCAAATTAGACTCGGCCACCCAAATTCTCATCACAAATTCAAATTCAAATGTTCGGTATTATTATCTTATTACAACGGACTTGTTATCTTCTAATGTTATAATTATAAATTTTATTAGTTAGAATTATTGTTAACCATTTATATAACTTTTTTCAAAGTATTTTATAAATAAGTTGTTTTCGAAAAAAATATTTGATAAAATTTTATTTATATTCTTATATCGAAGTTATCTTTTACCTGAACATATTTTTTTATTTATTAATCATCCTATTTTCTTTTATAATATAATTATATTCATAAATTCTTTGTATAAGACAATCTCACACAATAGTGACTATAAAACGAACTTTGTTAGAGGTGACTTTTTCAAGGTTTTAATATGACTAATAATTTAGACTAGAGTAACTTTTTAATTCATGAGTGATTAATAATTCATCAAAAGGTGACTTTTGTTAGAGTTACCTCTAAATAAAGTATTAGTTATACCATCTATATATTTAAATTCACCATGAAATATTTCTTCTTATAATAACTTTTAAGTGAGACGCTTTCACACAATAAAACCTACTAAATTATATTTATGTCATGTATACAAATTAACTTCATTCATAAAATTTTGTTTTCTTACTATCACTACAAAATTTGTATTCATTATCTGTCTAATTTAATCTTCATTATATTAAAATTAAATAAAATAAAAAAATCAAATAATAATAATAATAATAATAATAATAATAATAATAATAATAATAATAATAATAATAATAATAATAATTGTTTGTGGTGTGGTATAATTTCTCCAAACGTTTGGACAAATACGTTATTTTCACAAATAACTCTTCTTAAAAGGTTAATGGAAATAACTATTTGAGAAAGAGTTATTTAGAATTGCTATTTACCAAATACTTATTTAACTATTTGACTTTGTCAAAATATTTAAGTCTTTCCAAACAACCCCTACAGAGTTGTTAACTAAACACACCATGTAGTCATTTGTAATATCTTGATGAGAACATTGAATAAGATAATAAAAAAGGAGAAAAGGAAAAAATATTAAATTCAACTCTACTATAATTATACTCCTATAAACTATAGACATGTGCTAGTTAATATATATGGTTTTTTATTTTAATTTTTAAAGCACGTCCTTATTTTCATGATCTTCTTTTTTTAAAAAAAAAGAAAAAATTCATTTCCAAAAAAAAAAAAATTCATTCCCCAAAAATGTACTATAGTACTAGGGCTGAGCGGGACCGGGTACCCGGTCGTTTTGGCCGGACCCGGTCCCGGTCCCGGTTGCAACCGGGTCCAAAATCAGGACCCGGTCCGGACCTGGTTGGAACCGGTTCCGGGACCGGCATGCCAGTTCTGTCCTTTTTTTTTTTTTTTTTTTAGTTTTTCAATTATCATTTTTGTTTTTATACTTTTTACAATTTTTTTGGTAAAATTTTAGGCAATAATTATCCTATATTTTAACTATTTGATTTTTTTTTAGGCAAAGCAAACAAAGACTCAAGGCCGGGTCCAAGATTAGTTAGGGTTTGAATTTTTTTTTTTAAATAAAACCGGGTAACGAGGACCGGGTCCGGGACCGGGTCCAAGATTTTACTACCCGGTCCCGGACCCGGTTATAACCGGGTCCTACAAATTGGACCCGGTCCCGGTCCCGGTCCAACCGGGTCCAGACCGGTTCCGGTCCGAATCGGGTACCGGAATTTTTGCTCACCCCTATATAGTACTCGAATCTATAATCCCAAATTTATAATTAAGTATTTATATCCGCTTTCAATTTTTCAATATTTCTAAAGTTACCCGACAATAATTGGTAGTAATATATTTTTGTCCACATGCTAAAATTCTTAATACTCCATTTAGAATATATTTAAGAATTTGTTTATCTTGAACAATTGGAGATACAATTATGAATAAAGGAGCAAATTACAGGGAGTGATAATCCAAACTACAAATAGACGAGCAAATCATAGGGAGAGTGTAAAAAGAAGATAACATTAAGGCCAAACACAACTACATTGATAATGTTAAAATAAAAAAAGGAAAAAGAGGTTGAATGCGAATATAAATAGGTACATACAGGAGATAAAATAGAAGTCAACCTACTAACGAAACTCAAGTTTACATCATCTCCATAGTAATTGTTTCCTTCAAAATCTTCCCCCTTTGTATATGGAGGTAGACGTCATAGATTTGGCCATATGTAATGTCTAAAGATATTATATCAATAATTACATATATAATCATATAAGTTATTGACTAATTACTTTTTATGTAATATTGGATGAATGTATTATTAATTATATGTTTTATAAGTTATTTAATTATAAACCAAAATATGACAAGTAAATTATTGACTACTAATTATCGGTATTGAACATTTAAAAATTTATACATTATTGAATTTGTAAAAAGGAAAATAAGATGCAGTATACTAACCGGTAATTATTGTTATCAATTTAGGTGTATATATGGAAAAATAATGCATAAAAAATTACCAGAAAAATCTTATTTGAATTATAATTAGTCGATTTGTACAGGGCTCTTGTCATATTTTGTGTTGTATACAAGGGTGCATGAAGGATTATTAGACAATGTTTAGTTATCATTAAATGGGGGAATTAACCAAGGTGTGAGTATGCATGGCTTCACCTTGAGACTTAGCATGAGAAAGGTGTAAAACAGTGATGCCTCATTTTATTTGTACTCTTACCACCCGCAGTGGCGCAGCTTCTTTGTTGCCAGCAGTATTACGAGATATCGTTGGCAAAAAACATTATTCAAAATTTATGTTTAACATTTTTGAAAAGTTTATAAAATTGTTAAAGAGGACACCTATAAAAAATAATAATATACTGTTGACAAAAAAAAATTAAAAATTTATGTTTAAAAATTCTTAAAAATCCATACAATTGTTAAAGGAACGTTCACAAGAAATAATAATGCTTCTAAACTTCAAGAATACTAAAAGACGACATTATTAAATAAATTTTTCATCTCTGCCCCTGACCACACGTTAAGATGAATGAATCAAAGGGAGAGAAAATTTGTATGTTGCACTTGATGACAATGACGATCAAAAGATAAGTAAAGCTTTGCATGAGAATTTATTGACACATAAGGAAACTAGAAGGAATCTTTGACACGGGTAATTTTGGCTATGGGAAGATGCAAGTGTGGCAAGGGGGAAGGAGCTTTTAACTGTTCATGAAGCTGAAGTAATTGGAAGGGGGACGCTAGGGAGTGTATAAAAGGAAAAGGGAGCATAACTTTTGGCCTTGAACAAAGAACACAACATCGCTCATTCTTCCTCTCTCTTACCTTCTCCCTCCATAAAGCTAAAAAAATTAAGATATCTTTAGGTTTGGAACGTCTATTTTCTAGACACATAATTTTCAGAAACGATTTTGTGGTGTCCTAAATTATTCGGCCAACTTTTAACATGGTCCTAGTTACAGGCCTAAGAATAGAATATCGCTCACTTTTCCTCTCTCTTACCTTCTCCCTCCATAAGGCTAAAAAAACTAAAATATATTTAGGTTTGCAATGACTATTTTCTAGAAACATAGTTTTCAGAAATGTTTTAAGGGCCCTAAATTATTAGGCCAACTTTTAACATGGTCCAGTTACACACCTAAGATTAAACAAAGTTATTAAAAATCATAATTTCCCATATATCGCCGTGGGAAGAGTGAGTCAATTAATATTTTTATATTTAATTTTAATTCTCTAAATGACCACTCTTTAAACCCCAATGTCAATCAATCATCTTCATTTCTCTCAATACAAAAAAACTCTCTCTCTGTCTCTCCCTCCCTCCCTCCCTCTCCCCCTCAATCTTTGAATTCTCTTTTCCTATCTCTTGCAAGAATTTCTTCAAAATTATCCTCCATATACGAAATAGAGGAGATGCAAATGAAGGTGGAGGAGAACGAAGTGAAGGAATCCTTGGAATTTGGATTTTTTTGCTTTGATTTTGTTTTGATAAGATTTGGGCTAATATGTTTCAAGATATTTTTTTAACCATAATTTTGTGAAATTGTATTTGATTGAAGAAATCCTTCTCTAATTTTATAGGGTTTTAACCCTAGAAAATGTGTAGTTTATAGTAATTTAATGATGAAATTTCCATGTTTTGTATGAAAACCTTGTTCTAATTTTATAGGATTTTAAGAGCTTTAGTTTTGTTGATCTGTGTTCTTTTTTTTTTAACCTTAATTTGAATTGTACCTAATGATAGAATTTTTGGGGTTTTTATTGATTTTTTAGTGTCAATTTTTTAACCCCAAATTCTTCTATATTATGTGAAACAAGGGACTAAATGTGTGACCCTGAAAGTTCATTTTAAGGATAAAATTATACAAGTTCACGAGTGTTAGTTTGGATGAGTATAACAACACCGACTTATATAAGGAAGTTAGATACTAGTAAGGAAGATCTAGTTTAAAATTCCCCAAATGTGATAGGTTTCAATGGCATCCCTAAACAGAGATAACCCAACAAGGTCAATGAACACTAACACTGAGTAGACCACGTTAGTAGAATCTTGGGCTAGTCAACCTAACTTAGTCACTATTCCCATTGTTATGGTTGAATTGAATAAGCCTTTTAAAGCCCAACAAACAATTGAGAATGTTGACGAGTTGAATGCCTCTCGGGTTATTAGCCGCCTTTTACAGTCCAACAAATAGAAAATAAAGATGAAATTGTGATGTTTGATAAGAACTCAATAGCTAGTCAAACAAACAAATGAACAAATACACTAAATTGTAAGTTAATACTTAGAAAATCATTCACAAGATCTTTGGTAAACTCTCCAGGTAAAGCCCACTTCACAAAATCCTAAAGCAACAAATCGAATCTCACCAAAGCCCAAAACCCCAACTCCTACTTCATAAAAGACCACCTCACCAAAACTTATCTCTTCCTAACTAGTTTCATCAAAATTTATTTCTCATAAGCCTATACAACCCACTATTAGCCCAAACAAACCACGAGACGGGGTCCTCTACTATACCTAACTCCAATCTCTATGCAACCAATGTTATCTCTTCCAAACCAAGCATCAGGACAACCCAAGCCAAAATTTGCTCTCCCAAAATTAAGTCGAAGCCTAAAGAACCCAAATCTAACTCTCCTAAAACTAAGTCCAAGCCTACAAAACCAAATGTTGAGTTTTTCGTGTTCTTGGACTACAAGACTTAGTAGATTTTAATTTGATGTCATTGTCAAAAGAACTTCAGTGGGATAGTGAGAATGAGTGGGATGTTGGTGATGAAAGTGAGGTGCCAATTGTTGGTGATGGACTCTTAGAGATGCTAGTTTGACTTCCGATGGAAGTGAAGATGAGGATTTCAATTTGGGTGGCAATGTTGATTAAGCTTATTTTGAGGATGAATTTTTAGATGAGGGGATATTATCTAGTGATTTTAAGGAAACATTGGAACCGAAACTAGAAACGAGGATGCAAGTAGGTGCCTAAATTATTGACAGTGTTAAAGATAAAAAATTTGGGTGAAAACAAAATGACAAAGGTAACAAGGGCAATGGTGTTTATGGAAGAGGAAAAGGGATGTAAGGATACATTTGATGGCAGGTCATATTCCACTTGTAAGGAGGATTTACATGCAGTCCTGTGGGAGTATTGCATTATTGAAGGTTTTAGAATGAAGAAAATGACAAATGAGCATACTAGGTACATATAGAGAAGTGAGGATCCAAGATGTACATGGAGGATTTATTGTAGTGTCCTAGTTGATAGGACTACCTGGATAGTGCAGTCACATATTAGGAGTCATGTGTGTGATAGGTCTAAGAGAAATAGGATGGCTAACTTACCTTGTGTTACTAAAAAACTACTGCCTTATTTCATTTTTTCCCCAAAAATAGGTGTGAAGGGGATGTAATCAATAATCACCAATAATTCAAATGATATCCCACACTCGATTTGTTGGAGGGCAAGAAACTATTAAGGGCCACGGTTAAAGGAAAGCATGAAAAGGGGTTCAAACATCGGGCTCAATATTATGAAGAGTTCAAAGCAAAAAAACCTAGGTTATGTTTATGTCATAACTTGGTTGGATCAAGGGCTTGCTAAGAATCTTATTTTCAAGCACACACTCATCTGTCTTGGTCCATCTATTATTGCATTCAAATAATTCGGAACCGATTGGTATAGATACAACTCATCGTAAAGAAGTATACGTGGCGGTGTTGCTTCCTGTATGGTTTTAGATGAAAATAAGGGATAGTTTCCATTAGCATATGTTGTGCTTGGAACTTGAGTATAAAGAAGAATGAAGTTTCTTCCTGAGTGGCTTGGTAAGGGCACTTGATATAATGTATAATCAGTCTAAATGCACCATTATCTTAGGCATGAACAAAGTGAGTTCAAATTCATTAAACAATTCATATAATACTACGAAATGACTTTTAACAATGGACTTTTAATGACGGTTAAAAAGAAAATTGTTATAAAAGCGAGGCGGTGGGATTTTTGTAAATAAGCGATCTTTCATTATATCTTTGATTGTAGTTCAATATAAGTGGAAATGTCCACTTTTAACTAGGTTCACTAAAGAACCGTGGTAACAGATGATATATTATTACGGTTCTTTCATTGAACCGTACTCAAAAGTCTGTCGAAAATAAAAAAATCACGACCAGTTTTCCACCTTCACTGTCTCGATCTCTATTCCCACTTTCGTCTGTCTGTTCTCTATTGTCTCCACTTGCCTCCTATCTTTGCTCTTTACTTGTCTCTTCACCATCATCATTGCTCTCTCCTAGCCGTCGTCGCCGCTTTAGTCTCTACTCTCGCTCGATGCTCTCGTCTCTCGATGTTTACTCTTGTTGTCGTTTCTGCTCCTTCTCTCTCACTCTCACCGTCGTACCAAAGGCCGGTGTATAGCTCATATCTCCCTCTCTTACTTTTTACTTTAATTTATTTTCATTCGTAGTTTAGGGTTTCAATACTCTATTCTCCTCGCTCACTCCCTCAACAAGTAGCATGCTAATAGGATTTAGGGTTTTAATAGTAGCATGCTAAATAGTGTTTAGGGTATTAGGGTTTCGACAAGTAGCATGTTTGACAAAGAGTTTCGTGTATAATTTAGGGTTTAGGGTTTCTTAGCAAATAGATTATGTGTATAATAATGGGTTTGTGAGCTAAGTTGTATAATTGCTTGCTGTAACTTGTGTTGTGATGACGAGGGAAGACTATTGTGTTATTATCCTTGGAAAATGTCTACTTTTAAGGAGAAACTCTATTTATTATTTTTTTCCAGTATTCTTCATATTTTAAGCTATCTCTCAAAGTCTAGAACTAGAATGATTCTTTGGCCTTTTGGTTTTGCAATTATTATTGTGATAACCATGTTATTCTAATAATACTATGTTATTGTAATTATGTTGTTTTAATTAAGTTGTGTTATTCCGATTAAATTGTGGCAGTATAAAACCGATCCTTCCCAAAGTACAAAAAGTCGAGGGATGAACAATGATGAACAAGGAGAAGTTGGCACGTAGTAGAGATGATCCAACTCTCCTTGCAAGGGTCCAATTTGAAGGGGACCATAACCTTATAGGTGATCATGCATCTCACTTTATGAGCTATGTTGGTGCGACAACTCGCACACATGTCAACATCAACTACGAAGTTGGGGCACAATCCCTAATTCGGTTAAGGACAACCTTTGGAATGATATACGGTAAATGCACCACATCTTAACTAAGAATTGCAACTTATTGTAAATGGTTATGCATGTCGTTCTTGTGTTTCGTAAAACGTTCATCTTGGACATTAAAGAATATGATATCCACTTCGTAAGACACAAGACCATAATGTCGGCGACAGAGAAATTTAGAAACTTCAAGTTTCAGTATTGCCGTTATTTAGGTCTACAAAACAAGGGAGACCAAGGTAGAATGTGGACCCTGGGAGGTCTATAACTTCATAACCGAGGATGACTGGAAGTAACATTTGTTCTATTTTTTCTATAGAAGTCTTATTTATCGATATTTTTATTTTCTTAATTACTTGCATAGACACGAGGTGAAGCCAACTAAACAAGGATTAAGAACAATGTGTATCCCCATACGATGTCCCATGGGGGATACGTGAAGGTGGAGGATAAGTTGTGCAAATAGAAGGTTGAACAACTTCAAAGTGGATCCGATAAGGTGCCATCACGGATACTTCGCAGCTCACTATTGAGAGGGACAAGTTGTGGGTCGAAGGAAGAAAGAAGAAAGATGACACCTTTACTACGACCGATGTACAATCTATTGTGCATCAACTTGCGAGTTTTTTTACTATTTATTTATTTATTTTGAGAACTTATCGGTTTTAAATATATGAATTGCCCAATGATAATTTATTCCTTTTACAGGAGTATTTATCACGGACTTCGACTTCGAAGTCATTAACAACACCGGGAGGAGTGACAAGTTAGCCTTGGCCCTAAATAGAGATGAGCATCCCGGTCGCGTTCAAGCCATCAGTGGGAGGGTGGGGATACTTGAACACTTCGGGGCTAGAAAGAAGCGCCCCATCTCTTCTAGCCAAGCTGATATAGAGGCAATGATATCTTAAATGGCCGCCCAAATATAGTCCCAAATAGTTAAACCGATGGAAGAGATGAAGGCAGAGATGAAGGCCTAGATGAAGGACTCGCCTTGTGGCGTACTTCAAGCAACATGGGTATCCCGGCACCCAACTTAGATGATTTACATCCATTCTCACCCTAGACACTAGCTAGTGCAAAGGCGAGCTTACTCGTCGACCAATTCGAACTTATGATGGTGGTAATTAAGATTTTGCTACCTAATTAGATTTACATGCATGTTTATATTTTGAATAATTATGGTGTATACTTATTGAATGAATGATGTATATAGTGTGGTTGTTGTAGAACTCCACCATGTGACCGTTGAGTAATTAGCTATGGTATGTTTTTATTATTTCGGATGAGAGTCGTTATCCTGAAAAAATGTCTACTTTTAAGGAAAACTCGTCTGCTTTTTTCTAATATTATTAGATGGTTTAACTTGTCTCTCAAGGGCTATCTCGTGATTCTAATTATTATGTTAATTCTTATACAACCGGCGTAGTACAAGCTAGATTCTCATCACCCTCCCCTAGATCATGTTGTGGCAAAGGGTGTTGTTTACCTCAGGAATCCAGTGCTGTCGTTCACTGGGGACCGCTTCACCGAACAGTGAAGGTGAGTGTGAGAGAAGCCGTACAAGGGAAAGACAACCGTGAATTGTCGATTCGGGCACCGGACCTCCATACTCGTTGATGACAAGGTCAACAACTTTATTCCTTGGCCCAAGAGTTTGGTCATCCTCTCGTACGGTAATTCATTTGAATAAATTAGATTTAACTCGTTGTTAATATCATGTATATATATTTCTAATTCATGTATTATGGTCCTCTTTGAACTAGGATGTCGTGAACATATCTAAGAGTGGGATGAAAGACTCTCCAACTCCCTTAATTGGGACAAACAAGTATTTAGCAAGCACCCGATCGTCCTCTAAAGCAGTCCCCTCTTTTACTCATTCACGAGTCATATACGGATTGGTGTTCTATTCTATAAAATTTTGTGAAGACTTTGTCGAAGAAACAATGTTGGAAATTAAAGTGTCATGTCACATGTTTAGGGTATAAGACGGGGACGATAAGGATATGACTATACATGTCTTCTTAGATGGCATAATGAAATTTCCGAAGTTGCAAGAGATCAACGCATCTCGCTATTATGCTTGACATGAGGTGAGTTATTATATATATAAGTTCAATTTTTTAACTGTTAATTTCCATTCTAACTATATGTACAATTAATATGTAATAGGTGGCTCCATGAGATAGGAAACAAGTCGGTTTAGTTTCTCAATCCTCATTCCATTCAAGCAATAGGACAGGAAACTAAGGATCGATCCGATTATATCTTTAGAGTCGTGAAAAATAATATGCAGAAAAAATGTTACATGGCGCCGTTCATTGAGGGGTAAGTGTACAAATAACTTAAATGGAGTTTTAACGGTGTTACATGTTTATAAATATGTTATTTGTGTCGGTGTAGCCTACATTGGATGCTTGTTGCTACAATTCCGAGGAGCAATTTTGCGTACAAGCTCGATCCTCATCCCGTAAGAAAAGATATTAAGAATGTACTTGACTCATGAGTTCATAACTTAATTATTTTACACTTTTTTGTTAAGTATTCTTTTCAATTGCATGTTAATTTGAATTTTATTTTTCCGAGTGATAAATAGTGCTCTTGTAATGTATTATTGTATGGGAGGCGTGAGAGGCTCACGTGTGAGATCAAACCTAACTACTGTCCTTGTAAAGGTGATGCTCTCTTACCTAGTGTTAAATTTAATTTTTCATTTGATATTACTTGCTATATCTACATTCTCCAAGTACATGAAAGAGATTGTGACCCTACTTGATTTCAATGATCTTGAATCTAACCCAAAAAGGTACTTACACTTGCACTTGTACTTGATTATGAAAAATTTAATTTTTAATTACTATTATGTTCTTTTCAACTTAATTAATACTTGCACTTGATATAATTAATATGACTTTTACAAAGCATTGGTCTCAATATTTTTCGGGAAAGAAGTCCCCCACTCCCTATACGAATGCTCGTGCTCGACGAGTTAAGACAAGGTTGGGCACAATTTGTATATAACTCGTATAAAGATAGTTTCATAGGCAATATTTATACTTATTCTACATTATTTGATTGGTGAAGTTTGTGATTTTTTTAATTGTGTACCATACTAATTTGTATGAGGTCGTTGGAATAATTCCGGTTTGTATATATTCCGAAAGAGTTTGTGTAAATGGTTGTAAATGTTGTACATGTTAAATTGTATAATTGTACAGGAGGTAAGAAAACAAAAAAATAATTCTTTAAAAAGAAATTCAAACCTTAACTACGGTTCTAACCAAAAATCGTAGTAATAGTGCTGAAAAATAACCTATTACTACGGTTCTTAGGTAAAAGCCGTAGTAAAAATTGGCCCCAAAAATTTTGGCCAAGTCGTTATTAGGCTTCTAGAGAAAGAATCGTAATAATAGGTTCACCTTATAATTACGGTTCTTTCTCCACAACCGTAGTAATAAACTCGTCTTTTACTATGGTTCCGCAAATGAACCGTAGTAATAGGTTGTCTTTTACTACTATTGTGAACCGTAATAAAAGAGGTACACCTATCGTTACGCTCACATACACGATGTCGAATAACCGTAGTAAAAGGTTTTTTCAATCATACTAAAAGGTGGTTCCTATATTAGTGATATTTTCATTTTAATTTTTACTCTACCTATTTTATGCTAACTAATTGAAATTAATTGGTGTAATAGGGGCTAAGTAAGTGCATTGGAAATTGTCATACCATAAGCTTCATGGAGGATATTCATAATTCATTATTTCAAGAACTTTGCTTTACATTTTCTTAGCAAGTGACAAGTACATTGCATTTTTTTTACTTTGGCATGCTTTCCACATAATTTTAAAAAGTTTACTTTTTTACATATGTGCTTAGTTTTATGCATATTTTTACATAGTTGCAAATGCATATGCCCCCATATGTGCAAGTGAAGGTCATAGAAAAATTAAGAAGTAAGATCCAACATCATTGGAAATTTCACTCGAATGCGGAAATAACATGTTTGGATACAGTACGGGTAGGGTATTTGGTTTGGATACAGGTACGGGTAGGGTATTTGGTTTACCCGCCCGTACACACACCTAAATCGTATCCGATAACTCTAATGTAATATTTCCTTCTCATAACCGATAGTTATGTCAATTATCATATGAAGATGCACTAAAAAAGACCTACATACTTCATAACTAAATTATAATTTCCCTACAAGTAAAAATGACTTCAGCATCATAGGACAAAACATAAGGATGATCTTAATATATCGATATGGGTATTTTTTTTTCTCATCACATTCAAACCCCGAATAGAACCTGTGAATCCAAAAATCCCAATATGTATAGGTAGGGTATAGGTTTTTAAAACCTAACAGGAATGAGTGCGGGTTGAGTACAATTTTTTTAAAAAGGTATGGGTATAAAAGGACTCCACCCAACCCAAACTCACCCTATTTCCATTAGAGCTGTAAGCTAGGTTTAAATTTGACATGAACTTGAAGTGTGAGGATAATATCAATATCTATGTAAAGAGTTTTAATCGTGACTTTTTGAAATATTAAGGATTGCCTTGCTTAACCATGCTTGTAGAAATTAGGAAGTTAATTAGTAATAGGTTTGTGAAAAGGTTTGTGAAGGCACAAAATTAAAAAGGTAAATTGATGCTCTTAGTTAAGAAAAAGTTTAGATTCATAAAGGGAGGATATTAGGAACTGTTCAAGCATTGTGCATGCATGAAATAGGGAATTTGATGTGAAAGAAGGAGAAACCAACTTCAAAGTTAGGTTGAAGATAAGTTTTGTGATTGTAGAAGGTGCATTCTAAGGATGAAACACTCTTTTTAATGTGGAAACATAAAAACCTTTACAATAATATGGCTAACATCATTCATGATCTTTCGATGCGGAAGGACAAGAACTTGCATTAGTTAGATCCCTATCACCATTAGATCAAGATTGGCAAGCCTGCAAAACATAAAAGAAAAGAGTCGAACCTTATCCTCAAATTGATTTTCAACTCTTCGATAGATTATAAGTGTCCGGCACAATCAGGTATGATATCATCCCAAATTATCCCTTTTATTTGAAGGTAAATATAATAATATTTATCATTATATTGCTAATTCACTTGTTGTATATAGGTGTTCTAAATGCGATAATCATGGTGTCAATGCCCTTACTTGTGGGAAATAAAGGGATGAATTTGGAAGATTGTTGAGGAAGAGAAAATGTCAAACTAAAATCAAGGAGCCAAAAACTCGCAGTAGGTCAAGGAAAACCAAACAACCACAACTCCATCTGCCCCTTTATCATTAATTTGGGTTAAGAGAGAATCTCAAAGCTCGTGGTAAGGCAAGGAAAATGTAGTCTCCATTAACTCTATTTACCTCTGCTCCATCTACCTTGGCTCCATTAAGTCCTCAACTCATTGCAAAACAAGTGCATTCTGGATTAAAAGTTAATGTGTTCAATTTGTGGAAAGATAAGATGTAATATTCCATTTATTAAATTATGATTATTTATTTTAAAATCATAATTAAGTCATTGAAATATTTTCATATATGAGTGAGCGCACTATAAATTTAAAGAAAAGTTATATGTGTTCTATTACTTCCTAAATTTATAAATTAGGGAGTTTAATTTTAAAAGTATTAGTAAAATGCAATTGAGTTCTTAATTATTTTATTGAATTATGGATTAAATGTTTGTATAAATTTATATCCTATTACATGTAAATTATTTGATTTTCATAATTGAACCAAAGGTGCTAATCTAATTCAATGGTTAAAAATTTATACATAAAAGTTACATCCAAATGTCAACTAGAGTTATTTAGTAACTAAATTCAGTCGAATTACGTATAAAAATGCACTTGCATGTACACATGCAAGTCTAGCTTGTTGAGTCCCATGATGGGTTATGTTCCCCGTAACCTAAAGTTATTAACATCATGTTAGATGAGCTATTATAAAAAATAATTTTAAATCGAATTGAACTTAATTATTCAAATATGTAAGTGAGAAATTATTAATGCAAAAAGGAACCATACGAAAATTAATAACCCTTTTAGTTGTCTTAACTCTTAGTGGAAAAAAAATCTTGATTGATGATTAATATACTGTGAGTCAATAAGTATATGTTAATGGTTAAAGCACCTAATTAAAAAAACCTTTTCAAACACAAATATCCTCTAATTCTCAGATTGATGTTTTCTCTCTACTCTCTACTCTCTCACATTCTCACTACCTCTCTTTCTTCATATTTCTATCAATTTAGTCATCAATTTAGATTTTTCACCAAATTTTTCACCATATGCAAAACGAGATGATGATAGAGAAAAATTTTCACCAAATTTAGCTAGTTTAAAGACAGCAAGTTGCTCTAGATTAGTAGAGAAAGAAGCACGGAGAAGAACGACACCTGGCACAGGGTTTAGCGTAGATATGGAAGGTTCCAGAGCAAGTTTAGGTTCCTGGAAAACGCCAAGATGGAAGAGATTTACGTGGAGTATGGGATGTTGACTATGACGGTGCCCAAGGTGGAAGAGAAGAAGCCTAAGGTTAAATCCATTTTTATTTTTGCATGAGAATAATTAGTTTTGTTAGATCTATATTTCACCAAAATTTTAATAATTCTTTATTTATGAATATGATGTTTTTCATTTCTAGAGGTGGAGTAGGCGTTGATTGGGCATGTTATAGACGCATCATATTTTAATTTGTACTCGATGAATATGATGTTTTCTTTCAAGGGATCGCCCCACCCCCAAGAGGTACATCTCGCGCCTATGTAGCTCCTGTTGCTTTTCTCCGGCTAGGATGTCACAACTATGGCCGTCTTTTCTTAAGTCTCGGGGTGTGTTAAAGTAATCTCATTAGGGGCTACATCAAGCAAGCTTTCCCTCTTCGTTTGTTGTGGGTCACGCCTTAGTACAACACCGCCGAGAGAGAACTAAGCGAGCTAGTGAAGCCTTTATCTTATTATATTAAGAAAATTGGCTCTTTCCTGTACTACCCCTCATTTCCTTACTATCGCCTCCCACGGCTGCTAGAAAGCGCTCCTTCCCTTCAAAGTAAAACACTTTCTTCTCACTTTATATGCCACATAAGATATACGAGGCAAGGAAGAATGAAAGATGCTCGCTAGAAAGTATCCTAATAGGACCAAGAAGATTTTTAAAGCTCGGCGAGAAAGAGTTTTAAGAACTATTGATCTGTAAACCATAACAGTAAATTATCTAAGAAGGAGATGTTCGTGAATTCATCTATATTAATTAAAAAAATTGAAGATATATATATGTTTAATTCAAATGTTCATCATATTTTTTAAAAAAGTATGCATATTGATGAATTTTTATTTTTTAGATCCGATTTGCTTGTGTACTATAATATTTTCTCGTGATGAATGTGTTATATTTCTTGATGAATATGTGTTTCTTTAAGGTCTAATTTGTTATGTATCAATGACTATGATATTTTCTTTAATGAATATATTTTTTATATTGATGAATATGATATTTGTTTTTGATGAATTTGTCTCCTACATTTTTGAATGTGTTTTTTGATAATTTGAATATTATATTGTTGGATATGCTATTTTGAAAAGAAGATTACATTAAGTATGTTGTTTTATAAATATGTAAATTTTAGTGATGAATATGTTAATTACTATTGATAAATATTTACCAATACTTGATGAATTCATCTTATATTAAGGGAAATATGTATAATTTGTAGGAGTTTTTTAATCAATTTACTAATTTTACCGATAAATATTTATTTCTTTTATATTAAATTGCATATTTTTTAGATGAATATATCAGTTTTAGTGACGGATATACTAATTATTTCTTCTAATTATTTACTAATTGTTCGTAAATTTATGTAGAGAACTAAGTAACAAAAGTTAATGCAAGTTCTTGGAGAAAAAGTGATGAATATGCAGAAAGAGGTGGATAAATATTGACAAGTGTAGACGTATTTTTGAAAATTCATCAATATTGCTGTAAAATTCATTAGTTTATGAAAATTCATCTATAAATTATTTGATATATTTGTATATTTTTACATAAATAAAAAATTTTATATCGTTACATTTTTTAAGAAAATTTAAAGATATATATATATATATATATTTGATTCAAATGTTCATTGCATTTAAATTGAATTCATTAGTATGTATTGATAATATTGACTCAAGTGTATTAAAAAGTGTAGTTAAGTGATTAAACTTTAATTAATAGTGAGTTTGTAAAAAAAAAAAAGTATGTATATACACACAAATTCATCATTGTTTTTTAAGAAAAATTGAAGATATATATATGTCTAATTCAAATATTGATCATATTTATATTAAATCCATTAGTATGTATTGGTAATATTAAGTCAAGTACATTGAAAAGGTGTAGTTAAGTGATTAAACTTTAATTAATATTGTGTTTGTAAAAAAAGTATACATATGCACACAAATTCATCAATATTATCGAAAATTTCAACAAAACACAAAAATACATCATTACGTTATAAAATTTCACCAAATATAAAATATTCATCACTTTATTGTGAAAATTCGTCATATATAAATTCAATTTGAAAATTATATACGTGGCACCATATTCAACCACCTAGTTAGGTGGTTGAGTGACCATCATAGAAATTTTCATTTTACCTAGAATGAGCTATCAACAAAAGAGATTTACTAAGACATGAATTGACTATAAATCATGAAATGGGAAAAAAAAGGACTCATGGTTATATGAAGGAACAAAGGAACGAAAAAAAGAATACTCATTTCACTATCCGTAGCCAATTTTCCTCTCGAATTTTCCCTCTTTTGCCAAAGGGATTAGTAAAAAGGTATAATCTTAACCTCTTTTCATTCTAGCCTTGAATCCAATCTTGTATAAGTTTGTCTTTAGTTTAGAATAATGTTAGAAATTATTGCAATTATTACTTGGGCTCTTTAATTTTAAAAAAGTTTGACACATTGTATCCTTTTATGGTTCATTATATACATGTCGGTTTGAATAGATGATTGATTGTAACTAATGGGCTAGTCGGGTAATAACCATAGAGCTAAATTCCACTCACATAAACCAAGCCAGTATGTTGGGTTAGTGATGAGCAGGACATTGAGAACATGATCATTAGCCACTTTTCTAATTTGTATAATTAAGCCAAAACCTCCTCCCATTCCCTCACGACAATACTAATACCTCAGCTTTGGGCTTTGATACGATTACCAACAATGAGGTTAAAGCCGCCTTGTTTCAAATAAATGGGTTTAAAGCTGCAGGATCGGATGGGATACATGTTTTCTTTTATAAAAAGTTTTGGGATGTGTGTGGTAATAATTTGTGTGACCTTGTTACTACTGCCTTTGACTAACCGGATTCTATTAAGTGGATTAATCTGTCCTACCTTTGCCTTATCCCAAAACTGACAATGGTGAAAAAAATTACGAATTTTGGACGTATCAATCTATGCAATGTCTCTTATGGCTAAGGTCATTGTTAATAGACTCAAGATTACTTTACCTACGATCATTAGTCCTTCATGATTAGGCTTTGTTCCGGGAGCAATCTTACCGACAACATTCCGGTGGTAAACATTTCGCTCTTAAACTTGACTCGACTAAGCCTATGACACTATTGAGTGGGACTTCATTCGCAAAAGCGGGACATGTTTAGCTTTCATGACAAATTCATTAAGGACATTATGAGCTGCATTACCTTAACCACTATGCATACCCTTTGGAAATAAGAAAACCAAGTAATGAATTCTTTCCTAGTACAAGAATTAGGCAAGGAGACCCTCTGTCTCCTTACATTTTTGTCCTTTGCATGAGGACATTATCTAGAATGATTAAGAAGTCGGTGGAGATAGGTAAATGGAAACCTATTTCCATTAAGGACTTGAAAATTTCGCATGTCTTTTATGCTAATGGATTTTTTTTTTTGTTTGTAAAGCTAATTTTACTCGATCTCAAAAGTATCCTTAAGGTCTTAAACGAGTTTGGTAACGAGCCCGATCTTCTTATTAATAGGTCTAAATATAAGATTATTTTGCTAAAAATTCCATCTTAAGCTTCGGAGATTTTTAGCGAAATCCACCTAGATAACGACCTCGACCTCTTTTTGCAAGTACTTGGGTATCCGGTGTCCCCCTTAAATCTAAGCCGGCCGATTTTGAGTTTATCCTTAATAATTTCAAAGAAAAACTTTCTCTTTGGCGGATCAAATTCATAAATCTTACGGGTAGAATTACACTTGTTAAGTCGAGTACTTTCAATGTTTTCCGTTTATCACATGTAAACCTGCATCATCCCTAAGAAAGTCACTAATGACATGAAAATCACTAAGAAAACTCATTTTGAATAAAATTTACCAAACTCACTATATGCGTAGCGTTGGATGGAGCATTATGACCAACCCTAAACACAAAGGGAGTTTCTTTAAGGAATCTCCAGTTGTGGAACAAAACCTTTTGTACGAAAATACTTTGGCGAGGTTATTAAAAAGGAGAAGAAGACTTAGGTTGATATTGTTAATATAATTTATCCGTATAAGGGAACCATTGATATGCAATCTCTTAAGCCCTAACATTCCCTATATGGAACTGTATTCTTTATTGGTTAAATTTTACCATGCCTCACATTAAACAAAAAATTGGTAATGGTCAACACGTCCATGTGGTTTGATAATTGGTTACCTATTGGGCCCTTTTACTTCCATAATAATGTGAAGATGCTTGAAAAATGTGGAATACCCGAGAGTTGGGAACTCTATAAGGAATAATTGGTGGAATATCATGTTGTTGAGTGAATAGATCCCTAAAAATATCATTGACATGATTAATAACATTAAATTACCTAGGGAAAATTCTGTTAATGCGGACCTACATGGAGCTTATGGTGAGTTCTCGCTGTTATCCCTCTATTGGAATTTTCATATGACCTCACCATGGGACTATAATATCAAATGGAAAATAATCTGGAAAACTAAAGTTCAGGAAAAAAATTAAAGTTATAATTTGGTGTGCCACTAAGGTCTCCCTATTTGCTAATCGTCTTAGTCAATGAATCAACATTATTGACCTTATTTGCATTATTTGCCACCTCCATGTTGAAAATCATCTACATTTCTTTAGAGACTGTCCATTTCTCTGCAGACTACATGGTCTAAGTTTCTACCCTCTAATGATCACTTCCTTATTGCAAATTTCTTCAACCTTAACTTGACTGAATGGTTAAATATGAATATTAAAAATAAACATTGGAGTAATAAATTTATAATCATTTGCTGCCACATTTGGAAATACGAGGAACAAACGCATCTTTTCAAATCGGTACCAAAATAGCTATAGCGTTTGGACTTGTTTGACTTATGGTTTAGCTCAAGTTAATGCTTTATGGAGCTTGCAAGACCAAACAACCTAAAGAATACTCTTGTTTTCATTTAGAAACCTCCAACTCATGCCCACTTTAATATTAATTTTGGTTTTTCGGAGATGACGATAAAAGGAGATTCGTGGTTGGTGGACTCATAAAGATTGCTAATCACAATTGGTTCCTTGGCTGCATGGTTATTATCCACTCCAACAACAAAATTATGCTATCCTGGAAGTGATGAAAGAAACCCTCGGAAAAGTATGGGATTACAACATTTCGAAGATGGAATTTGACCTAAAAGATGACGTTATCCGCCAAATCAAGGAGAACATGAACACATATGACACCAAACCTATCGGCTATGTTATTGAGCAAGTCATTGATATTATCAAGAGGAAGTGCGGAATCACCATCAATCATGCAATTGGAGTGGTCAATCTCACTACGGCAACCTTGGCCAACGTCAATAAGGATCAAATGCAGCTAGTCAAGCTTTATACTTTACCCCCTGCTCAAGTGAAATGGATTATAGTATCGAATGAGCGTGCCATCCAAATAGGCAATAAAATGATGGAGAAGTGGGACCATTTGGTTGACATTCTCAACGTAATTGACCCCTACCGTCGCTTGTGTTGCCTTAGCCCTCTATCTATTTGGTGTTTGTTTGTTTTTATTGGCATTGTTTTAGCTTGTTGCATTCGTTTGTTGTGTTTCGGTTGCTATGTGTCATTGTCAATGGTATATGTTGTTTAATCTTGTGAACTTTGGTTATTTTTGTTTTTTATATTGAAGTCCCCTTCTTTCCAGAAAAGAAAAAAACCAAACTAGTGGATTTTATGAAAAAAGTGTGAAAAAGAAAAGAAAATTGGGTATTAGTAGATTTGGTAGTGGGCTTGTTAAAATGATGCCTGGAATGATAATTTACTTGGGTTAAATCGTCGTTATAATAATAAAGTGATTTTATACCTAAATTAGGGGTAGTGACTTAATTAACAATATTAGTTATAATGTTAAAGTGAACAATAAAGTTAGGTGTAAATGCCCATTTGAAGTCATGAATTTTGGTTATATGGAATTACGGTTTTATTATCTTAAAAAGGGGTAATAATAGCATATAGTAAATAATAATGGAATATGGCTTTCAAAGTTAAACGTCTATAAAGAAATTTTAATAAGTAAATTTTTCTATATGACTTTCTAGGATTAGACTAAGGAAAGAGGGAATTTGAGCAAAAGTACACATAGATTTTACAGAATATAGTGATAGAAAGATAGTTCTTTAAGCCCGAAAATTTACCGGTTTGTCGGTCACATGAACCAATGAGTATTTGGGGCCAAAATATTCATTTGGGTTTTGACTAATGAATAACGAGACCAAGTTGGAAGGATCATTAATAGTGGCGGATCCATGATTCAAATCAAGTGATGTCGGGGCCACGGAAGATGGCAATCAAACTGATTTTTTTAGATTTGAACTATTAAAAATGAAATTAAACAAGCTGTGAATTTTGGGACGCATGAGCTTGAACGGAAAGATGATTCTCTATCAACCTTATTGAAAAATCTATGCATTTGCAACCGGAAAAAAATAAACTAATTAAAATTGAAGAATCATACATTTCATAACTTCACAAATCAAAATCAAAATTTCATCCCAAATTGCATTATGTAAAAGTCTTACATTTCATGACTTTACAAGTTCAAAATTACTCAATTCAAATCAAAATTGCATTCATAACTTCACAAATCAAAATTAATCAAATCAAAATTGAAGAACTTTACATTTCATTACCATGGTGTAACTTATGTCTCCATCTAACAATAATATGAAATAATAAAACAAGCGAGATAATCAATCTATGAAAGTCTAAAACAACACTTAATTCACAAAACAATCAAACAATCAAATACAAATATGCTAAGAAAGAACCCAATTCAAAAAATGAATCTCAATATCGAATTTAAATGAGAAAATTAAATTAATTACCGAGTGGTGGACTCGAGCAAAAATCAGATCATGTGAAAACTATACAAGATAACAAGTCAAATGTTGCTTCAAACCATTAAATTTCTAAACTAAAACTTTTGTTGTTTAAACCTCCATAGACATTTGATGTCCATAGTTTAGGATCTAAAAAGAGTCCTTCATAGGTTGTGAAGTATACAACACCTAATACCCTCTAAATCTTTAAGTTGTTAGCACCCACAAAATATGCCCAAGTATTTTGCTCCAAAACTTGTTGGTTATTGAAGGAAAATACAAGGAATTATATCCAATATTAAAATGTTCACAAGTTCTTCACTACTCAAAAAAGGTACCTAATGCACTAGAGCTAGTGAGTAGCCCCCTCGTGAGATTTTTTCCTCTATTCCTAACTTCACCAGCACATACTTACACGAAACTTCCATTGTCCGTATTCCAATTACGGGCAATCTACATATTATGATATAGATCCAGAGGTTTAAATTAAATTAATTTCAATAAAAGATACAAATCAATATTTCCATACTGTGATAAAGTTGATGCTAGTAAGAATCTCCAAACACCGACCCATTAGATGCACCGGAGAAATCGAGAAAAGGAAGGCTTTGGGTTCTCGTACTCATTGTTCATGTTCTCAAAAGGAAGGTTATGGGTGGTGTGACTATGTTAGGGTTTTGCGGATTGAAGTAAAGTAGGAAAATCGTCAAGAAATGGTAAGTTATTTAGTAAGATAGATTAGAAAAAAATTTTCCGGAATGAAATAAAATACTTGCATCTGGGATTTGAACACGAAAAGAGCCATCTATCACTTTCCTAATTTTATATGGAGTCATATTGTATATATATAATTTTGTTTTTCATATGAAATTTTTTCCCCAAAAACGAGTGGTGTCAAGCGACAACACTCGTTGTATATTGGATCCACCCATGATCGGTAATGTCGATCGCATATAAAACCTTTGTATAAGTTTTGGTAGTTGATAAAAGTCACTTATATAATCTGTACCAAATATATATCTCGTAGAAGGTACAATCGTAAATCTTGTACTAAGAAAAATAAGTAAAGAAATCTCAAAAGTACATTACCACTTATACCTTTCTATATATAGTTATAATGGTATCCATAAAAGAATAAATTTATTGCTTTTAAAATAAAAGGATCCTATTTCAAAGCAAAACAATGTACATAGTTTACTAACTCAGTGTAGTTCACCTTTACCATTTCAAACAAACTTTAGACTCTTAGTTACCTAAGAGTCGCAAAAGAATGTTTACGGTTTATACTCAATGGATTGGATCCTTAATTCCATAAATTATTTCGAAAGATTTAAATTGCGGATTACGAACCAGAATGAACTTAATGTAGCAACACAATCACTCGAATCATTATTAAAAGCTTGTTTTTACGAGTACAACGATGAGTGTACTTGAGCTAGTGCTCATTTTTCTATCTTCCCTATATTTTATATTATTAGGTGAAGCGGATCAAATGAAATCTCGAGCCTAAGCGGGGTCAAGGGAAGGAAACAAAAGTTGTCTGGTCAAAAGTCGTGACATATTGCCTTTTTGTCCGGGCCATTCACATGCTTATTAACTCATTGAGTTTTGACTCGAGATTCCTCTCGGATTGGTCTCGAGAACACTACAACCATTTGTATATAGCGTTAAATGGAAATTAAGTTTGTTGTTTATGTTATTCTGTTGTCAAATTATTCGTAATTGTAGCCAAAGTTTTCTAAATGTCATAAACTAAATCGAGTGTGCTTTTCGATTTTCGATCATGTAAGATAGTGTGATTTTATACGAAATTTAAAATGTTGGTGTTGTAACGTATGTACATATTTATTTTGATGAAATAAGTTTTTAATTGGTGCATCTTAATTTAGATTATTCAAACAAAGATCTACCATGTTGTTTAACTAAAGACGAAAATAATATACCCTATTTAAAAGACTTACGCAACTGCACCTTAATTAATTAACTTTTGATATCGTTAATTTATAAAGGGTTGAGTTGAGTGTGTTACACATTGTGATTAAGATAATCAATGTTTTGAGTTTTCGTTGAAGGTTGAACTAAGCTGTAATTTGTTGTGTTCACAAACATATGTTAATTTTTGTATGGGAATGCTAATTTTACTTTTTTCGTTCAAATTATGGGCATACCGAGTGTGACGAGGGCGTGCAATTAACAATCATCATATAATTCATAGGTTCCTGTAGATACCTAAACGTTATTGGGGCATGTAGACACCTAAAAAGTGTCTCATTTTACACTTTCTTATTTATTTTATTCATCGGCTTGGTGATGGAGATTTAGTTTTCATTTGTATGCTCAAAATGAGACTAGACTGAAACAAAGTTTTCTATCCTCTTCTAGCCCAAACAATAAACAGTAGGCCTGCACCTTGATACTTTATTTTCTCCCACTTTCACTTTCACACTCTCACATTCTTTCTTCCTCTCATTACTCTCCCAAAAATAATCCTTTTACCTCCTCTAGGCCTACTACTGTTACTCTATCAAAGTTCGAGTCCTCCAAGAAGTTCTATAGATGGGTTTACCTAGGGGCTCGATATGTTCTGCTCTTTCTTATTGCTTTATTCACATTTTATTTCATTTCGTTTTGTTGATTTTGGAAGGGATATAATTTTATTTATTTTCCACCCCACCCAATTTGATAGTTTAATTTAGATTTATTATCACTTTATTTATCACTTTCATAAGTATGTTCTCATTGTTTTCATAAACATGTTGTCTATTTGATTTATTTTAAACACAATTTTTTCTTCTCTTTTAATTAGTAAAGGTCGTTTTCCCAAAACGGGAAGAATAATGAGCAACCCTCATCATCTAATACCTTCATCCTTAGACACATGATCATTGGTTTAGGCTAATGGAGTCCTTTTTGTAATCTCTTTTAATTTGAGCTTTTTGTTCATTTTCGGTTGTGCCTTTGATTTAAGCTCCCTCAAATTAGGAAAGGAAAATGCTTTTGTTAGTTTTTTCATCAAAAATGATTGGTGAGTCCTTCTTTTCTCTCTTTTCCCTCAACTAATGCATTTTGGTTTTTGATTGAAAATTAAATGATTTTTGAAGCTAAACTTGCAATCGCGGTTTTCCGAACATGACCGCTTACGCAATCTAGGCAAGAAAACCGAAGCCGATCTTGCCACGTAACGATGGGACCAACTTTCTATGGCAGACTCTAGACTCTGCTCTCGGCCTAAACGACCTGAGATGTTTGGCCCAGATGAGCCTTGCAACAAGTATGTTTAGAATGGTTCTTTCGTTTACCTATCTTGAGAACTTCTAAAAACATTCTAAAATAAATAATTCTTAAAAGCCAACAAAAACTAATTTAAAAAATAAGATCCATAATTCTTAGCAAGCATACTTGTTTGGAATCAACATTCGTAGGGGCCTTGGTTCTTACAATGCGGCTCCACTAAGAAATCTTATTAAAATGGTGGGAATCGGAAATTATAATAAGAATTTTTCTATTGTGTTTGCATTAGATTTTTTACATTAGGTGCTACCTCGGTTTATGGGTGTAGATGCACCTGTTAGGCTTTAACCCAATGTTACATTTTTCATGAAAGTGATTTACTAACTTAGTGGATCCACTTGACTAAACTACCAAGTGTGTGATTATTTTCCTATTCATGGCACACTCTCTTGATCCTTGATTAAGAGAGCGGTTGGATATTCTAGTCTCATCGTGCATCCCATGGAAGATGAAGTACTCGGACCTTGAGATCACCATGTTTATCCAACTTTTAATCCCTCGTAACATATAATCTTTACTTTAGGTTGGAACACATTTTCTTGCTTATGGGTGTTTGTTGCCTCTAGTTTTTAACCTTTTCTTTAAGCCTCCATCCAGCTAAGCTAGTTTAAGTTCAGCTAAGCCTAATAATTCTTTCACTAGTAAAAAATCCTAAGTCGATCAATCTTTTCATTTTGGCTAACATAAAATAGTCATTCTTTTTAAGTGGGTCCATTTTCTACATAGTAGCTAAAAAGAGTTGGTCTTTTTAAACTAGTTAGTCGATCCGCATTGTAAATAAATCTCTTTCCAGACTGGAACTAGTATCGGTTCTCCTGGCCCAAAATCTAAGTTGGGCCTCACCTTCTAGGCCCGTATATCCGCCTCGTCGGTCTTCCTCGTTTTTTCTAGTCGGATCATTCTCCTTTAATTTTTGCATTTTTTGTGCATTTAAAAAAGATGTCATGTTTAGGGTGTTTAAGTGTTCACTTGTTTTAGGGGTCATCGGGTCAATGCTAAAGCCACAAACTTCCCTCGGTTCTCTTGAAAAACAGGGCTTTGAACACCTACATTCTTTGAGGATAGGATAGGGAAACACTTCTTCTACTAGGGAATTCCGAACACGGGATTTGGAAAAGTTTGAGGTTAAGGATTCTACACCATCATCTAGCTTGCGAGACAGACACACTATCAAACTTGACTATCATAATAACTGGAAAAGAAAGAGGAGGTCCCTAGATGATCCTAATGAACGAATTCAGCAAAAAAAATAGAGGATAGAGTGGAAGCTCAAGACAAACAAATTGAGGCCATAACCGAGGCAATTAGCTGGAAATTTAGGAAGCGGACCAAAATCCGAAGGAGATAAACAAGAAATTGAACCTAACCCGGAACAAGATTCACCTAAGCTTGAAAAGAAAAAACCTACTTTTGACCCTCGGGTGGATCGGTTTGAGAAACCGTTAAGGAGTCATCCATGTTTAACAACTACTACCTAGACCATGCAAGATTCACTTCAATCCTAAAAGGAAAGCTACCCCCAAAGTTTACCATGCCACACATTAGATTTCATAGGACGAGAAAACCCTCAGCACCATGTGCGAAATTTTGTAGGGGTAATGATCCTAAATGATGTATCGGAAGACATATACTAGATCATCTTTCCGTGGACATTTGACAAGATTGTGATGAAATGATACAATGTTGTTGACCAATGCGAGGTCACAAATTGGACAGATCTTTGAAAGCGATATCCGTATCAATACTTCTATAATGCTCGACTTACCAATTATTCTCGGAGACTTGGAATTGGTAAAAGAAGAAAAGAAGGAAATTTTCACCGACCTTCTAGCCCAATGAAGGGTAAAGGCCTCCCACATGGTAGACCAATCCTCCGAAAAGATCAAATGAGACTGAATGTAAAAAACTTGAGACCATCCTACAAACAACATTTAAAGTTCTTGTCTTTCATAAACTTTACCACTCGGAATGCGAAGTGAGAAAGAATTTGCAATTGTGGTCACAAAAGCCACAACGAATGATAGAAGCAACTACCAAAGTAATATAAAGAAAACTCTTTGTCTGCAAGTAAGGGTTCAAATGTTAACACCTTAAGTCGGTATACTAAGTATACCCCAATAGATACTTCCTATGCTCAAGCACTAGAACACTTTCCCTGTAATGGCAAACTTGAGTTGCCTCCAATTTCAACAAAGTTAGAAACCACAAGAAAATTCAAAATTTTGGAAGCTGGCACATTTTATAAGTATCATCATGCCAAAGGCCATGACACCAAGCAATATTGGACCTTTAAGAACAAGTTGGAGGGTATATTGAGAAACATACAGCTAACACTCGCCTAAAGCTGCCTAATAACCGAATAACAACATAAACCTACTCGGTGGAGTTTTGGCCATTCTCTCTAAGCCCGTCCATGAAACATGAGAACATTTTGTGCACATACAAAGAATTAAGTGACCTAAACTCAAAAGCATATAGAATATAGGCTAGTGATAGGGAAGATGTGTATGGAATATCAATTGTAGGTCACAACATTGAGATTGACATCGATAATGACAACATATGGGGCATTAACCCCAAGAAAAATAATGATTTGTAGAGTGAGCCAAAATCCCCAATTGTCCAATTTTTAACCAAATTAGGATGCCACAATGCTCCTAGTAGTCCACAATAGACCTAAGAAAAAGGTAAAGAGAAAGAAGCTATAAAGGAAAAGGATCTAGTATTCAAATAGCTTTAAAAGGTTAAAGCTGATATATCTATCTAGCGACTTATAGTCGTATCACAAAAACGTAGGCAAGCTTTGATTGATGCTATAAGAAAAATCAAGGGGTCACCTGAAACTCGCTAGACGAGGTGGCAAATATGTTCATTGCAGAAAGAGGAATTGTAACCTTTTGTGATAAGATCTTCCCCAAGAAGGATCCGCACACAACAATGTAATTTGAACTAACAAGTTTGTGCCTTTGACCCTGGTAGATAATGGGTTTGATGCTGATGTTTTCCCCTAGAAAACTGCTGAGAGGCTAGGGATAAGATAACATCAACTATCTAAGGAAACGGTACACCTTAGACCATATGACAACTTTAAGAGATTGGTCCTAGGAATAATCACTCTCCCGAGTAAATGTAGGATTAATTGCAAAACAATGTGGAATTTCAAGTCTTAGATTTCCCAACCACTTTTAACCTCGCTTATGGGACGTTCTTGGCTTCATGACCACCAAGAATTTCCTTTTGCACTTCAGTAGAAAATAAAGATGCTCATCAAAATACAGGTAGTCACCATAGATGGTGATGATCTATGTGCCGTAATAACAAATAACAAATCTATCGTGGAGATAGAGCACGATGATGACGATGAAGAGTTATATACCTTTGAAACTGTGGCAACACTAGAAAAAGACAAAGCACCATTCAACTTTGATCCTTACTTCAGCCGAATGTTCATATCATGCTTCAACTAGAAGAATATTTTTCAAGGCTAGCAATAGGCAGGAGGGCAAAAGGATGGATTGATCCTTCTTTAACTCTTAAGGAAAATTACCACTTTGGTCTGGGCTATACTCCTATTAATAAAGAGGTGGCGATGGCCAAATAGGAGGTTAGGACAAAGAAAGTAGCACTCGCAATAGCTCAAGGAATTGTAGACACCAAATTTTGGCTTGTATTTATTTAAGATTTTTTAATTAGCGAAAGAAATAAAAATATACTAAACATACAAAAAAATGACAATTCAATTAAAATAACAGGAGCCTAAAAAGCCCCAGAATACATAACCCAAAAAGGTGGGGGAAGGAGGGGACAGGGAAAGGAAAAGAGTAAAAACAAAATAAAAAATGGGTAACTTTGGTTACCTGACCGCGCTCCCCTATTTCATAAAAATTTAAAAAAAAGAAAGGAAAATGGAGGTGAGTAAGAGACCCCAAAAAAAAAAAGAAAGATAAAAAGAAGAAAAAGAAAAAAAATTACAGTTAATTTTTTTGTCATTTCTTGTCCCCCTAACAGCTCTGTCCTTTCACCGCTCCCTTTTTTCTGTCTTTCTTTTATTTTGTTTATTTTAATTTTTTTCTTAGATTCTTATCGTCCAATTATTATTCATTTTTAAAAAAGAAAAGGGATTAGTAGGGTTTGAGATACTCTCCTCATTTGTTATATAAATACCCCTTTATTACCTCTTAAAAGGGGAGGGTTGATTTTTCGTAGAAAAATCTCTATTTTTAAAAAAATTCTCTTTTCCTTATTTAATCTTTTATAATTCTAAAATGTAGTTTGATTAAATAAAAATTAAATATATTTGAAAGTTGATTAAGTTTAAGATAATCTTCCTAATCTTCTTTTTAATTTTGAACAAATCAAGCTTCCTTTTAAATTAGCTAAAATATCTTTTTCATCTCAAAAAACAAGAGGATAATTTTTCTTGTTACCACTTTTAAAGTTTGATGAGATTACATAACATCATTTTCTTTTTCTTTTTAGTTTTCCCTCTCTACTCTTATCTTCTTTTTATTTCATACGATGATGATTATATATTTTTCTTTCTTATTTCTTTTTATGTTCTTTACCTATCCATTTATTTATTTGTTCTTTTTTTTTTTAACTACTAACTTTATCATTATTATTGTTATTGTTTATTTACTTTCATTTATTATCATTATTACTACCAACTTTATTATTATTATTGTTATTATTTTAATTACTACTAACCTTATTATTATTATTAGTATTGTTACTAATCTTATCATTATTATTGTTATTGTTACTGTTTATTTCATCTATTATTTTTATTATTACTAACTCTAATATTATTATTATTATCGTTACTATTATCATTTTTTTGGTATGAAATTAAAGAAATTTCATTACCAAATCCGCAACCTTAAATGAAAGACGGGGATAATAGTTCAAATTTACAACCTGTTTTTAATGGCTTCTACTTGTGTGCTCATGTCATTAGCAAAATACAAAACTGATATTTAGCTTGCCTTTTACTAAGAAAATAGAAACGACGCTTAAGGATCTCTTGGATTGCTTGTTGTGGTTTTGTCGACACGAGGTTACTTCTAGATGAATACCTTCTCATTCCTACATCTCCAGATTTCGTAGAACATTCCCGTCGCTGTTGTTTTGATAAGAGATGTATGGTGTTTCGGTTTGTTTAACTTCGAGGAGCTAGTCATACAACCGACCATATGTGTGTGCTTAAAAGGAGATATGCATCCAATTCACAATCTGTTGTCGACTTCTTTTGCAAACACACAATCAAACAATATATGTTCTTGTGTTTCGAGTAGAAGCTCGGCATGTAGGGCATAGTGTATCAAGGGATAATATATATGCACCTATTTTTTGGAGGACCCGAAGGTTCTCTTGCACTATCAACCGGAGGAGGAATGAGTGTTTTGGAAAGTTGCTTGGGGTTCCAAACTAGCTTGGTCCATTTGATTCAATCCTCCTCTTGCATCGACCAATTGTAGCCTTTCCTTGTTCTATATGCATCTTCGGTAGAAATAATCTTGTTACCAGTAGCAATCTAATTTGGGGTTGAAATCCCACCAGCTCATCTTCTTTAAATAGTGGAAATGAATCTATCTCACTCATAATATGTCCTTTTTAGAGGCAATGGCCCGGACATGTTTGGCAATAAGTGCGTTGTTCCAGGTTACGAAGTTTTTAAGTCCTAGACCCCTTACTTCTTTGACAGGCATACTTGATCCCATGCTACAAATGGTCTTCTTGTATATGTGTCACTACCTATCAACAATAAATTTCTACACATAGCAATAACTCGCTTAATAATAGCATGGGGTATCACAAAGTTTGCACCCCAAAGCTATATACACCAATCGGAACACTATTAATCAATGTTATCCTCCCGAGTATTTGATAGGTGCTTGCTCGCCAAGTGCTAATTTTTCTAAGTATTTTCTCCACTAGTAGTTGGCAATCTGCAATCGATAGTATATTGCGTGCAATTGGGACCCCTAAATATTTGAAAGGAAGTTGTCCTTCCTTGAAACCAGTTAAGTTTAATAAGGCATTTTCCTCCATTTTCGAGGCTCCTACAATGATCATTTGTGACTTTTGCTTGATTAATCCGCATCCCTGAAGCTGCATCAAAGTTTTCAAAGGCACTAACAAAAGACTTGTTAGCTTTGCAAAACAGAAGGAGATCATCGAGCAAATGATAATTGACACAGTTTGAGTTCCCTGCATTTGGAGTGGTAGCTGAATTGAGCATATTGGATGTGTAGTTTTGTGTACCTATTGTAGGCCTCTATTACCAAAACAAATAGTTGGGGAGAGATTGGATCTCCCTACTCGAGCTCTCTGGTGCCCTTAAAGTAACCATGGGTATCTCTAATGAGAATAATGGAAAAGAAGGTCTGTTTTGAGACAAACCATAATCCGAGTGAATAAACCTTTGAGGGAATTTAAAACCCTTCAAAATATCTTCTACAAACCCATGTTGTACTTGAATCATATACTTTTTCGAGATCAATTTTCATGATGTATCTAGCTGGCCCCTCCTTCCTTGTGTATCCCCTAGTTAACTCTTGGCACAACATTACATTATGTACAAGTTCTCTACCAGGTACAAAAGCACGAGTGGGTTTTATCCACTAAATGGAAAAGCATAAGTTTCAACCTTAGACACATAAGCTTTGATATACATTTATACAGACACAGAACCATAGGCTATGGGTGCTGAAATCACTAGCTTCTTTTGGGCATGTAACTTAAGGAAGAAGCACCAGATTTGTATGGCATATTTGTTTGAGAATTTTGCCTGATTTGAAGAAATCAAGGACAACATTTGTAACCAACTCTCCCATTTCAAACTAGCACCTTTTGAAAAAACAGTTATTAAAACCATTAGGCCTATGGGAATTGCTATCAGGTATGCTTGAACATAACTTGCTTAACATCTTTAGCGAGTGAAGGGTAAGCAAAGAGATACTTGCTGTTCAATACTTAATGTGGAACCATATTAAAAAATCTCCCTGTTGCAAGGTGTGTGTTCCATTACATTGTGCCCAAGCATATTTTGGAAAAAAACAACCATGTGGTCGTTTACTACATCTCTTCCCTCTAGTCTTCCATCTAGGCTTTAGAGTGAATAGATAAATTGCATCCGTCTTCTCTGTTTAACGAAGCAGAAAACATCTTGGAACAATGATCTCCCAGTTAATCCAATATGCTTTTCTCTGTTGTTTCATTAAGTTACATGATGCCTGTAAGGCCTAAAATTATACAGATTATGGTGACATTTTCTTCTTCATGAAGTGTGTTATTTAGGGGTCCTTCATGACTTGCTTTTGGATCTCAACCAGTTTTTAGATAGAATCTACTTATTATGACGCACATTATAAAATGCCCTCCTATGTAGCTACTTGAGGGGGTGTCTTTAAGCTCTTTAGTTTTTCCACGATGAAGACTCGGACTCTGTAACTAGATTATTCCGAGGGTGAAGAGTACTTACCTTTTCTGTCCCTCTTGTCTTTCTTGTAGAATTCTTCCTTTGGCCTTTTATCCCATCTTTTGTGCTTCATCATTCTCTTGAAGCCTCTTGCAATAAGTGCCATGGGATCGCCTTCCGAGTCGGAGGAGCTCGGATTTGCTTCTTTGGATTCCGAGGCTTTTAGTGCTAAGTTCCTTTAGGTACGCCCTCAGCAACCTCCTCTTCTAGATGGATTTCGTGAGTGAGAAGCTTTCCAATGAGCTCGTCCGGCTTTAAGAGTGAGAGGTTTTGCGCTTCTTCTATCGCGAGTCACCTTGGGACCCCATCTTCTCTTAGGTAGACTTCGAGTATCTTTCTGCACATTTCCTCATGGGAAATCTTCTTACCCAGTGATTTGAGATTGTTGGTAATCTCGAGTAAATCGAATGAACATCCGAGTGATGTTCTCTTCGGCTCCATCTTGAAAAGCTCATATTTGTGAAGATACTGGCTTATCTTCGCTTGTTTGACCTGGCTAGTGCCTTCATAAGTGTTGACAAGGGTGTCCCACACTTCTTTTGCCGAGTCACGAGCGGACACTCGGTTGTATTCTTCCGAGCTAATGGCGCACATTAGAATGTTCATGGCCTTGAAGTTCTTCCTAAACTTCTCTGCTTCGCTCGGAGTAAACTCGGCCTTTGTTTTGGGAATGATTCTGAATTCCTCTATCTTCATTGGAATGTAGTTTCCTTGTTGTATGATTTCCCATACATCTTCGTCATGATCCATGAGGAAACATTCCATAAGTTTCTTCCAGTGCTCGAAGTTTGATCCTTTGAATTTTGGTGGCTCGCTGGAAGATCTTCCCTCGTTGAACTCTCCGTTGTTCTGAGCCATTTGATCTTTAGACCTTTGGATGGTTAGATCCTTTCCGAAAGGCTAGGCTCGATACCAATTGAAGGTTTGCTCCGGGAGAGTCCGAGTCACCCTGGAGGGGGTGAATAGGGTGATGGAGGATTTTCTCGAAATTCAAACTCTTTTGCCAAACAAGATACGAAGTGAATTCCGAGTCAAAAGCGAGTCGGAAAAGTATGGACTCGGAAATGCTGCTAAGAGTAAAGTGGCAAATTAAGCGAAGCTTTGAGACTCGTTTGAGTCTAGAATGAACTCGGAAGGAAAACACTTAGAGATTACGTGGAAACCCTCACTGGGGTAGAAAACCACGGACCGTGCTAATCCAAGCACGAAGTCAAATCCACTATTTTGAGTCCACAAAATACCGTGAACTGGTCGAACCCGAGTTGCTCCCTTAGACAACTCTTTACAAGTTTTCCTAGACTCGAAATTACCTTATCCGATCTAGTACTTCCTAGCTGAGATAACCCTTACAGCTAGGGACAACTAAGCCGAGTTAACCTTTACGACTTAGTCAAGGGACCTTACAGAGAGAGTAAGAAAGTGTTTGTAACTAAGTACAAGACCTAAGAACTCGAAAGTAATGAATTACGAGAATGAGAGTTGTAAGTAGAAGATTGAGATAAAATACAATGACTTTGCTCAAGTATGTGTATTATCAATAAGTTCGGCAATCTTCTAGTCTTGTGAGGTGGCTTCTATTTATAGATGACCAGGCGAGTAGCCGTTATCTTCATCTGTTGACTGAGAGTCCTTTGAGACCATTGACAAGGACTTTCCGAGTCACTCGAAAGTATCCGTTGTGAAATGAACGTTGGACAACGGTTTAACTTTCTTGGAAGTCCCAAAACCGTTGGCGGTGTCTTGAGGGATAAGGTGGAAACCATCGTTAAGCTTGGCGTTTCAGTTTTCCGGATTTGGAAATAGACAGCCACTGACACAATCTTCTGGACCGAGACGAGAGAAGATGAAATGCCATGTCTCGCTGGTGATTTGACGTTTTGAAGCTAGGTTACTTTTGTATTTCAAAAACGTATCCTCGTTTAAATAACCTACAAAAGTAAATCAATTTTGGTTCTCAAAGTATAAAATACTTTGGTCCAAGATTAGACACGAGATAATAAAATAATTAAAATAAGTAGACAACTAATTATCCGAGTCGAAACGAAATGGAATTTTCTATGTCTAATGTCCATGTAACTCAAAATTCCATCGAGCTAGTATGAGCAAAGAATCAAGTTATATAAAGAATATCGAGTGAGATAACTTGATATAGACTAAGCATGAATCAAACTAGAAGTACTGACTTCAGCAAGATAGAACAAAAAACATGAAGTCGGATCCGAGTGAGAAAAGACGAAATACTAGTCTATTCAACATGTGATAAATCCGAGTGATGAGAGACTCGGAACGGGGTGAGATACGCAGATCGGTTTTACGAGTTACTCAAGGATAAGCACGAAATACATGAAGTAAAAGCTATATCACTTATAGAAGATATCGTATCACTCGGAAAAGTTTCTAAGATACGAGAGAATTCCTTGGAATCAAAACTCTATAAGTACGAAATTGTTATACCTGATTCCTTTTATGCAACTCGGAAAAGTATTGAGCGAGTGTCACGAGTCTTCAATCTCCCCTTTTTAATGAAAGGCATTCCATACTTAGACAAAAACTTTGTTAGTGAAAAAGATCCGATTCCGAGTAGTTGCGCATGAGATGAGATGAGTGAGACATACTTAATGTATCGAGCATAAAGTAAAGTATGCTTTATCAAGGAATTAATGTTAACTTAGAAAAGCATGCTAACAATAATGAACTCAGAAATTAATAATGAAATGCATTAGTCCATTAAAGTTAAAAAATATATACAAAAGGAGGGAAAAACTCCCCTAAACAAGACAAAAAGTTTTTCGACTCTATTTCTCCCCCTTGCCTTTCAGCAAAAACAACAACAAAAAGAAGGGAAGAAAAGAACAAGTAGTACAACTTTGATGTCCGAACAAAAGAAAGAAGTAGAAATCTCTCGGAAAGAAAAAGAATCGCGAGACTTTGGCATTGTGACACAATGCATGGCGCCTACGAGGGAGAGGGGATTTCGAGTGGAAGCGGAGGGGTTGGAGGTGCGCCGGCGCTAGTAAGATCTTGACGATGTGCTTGATCGTCAAGGGCTCAGCTCCGAGTGGCTGACCCGAACGAGTGGATCGAGGGTTCCTCCCTGTGAACCTCGGTAGCCGGAGGGGCTGCTCGGTCGACCCGCCGGTGTAGCTAGGTCTTCGACCCACCCGGACTCACTGTCCGAGTCGAGTACTTGCTATCCGAGCTTATGGAGTAGTCCGACCCTCAGCCAGTTCCCACTGCTTCTTCCTTGTATTCCTCCCCTTGGCCGGATGGAGCTGCCTCGGCCGCGAGCTCCTCGGCGTTTGTTGCGTCTGCATCCGTAGCTTCTTCTTCGTCTTCTTCCCGCTGTCCGAGGAGGTCGGACTCGGGCTCGAAGACGCTTCGGACGCGTCTCGAGTCACCATGGTCCTGAGCCACCTTGGACCTTCTCTCTTTGAGGAGCTCGACCAGCTCCTTCTGCTCCTTCACTAGCTCCCTCATCTCAAGAACTAGAGACTACTTGCTCTCGGATTTGGGATTGGGCGGTCTTTTGGTTGATGTTCATATTTTGGAGGAGAAGTTTGAAAGACCGGAGCGTGTCCTGGAAAGCAGAGGACACGGAGCTGATTTTGTTCATAAAAGCGGGGACAAAAGAGCAGAGAGAGATTTGGAGGCACCTGAGGTGGAGGCATCAACAGGTGGAGAGGGAGAGAGAGAGAGGGGTTGATTTCGAGTGCGAGGCGGAGAAGGAGGCCTCGGCTACGAGTTATGCACCCGGACACCAAGTTCGGTTTCCGGTATCCGTACCCTCGAAGTTCCTTGTTGCCGACAATAACGGCGGCCTCGGACACGGCGTTTGGGTCCGAGGGGAGAGGAACTTGGAATTGTTTGAAGACAAGGGTGAGAAGAGCACCGAATGGAAGGGAGGCGTTCTTCTTGGATTGGAGTTGAGCTGGCACAGCTGCCATCCGCTTCAATTATGGAGGGGAAGAGGTCTACTTCGTAACCCTCAAGAATGTCAAAAAGAGCTTTGAGGTGCTTGGAGTTGGGGTTCTCCTTGCTGGAATGCTTGAGAGAAAAAGGTTATCATCGGCAGGAAGCACGAAGGCGTGCTTCGACTTCAGCTGTGTCACCAAAAAGTTCTTCCAGGACCTAGGGAACTCTTTGGCGTACTTTTCAAAGAAGTCGTCGGCGACTTCGGTGAAAGGAATGGGGTTGCTTGTTCAAGAAGAGAGAAGACCTTGAACAGGCGGTGGAGGAGAGAGGTGTTTATTTGAACAGTGATATTCGAACCGGGAGGTTAGAACATTTTTGAGGAGGTGAGGTGAGTGTAGAACTCGAAATGAGTTCGGGATAGATGAACTCGCTGAAGCACATAAAGTTGTATACGCCGATGGTTTGAATGTGAGCCAACCAAGAAAATTTGGTTGTAGGAAAGAATTTGTCGTCCAGCGCAAGGTCTTTGGGTGACAATGGGTTTGGAGGGGTTGAGCTTTACGGAGTTTTGGTGCAAGGCTTTTTGGTAGAGGAGGAGACACTGGAAGTCGGGATGGTTACCTCTTTTAGGCATTTTGAAGGAAGGAAGAAAGGATGAAACTTTTGAAGAAAAGAGAGGAAGAGGTAGATAAGAGCAAATGAAAAAGAGTAGAAGAAAGGAATGAGAGCGATCGAACTTACTTGAGATGGCCTTTTCATCGCTTGAAGAAGTTCAAAGATCACTATGTACGTAGAAATCTTCCGCGAAAAGTTTCGTTTGAGAGAGATGAAATGTAGAGTATCGATATGAAGATGAATAGGCGCTATTTATAGAAAAGAAACGCGCTCGTCAACTATCCGTTAAGTATAACTCCGTTCGACTCGGCTTGTCCATCGGTCATCGAAGACCGGTGTGACGGTTCTCTTCAACGGTTAGAGATCCACGACTATCGTCCGATCACGGTGCTCGAGAGAGAGAGAGAAAAAGATTTTGAAAATATATTCCAAAACTCTCCACTACTCTAGAGATAATTTCGGAAAATTTGAAGTCCAAATTTTTCTCTACGTCTAAGTATGACTCGGATTGGGTTACGAGTGACTCGAAACAAGAAATAACTACTAACCCGAGTATCACTGAATCAAGCTGAGCTAATGGTTATTGATAATTTGAAAACACATAGCACATAATCATGCATTTAACATACCAAACTCATTTCGAATGAAACAAAATTAATCTTCACCAAGAGGCTTAGTAAAGATATCGGCTAGTTAAAGATTAGTAGGAATGAACTCAAGTTCAATGTCACCTTTTTACGAGTGGTCTCATAGGAGGTGATATCCGACCTCAATATGCTTTGTCTTCGAGTCTTTGGATTGGATTCTTGGTGATGCTGATTGCACTTTGATTGTCACACTTGATTGGTATTGATTTGAAGGACAGGTCCAAGATCTTTCAAGTGTTGCTTTATCCATAGAATCCGAGCGCAACAAGCTCCAGCTGCAATATACTCAGCTTCAGCGGTTGATAGAGCTACTGAGTTACGCTTCTTTGAGTGCCGAGGATATTAGGGATTGACCCAGAAATTGGCAAGCTCCGAATTGCTCTTTCGATCAACTTTGTATCCAGCGTAGTCTGCGTCTAAGTATCCGGTGAGAGTCGGTTACGAGTCTTTGGACTACCATAGACCTAAATTCTAAGTACCTGCAAGATATCTGAATATTCTCTTCACCGCAGTGAGATGTGATTCTTTTGGATTAGCTTGAAATTTTGCGCATAGACACACACTGAACATTATATATGGCCGGCTGGAAGTAAGATATAGTAAAGATCCAATCATACCTCTATAGAGTTTCGATCTATTGCTTTACCTTTCTCATCCGAGTCAAGCTTTATACTCGCTGCTCATAGGTGTAGATGCGTGTTTTGCATCTTGAAGTTTGTATTTCTTCAGCAGCTCCTTCGTATACTTAGATTGATGGACATAGATCCCATCTTTGTCTTGTTTGATTTGTAAACCAAGGAAGAAATTGAGTTCTCCCATCATACTCATTTGGAATTCCTGACTCATCAACTCGAGAAAATTCTCGGCACGAAATTCATTAGTAACACTCGAAGATAATATCATCAACTTAGATTTGAACAATAAGCACATATTTTCCTTTGGTTTTTATAAAGAGAGTCTTATCGATTTGACCTCTTTTAAAATCATTTTGGACCAGAAGCTACTCGAGTCTTTCATACCAAGCTCGAGGGGCTTGTTTAAGACCATAGAGTGCCTTTTGAAGTTTGAAAACATGATTTGGAAATTCTGAGTTTTCAAAACCAAGAGGTCTGCTCAACATAGACTTCCTCTTCAATAAAACCATTGAGAAAAGCACACTTAACATCCATTTGATATAATTTAATATGCACTGCTTGGATGCAAATGCCAACAGAATTCTAATAGCTTCGATTCGGCAACAGGTGCAAATGTTTCCCCACAATCAATTCCTTCTTCTTGATTGTATCCTTGAGCCACAAGTCTAGCCTTGTTTTTGACTACCACTCCACCCTTATCCAGTTTGTTTTTGAAAACCCATTTGGTTCCTATAGCTGGGTGGTCGGAAGGTTGGTTGGTCGAGTCCATACTTGGTTTCTTTCGAATTGATTGAGTTCCTCTTGCATGGCCTCTACCCATTCGGGTTCGTTAAGGGCTTCTAATACATTTACGGGTTCGAGTTAATGAGATGAATGCGGTGAATGCACATAGATTTTGAAGAGAGGAACGAGTTCTTACCCCACTTGTTGATATCGAAATTATATTTTCTAGTGGATGACTAGAAGTAAAATTGAATGCTTGACCGGTTCTACGATTCACGAGATTTGTGGGCTGAACTGCTTGATCTTCGAAGCTTGTTACGAGTGATCTTCTTCATTGGCTTGTTCGTTACGAGTGAGCTCTTGAGTTGTCTCATTCCGAGTCACTTCGTTATGAGTGACCTCATTTTGAGCCGGTTGAGTCCGACTCTTTGTGGGTTCGGCTTCATCATCATCTCTCTCGAGCTTCAATTTCGAGTATGAAGACTCGCTTGGTTTCTCCTGTTCAAGCTCATCAAATACAACGTGGATACTCTCTTCCACTTTGTTAGTTTTCTTATTGAAAATACGATAAGCTTTCTTTGTGAGAGGAGTAACCTAGAAAAATACCTTCATCCGACCGAGCATCAAACTTGGTCGGGTGATCCTTACCATTGTTGTGAACGAAGCACTTACATCCAAATGGTCGGAAGTAGGAAATATTTGGTTTCTTCCCCTTGTAGAGCTCGTAAGGTGTTTTCTTCAATATGGGTCTAATAAGACATCTATTCAAAGTATAGTTGGCCGTATTGATCTGCCTCGCCCGGAAATAGTAAGGCAACTTGTGCTCAATCATCATCGTCCTTGCTATTTCTTCAAGGGTTTTGTTCTTTCTCTCTACTACTCCATTCTGTTGAGGAGTTCTAGGTGCTTGAAAAGTTGTGAGAGATTCCATTTCTATCACGGAACTTTGAGAATTCCGAGTAGTCGAACTCCCTTCCACTGGTCGGTTCGAATCCTTTGGATCCGAGTCCGAGACTCAACTTGGATTTTTCTGCAGAGCTTGCTAAACTCCTTGAAAGCTTCATTTTTGTGCTTAAGAAAACACACCCAGGTAAATCGTGAATAATCATCAATAATAACAAGTATGTACGATTTACCTCCAATGCTCTTAACGGGATTTCACCACATAAGTCCATATGCAGTAGCTCAAGTAGTTTGGATGTGGAAGCTGTCTTCGAGAGATTTGAATGAAGATCTAACTTGTTTCCCTCTTACGTATGCTTCACAAACTTTATCTTTCTCAAAAACACGATTAGGTAAACCCCTAACCGGACCATGAGATGCTAATTTTTTGATAGTATGCATGCTAATATGACCTAATCTACGATGCTATGACCATGATTCATCATGAAGAGATGCTTTTAAGCAAGACATATTCGACTTGGGTCGAAAGAGAAATGATATAGGTGTTACCGATCTCTTACCTGACAGCTTGATCTCTTTGGTAGTGACATCGAAATGTAGCGGTTGGTGCGAGTAAATGTTACCTCTTGACCTTTATCACATAGTTGAGAGATGCTTGAGCAGATTGTACTTTAATCCTTTGACAAGGTAGACTGGACTGACCAGATTGCTTCCTTTTCCAATCTTGCTAATCCCAACTATCTTGCCTTTGCTATCATCTCCAAATGTGACCTTTCCTCCTTTATGTTTTCCAACTCGAGAAAGAGTCCTGCATCTCTGACATGTGGCGTGAACATCCACTTGTCAAGGTACTAGTGTCCTTTTGATCTTTTACGAGTGACCTGCAAAATAGAGAGAATCTAACCCTTCTCACTTCCTCTAACGAACCCGAGTAGCATTCCTTACTTGTGGTCCTTTTTGAGGAAGAAGGTGTTTTGGAACCCAGATTTGAATGACTTTGGGTTTTGTCCGATTCTGAGTCTTCCTCTCGAGAACGCGAGTGTGTGTCTCTTTGTTTTTGAAACAGGAGAAAATGGTTTCTTTTTGTAAACGAGTTCGGGCTTAGTCCTCCCTTCATTTACGTGAATGGGACCATGCTCAGCTTTCTTGAACTTTACGAGTTACGGAATCCTTTTGAATAACTCCGAGTAGGAATTGGATTCCTCCTCTTTGTTGTAACCAAGACCTTCTTTTCAAAAAGAGACACATTGTGATCCTAAGAGCATGTCAAGGTTTTTCGACCTTGAGTGAATTTTAAAATCGGATCTTGAGACTCAATGAGCTTACGCTTGAGTTGCTCATTTTCTTTCTGAGTAACTCGGACTCGGTCTCATTAGATTGAGCACTAGTCTTGAGTTCTCCGAGCGTAAGTCTCGGTTTTTCTAATTCATTTTTAAAGGATATGCTCTCGAAGAAATTGACTCAAGTTGTTCTTTGAATTGAGAAGAATCGAATTGGACTTTTCTTCCAAAGTAAAAATGTACTTAGCTAAATCGACTTTGGAGAATTTGAGGAAATAATCAATTACCTCTTGATGATTAGTTTCCTCATTGTCCGAGTCCGAGTCGACTCTCTTTCGGCTTCCGAGTCGAGATTGCCATCGGACACTTCGAGTCGTCCGAGTCTTCGTCATCTTCGATGAGTCCTCATCGCTCCATGTTGCCATCATGGCCTTCTTCTTCTTTCTGTCCCTTTTTCTTTTTGGACAATCTTTGACTATGTGGTCTTTGCTGCCACACTCAAAATATCTAGAATTCTTAGATAAAGATAACTTTGAGGGTGAAGAGTACTTACCTTTTCTATCCCTCTTGTCTTTCTTGTAGAATTCTTCCTTTGGCCTTTTATCCCATCTTTTGTGCTTCATCATTCTCTTGAAGCCTCTTGCAATGAGTGCCATGGGATCGCCTTCGAGTCGGAGGAGCTCGGATTTGCTTCTTTGGATTACGAGGCTTTTAGTGCTAAGTTCCTTTTGGTACTTGTCCTCGGCATCCTTCTCTTGTAGATGGATTTCGTGAGTGAGAAGCTTTCCGATGAGCTCGTCCGGCTTTAAGAGTGAGAGGTTCCGACTTCCTCTATCGCGGTCACCTTGGGACCCCGTCTTCTCTTGGGTAGACTTCGAGTATCTTTCTGCACATTTCCTCGTGGGAAATCTTCTTACCCAGTGATTTGAGATTGTTGGTAATCTCGGTAAATCGAATAAACATCCGAGTGATGTTCTCTTCGGCTCCATCTTGAAAAGCTCATATTTGTGAAGATACTGGCTTATCTTCGCTTGTCCGACCTGCTAGTGCCTTCATAAGTGTTGACAAAGGTGTCCCATACTTCTTTTACTGAGTCCCAGGCAGACACTCGGTTGTATTCTTCGAGCTAATGGCGCACATTAGAATGTTCATGGCCTTGAAGTTCTTCCCGAACTTCTCGCTTCGCTTGGAGTAAACTCGGCCTTTGTTTTGGGAATGATTCTGAATTCCTCTATCTTCATTGGAATGTAGTTTCCTTGTTGTATGATTTCCCATACATCTTCGTCATGATCCATGAGGAAACATTCCATAAGTTTCTTCCGAGTGCCCGAAGTTTGATCGTTTGAATTTTGGTGGCCTGCTGGAAGGTCTTCCCTCGTTGAACCCTCCGTTGTTCCGAGCCATTTGATCTTTAGACCTTTGGATGGTTAGATCCTTTCGAAAGGCTAGGCTCGATACCAATTGAAGGTTTGCTCTGGGAGAGTCCGAGTCACCCTAGAGGGGGTGAATAGGGTGATGGAGGATTTTCTCCGAAATTCAAACTCTTTTGCCAAACAAGATACGAAGTGAATTCCGAGTCAAAAATAGAGTCGGAAAAGTATGGACTCGAAATGCTTGCTAAGAGTAAAGTGGCAAATTAAACTGAAGCTTTGAGACTGTTTGAGTCTAGAATGAACTCGGAAGGAAAACACTTAGAGATTACGTGGAAACCCTCCTGGGGTAGAAAACCGGGGACCGTGCTAATCCAAGCACGAAGTTAAATCCACTATTTTGAGTCCACAAAATACCGTGAACCGATCGAACCCGAGTTTCTCCCTTAGACAACTCTTTATAAGTTTTCCTAGACTCAAAAATTCCCTTATTTGGTCTAGTACTTCCTAGCTGAGATAAACCTTACAGTTAGGGACAACTAAGCTGAGTTAACTTTTACAGTTTAGTTAAGGGACCTTACAGAGAGAGTAAGAAAGTGTTTGTAACTAAGTACAAGACCTTACAACTCGAAAGTAATGAATTACGAGAATGGGAGTTGTAAGTACAAGATTGAGATAAAATACAATGACTTTGCTCAAGTATGTGTATTATCAATAAGTTCGGAAATCTTCTAGTCTTGTGAGGTGGCTTCTATTTATAGATGACCGGGCGAGTAGCCGTTATCTTCATCTGCTGACCGAGAGTCCTTTGAGACCATTGACAAGGACTTTCCGAGTCACTCGAAAGTATTCGTTGTGAAATGAACGTTGGACAACGGTTTAACTTTCTTGGAAGTCCCAAAACCATTGGAGGTGTCTTAAGGGATAAGGTAGAAACCACCGTTAAGCTTGGCTTTTCAGTTTTCCAGATTTGGAAACAGACGGCCCTAACACAATCTTCTGGAACCGAGACAGAGAAGATGAAATGGCATGTCTCGCTGGTGATTTGACGTTTTGAAGCCGGTTACTTTTGTATTTCGAAAAACGTATCCTCGTTTGAATAACCTACAAAAGTAAATCAATTTTGGTTCTCAAAGTATAAAATACTTTGGTCCAAGATTAGACACGAGATAATAAAATAATTAAAATAAGTAGACAACTAATTATCCGAGTCGAAACGATATGAAATTTTCGAGTCTAATGTCCATGTAACTCAAAATTCGAGCAGAGCTAGTATGAGCAAAGAATCAAGTTATATAAAGAATATCGAGTGAGATAACTTGATATAGACTAAGCATGAAGCAAACTAGAAGTACTGACTTCAAGCAAGATAGAACAAAAAACATGAAGTCGGATTTGAGTGAGAAAAGACGAAATACTAGTCTATTCAACATGCGATAAATCGAGTGATGAGAGACTCGTAACAGGGTGAGATACCCGGATCGGTTTTACGAGTTACTCAAGGATAAGCACGAAATATATAAAGTAAAAGCTATATCACTTAGAGAAGATATCATATCACTCGAGAAAAGTTTCTAAGATACGAGAGAATTCCTTGGAATCAAAACTCTATAAGTACGAAATTGTTATACTCGATTCCTTTTGTGCAACTTAGAAAAGTATTGAGCGAGTGTCCGAGTCTTCATGGTTGACTCAAAAACACACACTTATTTATCTTCTCACTTTGATGTTTCGAGTCACTCAAACATCAGTCAGATGTATCGTATGTTCAAACAATCATTCTAACACTTTTTATTTGAGTTCGATCTGCATACTTTGAAGTAAAGTGAATTACGAGTGTTAATTCATCTTTCTAAGTCGAGTATGTTTGTTTGAGAATTATATGTCCGGATCAAGTGCTTATACTCCGATGTTTTCACTCTTATAACTTGATCTTTCTTAGGAGTAACTCGATGGAATTTGAGTATAATGAATATTAAACTTAGAAAATTCCACTCTTCTAGGCTCGAGATAATTATGCACCGAATTATCATAATTAAATTATTATCTATGCCTATTCTTGGACCAAAGTGTTTTATACTTTGAGAACCAAATTGATTTACTTTTACAGAGTTATTCAAAGGAGGCTATTTTATTTTTGAATTACAAAAGTAACCAGACTTCAAGCTGTCAATCACCAATAGACAAGGTTTTTCTACTTTTGAACAAGGCTCGGACGCCGTGTTAGGTTAGTCTGTTTCCAAAGCTGGAAAACTTCAACGCTAAGCTCAATGGTGGTTTCCACCCTACTTTTCGAGACAACACCAGTTGATTGGAGCTCCCTTGGAAGTCAAGAGCTATTGCACAACGTTCACATCTCAACGGATCTTTTCTAAGCGACTCAAAAGAACCGTTACAACGGTCAAGAAGGACTTTTGTTCGAAATCAGTCACAACGGCTAATATGCTTGGTCATATATAAATAGAAGCCATCTCTCAAGACTTAAAGATTGTTGGAATTATTGTTGAAATACATTACTTAAGCAAAAGTCATTGTTTTCATATTCAATCTTCTATTTACAACTTACGACTTGTAATTCATACTTTACGAGTTGTTAAGTCTTGTAATCGGTTATATACTTTCTCTTACTTTCTGAGTAAGGTCCCTTGATTGAGCTATAAGGGTTAACTCAGCTTAGTTGTCCCTAACTGTAAAGGTTACCTCGGTTAGGAAGTACTAGATCAGGTAAGAGAATTTTTGAGTCTACGAAAACTCTGTAAGGAATTGTTTAAGGGAGCAATTCGGTTGAGTCGATCTCGTTGTATTTTGTGGATTCAAAATAGTGGATTTGACTTGGTGCTTGGACTAGCATCGTCCGTGGTTTTCTGCCCCAGGAGGGTTTCCACATATCTCCGAGTTTACACTTTTATGAGTCCAATCTAGACTCGGATTGCCGTATTCATTTCTTGCAAGATTAAATCTTCCAAGTTTGTTAAAATTTCCTCATCACCTATTCATCCCCCTCTAGGGTGACTAAGACTCTCTAAGAGCAAACCTTCAATTAGTACCAGAGCCTAGCCTTTCGGAAAGGATCTAACAATCCAAAAGTCTAAAGATCGGATGGTTCGGAACAACGAAGAGTTCGATGGAGGAAGATCTTCCAACATACCACCTAAGTTCAAAAGATCCAATTTCGTGCACTTGGAAGAAGCTAATGGAATGCTTTCTGCTGGACAATGATGAAGAATTTTGGAACATCATACAAGAAGGCAATTACATTCCAATGAAGATGGAAGATACAAGACCTGTACCTAAGCCGAAGTTTGAGTACACCAATAAAGAGTCGAAAAGTTCGAAAGAACTTTAAAGCGATGAACATTCGATGTGTGCTATCGGCTTAGAAGAATAAAACAGAGTGTCAGCTTGTGACACAACTAAAGATGTGTGGGACACTCTTGTCAACACATATGAAGGAACTAGCCAAGTGAGACAAGCGAAGATAAGTCAATATCTTCACAAATATGAGTCTGTTCAAGATGGAGCCGGAAGAAACATCATTCGGATGTTTATACGCTTCACCGAGATTACAAACAATCTCAAATCTCTGGGTAGAAAGATTTCCCATGAAGAAATGTGCGAGAAAAATTCTAAGAAGTGTACCCAAGAGAAGATGGGGTCCCAAGGTGACATCCATCGAGGAAGCTCGGAACCTTTCTTAGCTAAAGCCGGACGAACCGATTGGGAAGCTAGTTACCCATGAAATCCATCTGGAAGAAGAGGATGCCGAGGTCGGCAATAAAAAGAACATTGAGCTAAAAGCCTCGAGAGCGAGAGGAGAAAATCCGAGTTCCTCAAATTCAGAAGAAGATCCCATGGCACTCATTGCTCGAGGCTTCAAAAGAATGATGAAACACAAGAAATGGAAGAAGAGGCCAAGGGAAGAGTACTACAAGAAAGATAAGAAGGACAGAAAAGGTAAACATTCCTCCCCTTCAAAGTTATCTTTAATTAAGAACTCTTGTCTGTTTTGAATGTGGCAGCAAAGATCATATAGTCAAAGACTCGTCCAAGGAGAAAGAGGGACGAGAAAGAAGAAGAAGACTATGATGGCCACATGGAGTGATGAAGACTCGTCCGAAGAAGATGAAGACTCGGACGACTCAAAGTGTCCGATGGCACTATCAAACTTAAAAGCCGAACCCGAGTCGGATTGGGACAACTCGGACACTAAGGAGACAAATCCTCGGGAGGTAATTGAATACATTCTCAAGTTCTCCAAAGTTGATTTAGCTAAATATATTTACACTTTGGAACAAAAGTCCAATTCCGATTCTTCTCAATTTAAAGAACAATTTGAGTCTCTCACTTCGAGAGCATTGGTTTGAAAAATGAATTGGAAAAACCGAGACTTATTCTAAGAGAACTCAAGACCAGTACTCAAACTAATGAGATTGAGTCCGAGTCACTCGAAGAGAAAATGAGCATCTAAAAGAAAGCTTAATGAGTCTTAAGAGCTTGTTTTGAAACTTACTCAAGGTCGGAAAAACCTTGACATGCTTTTAGGCTCTCAATGTGTCTCCTTTAGGAAAGAAGGACTTGGTTTTAACAAAGAGGAAGAATCTAATTCTTACTCAAATCTTTTCGAAAAGGATTCCGAACCGTGAAATTCAAGAAGGCTAACCATGGTCGTATTCATAAACATGAAAGGAGGACTAAACCCGGATCAGTTTTTAGGAGAAAACCTTCTCCACCCTTTTATAAAAGAAAAGATTCTCAAAAGAAAGAGACACAAACTCTGTTTTTAAAAGGAAGACTCAAAATCGGACCAAACCCAAAGTTATTCAAATCTAGGTTCCCAAGAGTCTTCTTCCTCAAAAAGGACCACAGTAAAGGGAGTTACTTGGGTTCATTAGAGGAAGTGAGAAGGGTTTGTGTGTTTCGACTTGTAGGTAACTCGAGAAAAGACAAAAAGGTCATTGGTACCTAGACAGTGGATGCTCATGCCACATGTCGGAGATTCAAAACTCTTTTCCGAGTTGGAAGATTACAAAGGAGGCAAAGTCACTTTTGGAGATGACAGTAAGGGCAAGATAGTTGGAATAGGGAAGATTGGGAAAGGAGATAACATGGTCAGCCAAGTCTATCTTGTCAAAGGATTAAAGTACAATCTACTCAGCATCTCTCAATTGTGTGACAAAGGTCAAGAGGTAAGGTTCACTCGGACAAATTGCTATATTTCGATGCAACCACCAAAGAGACTAAGCTCTCAAATAAGAGATCGGGTAATACCTACACTATTCCTCTTTCGATCCAAGTCAGAATTTATCTTGTTTTAAAGCATTATTGCATGATGATTCTTGGACATGGCATCATAGACTAGGTCATGTTATCATGCATACTATCAAAAAGCTTGTATCTCATGGTTTAGTCGGAGGCTTACCTAACTATGCATTTAAGAAAGATAAAATTTGTGAAGCATGCACAAAAGGGAAACAGGTCGGATCATCATTCAAATGTGTAACACCCCAAAACACCTCCCAGGAGTATTACATCACCGAGTTCCTTAAAGGAACTCCCAAGGCTCTTTTTGGTGTCGGTTTTGCTGTCTAAACTCAACTAAAAAATAATAAGGGTGGTTTTCCAAAAGAACTAGAGATTTCCTAAAAATTCGGCAGAGTTATGTTTGTAATGTGGACTAACCCTTAGGCTTAGAGCCCCAAAACCCTGCATAAAACGCATAATAAAACTCAACGAGCCACACGCTCGGAGTATACAACTCAACGGCCACACACCGGAGTCCAACCAATCATGCGACAAACTTAAAATGATCTAAATGGTTCATGGTACATTGGGTACAAACTGTATGAACTGAATTACAAGGTATAATACTAGGAAATATAAGAAATGCACATCCGTAACTCGAATCACTCAACAAGCGACAAACGAGCAACCAACAAAGTCCAGAATAAGCTAAGTACCGCACACATCTCCCGAGAATACACCTGCAACGGTGGGGGAAAGGGGAAATTTGTGGGGGTGAGCAATAAACCACGGGCTCACCAAAGTCTTACACCCTTAAAATGGAAATTCTTTACACATACTACTCATACTAATGAAATTGGTAAAAACGTAATAACATAATACAAAATCTAGATACTTTCAATGAAATCTCTTGCAACGTAAATATCATGACTTTTTAATCATTTAAAAGCACAATTTCACATTCATGAACAATTTTTTTGGGACTGAATTAACTTTCAACAAGGTGGGGCAACCACCTACACTTTCTTTCAAAGGCTTTGAATAAGAAACCGAATCATTTCTACTAAATCACTTTTCATGAATCAATTTCAATGAATCTCTTTTGGTGAATCACTTCCCAGGTTGGGGACTCGAACTAGCACTTCACAATTTCTCATAGTTTCTTTGGGCGCGACCCCAAATAAAAGGCTCCGGGACCTATCTAGGAAGATTCCAATCGGGCATCCTACTACACAGGACCCCTAGCTAGCCGCCCCTAGCTAGAATCCTTCCTTGTGCTAAACGATCCGAGCAAAGTCGATTCATAACAGTTCCTTTAACACGTTCACTTATCAAGCTTGTTTCAAACATTATTCTCAAATCAATTTATCATTGTAGAAGGCATGACACACGTGTCACCCTTCTAAATTAATTTTCTCAATCGGTTTCACTTCTTATAGAACACATTTCAAGTTCAAAAGCATTTCTAAAGAATCATACACAAGTATCATTTTTCGTAAACATTTGAACTCTTTTTAAAACTAACTTTCAAGCATTATTTAGAAGCAATCATTTCACGTAAAATACAAAACTCTTCTCGTAGCTACTTTTGAACATCACGTAAGGCAATCGCTTAACACGGATAGCCACCATTCACTGCAAGCAGTCATTCTCAATTCTTTTCCAACTATGCCTTTCTCAATCCATCACTTTAGTATGATTAATTTCCGTTTTACGAGCCACAATAACCACAAGCGGACATCACCTAATTCAATGCCCCAACTTCTCACAATTCTCTGTCTTTATTTCAATTCCTCATTCTATGTCTCTACTTGGTAAATTCACTTCGTTTGCTTATGTCTCAACTTCTCACAACTCCTTGTCTTTGCTTCAATCCTTCATTCTAGGTCTCCACTTGGTGAATTCACTTCGTTTGCTTATGTCTCAACTTCTCAAAACTCCCTGTCTTATCTTCAATTTTTCATTCTAGGTCTCTACTTTATAAATCAACTTCCTTTTTCTAAGCTTATCTTCCCACTTAATTTCAGCTCAAGGCTTAGGTAGATTCTAAACTCAACTGAACCTTACCATATGTCTCTTTCTTATTAGTCTACTCTCGTTCGTCCAACCTTAATTATATAACTCTTAATCACTTTTCATTACTCGGTTTCCGTTAGCTTTTCTTATCTTCACGCTAGTTCAACCTCGAGGATTAAAATATACTTCGAACTTAATGGACCCGACAATCACCCATTTCTCATTCCCATGTCTCAATTGTACATCCATCAACATGAATTCACATTCCTCTTTATACTTCACTCATTATTTCCCGATGTTAGCAATCATCTCTTAATGCCGTATACTTAATAAATCTCTAAGGCTCAATCCGAAATATTAATTCATAATTTATGACCAAACCATAACACGTTCATCCCCAAGTGACTAAATCCTCGATATGACTCACTACACCCAAGTAGCTTGACTTCGTCCGAGTTCCGGTTTTCAATTCGAGCCTAACAACTACCAATTCCCCGAAGACTCCTAATTCCACTTTCAGCGAACTACTAAATTCGTTTACTCACACACATATTCAATATTCACAACACAGTTCAATAATCACAAAAATTCATTTGGGTTTCGAAAGTACTAACAGTTTAGAGTATAAGACTACCCACCTCGAATTCTAATGTTTTTGATAATTGCTTCTATCTGCGTTTCTTGCCTAAACCATAGTGTTTCTTGCTTCCTCTGCTCTCATCGCTCTCTGTCTCTGCTCCGGGTTCTTCTCCCGCCTCTCGTTCTGTCCCGACCCCTCACTCCTTTCTTTACTCACCGGTTGTTACCCTCGAGCCCTCTGTCCCTCGCGCCTTGCTTTTTCTCCTTTGCTCTGTTTCGGTCCGCTCTTCTCCCTTCCTTCGCTCACCGGCCGCAACGTTCTCGCAGTTTAGGCGGCCACCGCCCTCGTTGGGTCTCACGCTCGCACTCTCTCTCTCTCGCTCTGTTCTCTAGCTTGCTATGTTTCGCCCTCGCTTGATCTCCCTTCTCTCGTTTTCCGTGTTTTGATTTCGCTCCTCATTTCTTTCGCTCCCTCTTTCCTTTTCCTTCGTTCGCCGTTTGTCTTCGGGCACGGCGAGCCCGCCGATTGCTAGTTTTCGGCATCCTCTTGCTCCCGCTCCCACTCGCTCTTCCTCTCTTTCCCGGTTCCCCCTCTCGCTTTTCCCCTTTCTTTTCCTCTGCTCGGGCCCCGAGCCTTCTTCTTTGGTTCCCTCATTCTTCACCGACTAACTGCGTCGGTCTATCATCCTTATTGGACCCCCAATTTTCCTCTCTAATCCATTTGGTTTAAGAATAATACTAATCCCCTTTGTTTTCTTTCTTTTATTTCCCTTGCTCATTTTTCCTTTTCTTCCGCCAAGCATTGTGATAACTAAACCCCCATACGTAGCATACATAGTCCCAGGTTTTTATTTAGCTAATCCGAGCGAAAAAGTTCGAGGAAGGGATTAATATGTTCTACTAATTATAGTTATGCGATAATAATAATTCACTCAATTAGTTTTATGAATATCTAACCACGTATAAAATTTGATCATTGGACCTACTCTATTTTAATTAAGGCTAAATAATTAACTTTAACTGGTATAACTACCTAACCCAAAATTACGGGTCTTACAAAATCTCTCAAAACTATTTCCACATCCAAAGTGCTTGAAATGTTGCATATGGATTTATGTGGTGAAATCCAAGTAAATAGTCTCGGAGGTAAATCATATGTACTTGTGATTGTTGATGACTACTCACAATTTACCCGGGTTTTTCTTTTTCTTAAGCATAAAAATGAAGCTTTCAAAGAGTTCAACAAGCTCTACAGGAAAATTCAAGTAGAGTATCAAACTAAGATTAGCAAAATTCGAACCGACCATGGAAGGGAGTTCGAGTACTTAGAATTTGCAAAGTTTTACGATAAGAATGGTATCTCTTACAACTTCTCAGCACCTAGAACTCCTCAACAGAATGGAGTAGTGGAGAGAAAGAACCGAACTCTTGAAGAAATAGGAAGGACAATGATGATTGAACATGACTCGCCTTACTATTTACGGGCCGAGGTAGTCAACACAGACAAACTACACACTCGAACAAATGCCTCATCGGACCCATTTTGAAGAAAACTCCATACGAGCTCTACAAGGTAAAGAAACCCAATATCTCATACTTTAAACCCTTCGGATGTAAGTGCTATGTTCACAATAATGGTAAGGATCACCTAATCAAGTTTGATGCTCGGTCGGATAAAGGTATCTTTCTTGGTTATTCATCTCATAGTAAAGCATATCGTATTTTCAATAAAAGAACTAACAAAGTGGAAGAAAGCATCCATGTTGTGTTTGATGAGATTGATCAAGGAAAACCAAGCGAGTTAACATTCTCAAATCTGAAACTTAGTCGAGATGATGATGATCTTGCTGAAGCTAAGCTCAAACAGAGTCAAAGGAAAGAAGCTCGGAATGAGGCAGCTCAGAATATCATGACTCAAACTGAACAAGCTTAAGAGCCAACTCAGAATATTGAAGGGAAGATAGACGAGCAAGTTCGGTCGGATCGGATCACTGCGAGATCAACCAGTTCAACCCACAAATTTGGTGAACCGGAGAATAGGTAGAGCATTCAAATATGTTTTGAGCCACCCACTCGAGAACATCTTATTTGACATCAACAGTGGGGTAAGAACTCGTTCTTCTTTGCAAAATCTATGTGCATTCACTACATTCTTATCATTAACTGAACCCAGAAATGCACTAGAGGCCCTAAATGAACCTGAATGGGTAGACGCCATGCAAGAGGAACTTAATCAATTTGAGAGAAACCAAGTCTAGACTTTGACTAAACGACCTTCCGATCACCCGAGTCATAGGAACCAAATGGGTTTTCAAGAACAAACTGGATGAGGATGGTTTGGTAGTCGAAATAAGGCTACAATCGTGGCTCAAGATTACAATCAAGAAGAAGGGATTGATTGTGGGGAAACCTTTGCACCGATTGCTAGGATCAAAGCTATTAAAATCCTATTGGCATTTGCATCAAGCATGAATATCAAACTGTATCAAATGGATGTCAAATGTGCTTTTCGAATGGTTTCATTCAAGAGGAAGTCTATGTTGAGCAAGCCCCTAGATTTGAAAACTCAAAATTTCCAAATTATATTTTCAAGTTGCAAAAGGCTCTTTATGGTCTTCAACAAGCTCTCGGAGCTTAGTATGAAAGACTAAGCGGTTTCTTGGTTGAAAATAATTTCAAAAGAGGTCAGATTGACAAAACTCTTTTCATAAAAACCAAGGGGAAAGACTTTCTTATTGCTCATATTTATGTTGATGGTATAATTTTTGGAGCTACTAATGAAAATCTTTGTCGAGATTTTTCTCGATTAATGAGATAGGAATTCTAAATGAGCATGATGGTAGAACTCAATTTCTTTCTTGGTCTACAAATCAAACAAGATAAAGATGACATCTATGTCCATCAATCTAAGTATACCAAGGAGTTTACGAAGAAGTACAAGCTTTAAGATGTAAAACATGAAGCAACACCAATGAGTAGCGACTTGAAACTGGACTTAGACAAAAAAGGTAAAGCGAGTAGATCAGAAACTCTATTGAGGTATGATTGGATCTCTACTATATCTCACATCTAGTAGGCCGGACATTATGTTTAGTGTATGTCTATGTGCAAGATTCCATGCTAATCCAAAAGAATCACATCTCACTACGGTGAAGAGAATTTTTAGATATCTTGCGGGGACCGAGAATCTAGGTCTATAGCTCGGAAGCGATGCCCCCTTCCCCTCCGCCTCAAACTCATACTCGGACTCACCTCTCACTCCCTCCTCCACCTGGCGGTGCTTCCACCTCAGGTCCTCCTTTTGAAGCCACGGATGCTTTGTCTAAAGCTCTAATAGACAAGCTCACTTACGTGTCCGCGGAAATCCAGGACACTCTCCGCTCCTTTAAGTCTATCCTTCGATCCATGACCATCAACCGGAAAACGACCCAATCTCAAATTCGAGAGCAACATGATGTGCTCCTCGAAATGAAGAATCTGGTTAATGAGAAATAGGTGCAGCTTGAGCTCCTCCAGAGAGGCGAACCAAAGGCTGCTCGGGACCCGAACGGCTCGGACATGTCCGAGGAGTCCTCGAGCCCTGCTAAGTCTCCTTGAAGAAGAAGAGGAAGGCTGCGGTGAAGCGGCTCTTTCGAGAGGAGGAGGAAGAAAAGGAGGAAGAGAAGGAGGAAGAAGGAGAGAAGAAAGAAGAAGGCGAGGGACAAGGTGCTGCAGTTCCTCAACCTGAGCCGATCGGCTCGGACAGCGATCCGAGTGAGTCGAAGACCCTACGGATGTTGGACGGTCCGGAGTAGTCGGCCAGAACAAGCACCCCCTCTCTATAACTTTTCAAGAGGATGAGCCTCTCGACGACTTAGTTTTGGGTCATCCACTCGGAGCTGAGCCACTACCAGAAATACCGAGTCTTGCGGCCGCCCATATCTTCAACATCATCCCAAGCATACCGGAATAGGCGCACTTGCCCGCTTATTCGCTTTGACTCGGATCGCCCCAACTCCACCGTCTTAATTTTTTTCTCTTGTTTTATTTTTTTCTTTCTGTTTTGTCGAGACATCAATTGTATCAACTTGATACATTCTTCCGCTGAAAGGCAAGAGGGAGAATACTAGAAAAAAATTGTTGTCTTGTTTAGGGGAGTTTTTCTCACCCTCTTTTCGTGTATTTTCTTTATTTACGTATATATATGAATGAAGTTTTTTTTTCGATCATACTAATATCCGAGCTCACTCTTTCGAGTCTGAATATCTTTTTATTTATTTTTGCTCCGATATATATGTTCACAATGATTTTCTCGCTCCGATATAATTATTCATACTCTTAGCTATGTGAAATATCCGCAAAAATATTCTAAGTATGAATCACTCACTACATTGTATTCGACATATTCTACTCAGTAAGAATGAAAACTCATGATTATTTTACTAATAAAGTTTCTAAGTATGGAATGCCTTTCATCAAAAAGGGGAGATTGAAGACTCGGACTACGTAACTAGATCATTCCGAGTACTACCCAAAGACTCCGGTACAAACCTCATCCCTCCTAAGTTTTGATTAGAAGTCATTCGAGTGGTATAGAAACTCCTACATATGTTTTCATTCGATTCAGCTGACTCAAAAAACACTCTTATTTATCTTCTCACTTTGATGTTTCGAGTCACTCGGACATCACTCGATTTATCGCATGTTCAAACAATCATTCTAACACTTTTTATTTGAGTTACGATCTGCATACTTTGAGGTAAAGTGAATTACAGTGTTAATTCATCTTTCTAAGTCGATATGTTTGTTTGAGAATTATATGTCCAAATCAAGTGCTTATACTCCGATGTTTTCACTCTTATAACTTGATCTTTCTTAGGACTAACTCCGATGGAATTTGAGTATAATGAATATTAGACTTAGAAAATTCCACTTTTCTAGGCTCTGAGATAATTATGCACTCGAATTATCATAATTAAATTATTATCCGTGCCTAATCTTGGACCAAAGTATTTTATACTTTGAGAACCAAAATGATTTACTTTTGTAGGTTATTCAAACGAGGCTATCTTATTTTTGAATTACAAAAGTAACCGACCTGAAGCTGTCAATCACCAGCAGACAAGGCTTTCTACTTCGAACAAGGCTCGGACGCTGTGTCGGGGTAGTCTGTTTCCAAAGCTGAAAAATTTCAACGCTAAGGTCAACAGTGGTTTCCACCCTACTTTTCGAGATAACACCGGTTGATTAGAGAACCCTTGGGAGTCAAGAGTCATTGCACAACGTTCACATCTCAACGGATCTTTTTAAGCGACTCAAAAGAACGATTACTAACGGTCAAGAAGGACTTCGGTTCGAAATCGAGTCACAACGGCTAATCTACTTGGTCATATATAAATAGAAGCCAACTCTCAAGACTTGAAGATTGCTAGAATTATTGTTGAAACACATTACTTAAGCAAAAGTCATTGTTTTCATATTCGATTTCTATTTATAACTCACGACTTGTAATTCATACTTTTGAGTTGTTAAGTCTTGTAATTAGTTACATACTTTCTCTTACTTTCGAGTAAGGTCCCTTGACTGAGCTGTAAGGGTTAACTCAACTTAGTTGTCCCTAGCTGTAGAGGTTACCTCGGTTAGGAAGTACTAGATCGAGATAAGGGAATTTCGAGTATAGGAAAACTCCGTAAGGAATTGTTTAAGGGAGCAATTCTGGTTGAGTCGGTTCTGTTGTATTTTGTGGATTCAAAATAGTGGATTTAATGTGGTGCTTGGACTAGCACTGTCCGTGGTTTTCTCGCCTCGGGAGGGTTTCCACGTATCTTTGAGTTTGAACTTTTCCGAGTCCAATCTAGACTCGGATTGCCTTATTCATTTCTTTCAAGCTTAAATCTTCCAAGTTTGTTAAAAGTTCCTCATCACCCTATTCACCCCCTCTAGGGTGACTAAGACACTCCAAGAGCAAACCTTCACACGAGTTTATACATTGTGCACCCTTTAAACTTCTTAGCAAGAGTTGTGTGTAAGATAGCTTTGAACTCGGGATAAGAGAGCCACATATTACGAGAATCTAAATATGCCGAGGTTTAAAGCTTGTGTCCAATGATCTAACCAAGATGGGAGTGTGATATGAGATTCTTTTTGGGAGGTATTCACCCAAAGTGTCTATCTCGTAGATACCAGGCTTGGTTAGCAAAACATCTATCAATTTTGGAGAAGATTTTGGGTCCATTTTTATGTCTCTTGGACCAAGTGAAAGTTGCACTAGTGGAGATCATTTCGGTGAGCTCACAAAGTTGGATACAATTGAAAAAATCTTCTATTTCCTTCACTGTAATATCATTGCCACCAATTCTATCTTCCATACTTAGAACACTATTAAAATTCGATCACATTGTTGTACCTCACAAGGAACATGTTGTGCTGAACTTTGTATGTTGTTTATTGTGTATTCCTCCGGGTTTCAAAACCAAGATTCTGCCATTGGGATGGTGGTCATTGGTAGAAAAATACTTCCACCTAAAGAACAGTCTTTGACATATTACTTCTATGTTTTGGTTTTTCACCTTTGTTTTAACTAGTGCTCCTATTCCAAGGTTTATTTTTTGCAAGAAGGCTTTGACATCCCCCTGTTTATTAGGCCTAATATCATGGAGGTTATGCTGCCTCCCCCTCCTCGGAGACACACAAATTTATTTGATATAACTTGAATAGTTTGTACAGTTTGAGTTGTGTGCTTGGCACTAGTCTTCCTCGACACCTTGATGAGCTGAGTAGTGTCCCTATTCTTACCATTTTCTACAATTATTTGTGTTTCATCTCCAAGTTTATCAACATCAATTGCATCGGTTGGGGAAGTGGTCCGTGTTTTAGCGTTCACATTTTGCACGAGGTTTCCACATCCGCTTAGGAGGAGATTTTTTCCTACAATCTACTTTTAAATGCCCAAACATCTTGTAGAAAGTGCATTTTGTGGGTTTCAATTCATAGTCCACCTTTTGAGACCTCAACTCTCCATTTTTAGAAGCAAATTCTATATTGTCTAGTAATGGGTCTCAAATTTTAACTTCAATTAATAAACGGGCATAATTCAGACTCGATTTTTCCATTGTTGGCTTATCGGTCTTTATTGGTCCGCCAATCATACTCCCAAACTTACTTAGGCTTGGAGAACCCCAATATTTAGAATCAAGATCGGGAATTGGACCCATATCGGTAGCTTCTCAATAAGTTCCCTTCTAAATTCAAGAGTTTCACTCCATGGTTGCATTAGCATAACTTTTTTAAAATTTTTTATCAAAGAAGCAGAGCCCCTTTTTCAGTACCACATCCCTGTGTTCTACATTATGAAATCGAACCAAGAAGAGGCCATTTCTTAGAGCTATAACTTTATGTAGTTTATAAGATGCCCAAACACGATGCACAAAGCTAGAAAAATCTTATGACGGGATTTGCCCCAGTAACACAACAAACAAGAGAGGAAGACCAATATGCAATTTCCTCAATAATATCTAATTTCTAAATAACAACAGATTTAACACCTTGAAATTCATGGCAAGGAATGTAATCAAGTGACATACCTTCATTTGTATCCACAATAGCATCATAAGTCGGTAGGGTTTCATTCACAAGCAATGGAACGGTGTTCGAACATTCCCAAGAGCCGCATCAATATCTTAGATCAAATTGCTCATCAATTCCATATTATTTGTAGTTGGTTTCTCCGTAGAAGCCACGACGACCCTTACTTCCTCTCGGATGCGGTGCCATGGAAATCGGTGGTTTGGGTTTTAGGAGCAGCCAGTGTAGAAATTGGAGTGGTTGGAGTGATTTGCGTAGAGATCGGAGTAGTAATTGCAGCTACTGATGTGGGCAAGGCTATCTTAGGCACGAAAGAGCCGTGTTTCTTTAGGCGGCCCCTTTTCGCCATTACTACCGCTAAGAGAAGCTCTTAGGCAAAATGAAGGCTAAGTTTTTTCCTATTATTATTACTATTAATTATTACTACTAGAATTTTTGTATTTCCTTGTCTCTTTTTTTGGGCTAGGCGAGTCTTGGGTTGGTTTCGACCCCAGAGTTTTATCGTCCATCCCTTTAGGGCTTGCGCGGTCGTTAGTTTTCCTTTTTAAGAGTGAGCAATGAGATCTGAGAGTTGATTACAAAATTGGGTGTTATTTTCTTTTTCTAAATTTCTTCACCTCTATTTTCTGCTTTTAATACATGAAAAACGAAGAAAAATGGGCTAAATCATGATTGAACATGAAGGATGATAACTTCAAGTAGAGTGATTTAAATTGGAAGATTGTATGTTATTTCTAGTTACTTTAGTGGAACCATTTCAATTCCAAAAATTTTTATTTTTACGTCATTAGATGAAGTGATGAAAGAGCTTTCTAGCAAGTGTTCACTCACCCAAATCCGAGTCCCGAGTTATTTATACCATATATTTTTCCATAGAAGGTTTAACCAGTCCAAAAAAATGACATTCTCAATGTTTTCCTACTTTTTCATGATCTAAATGATATTTTTCTAAATAAATTTCCTTTAGAAGAAATAAAATAAACTTCCGAGATCTTTCTATGTTCATCAATTTTGTCTCCTATCTCCTTATAGCTACGGAGATATGATTTATTAAAATCAGTATTATAAAACTTTAATTTCTATAGTGCCCAAATCTGAAGGTTTGCTCTGGGAGAGGCTAAGTCACCCTAGAGGGGGTGAATAGGGTAATGAAGAAATTTGGTTGAATTTAAAATAGATATGAATCCGAGGTGAGCTACGGTCAAGGATGAGCTCGAGAAAAGTACTAACTCGGAATTCGAGTGAAGAGTGAAGAAACAGATTAGGCGGAACTTTGAGACGAGTCTGAGTCTAAAATGCACTCGGAAAAGTAATAACTCAGAAAGTACGTGGAAACCCTCCTGGGGCGGAAAACCATAGACCTTGCTAATCCAAGCACGAAGTCAAATCCACTATTTTGAGTCCACAAAATTCGAGTAGGCTGACTCAACCCGAGTTGCTCCCTTAGACAACTCCTTACAAGTTTTTCCGAGACTCGAAATTACCTTATCGATCTAGTACTTCCTAACTGAGATCACCCTTATAGTTAGGGACAACTAAGCTGAGTTAACCCTTACGGCTCAATCGGAGACCTTACTTAGAGAGTAAGAGTGAGAGTTTGTAACCGAGTATAAGACCTTACAACTCGGAGAAATAATAAATACAAAATTGGAGTTGTAAGTAGAAGATTGAGAATGAATACAATGACTTTTGCTCAAGTATGTCTATTAACAGTTGGTTCAGCAATCTTCAAGTCTTGGAAGTTGGCTTCTATTTATAGATGACCAAGCAACTTAGCCGTTGTGTCCGTCTTCGACTAGAAGTCCCTAGTGACCGTTGTAATGGATTTTACGAGTCACTTAGAAAATATCCGTTGAGATATGAATGTTGGGCAACGGTTCCTGACTCCTTTGAAAGTCCCAATACTACTGGCGGTGTCTTGAAAAATAAGATGGAAACCACCGTAGAGCTTAGTGTTGCGGTTTTCCAGTTTTGGAAATAGACAACCTTGACACGATGTACGGGGCTAGGTCGGAGGTGGAAAAAGCCTTGTTTCGTTGGTGATTTGACGTTTTGAATCCTGTTACTTTTGAAATTCAAAAATAGGATAGCCTCGTTTGAATAACCTACAAAAGTAAATCAATTTGCTTCTCAAAGTATAAAATACTTTGGTCCAAGATTAGACACGAGATAATAATATAATTAAGATAATTAAGTAACTAATTATCCGAGTCGGAAAAGGAATGGAATTTTACGAGTCTAATATCCATGAGGCTCAAATGCCATCCGAGTCGAGTCTAAAAGAGAATCAAGTTAGATAAAGAATATCGGAGTAAACAAACTTGATCTAGACTAAACAAGGTTCAAACAAAATATGCTTGACTTAGAAGAATGAATTAACAATGTAATTCTAGGGACACGAAGTCGGACACGAGTTTATGTGCGTGAAACAAAGTGTTTGAACATGTGATATATCCGAGTGTTGAGTGACTCGAGCCGAGTGTGAAGTGGCATGTAGAAGTATGCTTTCTAAGTCGAGTCCGAGTCAAGCGTAAACATATATAATAGTTTCTATAACACTCGGAGAAAATGTTATATCACTAAGAAACGCTTCTAAGGCACATGGAATGACTTGAAATCAAAACCGTATAAGAGATGAAGTCTTATACCCGATTCCTCGATGGAACTCGGAAAAGTGTAAGTATGAAGTCCGAGTATTCAATCTCCCCTTTTTGATGAAAGGCATTCCATACTTAGACAAAAACTTTGTTAGTGATATAAATCGATTTTGCAAACTTGCTCGAGAAAATAACTTAAGATTTCATGGCTATCGAGCAAGAAAAGAAATAAGACCGGACAGACAACAATTATTAATTAAATGTATTTACTTCATTAATGTCAAAGAAAAAAATATTTACGAGAGGGTGAGAGAGACTCCCCTAAACAAGACAACAAATTTTTCTATCTATTCTCCCCCTTGCCTTTCAGCAAAAAAAAAAAACAAAAAAATGGGAAGAATACAACGAGAAGTACATATTTGATGTCCGGACAAAAGAGAAATCATGAAATGTCTGTAAATAAGACACTAAGAAATTAAGGAAGGGATGGATCAGTTGGGGTTGAGGAGGAAGGAAGAGTGGTGCGCCGGTGCTCGATAAGATCTTGATGAAGTGCTTGAGCGCGGCGGAGGAAGTACGAGAATCTCCGGTATCGGCTCGGTTATGAGTGGCTGACCCGGAACTAGGTCGTCCGGAGGCTCGTCCTCTTAGAACTCAACGACTGGAGGGTGTGCTCGGGCTGACTCGCCGCTGGCTGTCCTTGGTCGGCGGGTCTTCTCGACCCATTCGAGCTCGCTGTCCGAGCGATCACTTCGGTTGCACTTCGAGAGCACCGGACCCTCGATTCTTGCTCCTTGTCCTTTGTGTTCTCCTTGTCCTTACGGGTTTCCTTGATCAAAAGGAGCTACCTCGGCCGCGAGTTCCTCCGCTTCTTCTCCTCCTTCTTCTTCATCTCCTCTGTCGAGGAGGACTTGGTGGGGCTCGAGGATTCCTCGGAGGTGTCCGAGTTACCTGGATCTCGAGCTGCTCCCGAAGGAGCTCGAGAAGATCCCTTTGCTCCTTTACCGAGCCTTCATCTCAAGGAGTATGTCCTGCTTGCTCTTGAATTTGAGATTGGGCGGTTTTCGGTTGATGGTCATAGGCTGGAGGACAGTCTTAAATGATCGGAGAAGGTCCTTGAGTTCCAAGGACACGAGAGGAGATTTTGTCCATGAAAGCGATGGACAAAATGGAAGAAAGAGATTTAGAAGCACCTAACGTGGAGGCGCCAAGCAAGTGGAGCGAGGAAGAGACAGAGGTGTCTCGGTCCGAGTTTGAGGCGGGGAGGGTGGCCTCGGCTACGAGCTGTGGATCCGGACACCAGGTTTGGTTTCCCGATATCCGTACCGAGAAGTTCCTTTTGTCAACTACTAATGGCAGCCTCGAAATGGCGTTCGGATCCGAGGGAAGAGGAACTTTGAACTGTTTGAAAATAAGAGTGAGAAGAGCACCGAAGGGAAGAGGGGTGTTCTTCTTGTTTTGAGTTTGAGCTGGCACAGCTGCCATTTGCTCAATGATAGCGGGAAAGAGGTCTACTTCGTAGCCCTCTAGGATATCAAAAAGAGCTTTAAGATGGTTGGAGTTAGGGTTCTCCTTGCTGGAATGCTTGTGAGAAGAAGGTTCTCATCGAGCAAGAAACACGAAGACAAGCTTCCTACTTTAGTCGTGTCACGAGAAAAGTTTTTGCGTGACCCAGGAAACTCTTTGGCGTACTTTTCAAAGAAGTCGTCAACGACCTCATTGAAAGGTATTGGATTGCTGTTCAAGAAAAGGGAAGATACTTTGAGCAGGACGATGGAGGAGGGAAGTATTGATTCGAAAAGTGATGTTACGAACTCTTGAGGTTAGAATACCCTCGGAGCTGGAAAGCTGAGTGTAAAACTTAGAGACGAGCTCGGGATAGATGAACTTGCTTGAAACAAAGAAAGTTGTAGACCCGGGTCGATTGTATGTGTGGCAACCATGAAAGTTTTGTGGTTGGGAAGAATTTATCATCCAGCGCAAGGTCTTTGGGTGACAAGAGGTTTTGAATTTGAGGGGCCTTCACGGCTTTTTGTTCGGGGTTTCTTAGTGAACCAAGAAAATCAGGGTGAGAACCTCTTTTTAGCATTTTGATGGAGAAAAGAGAGAGTAGATAAGCTTGAGAGAGAGGAGACGAGAGCGAAAGAGAAAGAAAATAAAGAAGTAGAAGAAGAAAGAGTTTGTGAGCAACGAGTTTACTTTAGATGTTCTTCACGAAGCTTGAGATCGTTGGGTGTCTCTTTAGTCACGAGCCCTTGTTTACGAGGTTTTGATTTCGAGAGAGAGAGTATGTGAGGAGTAAAGTAAAGAAATGAAGGAGAATAGGTGCTATTTATAAGAAAATATCTATCCTTCAATATCCGTTCCGACTCGGCTCTTTCAGCGAGTCACCTCGGACCAGGTGTGACTATTTTCTTCCTCAACGGTTAGAATTCTAGCATTTTATCTTCCAACGGCTAGTTGTCCGATCACGGTGCGTGCGAGAGAGAGAGAAAACTAAATATTTTGAAAATAAGTTCCGAAATTCTCCACTTGTCTAGAGATGATTTCGAAGTTTGGTCCATTTTTCTCAAAGTCCGAGTCGACTCGACTAAGTTTCGAGTGACTCGGAAAGTGGAAATAGATAACAACTATCAGCTTAGTATCACTGGATCAACTGAACTAATGGTTATTTAAAGAATCATAAGCACATATCACATAATCATGCAATGAGATTTTCACATAGAAAACACATAATTATGCATTTAACATACCAAGCTCATTCCTAATAAAGCAAAACTGATCCTCACTAAGTGGTCTACTAAAGATATCAGCTAATTGAAGATTGGTAGGAATGAATTCGAGTTCAATATCACCTTTCTCAGAATGGTCTCTTAAGAAATGATACCCGACCTCAATGTGTTTCGTCTTTTAGTGCTTGAACTGGATTTTTGGTGATGCTAATGACACTCGATTATCACACTTGATTGGAACAGATGTGAAAGAAAGTCCAAGATCTCTCAAGTGTTGCTTTATCCACAAAATCTAAGCACAACATGCTCCAGCTGCAATATACTCGGCCTTGGCGATTGATAGAGCTACCGAGTTTTGCTTCTTTGAGTGCCAAGATATTAAGGATTGACCCGGAAATTGGCAATCTCCTGAGGTGCTCTTTCTATCAACTTTGTATCTAGGGTAATCATCATTTGAGTATCCTGTGAGGGTCGATGCTGAGTCTCCGGAGTACCATAGACCTAAATTACGAGTCTCTGCGAGATATCCGAATATTCTCTTCACCGCTGTGAGATGTGATTCTTTTGGATTAGCTTGGAATCTTGCGCATAAGCGGACACTAAACATTATATCTAGCCTACTGGAAGTAAGATACAACAAAGATCCAATCATACCTCGATAGAACTTCGATCTATTGCTTTGCCTTTTTCATCCGAGTCCGGTTTTATGCTACTCGCTCATCGGTGTTCGCTGCATGCTTCGCATCTTGAAGTTTATACTTTTTCAGCAATTCCTTGGTGTAATTTGATTGATGGACATATATTCCATCTTTGTCTTGCTTGATTTGTAGACCAAGGAAGAAATTGAGTTCTCCCATCATACTCATTTGAAATTCTGTCTCATTAACTCGGAAAAATCTCGACATAGAATTTCATTAGTAGCTCCAAAAATTATGTCATCAACATATATCCGAGCAATAAGGAAGTCTTTCCCCTTGGTTTTTATAAAGAGACTCTTGTCAATCTGACCTCTTCTAAAATCATTTTGAACCAAGAAATTGCTCGAGTCTTTCATACCAAGCTCACGGGAGCTTGTTTAAGATCATAAAGAGCTTTTTGAAGTTTGAAAACATGATTTGGAAATTCCGAGTTTTCAAATCCAGGGGCTGCTCAACATAGACTTCCCCTTCGATAAAACCATTAAGAAAAGCGCACTTAACATCCATTTGATATAACTTAATATTCATGCTAGATGCAAATGCCAACAGAATTCTAATGGCTTCAATTCGGCAACATGTGTGAAGGTTTCCCCACAATCAATCCCTTCTTCCTGATTGTATCCTTGAGCCACAAGTCTAGCCTTGTTTCTAACGACCAATCCACGTTCATCTAGTTTGTTCTTGAAAACCCATTTGGTTCCTATGACTGGGTGGTCGGAAGGTCGTTTGGTCGAGTCCGGACTTGGTTTCTTTCGAATTGATTGAGCTCCTCTTGCATGGCCTCTATCCATTCGAGGTTCATTTAGGGCCTCTAGTGTATTTTTAGGTTCGGTTAATGAAATAAATGTAGTGAATACACATAGATTCTGAAGAGAGGAACGAGTTCTTACCCCACTTGTTGATATCGGATAATATGTTTTCTAGTGGATGACTAGAAGAATACTTGAATGTTCTACTTGTTCTCCGATTCACCGGATCGTGAGGCTGTATTAGTTGATCTTTAGAGATCCTTTCCGATCGAACTTGTTCAACAGTTTGTCCTTCATCATTACGAGCGGGTTGTTGAGTTGTTTCATTCTAAGTCACTTCGTTCGAGTGACTTCATTCTGAGCTGGTTGGGTTTGATTCCTAATAGGCTTATTTTCATCACAATCATCATTTCTGCTGAGCTTTAGGTCCGAGAATGATGATTCACTTTGCTTTTCCTATTCAATCTCATCAAACACAATGTGGATGCTTTCTTCCACTTTGTTAGTTCTTTTATTAAAAATGCAATAAGCTTTGCTATGAGAGGAATATCCTAGAAAAATACCTTCATCCGACCGAGCATCAAACTTGGTCGGGTGATCCTTACCATTTTTGTGAATAAAACACTTACATCTAAAGGGTTTGAAGTATGAGATATTGGGTATCTTCCCTTTGTAGAGCTCATATGGTGTTTTCTTCGAGGATGGTCCGATAAGGCATCTATTCAAGGTGTAGTTTGCGGTGTTTACTTGCCTCGGCCCTGAAATAGTAGGGTAGATTATGTTCAATCATCATTGTCCTAACTATTTCTTCAAGAGTTCTGTTCTTTCTCTCCACTACTCCATTTTGTTGAGGAGTTCTTGGTGCTTGAGAAGTTGAGGGAAATACCATTCTTGTCACAAAACTCTGCAAATTCCGAGTAGTCGAACTCCCTTCCATGCTCGGTTCGAATTCTCCGGATCCGAGTCCGAGACTCCACTTGAATTTTTCTACAGAGCTTGCTGAACTCTTTGAATGCTTCATTTTTGTGCTTAAGAAAACACACCCGGGTAAATCGTGAGTAATCATCAACAATAACCAGTACATATGATTTACCTCCAAGACTCTTAACGAGGATTTCACCACATAAGTCCATATGTAGCATTTCAAGCACCTTGGATGTGGAAACTATCTTCAGAGATTTGAAAGATGATCCGACTTGTTTCCCTTTTGTGCATGCTTCACAAATTTTATCTTTCTTAAAAGCACAATTAGGCAATCCTCCGACTAAACCGTGAGATGCCGGTTTCTTAATAGTATGCATGCTAACATGACCTAATGTACGATGCCATGTCCATAAGTCATCAAGAAGTGATGCTTTTAAACAAGATAAATTCGACTCGGGTCGAAAAGAGGAATAATGTAAGTGTTACCCGATCTCTTACCCGAGAACTTGATCTCCTTGGTAGTGTCATCGAAATGTAACAGTTGGTTTGAGTGAATCTTACCTCTTGACCTTTATCACACAATTGAGAGATGCTAAGCGGGTTGTACTTTAACCCTTTGACAAGGTACTGCGGGCTGACCAGATTGCTTTCTTTTCCAATCTTGCATATCCCAATTATCTTGCCTTTGTTGTCATCTCCAAATGTGACTTTTCCTCCTTTGTACTCTTCTAACTCAAAAAGAGTCTCGAATCTCCCGACATGTGGCGTGAGCATCCACCGTCAAGGTACCAATGCCCTTTTGATCTTTTACGAGTGACCTGCAAAGCAGAGATAAACTAACCCTTCTCACTTCCTCTAACGAACCCGAGTAACACTCTTCACTGTGGTCCTTTTCGAGGAAGAAGGTTTTTCGGAACCCGATTTGAATGACTTTGGGTTTGGTCCGATTCCGAGTCTTCCGTTTAGAGAACCGAGTCCGTGTCTCTTTCTTTTGAAAAGCTTTTCTCTTATAAACCGGTGGAGATTATTTTCTCCTGTAGGCTGGTTTGGGCTCAATCCTCCTTTCTTTTTATGAATAGGATCGTGCTCAGCCTTACTAAACTTTAGAGTTCCGGAATCCTTTTTGAAAAGCTCGAGTAGGAATTGGATTCCTACCCTTTGTTAAAAGCAAGACCTTCTTTTCTAAAGGAGACATATTGAGATCCCAAGAGCATATCAAGATTTTTCGACCTTGAGTAAACTTTAAAACAATATCTTGAGACTCATTAAGCTTTTGCTTTAGTTGCTCATTTTCTTTTACGAGTATCTCAAACTCGGTCTCATTGGATTGAGCACTAGTGTTGAGTTCTCTAAGTTTAAGTCTCGGTTTTCCAACTCATTTTTAAAGAAATGCTCTCGGAAGAAATTGACTCAAGTTGTTCTTTAAAACGAGAAGAATCGGAATTGGGCTTCTCCTCCAAATTGAAAATATACTTGGCTAAATCAACTTTAGAAAATTTAAGAAAGTATTCAATTACCTCTTGAGGATTTGCTTCCTCATTGTCCGATTGATCCGTGTGCGAGTCTGTTTCCACTTCGAGTCGGAAAGTGCCATCGGACACTTTGAGTCATCCGAGTCCTCGTCATCTTCCGGTGAGTCCTCGTCACTCCATGTGGCCATCATAGCCTTTTTCTTTCTTCTGTCCCTTTTTCTCTTGGGACGAGTCCTTGACTATGTTTTCCTTGCTGCCACATTCAAAACGACCTGAATTCTTAGTCAAAGATAACTTCGAAAGGGAAGAGTATTTACCTTTTCTATCCTTCTTGTCTTTCTTACAGAACTTTTCTCTTGGCTTCTTATCCCATTTCTTATGCTTTATCATTCTCTTGAAGCCTCTAGCGATAAGTGCCATGGGATCCTCTTCTAAGTCGGAAGAACTCGGATCCGCTTCTCGATTTACGAGGCTTTCAACGCAATTTTCTTTTTGGTGCTAATTTCTGCATCCTCTTCTTCCGGTGGATATCATGGGTGAGAAGCTTCCCAATGAGTTCGTCCGGCTTTAGTAGGGACAAGTTACGAGCCTCTTCGATAGCTGTCACTTTGGAACCCCATCTTTTCTTGGGTAGGCTTCGAATATCTTTCCGCACATTTCCTCATGGAAAATCTTTTTACCTAGAGATTTGAGATTGTTGGTAATCTCGAGTAAGCGAATGAACATCCGAGTGATGTTTTCTTCGGCTCCATCTTGAACGGCTCATACTTATGAAGATATTGACTTATCTTTGCTTGTCCGACCTGGCTTGTGCCTTCATAGGTGTTGACCAGCGTGTCCTACACTTCTTTGGCTATATCACGAGCGGACACTCGGTTGTATTCTTCCGAGCTGATGGCGCACATCGGAATGTTCATTGCCTTGAAGTTCTTTCGAACTTCTCGGCTTCATCAGCAGATGAACTCGGCCTTTGTCTTGGGTACGAGTCTTGTTTCTTCCGTCTTCATGGGAATGTAGTTGCCTACTTGTATAATATTCCGGACATCCTCGTCATGATCCAGCAGGAAACATTCCATGAGTTTCTTCCAATGCACGAAGTTAGATCCTTTGAACTTTGGTGGTCTACTTGGAAGATCTTCCTTCATCGAACTCTCCGTTATTCTAAGCCATTTGATCTTTAAACCTTTGGATGATTAGATCCTTTACGAAAGGCTAGGCTCGATACCAATTGAAGGTTTGCTCGGGAGAGGCTAAGTCACCCTAGAGGGGCGTGAATAGGGTGATGAAGAAATTTGGTTGAATTTAAAATAGATATGAATCCGAGGTGAGCTACGGTCAAGGATGAGCTCGGAAAAGTACTAACTCGGAATTCAGTGAAGAGTGAAGAAAGCAGATTAGGCGGAACTTTGAGATAGTCCGAGTCTAAAATGTACTCGGAAAAGTAATAACTCGAAAGTACGTGGAAACCCTCCCAGGGCGAGAAAACCATAGACCGTGCTAATCCAAGCACGAAGTCAAATCCACTATTTTGAGTCCACAAAATTCAGTAGACTAACGCAACTCGAGTTGCTCCCTTAGACAACTCCTTATAAGTTTTTCCTAGACTCGAAATTACCTTATCCGATCTAGTACTTCCTAACTGAGATCACCCTTACAGTTAGGGACAACTAAGCTGAGTTAACCCTTACAGCTCAATCGGGGACCTTACTTAGAGAGTAAGAGTGAGAGTTTGTAGCCGAGTACAAGACCTTACAACTTAGAGAAATAATAAATACGGAATTGGAGTTGTAAGTAGAAGATTGAGAATGAATACAATGACTTTTGCTCAAGTATGTCTATTAACAGTTGGTTCGAGCAATCTTCAAGTCTTGGAGGTTGGCTTCTATTTATAGATGACCAAGCAACTTAGCCGTTGTGTCTATCTTCGACTAGAAGTCCCTAGTGACCGTTGTAATGGATTTTACGAGTCACTTAGAAAATATCCGTTGAGATATGAATGTTGGGCAACGGTTCGTGACTCCTTTGAAAGTCCCAATACCACTCGGTGGTGTCTTAAAAAATAAGGTGGAAACCACCGTAGAACTTAGTGTTCCAGTTTTCCAGTTTCGGAAACGGACAACTCGACATAGTGTCTAAGGCTAGGTCGGAGGTGGAAAAAGCCTTGTCTGCTTGGTGATTTGACGTTTTGAAGCACTGTTACTTTTAAAATTCAAAAATTGGATAGCCTCGTTTGAATAACCTACAAAAGTAAATCAATTTGCTTCTCAAAGTATAAAATACTTTGGTCCAAGATTAGACATAGATAATAACATAATTAAGATAATTAAGTGACTAAATATCCGAGTCGGAAAAGGAATGGAATTTTCTGAGTCTAATATCCATGAGGCTCAAATTCCATCCGAGTCGATCCGAAAGAGAATCAAGTTAGATAAAGAATATTAGAGTAAACAAACTTGATCTAGACTAAACAAGGTTCAAACAAAATATGCTTGACTTAGAAGAATGAATTAACAATGTAATTCTAGGGACACGAAGTCGGACTCGAGTTTATGTGCGTGAAACAAAGTGTTTGAACATGCGATATATCCGAGTGTTGAGTGACTCGGAGCGAGTGTGAAGTGGCATGTAGAAGTATGCTTTACGAGTCAATCCGAGTCAACCGTAAACATATATAATAGTTTCTATAACACTCGGAGAAAATGTTTATATCACTAAGAAACGCTTCTAAGGCACATGGAATGACTTGAAATCAAAAACGTATAAGAGATGAAGTCTTATACCGATTCCTTGATGGAACTCGGAAAAGTGTAAGTATGAAGTCCGAGTCTTCAAAATCAAAATATATGTGTTAGAAAATCTATTAAAATATCTTATAGTATTTTTAAAATTATGCACAAAATCACACTTGGTTCTTTAATAGGTCTAATTATTCCATTTTGTATAGTTTCTAAATATAAGATTTATTTTGTTTTTAATTAATGAATGAATACCTCGTTATCCAAAATAGTATAAATCAGGATGTCACCAAAGTTTTTGACTTATCAATTTTACATGTTAAGAAATTTCTTTTTGATACTTTTATCATTGAATTTAGACTTTAATATAAAACTATAAACTTTAGAATTACTTCCATAGGATCTTCCTTGAAAAAGTTATAATTTTTGGAACCAGCGAGTCATTATTATGACTACTGAGGTAGAAGAAGTGTCACTTTAAGACTTTAATAAATCAATTTAAATGCTTCCAAAAATACAAAATTTAATATATGAGCTTCTTATGGAGTCTTTCAACTATATAAATTTTCGTTAAATTGTTTAAGCTCATCTTACTTAGTTTTGGGATTTCTTTTCAAAAATAGTTTTAAAAATTAACTAATTATATCTTTCAATAAAATAAATACTCGCCACTTTGTTTGGTCAATCAATAGCCATTGTTCATCATAATGCGAGCCCAAGATCCATTAAGAAGAATAATTACGAGCACTTCATATCTCCATGGTCGTTGAAGAATTTTATTTACGTTCTTTTTAGATTTCTTGTATTTACAAAAACCTTGTATATTTCATTTTATTCGTTAATAAGTATTTAGGAATACACATTGTAATAATCCGGTACTTTTAAAACCTCTAGCTCCAAAGTGTAAACAATAAAAATATTCGTTTCAAGCATGTGTTAGCCCATTCATCACAATATAATCAACTTGATCAAAAAATAATAAAATGAACCATCTAAGATCGTTAATTAGTATAGTGGCCAAAATTGAAGTATGAGCCATGAATAAAGGACGAGGTAATCATAATAGCCTCTTTATGATCGTCTTGACTAAATACCAAATGGTGATTGTTAGACATAACCGTGCATGTCTTGTGTATGTTTGCATGCTTGTCCTTATGGCCGACATAGTTTTTGATGTATTGTCGTTGCCTTTCATTAAACTTGATGCCTTAATCAGAAATTCGTTCGCATCTAATCTTTAGGAAAATCCACATCCATTTTAATTCAAATAGCCTTCACAATTCTACCATTATCCTAGTGGATTATTTTCATGTCACATATGATCGAATCGCTGGTTGTATCCTCTTGCTTGGTGACAGGCCATCGACAAGGATTCCATCTAAAATCTTTGAGAACCATTAGCCATAAAACACCGACCCACTAACTCCACAAAAATCCATCCCGCTTCATACCCCAAGGAATTATTTTCTTAGTTGAAATAGGAATGTCAAAAGGTCTAATCCTTATACTCATGCCTAGACTTGAGTCAATTAATCCATACCATCACTTCTTGCTTTAAGTAATAGAGTTGAGACCCCGAGTAACCCTCTCTATTCTCAATTGGATCGACTCGACCATAGGAACGAGTCATCTAAAAAATCTTTTAACATGACCATTAGACAAGGAAACGATCCCTAACTATCCCCAACGGAACTCACAAAATTATGGCAGAATCATGGCTAGAACTATATAGGGTTTTGATTGAGAATAGAGCTCTCATCCGAATGCAAATCCACCATACATCAACGAATCTGTTGGCTCCGAGTTTTCCCTTCGTGTGCTTGCATGTTTATACTTACGTGTATAATGATGCATTTTTCTTTTATACTCTTCTTTTGTGAATTTATTTTATGTAAACATGTTAACCAACATTTAGGATGTCTAAAAAGGGATACAATATATAGTAGGAGCTTGTCTTTAGAATGAAGGAAGTGGTGAGTCTTTGATGTTCGTGCTTCCTAACCTAAACCTTGAACCCACCATCTTAGGTTCTTAGTCTTTTATATTGTTTTTGCCTTTTGGGCATAGGAGTCAACTATATTATTTTTCGAAATAAATATAATTTTAAAACTGTTTTATAAAAACTCCATCCTTGTTTGGGTCATAACAAGGTGGCGACTCTAGTTATCTAAATTTCGTGCGTCACGGATCGGCAACTCAACTAGGTATAGTTTGATAGTTTTTTACCCATCCGTAAGTTATTTTAACTTGAACTTATGTTGTATCCTTTTTTAGACATCCTGATTGTTGGTTATATGCTTTTTTTATTATGTACATATATGTGCTATGTGTGGTTGGAGTGCCTGTTTGAATTTAATCCGCACACACAACATGTCTCAAGCTTCATTTTAGGCATGACTCTAATCTTAGTGAAGAATATGAATAGATAACAAAAAATACTACGGGTGCCTCCATGTACTCCACTACCTATTTGGAAAATGGCACTACATGCACACTCACTCTAGTGTATTCTTTACCTAGGATCTACTTGAACATAATTAAAAAGTCAATGAATCACCTTTTAGTCGGGCTCCAAGGAACACATGGACCGAGTGCATGCTTAACTAACATTACTTCTATGTTCGATTACCTCGTCTTCGGTCATAACATCATGTTCATACATACATCCATGCTTTTAAGAAAATTTTTTCTTTCGAAAGACAAGGGAACTATTATCCTTCCTACCCGTGTTTTCAAGCCAACAACTAATCCACACCTATTGTCATGACTTTAATTTTTAATTATATCTTCACATTATTCCAATCTAATAGATGGACATTTTTGCAAACACGGTATAACTTTGCGACAAGATACGATTTTACAAAATATACTTCCTCTATCCTCCCAAATTTTATATAGTATCTCCTACTCTTTCAATTATTTTCATTAACCTATTTTCATTCTTTATCTCTCAAAGACATCTACACAAAAATATTTCATTGTATGACCATCGAGTGGTTCCGTAACACTTCTCGACTAGTGAGATTATCTCCGGTAGTGAGCCCGATATATGTAACATTAATTTTTCTTTGAAGTTCTAACTCTAACATCATGGCAGATGGTGATGACATCAATTTGTAACCTCTACCACATTCCTCACCGGATCCCATGAATGAATTACGGACAATGATGCGAGATGATCTCGGATAGGCAAGAGCATCTTGAGCAAACCCTAAATAACCTAACTGCATAAAACCAAGAAGTAGTGGGGCAAGCATTTATGATAGACAATGATTCGACAATCGGTGACCGGAAGTTGGAAGTTAAGGTACAAAAATTGAAGGAGGTGCTTAAAGGGCTTACCAAAGTTGAACCTTGGTTGGACATCCATGGACTTACCCTTTTCCCTCATGCTAGATTTCCAGCTGGATTTAAAATGCCCCGGATAGAGAAGTTTGACTCAAATTGTGTTAGAGCAATAAGTCCATCGGGCATCGGGAAGAACTCTTGGCTCAACTTTTTAACAATACCTAGTAGGGTCCGCCTTGAATTGGTTTCTCAAATTGGAAAATTCCAATAAGGCTACTTGGGGTGACATCGTTAGGGAGTTCACCACTCAATATAAGTACAATGAGGAAGTTAACGTTACAAGGAAGGATCTAAAAACAACCAAACAAATGTCGGGCGAAACATTTTCAGCCTACATCACTCGATGGAGAGCCAAAGCACCAAAATGATGAATTGTCTCATTAAAGAGGAACAGTTGTAGATGATTGTTAAGAACCTTCTACCAGAATTTAAAAGATACATGAGCTTTTAGTACTTCCCTTCATTTAAAGCCCACATCACCATAGGATCTATGGTAAATGACGCTAATCGAGAGGGGAACTAAAGAAGGACGAGTCAACTTCATCTCGCTCCACCCCGAGTACAAGGAGAATTTCAGCAATAATTAGACTCAACCCACTAAGTCAATAGAAATGAATTCTATCACTACTAAGTCTACCTTTCAACTGAATGCAAGAAGAGAGTTATCTAACATAGGGATGATACCGATCCAAGCTTTAAGGAAACTAGTGAAAGCCAACTTAGTCCAACCTCCAAACCACCTCTTAAAGAACCTAGTCCTTACTACAACCGTAGCATTATAAGTATTATCAAAGTTTCACCACAACACTAAAAGTTGTATAGCACTAAAACATACGATTGAAGACTTGATAGATACTTGGAAAGCTCAAGGTTGTGCCAAAATCCCACCCGAGCCAGCCCCACATCGGAAAAAACCTGTTGCTTAAGCATGATAACTTTGGCATTAATATGATTAGCATCTCCCTATCACATCCGATTTCATTGATTTGATTCCTCCCACACTACCTAATGTGAGAAATACCCCTTACTTTTGATTCAAAAGCGTTGGTTGTAGACTATTCCACCTCTTCAAGAGTTACTCTAAAACCTATCAAAACTCAATTATCTCCTTCTGGTCCCTTTAATTAGTTATGTGGTAATCTTGACTATGATGGTGGTTTCTTAATGCTTGATCATAAAGAAGAGGAAGAAGATGCATCTGTCATGGCTACTATCGAGAGGGATAATCAACCACGTTCTTTCACCACCCCAGAAGAAATTATCGAACCCGTTTGTCTCCAATATTTAAGTGATGAAGAAGAGAATAAAATTGCTCACTAAACTAGGGCAGGAAGACATTTAAAACCTCCACACCTTAAAGATGACAATCCGTTGGCCGCCTTACAAAGAAAGGAGAAGGGAAAAGAACTAATGTCTACTCAAGACTTGGCTGATAATGTTATCAACAGGATGAAAGAAACAAATGCCAATGTATCAATTTAGAGATTATTGATCACATCCCTACCTCATAAAGCTATAGTGTTGAACCACTTGAATGAAGTATCTGTCAATCCCGATATTTTCCCGGATGAAATAGTAGGTTTAACCCTTAGCCCATCTAGAGTGGTTATGTTCATAAACTCTAATCTTCTAGAAGAGTAAAAGCACAATAGCTCCTTACATATAACAATGGAATGCAATGGTTTCAAGGTACCTAGGGTGCTCATCGACAATGAATCAATCATCAATGTATGCCTATTTTGAGTTTTGCGAAAATTGGGGTTTTCGCATGAACATTTAGAACCATCTAGCCGGATTATCGGGTTATATGACAATTCAAAAGAGAGGTTTAGGAGCCACTAATGCTAGTCAAGCTCGGGCCAATCGTGGAAAAAGTTGAATATTTAGTCTTTGATATCCCTGCTGTTTTAACCTACTTTTAGAAAGATAGTGGTTGGACAAGATGGGTGCAATTGCCCCCACGCTCCATTAGAAAGTTCATTTCCGTACAAATTTTAGGGTTGATACCCGTAATAGAGACCCCGAGATACTCACCATCACTTCTATTAGAAAGCCGGTTCCGCAATTGGATGAGGAGTTGGGTCATCGTCAAAATGGGTTCATGATCAATACTATTTTTACGGACACTAAACTTGTTCCTGTTGAGGGTGATAGTTCCTTGTTTGCAAGTCGAACTAATTATAATAGAGAGGTTAGTGCTAAGTGTCTAGTTTAAGGCAATTAATATTAAGAAACTCATTCTCTTTCCAGGGATCCAACTTCCTTCGACTTCATTACCCCATAATTTAAAAGGTATTATGATTCGGGTATTGTTGAAGTACACTTGTATCATTACATATAAATGATGCACCCTACAAGATAATCTGAAGAGTTTTATCCAACACTTTTTGACAGGAGTTTAAAAGGTCATGGTCTTCGAGTGGTTTTATAAAGTTAGTCATGAAGTTTATAATTCATGGGGAAATTTGTACACTTGCTTTTGTGGATTGGGCTTCCACTAAAAATGAGTTGGATCTATAGAAGTATAAATTACATGCCACTTATTAGTAGTACACGAGACAATCTTACATTATGCTTCTCGTTGGAAAGTCCAGCGCAACAAGGTTATGAATCCACCCTCCGAGCAAGAATCCATTTATTTGGTACTCGTAGGGCCTCCAAAAATCATTTTATGATGTGATGTCTAGGAAGCTATATCGCCACCTTTCAGAAATGGAGGATGATGGATATTTGTTGGATGTAGCCCTTATGAGTGTGAGGCCTCTTCAAAATGCACTTAATCAAAAAGATTCCATTTTCAATCAATCTACACCATCTTCATGAAAACGTCCTAGTACTTGCTCATAATTGATCCATGCCCCTCGAGTCATGCTTTTACCATATTACATGAGAAGGCTTTCCTAGATCCTTTTGGAGCGCCTAATCTACCTAATGGATCTACTTCATAGAAATTTTGTGGGTATCATATGCTGTACGACCATACTTCGACGAATGCTTAGAATTCTGTGAGAGGTTTCAAAAGTTGAAGGATAATGAGGGACCACATTTGACTCCATTGGTAAGTGAATCGTTAGTAGATGTTTTTGTTTGCTAGTCTTTATTTTGTGTAGTTAATTCAATCAATGAATGTACTTGTATAATTTTCCATTTTGCACAAGTTGTATGTATCCCACTCCCATTATGTAGAAGACTTGTAGTAATACATGTGGAGGTACGTACGCAACCCATCATGGGTTCGACTGTCTAACAAAAAAAATCAATCAAACAAACAAAAGAGAAAGGGAAAAAGAACTACATAAGGACTTGATTCTCCTTTTTGCACATTTTGGAACATACCATTTTTTGGAACATATATATATATATATATATATATATAGAACCTTACTTCAGTGCTCCATGAAAATTATTATTAGAATAGAACCCCATATATATATATGGGGTTCTATTCTAATAATAATTTTTACTGGAGCATGGAAGTAAGGTTTGAAGTAATCCTAAAAGGACCAAAACCTCAAAGAGGGAATATAAAATTTGGGATTATGAGGAAATGTATTTCGAAAATCACTTTTATAAATTTTTCAAGTGATTTCCTTCCTTGTTTATAAAAGATCCCCACATGTTGAAATTTCCCTTAATCTCACACATGCATGCCTCTTATCTTAAACTTACTAACACACCCCATCAGATGAGTTTACCCCTTGAAAGTCAACCGCTACCCAATCCATGTGAAGAATCGATCCATTCAACCTCTAACAGATTTCCTAAAGGGGAGGAATTGATGTAAAAAATGAGCTATATTCTTGGACAAGGACTAGGGAAAGGAGAAAGAGGAATTCGTGAGCCTATCACAGCATTAGAAAACAAAGACCAAGCCGGTTTAGGTTATTTATCTAACCAAGCAATTAAGATAAAGAAGGCATCATGAACTACTTTGAATGGCTGTTTGTATGCCTAGGATAGTTTGTAGCATTTTGTGGTTTTCCCGAGCCTTGGTACAATCATAATATCGGGCAATCCTCTCAGGTTTGGAAATATTTTTCAACAGACATCCAACAAGAAAAAGTGGTGAAAACTTGGATCTGTTTTAGAAAAATGGGAAGAGTCTCGCCTAGTTGAATTGAGAGTATTCGATATGGTGGATGTTTTATTTTCCTGTATGAGAAGAACACATCTTTGACCCCACGTGTCTTACTACTGGCAAGCAACAAGGAGACCCACAAAATTATTCACCAACTAATGAAAAAACAATCACCTTGGAGACTACCGTAACATTTCTTCCTATACTCATCCAATGTTAGATGGCTATGATACGGATCAAATTTCTTCATCAACGAGATAGCCGTAATTCTTTTCACACCATCCCGGACTTATACCCACCAGAAATTTCGGACTCTTCCCTATCACCCGATCATGCATCCGTACAAAATATTGTGTCCGAAGATGAAGTCTTATCTAAAGATGATCCATATGAAGCATACAAACCTTCCATCACTCCAATAGAAATACCCACCATGATCAACATAGGCACTAAACAGGATATCGAGGAGGTTAAGATATGGTCTTCTCTTTTGAAGATTAAAAAGAGTCATTCATTGTTTTACTCACCAAATTTGTAGATGTATTTTCATGGTCTTATGTCGATATGTCGGTTATTGACCGTGAGATTGTTGAGCATCATATCCCATTGTACCCAAATAGCAAGCCAAAGCAACAAAAGCTTCGAAGGATAAAACCGGAAATAAGTCTTAAGGTTAAAGAAGAGATTCAAAGGCAGTTAGATGTAGAATTTCTTGAAGTCACGAAACATCCGGAGTGGGTGGTGGTTCCAAAAAAGATGGGCGAATCGGGATGTGTGTTAACTTTAGAGATTTGAATACGGTTTCACCAAAAGATTGTTTTTTATTACCCCACATTGATATGTTGGTTGATAATACAGCTGGCATGCCATGTTTTCCTTCATGGACGGATTTTTCGGTACAACCAAATTTTTATGGCCTTAGAGGATAGGAAAAAATCTCCTTCATTACCCCATGAGGCGTTTCTGCTACAAGGTAATGCCTTTTGGGTTTAAAAATGCTAGCAAAACTCCTCTATTACCTACAAGCTCACATGACTTACCTGGTTTCTAGATTGGACCCGATCAAGTATTTATTTGAGAAACCAATTCAATATGAAAGGTTGTCTAGGTGGCATGTTCTACTTTCCAAATTTAATATTCATTACATTACTCAAAAGTCTATTAAGGGAAGAACCATTGCAGATGAGCTAGCAGAGGCACCTATGTCCGGAGACGAATTTACAAATTAATTTCCTAATGAGCATACATGTAAAATCGAGGTTGCGCACTGGAAAATGTATTTTGACGATGCCTCAAATAGAAAGGCTAATGGTGTCGAAGTTCTACTAGTGGATCATAGCGAGGTTACCTGTTTCTTTTGTTGTAAAACTTGTCTTTTCACTATGAACAATACTACAGAATATGAAGCCTGCATTTGTGGCATCAAGGTCGCTTTTGGCGGTTGCTAAACACTTAATGGTTTATGGACATTCCAATCTGATTATATCACAAACTATTGGGGCATGGAAGGTCAAAGATGAGCGACTTCAGGTATATTTGGATAAGCTTCAACAACTAGTCTCGTAGTTCGAAGAAATCAATTTCGACACCTTTCCCGAGAACAAAACTATTTTACGGATGCTTTGGCCACCATGGCATCTACACTGAATTGGGAACCTAGAGTCGTGGTACAATCCATGATAATTGAAGAAGAATTGTAACAACCCGACCCTAAACCATATTACTTATCTTACTAATTACAAAATTCATATAATCGAGCGCGCGCACTTCAATTCGATATTTTATATTTAAATTATTTTTATATGTGTGTTATGCAGCTAAAGCGACGAAGTGGCCTCCAACAAATAAATTTCATAATAATGATGGTAAACCTACGAGATATGTTTAAAATAAAAATTTAGGAATTTATATGAATATATAACGCGTATAAATATAAAGGTATATAATTATAAGGTTATTAAAAATTATGTTTTTAACGAACTATTACATTTAAAACAGATCGAATAACGTATTTACAACGCTATTATACGATAAACATAATAAAATAAAATCATTTAAGAAACATAAAGGTGATATTATTAAAGTATATTTACTTAAGATTAATTAATAACCCAAGTTAAGGAATAATAATAGCAACAATGTAAGTAAGTTACATAAAACTAGACAGATAATAGAATAATAAATAAATAAAACCAAAATAAAAATAAGGAACACCGATATTTTTGAAAGAAAAATCTAGAAGGGATTTCTCTAGAAATATATACACAGACTTCAAAAATCCATTGCATTCTTCACGCTCATCTTCTCTCCCGTGCTTCCTCTCTTACCTCCCCGCTTTACCACCCTACGCCCCCTCGATTCCGGCCACCGGACACCACCAACGTCGGCCGAAGCCGGCGCCAGCCCTACCTGTGCCTCTCCCGCTCCCGCTTGCTCTCTCTCTCTCTCTCTCGCGGCGAGTACCCTACCTCAACCCTACCTCGCCGCTCACTCCCGGCCAACCAGCCGGAGCCCGGCCACCGGAAATCGACGCCGGTGCTGCCGATGCCGCTAGAGCCCAGCTGTGCTGCACCACCACCACTCCTTTCCCTTCTAGGCTTCCACTTTTGGTTTGAAGGTCAAACCCCGAATCCTAAATTATCACACTTCATTATCTCGCTTAATGATTATAGTCATAAATTGAATTATATGGTTTTGAAAGATGTTTGTGGTGTGGATTTAAAGGCTGAATTAGAAATTTGAGCTATTGTGAATAATTGTGATTTGGGATTTGGTTGGAATGATTGTTGTGAAAGTGAACGAATATATCGCTCTTGTGAAATTGTGAGTTGGTGAATTTGTAAAATTATGAGTTAGTAAATTAAATTGTGGATGTTTTGATATAGATTTTGAGTGAATTTGATGGTTTCATTGCATTTTAGAATTGGCTACAATTAGGCAAAAGGAAGAGAAGTGTGTAGGGAGAATAAATTTAGATAATAAGTTGTGTTGGAGGTATGTAAAAATTTGGCAAATCTAGTATATCTAATTGTGTACGTGAATGTGAACTTCGTTGAGGTAACAATGCGTATATCCTTAAATTAATTTATGAGAGGTAATGAGGTGAAAAGTGACTTAGTGGCAAGGATTCAAAGTGATGTTAGGCTTGGCAAAGCTAATCGAATTGGGGGTAGTTAATAATAATAATAATAATAATAATAATAATAATAATAATAATAATAATAATAATAATAATAATAATAATAATAATAATAATAATAATAATAATAATAATAATTAGAGCAATTAGAGCATATATTTTGTATGCTAAACAAATTACAATAGCTAAGGCATAATTAGAAATCTAAAATAAAAATCTTTCAACTTAAGCGAAGTAACAGATTAAATTGTGTAAAACGTCAAAAATTAGCTTAAACAAATCTCTTGCCCAAATTATGTGTTGTGGACAAAATTTTAGACGGAATTAACGCAATAGAGTTGAGTAATAAAAATCTTAAATCTAAATAAATAAAGAAAATGAAATAAATTCCAAACACTTGTACGAATTCGATTATTGAAACTCAAGAGAAACGTTATTAACCACATAAATCTATTTGAAACAATATTGAGGCCACTTCAGTTGTCGACTAGCTGGTAATTTCAATTTATATGAGGGAGAGACACAAAGATTTTCAGTCCGAGCACGTTCATTCCTTGTACCTTTCGAAAATTCACGTATTTCAAGCAAATCTCAACATTTCTTACATAAATAACTAATAATGAATCATTTGCAAATCAAGTTTTGTCACCTAATCAAGTGGTCCCCGATCAATTATCAATTATCAATTATCGGGGCTTCAACTCCAGCTTCTCGGTCGGCCCGAGAGGTGTGCACCTTATTCAAAGATCGCATCAATTATACAAGGGGTTCCACTTTCGAGATAATAACCTAGCAAGCAAATTTTACTCATATTCTCTCCCCCGATTTCGAACTAAAATGAATTGAAATGCACGCAGCTTAATTAAAATGTTTTCAAAGTCTGTTTTACAGATGCGGGAATGTTCAGATCGAGTTTCGACTCATTCTTCAAAATATTTTACTATTTTGTTTTAGGGAAAGCATTGGTGAATAATCAATTACCTACCAAGTCCGAAGAAGGCAAACCATAGCCGGACACGTTGCATTTGTGGCTTTGAAGGTGTATAGATGCTCACGAAGTGATTTTACCCTCAACCGTGGCTTGGGTGTGACCGTGGGAATTATTACATGTTGCATAACATCTTGTGGAATAAACGAAAATTTGGGTTGTATAAATATTATGTTACTAAACAAGTGAACTGTATTTTGGGATCTTGTTTAAATATGAAGTATGACTTAACTACTTAGGTGGTAAACATTTACCTCTAACAGGACCCAATAGAAATGTAACAGTTGGATGTGCAAATTGTAAGTTATTTCATTGTACTTATTTAGCCTTGTCCTATTTTTAGGACGGCAGTAACGCCTTCGATCGTCAACTTCCGCTGCGACTATACCTAATATTCTCTAATTAGGGGATTATTAAGTAATGGTGATTGGGGGCGTTACGGTTGTGGTATCGAGCTAGGTTTAGAAATCACTATGAGCAATAGGGTTCTAAGGTGTCATAATTTGAACTTTAGGAAAATTACGTGGCTATTATTTCCCCAAATTGTTGTTTGGGACTTGTGTATATAGTGTAGTTAATGTTGGATTAATATATATACTTTTGGGTATGCTAGTATAAACGATGTACGTAGTAACTCAAGTTGCTCGACATGCATTCCATATATTTCTAAGTGTTGTAGCTTGTAATTAAGTTTATATAGTTTGTATCAAATGTATCATGAACCATTTAGGTTGTTTTAAGGCTTCAAGTATATTGGTTGGGCTCCGGCGTGTGGCCGTTGAGTTTTATACTCCGAGCATGTGGCTCGTTGAGTGTTATTGTGCTCTTTATGCAGGGTTTTAAGGCTTCAAGCCTAGGGGATAGACCATATTACAGACATAACTTTGCCGAAATTTTTAGAAAATATCCAACTCTTTTAGAAAATTTCCTTTATTACCTTTAAGTTGGAATTAGAAAGCAAAACCGACACCTGAATAAGCCTTAGGAGTTCCTTTGATTGAGGATTTCTCAAACGATGAAAATTTCGAGAGAATGATAATCTAACATATAATTTGGTGTTACTTATTATATAAACGCAATGAAAGTAGGAGGTACCTATGTATGTTTTATATTAGGAGTTGTTAACAATTTGTTTCGTAGGATAAGGAAAAGAATTAATTAGAAAAATTTATATTTATATGGTTCAAGCATGTCTTAGCTATAAAGTATTGACGAAATTTCGAATGTAACTTCAAATGTAAGCGTAGAGTTGGGCAATGCCAAATAGGTGTTAGAAACTCCTCCCAACTTGCAACAATCTTTAGTAAACCCCAATTTATACCCTTAGAGATTTTCACTGAGCATACCATGGACCCACACTATTAGAGGAACTTGGTGATAGAGTTAATGAAAAGGATTCCTCCTGTACCTACCGAATCCACTTCTAAACCTAACAAGTAAGTCGACAGAGTGACTCGTCATAACCCTAAGACCTATGATGGAAAAATTAATGTGGTAGAAATAGAGGAATGGATTAGGGAATGGAAAAGATATTTGCACTTGAGGAAAAAGAGGTATGGGGACATATTATCTAACTGGTGCAATAGACATATGGTGAAGAATGAAAAACGAGGTTGTGAGTTCACTTGGGGTAAATTTCCGGAAGAGTTTAGAGCTAAATTTTACCCCATCACAATTCATGGAGAAAAAGAAAAGGGGTTCATGGAGTTAAAAATGGACTACAACATAACAGTAATGGATTATGCTAATAAATTTATGGAGTTATCTAGATATGACTCAGACTTTGTTGTTATTGATAGGGTGAAAATGTTAAGACTTGGGGAAGGCTTGGCCTATTATATTCGACATCAACTTGCTAGTTAATCTACCAAAGATTGTCAAGGATTATATGAGAGAGTAGTAGAGGTTGAACGAGTAAAGAGCAAACTAAGGGCCTTAAATCTCGGAGACTCAAAAGGAAGTGAAACAATACAAGTGAGAGGGTAATTCAAAAGAAACATGTTACTAGTTTCAACAAGGGTCATTCATTGTGGGAAATGTTGCCAAACAAATCACACCGCACTGGATTGTCGAATGGGTTGTAATAAATGTATGTGGTATGGTAGCCTTGAACATTTAGTAAACACTTTCCCAAGAGAACAGAGAGTTGTAGAGAAGGGAGTCGCCAAGCCCTAAAAACACCATGTGAAGGACCCACACCATCTTCCAAACCTCGTGATCGTAGGACAAGTGTAAGTGATGAACAAGAAAGAAGTCACAACTTTAGGAATGACGATTGTCACTGGTACTAAACTCAAAGTCTTTTTATGTTTTATTTGATTCAAGTGCCACCTATTCATTTGTATATACTCAAGTTGCCTCTTAATTAAATTTAAATGATCATAAGGTACGAATAGAGTGTCAAATCGAGTTGCCTAATGAAAAAGCGGTAAAATGTCCAATTCTTTATCGGCATGTGCCCACAGTCATATATTTGGAGTTATTTCTTGTAGTTTAATTAAATTTGATCTGTCGGAACTGGATATAATGTTAGAAATGGATTGATTGACAACTCATGAGGTGAACGTAGATTATATAGGCTGAAAGGTTATTTTAAAAAGGCCGAGAAGAGGAACAATGTGTTTTGGGGTGAAAGAGATACAAAGGAGTATTCCGTGATTTTGTCATGAAGGCTAACAAATTATTAAGACAGGGCGGTAAAAGAAAGAACAGATATAGATATAGGTGTTTGTGTTACTAAGGATGTAAAAGAAAGAACAGATATAGATGATATACCTATGGTGTGCGAATTTCGAAGTAATTCCCGATGATTTACTTGACCTACTTCTTCGAAGGAAGATTCATTTTAAAGTTTGAAGTAATTCCTAGTGCAAAACCTATTTCTAGGCTGCCTTATAGGATGACCTCAATCAAACTTAAAGAGAACTAAAGGTCGACTTGATAAGTTATTGCAAAAAGGAGTTATTAAGTCAAGTGTGTCACCTTGGGGAGCTTCGATCTTGTTTATAAAGAAGAAGGATTGCACTTTGAGACTCTTTAAGACTTATAACAAGGTAAACAAGATAACACTCAAGAATAAGTATCATCTATTTTGAATTGATGATTGGTTTCATCAATTACAAGGAGTTAGCATGTTTTACCAATTTAGAATTAAACAAGAGGATATTCTCAAAATTGTATTTAGAATCGGACATGGGCATTATGAATTTATGAAAATGCCCTCTGGACTTACCAATGCACTCGCTGCATTCATGGACCTCGGGAATAAAGTTTTCGGAACTTATTTGAATAAGTTTGTGATGGTGTTTATTGATGGTATTCTTACATAATCTAAGGATAAGGGACAACATGTCGAGGATCCGAGAATAACACTACCAATATTAAGAGAACTTCAATCACTTGTCAAATTACAAACGTCTAAATTTTGGCTGGAAGAAATAGCATTTTTATGGTATGTTGTTTCTAAGGAAGGGATTAACGGCTGCCCGTATAAGGTAAAAGTAGTAATTGAATGGCTAGACCAATTAATGTTATCAAAGTGAAGAGTTTTCTTAGGTTGGCAAGTTATTATTGGAACTTTGTATGTGATTTTTCAAAAATAGCATCACCATTAACCAATTAGTTAAAGAAAATCTAAGTGGTCGGGTAAATGTGAGGGTTTTCAAGAGTTGAAGGAAAGGTTAACCACAACCTCTATTCTTATCTTACTAATAGAAGGTAAAGAGTATACCATCTATAGCGATGCCTCTAAAAACGGGTTAGGATATGTGTTAATGCATGATGATGAGGTCATAGCTTATGCATCCTAATAACTCAAACCATATGAGAAAAAAAAACCATTATCCTATTCATGATTTTGAGTTGGCTGCCATTGTGTTCGTTTTAAAAACTCGGGAGACATTATCAGTGTGAGGAACTATGTAATATTTATACCAACTATCATAGTTTGAGGTATATTTTTACCCCAAAAAAGAGAGATTAATCTGAGTTAATGTCGTTGATTGGAGTTACTTGAAGATTATGATTTACAAATACAATATCACTTAGGAAAAGCGAATGTTGTGGCTGACATATCAAGTAGGAGAACGCAACACATTTTTGAATGCAATAATGGTAACTCAACCTGTCATTTTGGTAGATTTCCACAATTTGGGTATTGAGTTAGTCTCACATGGAAAAACGAGTGGATTTTTAGTAGCAATAAAGGTACAACTTATTATAATGAAAGAAATCCGAGTTATGCCAAAACGATGAAGTCGGGTTAGAAAGGATTAAGCGGAATACTAAAAAAAAAAAAGGAAAAATCTCCTGGTTTCGAGGCATACATGAGGATGGAACCTTAAGGTTTCAGAATCAGTTTTATGTACTCGAAGAAAGAGGAATTAAAAAGGAGAATTCTTGAGGAAGCACACAATACACGATACTTGGTATATCCAGGAGGAACAAAATGTATAGAGACTTGAAGCAATATTTTTGGTGGAATAATATAAAAAGGATATTACAGAATATGTAGATAAGTGCTTCATTTGTCAAATGGTTAAGACCGAACGTTGGAGAGTATAATATAAAAAGAGATATCAATGTCCTGTTGGTGTGAAGACTCGGACATCGCTCTATATCTTTCCGAGTCATGCAAAAGGAATCGGTATAACGATGTCATTTATATATAGTTTTGATTCCAAGGCATTCTCTATGTCTTAGAAACTTACTCGAGTTAAATATGTATCTTTTCTATGCGATTCGGCCTTCACTTATCTCTTTCATCGCTTTCGCTTAAGCGCCTCGTAAAACCGGTTCTTTATTCCGAGTCCATTCTCACTCGCATTAATCACATTTTGAATATACCAAGTATTTCGCTGTTTCTCCTCAGAATCCGACTTGTGGTTATTTACTCTATTGCTTGCATAGTCAGCATTCATAGTTCGTTTCATGCTTAGTCTATATCAAGTTCTTTCTCACTCTAATATTCGCTATAGAACGTGTTTCTTTACTTAAGACTAAGTCATATGGAATTCCGAGTATCATGGATATTAGACTCGGAAAATTCCATTCCTTTTCCGACTCGGATAATCTGTTAGTCAATTATCATGATTATTTTATTATCTCGTGTCTAACCTTGGACCAAAGTATTTTATACTTTGAGAACCAAAGGTGTTTTACTTTTGTAGGTTATTCAATCGAAGATATCTTTTCGAACTACAAAAGTAGCCGGCTCGTAACGTCAAATCACCAAGCAGATATGGCTTTTCACCTTCCCCGCTTTAGTCTCGGAAGATTGTGTCGGAAGCCGTCCGCTTCCATATCCGGAAAACTGGAACGTCAAGCTTAACGGTGGTTTTCACCACATTTTTCAAGACACAACCGATGGTTTTGGGACTTCCAAAAGAGTTAAACCGTTGTCCAACGTTCATATTTCAACGGATACTTTCTGAGTGACTCGGAAAGTCTTTCTCAACGGTCACGTAGGACTCTTGGTCAGCGAGATGAAGATAACGGCTACTCTGCATGGTCTTCTATAAAAGAAGCCACTTCACAAGACTTGAAGGTTGCCGAATACATTGTCAATACACTTACTTGAACAAAGTTATTGTATTTACTTTCAATCTTCAACTTACAACTCCCACTCGTAATTCATTACTTTCGAGTTGTAAGGTCTTGTACTTAGTTACAAACTCCTCTTACATTCTTTGTAAGGTCCCTTGACTAAGTCTGTAAAGGTTAACTCAGCTTAGTTGTCCCTAGCTGTAAGGGTTATCTCAGCTAGGAAGTACTAGATCAGATAAGGTAACTTCGAGTCTAGGAAAATTTGTGTAGAGTTGTCTAAGGGAGCAACTCGGGTTCCGTCAAGTTCACGGTATTTTGTGGACTCAAAATAGTGGATTTGACTTCGTGTCCGGATTGACACGGGCCGTGGTTTTCTGCCCCAGGAGGGTTTCCACGTAAAATCTCTCGTGTTCTATTTCTGAGTTTATTCTAGACTCGACATGACCTTAGTGCTCTTGCTTCTTCCGATTCATTGCTTTCGAGTCCAATCTTTTCGACTCGTTATCGGACTCAGATTCTGTCTTTGTCACTTTTCTGCGCAAAAGTGTGTATTCTCGAGAGAATTTTCTATCACCCTATTCACCCCCTCTAGGGTGACTCGGACTTTCCTTGAGCAAACCTTCATGGTGAATTGAGATCTTTATAGATTCTTACATGGAGATGAGATTCAATTTCAATGAACTTTGCCATAAGATTACCCATTATTGCTTCAACGAAAAATGTTTGAGTGATTGTTGACCGACTTATTAAACCTGCGCATTTTGTACTAATACTTGACACATGGAATGTAGAAATACCGACACAATTATACATTAAAAAAGTTGTTAGGTTACATGGAATACCAAAGGGAATTATATCAATAGTGACAAAAGGTTTCACGTGAATTTTTGAGAAGCTTTATAGCGAGCTTTTTGGACTAAAATGAGTTTTAGTAGGTTGTATCACCCAGAGCTAAATAGGCAAACTGAAAAAGTAAATCAAATATTGGGAGATATACTCGGAGTATATGTACTCGACTTTCGGGGAATAAGAAAATAATTTACCTTAGATGGAATTCTCCTGTAATAACAATTATCGGGTCACCATTAAAAATGGCTCTATGTAAAGCGTTATATGGAAGGAAATGCAGAATCATGTTGTGTTGCATCTGAAATGGATGAAGCATTGATTATGGGACCGAAAGTGTTAGGGAAAAAAATTGAAGAACATATCAAGGCAATTCGAGTCAACAAAAGAGATATACGAGATAAAGTGTTTTTGAAGTATCCCCAGCGAAAAGGGTAAAAGATTCAATATTAAGGAAAAATCAAGTCCTAGGTATATTGGGCCATATGAGATTATAAAGAAGTTCAATCCAAGTATCCTATATGTTAGCTATATGTTAGCTGTGTCATTTGAACTTGAATGTGAAAATAACGTCTTTCATATTTAGCAGCTCAGGAGATATACACCCATTCCAAGCCATAATATTGTGACAAAATTAATAGAAATCACAGAAAATTTAATATATGAAGAGTTTTCAATTCAAATATTGGATTGTAAGGTTAAGAAAGTCGGTACTAAGAGCATTCCTTTGGTTAAAGTCTTTTGGGTTAACCATACGTCATCGAAAACCAATTGTTGAAGACATGAGGAATATATATATATATATATATATATATATATATATATATATATACCAACTTGTTTTAAGGTCAATCTAAATTTCTTTCCAAACTTACAAGTTTCGAGGACGAAACTTATTTTAAGGGGAAGTATGTAACAACCCGACCCTAAACCATATTACTTATCTTACTAATTACAAAATTCATATAATCGAGCGCGCGCACTTCAATTCGATATTTTATATTTAAATTATTTTTATATGTGTGTTATGCGGCTAAGGCAACGAAGTGGCCTCCAACAAATAAATTTCATAATAACGATGGTAAACCAACAAATATGTTTATAAAATAAAAATTTAGGAATTTATATGAATATATAATGCGTATAAATATAAAGGTAGATAATTATAAGGTTATTAGAAATTACATTTTTAACGAACCATTACATTTAAAACGGATCGAATAACTTATTTACAATGCTATTATACGATAAACATAATAAAATAAAATCATTTAAGGAAGATAAAGGTGATATTATTAAAGTGTATTTACTTAAAATTAATTAATAACCCAAGTTAAGGAATAATAATAGCAAAAATGTAAGAAAGTTACATAAAACTAGACAGATAATGAAATAATAAATAAATAAAAATAAAATAAAAATAAGGAACACCGATATTTTTGAAAGAAAAATCCGAAGGGATTTCTCTAGAAATATATACACGACTTCAAAAATCCATTGCATTCTTCACGCTCATCCTCTCTCCCGTGCTTCCTCTCTTACCTCCCCTGCTTCACCACCCTACTGCCGCCTCGATTCCGGCCACCGGACGCCACCGGCGTCGGCCGGAAGCCGGCGCCAGCCCTGCTCGTGCCTCTCCCGCTCTCGCTCTTGCTCTAGCTCTCTCTCTCTCTCTCACGGCGAGTGCCCTGCCTCACCCCTGCCTCGCCGCCCACTCCCGGCCAACCAGCTGGAGCCCGGCCATCGGAAATCGACGCCGGTGCTGCAGTAGGCTGCCAAAGCCCAGCTGTGCTGCACCACCACCACTCCTTTCCCTTCTTTGCTTCCACTCTTGGTTTGAAGGTAAAACCCTAAATCCTAAACTATCACACTTCATTATCTACTTAATGATTATAGTTGTAAATTGAATTATATGGTTTTGAAAGATATTTGTGGTGTGGATTTAAAGGCTGAATTAGAAAAATTTGAGTTATTGTGAATAATTGTGATTTGGGATTTGGTTGGAATTATTATTGTGAAAGTGAACGAATATATTGCTCTTGTGAAATTGTGAGTTGGTGAATTTGTAAAATTATGAGTTAGTAAATTAAATTGGGGATGTTTTGATATATATTTTGAGTGAATTTGATAGTTTCATTACATTTTAGAATTGGTTACAATTAGGCAAAGGGAAGAGAAGTGTGTAGGGAGATTAAATTTGGATAATAAGTTGTGTTGGAGGTATGCAAAAATTTGGGAAATTTAGTATATCTAATTGTGTACGTGAATGTGAACTTTGTTGAGGCAATAATGTGTATATCCTTAAAATAAAGTAGTATATTGTGGCATATGTGTAATTTGAGCAAATTAAATTAATTTATGGGAGGTAATGAGGTGAAAAGTCGAGTTAGTGGCAAGGATTCGAAGTGATGTTAGACTTGACAAAGCTAATCGAATTGGGGGTGGTTAATAATAATAATAATAATAATAATAATAATAATAATAATAATAATAATAATAATAATAATAATAATAATTAGAGCATATATTTTGTATGGTAAACAAATTACAATAGCTAAGGCATAATTAGAAATCTAAAATAAAAATCTTTCAACTTAAGCAGAGTAACAGATTAAATTGTGTAAAACGTTAATAATTAGCTTAAACAAATCTCTTGCCCAAATTATGTGTTGTGGACAAAATTTTAGATGGAAATAACGCAATAGAGTTGAGTAATAAAAATCTTAAATCTAAATAAATAAAATTGCAAACACTTGTACGAATTCGATCATTGAAACTCAAGAGAAACCTTATTAATCACATAAATCTATTTGAAACAATGATTGAGGCCACTTCAATTGTCGACTAGCTGGTAATTTCAATTTATATGAGGGAGAGACACAAAGATTTTCAGTCCGAGTACGTTCATTGCCTGTACCTTTCGAAAATTCACGTATTTCAAGCAAATCTCAAAATTTCTTATATAAATAACTAATAATGAATCATTTGCAAATCAAGTTTTGTCACCTAATTAAGTCGTCCCCGATCAATTATCAATTATCAATTATCGGGGCTTACACCCTTCAATTCCACTGCGCGGCTTCAACTCCGGTTCTTGGTCGGCCCGGGAGGTGTGCACCTTATTCAAAGATCGCATCAATTATACAAGGGGTTCCACTTTCGGATAATAACCTAGCAAGCAAGTTTTACTCATATTCTCTCCCCCGATTTCGAACTAAAATGAATTGAAATGCACACGCTCAATTAAAATGTTTTCAAAGTCTGTTTTACATTGCAGGAATGTTCGTACTGAGTTTCGACTCATTCTTCAAAATATTTTATCTGTTTTTGTTTTAGGGAAAGCATTGGTGAATAATCAATTACCTACCAAGTCCGACGAAGGCAAACCATAGCCGGACACGTTACATTTGTGGCTTTGAAGGTGTATAGATGCTCACGGTGATTTTACCCTCAACCGTGACTTGGGTATGACCTTGGGAATTATTACATGTTGCATAACATCTTGTGGAATAAACGAAAATTTGGGTTGTATAAATATTATGTTACTAAAAAAGTGAAGCTGTATTTTGGGATCTTGTTTAAATATGAAGTATGACTTAACTACTTAGGTGGTAAACATTTACCCCTAACAGGACCCAATAGAAATGTAACAGTTGGATGCGCAAATTGTAAGTTATTTCATTTTACTTATTTAGCCTTGTCCTATTTTTAAGATGGCGGTAACGCCTTCAATCTTCAACTTCCGCTGCGACTATACCTAATATTCTCTAATTAGGGGATTATTAAGTAATGGTGATTGGGGCGTTACAAGAACAACAACCAGTTGTGTAATGTAACAATATTGACATAACTATCGAAGAAGGTGATGATCCCTAATTTATTGATATCCAATGATACCTCAAGAGTAGAGAGTATCCTGATAGGAGTTCTAAGAAGGATCAACTAGCAATTGGCTGCATGGCTGCTCAATTTACCATGCACATTGGTACCTAATATTATAGAATGCTTGATGGCATGCTTCAGTTTTGTATTAGTGAGAAGGAGCAAAACGTATTATGGAAGAAATTCATGGTGGAGAATGTGGACCACACATGAATGGAAAAATTCTTGCCAAGAAGATCCTTATGCTTGGTTATTATTGGACGACCATGGAAAGTGATTGTTTTCGGTTTGTTCGATCATGTAAAACGTGCCGGATGTTTGCCAATCTTAACCACATGCTGCCACTTGAGCTTCATAACCTCACATCCCCTTGGCCTTTTTCCACTTGGGGAATCCATATCATCGGGCAAAGCAAACGAAAAGCCTCTAGGGTCATCAATATATCTTGGTAGTAGTTGATTACTTTTCTACTAGGGTTGAAGCCGTTTCTTTTCGAAGCTCGAGGTGAAACAAGCTGGTCAAGTTCGTTATTGACAACATCATTTGTAGATATGGGGTCCTTTTTGAGATAGTTTCGGATAATGGTTTACAATTTGAGGGAGACTTGAAACAAACTGTGTAAAAGTATAAAATCAAGCATCATCAATCATCTCCGTATCGCTCGCAAGCCAATGGGGCAATTGAGGTTGCCGACTGAACCATTCGCAATATCATATCCAAAATGACTAAAAAGACAAGAAAGTGGCCAAAAAATCCCTTATGCTCTTTAGGGGTAATGATCTTCAATTCATACACCAACTGGTGCTACAACATATGCTTTGGTTTACGGTATGGAACCTATGCTGCCAGTTGAGGTGGAAACACAATCATTAAGGGTCATAGTTGAAAGTGAACTCACGGAAGACCAATGGTATGAAGTAAGGTATGAAGAGCTGGCAGTTCTAGATGAACAAAGACTAGCAGACCTTACATCACATCTAAGGATATCCGAAATGTATAACAAGAGCTTTCAACAAGAAGGTCTCAGCAAGGGACATTCAGGTGGGTGACCTTGTGATGAAGAAAAGTCGTTCCCTACTCCATGATCCTAGGGGTAAGTTTCCCCAAATTGGTATAGACCATATTTGGTCAAGGAGATCGATACCGCAAGTGTAATCAAGCTTGTCGATCTTGATAGGAATAAATTCTCAAATTTTACCAATCTAGACCAACTTAAGAAATTCTATGTATAGTAGATTTCCTCCATATAATTTTTCGTTTTTTATGGAAGTGTTTGTCCACATTTTCGATAAATGAATATACACACGTCATATGAGGAAACCTTTACTCCATTAAAGAATAAATAATAAAAAATACATATATATATATATATATATAGGGAAAGGTTTAAGTAAATAGCCCACTTAGATACACTCGACCCATTAGGTAAGCACCTTTAATCCCGACCGTTCAATCTTGATCTAACGACTTAAATTAAAACGTATTTTTATAGTTAAAAAAAGTAAAATAAAAAAATTAAAGGGGAAGGGGTCGAGTAGTAGACATTTCCCAGTCTTTCCCATTCTCTCAAAACTCGTTCCTTTCTTCTTCTCACTCTCGGTCAGCCAGTTGCTGGAATTCGCCCAGCCAGTCGTCAATGGCTACCCGTCGGCAGCTGTTGTCATCAAATGCCTGCTGCCAGCCTCCAAACACCCAACCGCCCGCCTGTTGTTGCTCCCTCTCTCGGTCATACCTCCTCTCTCGTAGCTGGCGGTAACCGTGACCCCTCTCTTTGGGATAGATGCGTCTATGTTACCGATTGCTCAGCCGCCGTCTATGGATCAAAGCCTTCATTATCTGCCAGCCACTTCATGGTAAAAGGTCTCCCTTTGAAGCGGAATTAGAGTTTTTAAAATTAAAATTAGGAGATTTCATTGCTACAACCGGAAACACGGTTTTGTTTCTCTTTGTAGCCAAATGGCGTTGTGCTATTCCGTGATTATGCCACTCGTGATCTTGCTCAAGTATGACCAAATTCTAAAAATCTTGTCTTAGGGTTGAGCTCTTAGTTTTCTTATTTTCTATTATCTTGATAAGATTTTTAGAGGTTACATATTTAGAATTAAAGCCTTAAACTCTATGAAATGTGTTTTACGAAGAAGTCAAACTTCACGAAAATATAATAGCTTTACTTTCTGCTATAGAAGATAATTTTCTCTTGTTAAATCACTTGATTTTTGCAAAGCCTAGGAAAGATATGGATTGATACCTTGTGATGTGGGATGTGCGGTTATGTATTACTAGTATTCCACAAATTAGGGTCTAATCCGACATATTCCTAAAGTTTGTGATTTGGTTAGTCATTATTGGAATCTGCTCATAATTCGATATGGTTGATTTTTCGAAAAAGGATTATTGCTCAGGATAATGCACATTTTGGTCAAATTAGGATGTTAATTTTACATAAAGTTTATGCCTGTTTTTCATAGGATTGTGTGTGAAAAATTAGGGTGTTGATACCAATTGAGGTGGAGGATTAGTTACCTAGTTATGTTATTTGGCAAATATTGCGAGAAATTTGAGTTACAAGATCTATCTTTTTCTCGGACCTATCTTGATTCAAATTACAGCTATGAGATCCTATGTCAATTCTTCAATGCCATAGTGAATTCAATTTGGCAGCTCCGATTAAAGAGATCACCTACAACGTTTACTAAACTTTGTCGGAATACCAGTTCTTTGCCAAACAGGTAATTGCGGCTCTTAATTGTACATATAAGTTGAACGTCCTTTTTCATTGTTCCAATTTGACACTATTCAATTCGTGAATCTTACTCGAAGTTTTCATATGTATTGCGAGGAGGTTTTCATTACATTATTTTGCCCAATTGAAGCACATTGTGCCGGAAGTCATTACGTGTTTTATAGAGAAGTTATTTCAATATGGAAGTCCTACCACAAGTTGCATGATACATAAGTCTAGCAAACAACCACCCGTCCCCTCCCCCAACCCCAACAAAAAAAAGGTGAATTTTTCCTATTGCTTGGCTAACTCATAACTCATAAGTTATCTTGTAGCACAATTACAGATTCCGGGCATATTAGACATCACAATATACCTCCGGGTATAATACACATAACAATATACTTCCTCAACTAACAGACGCCGGTGCATGAACCAAATTTAGTTAGCTCAAAATGGACTCAAACATATTACAAACTTACTGAAATAAATTCATAACACTCAATATGCCACATTTAATATGGCCTAAAACATATTTAAAAAGCTCAATATGGCTGGAAATTGCACGAAACAAATTCAATTAGCTCAAAATAGCCTCGGAAGCTACTGAAATAAATTCGTAACACTCAATATGGCCTGGAACATATTCAAAAAGCTCAATATGGCCGGAAATTGCACGAAAGAAATTCAGTTAGCTCAAAATGGCCCGAAACATATTCATAAAGCTCAATATGGTGAGAAATTGCATAAAATAAATTCAGAAATCTCAATATGGTGTAAAATTTTTATTCTTAAATCCATTGTCATACATACAAAACTCAACCGAACACAACATAAAATTTCGCAAATACAAGTTATTAAAATGCATATACAAAAATCGCCATACTTATCTTCTTAAATAACTTGAAGATAACTTGCTCCTTTTAGCATAGCTACACAAGATCCTAAAATAAATATTAAAATAACATATAATAAGCATGGTAACAAAGATTAAAATTGGACACAAAATAAACTGAAGTAGGGATTTAACTACCTTAATTTGCTAAATAGCTCTTTGTATGACAATTACGGCTATCATGGTAAGCTTGTTGTCCACATGCTTTACAAAGTTTCAACCTCTTTTCTTGTTGCTCTATTGCTTTATCTTTCCCACCATTAATGCATTTGCCACTTCCTTTGGTGTTACATTGTTCAGGTGGGAGAATGTCTATTTGACTAGGAGCACTTGATCTAATAAATGACTCCAACTCACTTATTTTGCTTTCACTTTTATTACCACTTAACTCATTTACTTCTTTTAAGACATTTTGAATTCCTTTGCCAATAAGGACAAGCTTTTCAAGGTTTCTTCCGGGCATTTGTATGCAACCCAAGAAGTCTAACCAAATTCTTGAAATTGGACTATTTTCATGGTCCATTTGAGAGCGCCCTTCTAGAAGGGTACCATCCACATGAAAAATTGGCTTGCTTGCTGCCATTTTAATCCACCGATATAAAATATAATTTGATGACAATTCACGCGAAGACTTTCCTTTCAAAAGACAAAAAATGTGACAACAAGGACTCCCTTCACATTCATACATCTTGCATGAGTAATGACCCACATGGATGGAAGGGTTATATATAACTTGCCTTTTCATAGCCACTGTTGCGACTATTGTTTACCATAGTAATTACTAGCTACTTAATTACTTCTTTGTCCTCAACTTCACCATCCATACAAATATTCCAGAATTCATCTTGAAACTTATAAAAATTAACTTAAGTAGAGATTTCACCTGCATGCTTCTCTAAATCTTTGGTGGTCTTCAACATAGGCAATGAAATAGAAGTTTTATTATCAGCCTGCAATTGTCCATGCCTTTGAAACTCCACTACACTCTCAAATTGTAACCAAAGCTCAACCAAACTCAAATGTGGATTGGTGAAAATTTGATTCTCACTTTTAGATCTAGATGTAGTTCTTAACACTTCTCCCAAAAATAAATCCCTGAAATAGGCGGACATTCACCGTCCTCGAATATGAAACAAATGAGATAACCATTCATTATTATGCAATCCATAATCTTGGATAAGAATTTTCCATCTTTCTTCAAATTCTAGTGGAGTCTTAGAGTTGTACACACACGATTTAAATCGAGCAAGATAATCCTTGTTACTATTCAAAGAGCTTCGACTTTCTCTAATAATTTCTTCATGATATGCTAAATGCGAGAATCTATGAGTAGTTGATGAAAATTTTGCTTCTATTGTTTCTTTCATGGAAGGATCTTGATCATTAATAAGGCAAACAGGTATGTGACCCCCAATTACATCTAAAAACTTATCAAACAACCATATGAATGATTCTGTTTTTTCATCCTCTAAGAATGTAGCCATAAATGTAATACATAACCTATGGTTATCCGACCCAATGAATGAAGCAAAGATCATTTTGTATCTGTTCGTGTCATATGTTGTATCAAAAGAAACAATATCACTGTATAATGACAAATTTAATCTTGCAATACCATCTGCCCAAAACACATATTAAGTGTACTAGCAACGTCCAACTCATATGCAAAATAAAATAATGGATGAAACTCCTGCTTCCTCTTAAAAGTATAAATAAACATTTGTGCGTCTAAATCTTTCATAAATTCTTTCAAGTCTCTTTGAAAAGTTTTCAAATCTTGTTTCCTACACCCAACATTTTCAAAGCCACCAACTTGCTCCTTAATGATTCGAGTGAGTTTTAGAAGGACCAATATTAGCACGAGTGAGTGATTTGATTAAAGTTCGATGCACACTAGTAATACCCCTATTAGAATTTAACATGTGATGTTTCCTAGGAGTTGCAAGTAAATGTGTATGACCTTCATAAAATTTGAAAATGACATATCTTCCATCATCATTTCTTTTGAAACTAACCATTGTATTACAACCTTCCCTAGTCAAGTTTACTTTCCTATTAGCGTTTGCTTTGGCTCTTCTAAATCCTTGTTTAGAGCAAACAATGTACTCATATGTTTAAAAACTTCTTTAGATGTCCATTTACAAATGCTAAAACCAACCGAATGAGCATAAATTTTATAGAATTTCTCACATTCTTCCAAATTGGCAAACTCGAATCCTTATTTCGGTTTCAACTCCTCATCGCAATTGGGTATCCACTCTTTGATAACATGTGTAGGATTTCTACATTTTTCAAGTGTTTCATCTTCTTCAATAGGTGCTTCCCCATTATAACCTAAGAAAGTAATGAAATAAAAAATTATTAGATAAACTTATTCTTAATATTGTTTCAATTAGGCAGTAATCTTCTTTAAGAGTAGCCAAATTGTTGCGAAATGACATCAACACAAATAAAACAAAAGGCTTATTTGCAGTTTCTAACGGTGACAAATTTGAAGGGAATTCGTTGGCGATAGCTGCAAATTTCCATTGTCTATCTCATAATTTTTCCGATTTCAAATCCATGATACATATATGAAACTCGTTAGCAGCCTCTCCTTTTCTGCAGGAATAGGGCGGCGGTGACGACTCGTCGATCTCCTTCCGTTGCGCTAATCATCAGCTAGCGTTCTATTTAGACTAAACCGGTGGTTATGGGTTTGGGGTGTTACATGCTAGTGAGGAAAAAGCTGCCAAGTCGAGTTACCAATCATAAGACAAAACAATCAACAATTGATCATCCTCTAGTGAAAGTCCATGAAGCCGAAGTTGTCCAACATGTTCGCGATTCACATTCCGAGTGGGTTGGGCATCTCCTAGGTTTGGCAAAAAGTTTGCCATCGGACGAGTAGTTCGGATCACAACACGTGGAGATGTAATGGGTTACAACGATGATGGTGAGAAGGTCTTGCCAATCTTCTAGAAGGACATACTTGTAGTTTCTAAAGATGAACGAGATAAGCACAAATGTGAATATGCTCGACATTATATGAGTTACTATGTATAAGTCCATTTACATTAATTTTTATTTCTAACTATTTATGTAAAATTAATATGTATTAGGTGGCTCTTTGAGGTGACTTGCAATATAGGCATTAAGTGAGTTGAGTTTTGTTGCACTGAAGAGATTTAACCCTTAGGGCAGATGTCTAATGATAGATCCAAACTCATTTCCAACCTAATGGTGAGGGCGAAAAAGGCATGTTATTTGGCATAATTCGTAGAAGGGGAAGTGTTCAAACTTAAATAACTAACCTAAAATCCATTACTACATGTTCTTGTGTTTATTTGACATTACATTTGATGTTGTTTGTGTAAGTGTAGTCATCATTGGATACTTACTGCCACTAATCCAAGGCATAATGTGGCTTATTGGCTTGATCCTCTTGGTTAACCCGTGAGAAAAGAAATTTCACGCATTCTTACTTCGTGATTTCACTTAAACATTTTCATTGATTTGTTAAATGTTTTTTTTTCAATTATTGTATGCCTTTATGCTATATGTCAACAATACATGATCTCCATTTCAATGTATTCATCAATTCATCAATAGTGCTCTTGGAGTTTATGGTTTGTAAAGAGGCTAGATAAACCGAGAGAAGGGGTCAACAACCATCTATTATTAATGTTAAGGTGAGGTTTTCTTTCTTAGCTTTAAATTAGTGTTCTCCGGTGAAATTACTTATTATATAGCTACTAATGTATGTGTTGGGAATCTATTTCCATTATTTATAGTGTCAAACATGGAGTGTGGCTTCTATATTTTATAATACATTATGGAAATTGCGACGGTTCTAGACCTTGATGATTCCAAAATCAATTCAAAAACAGTACTTCTAACCAACCTTAATTACATTATTTTGTACATAAAATTGAATTGATTGGGAATTTTTTTTTAGTACTTATATTTGACGTAAAATTACTTTTACAACATTGGTCACTGTATTTTCATGAAAAGAAGTCTATCACCCCTTATACACATATCAAAATAGATGAGCTCGAGAGAAGGATGGTGTAGTTTGTGTACGAACTCTTAAACAAATTTGTTACCTCATAGTGTTATATATATATATATATATATATATATATATATATATATATATATATATAGTTACTTGTTTATATTTTCGCAGATTGATTGGTAATTTTACGATTGTGAATAACTATATATTTGTTAAAATGAATGATATTGGATGGTACTTTGAGTTGTGTTGCAAAGACCTCCTTTTGTTGTTACTTCAAAACAAAATGCAAATGTGTATATGTATATGTAGGGGGCTGATGAGAAATACAAAATTTTAATAAAAACACAACCTTTTACTACGGTTCTCGGGGAGAACCGTAGTTAAAGACCTGATTTTCCAAGGCTATGAGAACCATAGTGAAAGGCCTGGTTTGCCGGACCTATTACTAGTATCGGGCCTAGTTTGACCGGACCATTCACTATGGTTCTCCTAGAAAACCATAGTAATAGGCATGATTTTCCAAGCCTATTACTATGGTTCTCATGGAGAACTATAGTGAAAGCCCTAGTTTCCTAGGTTTCTTACAAGTAATTGGCCTGGTTTGACCGGACCTTTTACTACGATTCACGGAGAGAACCGTAGTAATAAGCCTGGAAAACTAGGCTTTTGACAACGTTTTTTAAGGAAACCGTAGTAATAGACCGTACCTTTTACTACGATTCTCCTGGATAACCATAGTAAAAGGTCCTATTTGTTTATAGTTGTGATACTTTGCTACTACTACCTCACATAGATGACACCTTACAACCATAGTAAAAGGTAATTTTGAAATGTATAATACAAGAAGGTTCTTGTAGTAATGCCAATTGACCTAGTTGTTTCCTTCACTTCAAGGTGTACTCATCACTTTTACTCAACTACCAGCTCTTTCTCAAGTGATGTACTTTATGTTTCATATATGATAGCAAAGAATCTTCTCTTGGATAATATCCTTTAACGGCTACATGTGAACTTAAAAGGATCTTCTCTAGAATGGTGTCCTTTATGGGTTATATATTACTCCAAAGAGTCTTGTATTAGACAACATCCCTTAGGGGTCATATGTGACCCTAAAGGGTCTCGGGATAATATCTCCATGGGGTCATAAGTTACTGAAAGGGTCTTCTCTTGAATGATATCCCTCAGGAGAGATATATGGCCACAAACGAATATGCTTTCGGTTGATGTCCCCTAACGGGCCTTAACTTAGGTGATAGACTTATATAATCATCTCATGACCTCCATGGCTCTTCTCTTGGGTGATGTCTAAGTCATGATAGTTTCATTAAAGTCAAGAGCGATCCCTACGGCTATCTTGGGATGCAAGTTAGGGTCTTAGTCGACCTCTTTAGCTTTTCTCGTCTTGTAACCATGATAATCTTAACAAATCTATAATTTTTATTATTGCCATTTTTATTATTAAGGTTGGTTTGTTGGCTTTTTCTTAATGATAGAGGCATTTTTTCCATTTTTTGAAAATTTTTTGAAAAATTTTGACAGAGTTACATTTGAAATTTGATTAACCCCTAGGCTTAAAACCTTACACCTGCACAAGATACAATAATAAACTCAACGAGCCATACGCTTGGAGTATCCACATGATTGAAAGGTGCTCATGACTATTTACAAAAGAAAAGGTCTCGGTAAGACCCGTCGGTCTCTTTTACAAACATCTACCCAAGATACAAAGTTCTTCATTGGACTTTTACATTTACACAATTAAACTCAAGTCCAAAATACAACCTAATATTACAAACATGATAACATAATACTTAAGACTAGTAGCAAGTTGGGGAACCTCCTGTTCAGCTGGGCATCCTCCTTTGACAACCACAAACCACTACAGAGAGTCTAACTTCGAACTTGAAAATGTTGGTGAGGTCATAAGCTCCACTAAGCCTAGTGAATAACCAAAACCCAATCCCTTGTTTTGCTTGCACATTAGTTCATTAACAATTTCACATAAGATCAACATTCACTAATGGCATATAATTCAGAGTATACATATTCAAGATATGTAAAATATATGAACTTACCATACTTGTCGACTCGAGATGAATACTTCATATCAATCATTAATGAGTTCAACCAAAACATACTTCATTTGTTTTTTCTATTATAAGTATTGGAGAAGATCATGCACTTCAGGCCTGCTTGCCCCTTGGAGTGGAAAGGTCGCTTTTGGCCAGCAAAATAGTCCAATCTCTAGCTATGAGAAGCATAAGGGTTTAATGATGTTTTAAGAATCACAACAGACCTGCGAAGGCGAGTGCCTTCCCTATATATATCGATTTCAAGGATGTGTGCTTATTGACAAATAAGGCTTTGTTTCTTTAGAAATATCTTTGGCTGCCAGTTTAACAACCATATTTATTTTGTTGTTTAGAAGGTCTAAGAAAGATAAATAGAAAGAGTCGTTACGAGCACACTATCGCAAGGCTCATCGGCCCAAACAACCTAAGGCCTAAAATGTGTCACAAAAAATGAGAAGTTGCATTACATGTTTTGTTCCAAAAATGATTTAATTTATGTAAATGAAGATGTATTATTAAGGAAAAAGAGATATAAAGGAGTCGCTAGTCGATTTTGAACAAAAATTCACAAAAGAATTTAACTTTACTAATGTGAGCGTAAAATAAGGGACAACCAAAAAGGAAAAAACACAAAATAAGAAAGGTTTTAGAAAACAACTCCATTGGCCTAAAGCAATGATTCGGTGTTCGGGGCTAAAGGTACAAAATGACAACGAGTTGCTCTTTATTACTGCCTTTTCAAAAAAGGACATCTATTAATTAAAGAGGAAAGCAAAATTGTATTAAGAAATTAGGCAAACATAATTTGAATTATGGAAATTAAACAATTAAAGCATGTATATGAAAGTGGTAAAGAAAGCGATAAATCTAAATTAAACTATTACATTAAGTGGGGAGAAAATTAAACGAAATTACATATCTTCCGATGGACAAATTGAAACAAAAATAAACTGAATTAAAAAGCAATAAAAGGAATGAACGGATCCGAGCCCTCAAGTAGACCCACTTGTAAAACTTAGAATATGATCAAAATTCAGCAGAGTAACGATATATAGATTGAAACTTATGTAAGGTGAAATGGTGCTTTCTTTTAGGGAGAGTTTTAGGAGGGATAATATAAATGTAAGTAGAAAGTAATGTAGGAAAAAAAAGAGTGTGGAATGAGAGAGTGAATGAAGTGTGAAAGATAAGCATACTCAAGGTAAGTGTGAAATGAGGGGTAAGGGATCCCTTTTATAGAAAGCTTCTAAAGTTTAAGGTTCCCTCTTTACGTAGCCTCCAAACTAGATAAAGTAGCTAAGAGAGGACACACCTAAACCTGCCTCAAAAATAGTTGGAAATATGCCCAATTTGACTTAGTCAAAATGGCATCATCTAGTGGGTGAAGATCTAACACAGGTTTGCGGTTAAGTTTGGGGACCCGAATCGACTTGGCCCGTCCCAAGTTGGGTGTATTTTTGGTTGTTTTCTATGGTGTAGACATGTTGCTTGCTTTTTGGGCTAGAGAAGGTTAAAAAACTATGTTTTAGTCCAGTCTCACTTCAAGCATACGAGATGAAAACTAAGTTTTCATAACTAGGCCGATCAAATAAAATAAATAAGTAATAAATAAGTGAAGATCGAGACACTTTTTATGTGTTTAGAGCTGTGTAGGAATTGGTTACTTTTTCCTTGGTCTAATTTAAGGTGTTTCTTGCTTTGATAATGCCCTTGGCATTACCTTCATTCCGATGAGCAATATGTTGAGTCCTAGGTTGCGTAGTGGCAATTTTTTCGGACATTGTCATGAAGGAACTCTCAAGAAGTTAAGCATGTGTCAGACCTCCTATGAAATGAGGAACATATGTAAGAGTTGAATTATGAAAGAATAAAGGAATTGGGTGACTCTAATCCGTGTTTATTTTTGCATCCTTTGAAGCATGGTGCTCTGCATGTATTTCTCCAGGAAATCAATGACGACATACCATTAGTGGCCAAGACTCAAACTCATCTTCCACTTGGTACTCCTATTGTTGCCCCCGGTGTTGAGGGTCATCGAGTATCACATCCCCTATTTTGAGTTCTAGTCATCCTTGATTTAGAGTGAGTGCTGCTTATTACAATGAGTTGCCACCTTTCTCTACAAACAGCGCCAATATGTTTAGGGAGAAACATCGATGATGATTTATAATTATAAGTCAAAAGATTTAACTTATGCTCCTAGGAGGCTTGAGTCCTAACATCTCCTTAATGGACGTCTTAGAGAAAAGGCAGACCTTGGGGGTTGGATCTCAAGTAACTCCCTTTCTAATGCTTAAGTTAGGAAAATGAGGCAAATGATGGGTAAAGATTTAGTCTTTGAAGAGCTAAGCCTCAAAGATACAACCTTTGAAGGTAGAATCTTCAAAGGTGGAGTCTTGATGAATCTTAGTCCACCAAGATTGAATCTTGGATGAATATGCAAGTAATGTAAACTTGATGAAAATTAGGAGAGATGTGGTTAATGATAATTGTGATCCCTATGGAGAGAATTCAATGTTATTTTCTTACATAGTTATGTCATGATGACATGATAGGTAATTGCACATACGATGGATATATTTACTTGGTGAAATAGATGAAGGGTAAAAGGGTAATTTACTTAGAAACCTTATTTTTACCTCTTACAAGTAAAGTTGGCCCTTACTGGGCCCAATGAAGAATTGATACTTGATACAATATTAATCCGATTCTACTTAGCGCTAAGTTAGCATCTTATGTGAATAATATGAGATTATTCCTCATCACTCGGTTATGGATTCATCCGTACCATTCCCTAATTTGATCATTTCTCATGCATTTACTGATCGAGGCTATTTTATTTTTCTTTATTTTTACGACTTAACTCGTTATAGTGTTATTTCGGTTTATAGTTATCATTTAATTTATAACCCATTATAATAAAACAATCGGCTTTTAGTGATCATAGCATCGCATTTGGTGCCTTTATGAATAAAAGTATACAAAATTCTTACTGAAAACTTAGAACTTTGGGAGTAATTTTTTATGTCCCTTCTCCCTTAGACATTGTAATGTATATATATTGAATATAAAGGAATACAACATAATCGAGGACTCTCTAGTTAGAGTCATACACAAACTCGTACGGTTAGAGAATTGTAAATATGAAAAATAACTACCACTATCTCCTATACGGATAAACTATATCCTAATACTTCCCCTCAAGTGGGGTTGTGAAGATCGAAGCACCCAACTTGCCAACTAAGTAACGAAATTGTTGATGCCCGAGCGCCTTAGTAAAAATATCAACAAGTTGCTCATGAGTGGAAATATACTAAGTGGTGACTTCACTAGATAACAATCAATCTCAATATGTTTGGTACTTTCATGAAAGGCGGGATTGGCTGCAATGTGAAGTGCAGCCTGATTATCAAAGTACAATTGAGTAGTAGGAACCTGGACATTCGGTGACTTTAACAAGTTAGGTATCCAAACAACTTCACTAGTGGCACTCGGCCATAACACGTTACTCGGCTTCAGCATGCATGAGAAATAATAGGTTGCTTTTTCATCTTCCAAGAAATGGGGCATCACCCTAGGATAATAAAATAACCATTAACAACATGTATAGTCATAGAGAAGCTTGCCCATTTCGAATCACATTAGACACAAAGACAAAGATCATTAGATGTAGGTAAAAGAATCCCTTGACCAAGGAAAGATTTGAGACAGACAAAGAAGATGGATAGCCGCATCCCAATGACCTTGCCTTGGATCTTGCATGAACTTGCTAAGTATATGTACTAAATATGTTATTTTCGGATGAGTGATAATGAGATACATTAATCGTCCTATCAAACATCGGTATCGATTGGGATCGAAAATTGGATCTCCTATATCCAAAGAAAGTTTGTGTTTTTGAACCATAGGAAATGTACTACTGGGTTTAGACCCAAGCATGCCTGTCTCGAGTAAGTAGGTCAAGCGTATACTTGCATTGAAAAAGAAACATTCACGAAAAATAATGAGCAACTTCAATCCCCAAGAAGTATTTGAGTAGGCCCAAGTCCTTTTACTTGAAAAATGTAAGCAAATAGTCTTTAAAAGTGGTGCAAAGAAATTTATCATTCCCACTGAGGACTATATCATCCAAATATATTAGCAAGGTTAGAAAGTTATCCTCTTTGATATAGGTAAACAAGGAATTATCTAAGGGATATTGTTGAAATCCAAAGTTACGCAGGTGTAGAGGCGAGTTTAAATACCATTGACGAGGCGTTTGCCAAAGACCATAAAGAGACTTTTAAAGTTTACACACTACATGAGGTCGTGAAGTATGAAAACCAGGTGGAAGTCTCATGTAAATGTCTTCACCTAAATCTTCGTGAAGAAAGTGTTGTGAACATCTATCCGATGAAGGGCCCATGCTTTGGCTGCCGCTAAAGCTAGAAGAATGCGGTACTGTACCGTTTTAGAAATGGGAGCAAAAGTCCAGTGGTAATTTTGCCCTTCAACCTCGGTAGTTCCCTAAAGTTACAAGTCGTGCTTTAAATCGTTCAACTTAGCCATCCGCAATGTATTTGATTTTGTAGACCTATTTACGTCTAAGTGCCTTTTCCCCGGAGGAAGCGGATCGAGTTCCCAAGTGTTGTTGGCTTCAAGAGCAAAAATTTCATGTATCATGGCTTCACCCATTAAGAGTCTTGAATAGCTTGGGAAAAATAACAAGGCTCATTGCCGAAGTAATGGCGGCTAAAAAAGCACAATGAGCAAAGGAGAATCTATCATAAGCAACTAAATGAGACAGAGGATGAGGACTACCTAAATAGACATCATGAAGTGGCATCAAGGCAGGGGTGTTGGAACTAATAGCATAACAAACATTATAGCGAAGATGTGGTGGTTGTCGGTGGTCGTATTGTAGCCGAGCTGAGATGGTGTTGGACGCCAACTCCCCTCACAAGAGACATTTTCTAGGTCGGTCTCTAGGGATACACTCGCCGGGCCCATTAGATAGGCCCATTGTGACTTCCAGCTGGGATGGTGATGATGTAGGAATGGGTAAAACACAAGCTGGGTTTTTAAAGTAGAAAAAGGATCCGGAGGCCACATCTATTGGGCTACTTGGGCAAATTAGGAGGTGGTCCCAATTGGGCCTCTGTCTGGATGTCACATAAAGTGAGAAGAAGATTGGAAGGCCCACATGGCACTAGGCTACTTGGCGCCAAGAATAAAGTTGCTACTAACGCCAATTGGGCCTCTGTCTAAAGGTTACTTGAAGTGGGGAGAAAGGTGAAAAACCTACGTGGTGATGGGCCGTGGGGGCCAAAGTGAAATCATGGTCCATGAGTAATTAGGTTGTTGGATTTGGTGAAGTAGGTTGAGTTTGTGGAGTTGGAGATAGACTAGGGCAAGAGGGAATTTTGTTTCATAAAAACGACTTCCCGTGAAACAAATATTTTCTTGCTCCAAAGGTCATACACACGCCAACCTTTTTTTCCATGAGGATATCCTGAAAATATGCGAGTTAGTAGCACGAGCATTAAACTTATCCTAATTGTGCTCATGGTTGTGTACATAGCATAAACGACCAAATCCGCATAAGTGATCATAGAAGGGACTTTGACCAAACAAAACCTCATAGGGACTCTTACATTACGCAATTTTGTAATCAAATATTGCAAAGATTAGATAACAATAGTAAAAAGATAAATGCCTAATTCCAATACAATAAAGGTCTCTCGGTGCAAGTCAGCTAAACACCGTGATTGATGAGTAGGTAGGTAAGTTAGGTCTACCTCTCGCCCTGTGGAAAGCAAGTTTCCAAGGCTCGAACCTGCAACTTCCGCCTTAACAGGGTGGTGCTCGACCGATTAAACTACAATCCAGGAAAATGAGGTCTACAACCTAAAAATTCTTTTTCATTTTTCATATTTTATGTTCCGGGATAGGTGTGTAATTAATAAGATCTGCAGCTGTGAGTACACACTCGCCCAAAACCGAATGGGTAATGATTCTTGGAATCTTAAAGCTCTAGCAACGTTCAATAAGTGATGATTTTTCCGCTCAACCTAACCATTCTGTTGAGGTGTATCCACATAAGAGATTTCATGAAGCATGCCACGATCAAGAAAAAATTTTGCAACTCCTCCTTAAATTCGGTCCCATTATCACTCCGTATCTTCTTCACACATGTCCCAAATTGAGTTTTCACCATATAGTAGAATTACACAATACATTCATATGTTTTATTTTTATCTCCGAACAAGTAAACCAAAGTAGCATGACTATAATAATCGATATACATAAAAAATAATGACAACTAATGGTGTATGATATTGTCCCCACAAGTCACAATATACTAAGTCAAAAAGGTTACTAGCACGAGAATTAATTACGGAAAACTATGTCTAGTTTGTTTGGCCCTATGTCATACATCACAACAAGCCAAAACTTCCTTATTCAACTTGAATTCACAAATAGAGGATATGAAGCTAAACTACCAAAAGATGGATGACTTAAACGTTGATGCTATCGTACAAAGTCATCCTTCTGCAGTGCCACGTGTGTCGAACCACCACTCATGTTCTTAAAAAGTACACCCCATTGCCTGGATCACCCACTCCAATCATTGTCTTCAAGTAAGGTCTTGTATAATACAAAAATGTGCCCTATAAGAAACAACACAATTTTCATCAATAGCCGACTTTTGGGTTGAAATAAGATTGCATTTAAAATTTGTAATGTATAAGATGTCCTTCAAAAAAGGTCGGGACCAAGTTTTCTATGTCGGCCTTTTCAACTCGCAGCTTCCCTACCAATAGTTATTGGTGGCAATATGGTGTATATATCGCTAATGACTTCCAGATTTGAAATCATGTGATGGGAGGCCTTGGTGTCCAAAATCCATCTAATTAAACATTGGGAAGAACGCTTACAACTTAACTTTTTCTCCTTTTCTTGATTTTGTCTCTCGTTAAAAAGAGCAAACAGGTGTTCAACCTGATGAGGAGGAGAACCTAGTGAATCTGTACTCACCTCCCGAGTCCACTACCATTATATCCTTCACCTCCATAGTTGTTGGTTTCCTTGCTGGCACTTGCCATTCTCTCTCAAGTCCATGCCACTATACATCATATCCGGGTTCCCAAGCACTTGCATGATCGTTCGCTCTTCCTGTCTATGAGTTTCTAGCGCTTAACTTCCCTAAATTTCTATTGTTCTACTTTCGATTAGTTTCGGTATTTCTGCTGGAATTGTGTCCGCCGAATTGCCGATTTCCCCAATTAGGCGAGTACCCAATGAGTTCAAAACAGGTTGTGGTGTTCGTGACCCAATTTCGATAGTGGGTGCATTTGGGGTGATTTGCGATGGCCGACCGATTGACTTGTGAGGCTTTGAATGTTGCTCTATCCATGACTTGTCCTCACTTGGTCCCATAAATTGTTGTTGGCGTTCTTTTCTAGGAATGGCTATATAGGCTTTGTTAAGGTTGGGCGGTGGTTCGGTGTATAGCCAATCGACGTATTGAATTTCGTCGAGTTTAGGCCCATAAGAAATTTATGAGCTTTTTCTTCTTCAAATATTCTAGTGACTTCCTTTACTGACTTCGCATATACAAGTGCAACAAATGCATCTAGCCATTTACTTGGTAAGTCCTTAATTCATCCCATAATGACTTGAGTTTGGTGAAATACTTAGTCACCGAGAGATCCCCTTATTCAATCTTGCTTGAGTTGGTGAATTCGAATATAATTATCTTGTAAATAGCATTCCTCTAGATCTTTCCATATTGCATGAGTAGTGTCTGCGTGTGCAACATATCCATGAAGGCTCTTGTCAATTACATTGTAGAGCCACACAATTACCATTAAGTTTGCTTTCTCCCATGCATAAGCTTCGAGGCATCAACTTTATGTTTCGTAATTATTCCATTAATGAACCCAAATTTATTTTTAGATTTCAGGGCATTAATGCAAATTTGAGACCAATTTCCGTAATTATCTCCATTGAGAACAATTAGGCTGATCACATAACCTGGATGATCAGCGGTACTTAGGAAGTAAGGAGATGCAAAGTCATTCACTCCTTGTTTGTTGTCTTTATCGTCTCTCATTGTCAATGATTTAGAAAAATCGTGTTTTAGATCTATGATACCATGAACGCAACCGCCACCCCATCCGATCATGCCATGTGTTGGGCCTTGTTAGTAGCTCACACGTAAGAGGGCGCGTTGAGCGAGTTTATAAGCTTGTAAGTTACTCCTCCCATGGCCAATTAGTTTTGGGATGGAACCTCATGAACTTGTATGCATTGCTTGGTTGAACCACTGCTCGAATTTAACACTTACTTTCTCGCTAAACTACTTTATTGTAACCATGCAACATTGGAGAACGTGGATTAATAGTTAATTTTATGATTTTTATCCATTAATTTCCTATATATAATCATGACATTCAAGGATATTTTTCCTCATAAATATCAATCTATAATCTCACTTCAATGTCAAACCATGGATTTATCATTGGTTGCTAAACGTTAATTTATCACTTAAGTTGGTATACAGGAAACATCTATACATGAAAGCAAGGTGGGTTCAAGGAGCGAGAACCAAAACCTAGATTCAGCAATTCAACACATACTCGACCTAACATTACCCGAACCATGCTCACTCATAAGTAGACCGAAAGCCTGAATTAAACTAATCCAACCTGATATTCTTTTGCAAAATAATTTCTTTTTGTAAGTCTAACTTATTAGCACAGACATTAGTAGACAAGACGTAGACCTAAATTTAAAATCACCCAAGCGAAAATGTTGTTGACCTGAACTTGATACCATTCGAACTTAACCCACCAGTTTTCTAGATCTAGTTTTATGGGTTAATCTATCTTCTATTTCGTACCTTCATTTTCTGATAATCAGTTCTAGCTATTTTCCCCTTTGACTTTGGATGGTAAGTGACAAGTCTAATAGCTATTAGTTGGGAGGATGTGAGTCATTTTTCTTGTAGTATGCTTATTTGTCTCATTAGGCATTGATTCAAATGGCAAGGATCCCACCACATTTCATGGCATGTTGGAACGAAACAAAGCATTCAATAACACTTACTTTCTGTTACGGGTACTGCATATGCGGGGTTTCAAAAATCCAAAATTAGATAATCTTACCTTTGTAAGCATCTGTATTCGATACAAAACATATAAATGATATTAATAATAGTCAAATAAATATGTGAAATTTGGTGACTTGGGTTTTATGAAACATTACCATAGTGTTATTGTCAAAGTTGGTGTGCATGTTTACATTCCTCCTCATTTTCACATGCATTTAACCTTAATTTAACTTTTAGGTATATTTTTAGCGGAAATAATCTTTTACTTACATGTTTGCTATTATTGAAATTGGGATACTGATATGTTTTTACTTGTTAGTTATCCTAAGAATAATTCATAATTTTCATAATTATACTCTTGTTAAAGATTTTGGTAAACAAAAAGGGACTATTATATGTAAAGCTCATTTTTTCTGGGTGTTGTATATGAAGCTTGGTTCAATGTGTTTATGCTTAACCAATTCCACATTTCGTTTCCCTTATAGGAAATTCTATATATAAACATTGTTCACTATAAACATGTGACGAATTAGTCCTAATGCAGTGCTACCAGACCAAAAGGAAGGCAGTGCCAATGGACAAAAGAAGCAGCAAGTTCGAGCGAGCATGTTCTGATGCCAACTAATGAAGGATCTTCATGTTCAGTTCCATTGAAGGATCAAGCAGAGGCGAACCAAAAAAAAAAAAAAGGAATGAAGCCATAGAATTTTTATGCGAGGAGCTGAGATCCCTCAAATTGGGTACGGATGTTGTTCCAAAGGCTCTTGAGAAAGGCAACTCAAGAAATTGCACTGAAGAACCATTTTACGATGAAATTACAATGAAAGAAATGTTTATTACAGTTACATGTTACAATATTTCTTTCTCTGCTTTTTCCCCCTTTGTCTTTCTTCCAAAAAACATTAGAAAATGGATCCATCATCGCCAATAGCCCCAAAATTGTAGATGCAGTAAATGGAGTAAAGAAAAAAGTGTTGTCGTCCTCAGGGAAGATTTGAATTAAGCGATTAGTGATTAACAACAAAATAAATTAAACTAATCTAACTAAATTATCGAATTAGTGTAAAGAAATCAACTATAGAAAACATGAAACTTTAACTAACAAACCTGAATCAATCAACATATAAAAAGTAAATCTATAGTAAAAACGATTGATTATAAACATAAACATAAACTATCAAAACATATTAATAAAACAAATCAGAAAGTTATTGTAATACTCATAATTTTTAATTGAGTTGGTTATATAAGTTGAATTAATTAATTCGTCTAATAAAATAAATAAAGAGATTTCCCAACTTAAAACATTAGAAATGGTTCGACTTATGTTAATGGGGCTTGTAGATTTAACTAAAACCTAATCTCTTAATTCATTAAGTGAGAATTAGGCTTCCTCTCGAGGCCATGTTCGGCAACAACATTTTGAGTAACTTTTAGCGTTTTGACCAAGTCAAAACACTAATTAATCAAATATTAGCGCGTTCGGTAAGGTAGTGTTTTAACTAGCGTTTGCGGTAGCTTTTAGCGTTTCAAGTAGTGTTTTTAAAAAGTTAAGAATATTAGCTTTTCACATTTGAAAGTAGTGTTTCATATTTTTTGACAAAAAATCCCTTCATTAATTTATATTTGACAAATTATTTATATCCTTTTACGTCAATTTACAATAATCGACTAACTCAACCGCTAAATTTAGCGAACACATTTATTCAACCGTTCAATTGAACAGTTATCCGCTAACAACTAAAATATAACAGTTATCACTCATCAAACAACTATCAATTACACAAACATACTATCCCAGTACTCAAACAAATTTCATATTAACAGGGCTTTAATTTATTAGATAAGGCAGAGCAAATTTGGGATCCAATAGGAATTCGGGAATAAGCGGTGGAAAGAGGAAGCATTAAAAGAGAGAGGGAGGGTGACAAGTAAAGAGGAGACGCAGAGAGCAGAGAGGCTCGGGGGCAAGAACCAGAAGCAAAAGCACAAAGCAAGCAGGCATTGAGAGACTAGGAGATCGAGTGAAGAGAAGTAGAGAGAGAAGGAACAGAGACGGCAAGACAGGGGAAGAGAGGGAGTGAGAGTGAGAGGCTGGACGATAGCAGAGAGCAAGAGGTCGGAAGCCAAAGAGGCCGCCAGAAAGAGGAACGGGGGAAAGGAATGGCGACTGGGGAATAAGAACTGGCGAGCGAGCAGAGAAGAAACAGAGGAAACGAGGAACGAGAACCAGCGAGGAGGAACAGAACGGGAAGCGAGAACGAGAACAAGGCAGAGCAAGAGTGAGGCCGGAAACCAAAAGGGGCTCTGGGAAGAGGAACGGTAACCAACCGGCGAGACCGAGAGGAGCAGGGAAAGAGAGAATGGAGAGAGATAGAAGGCCTGATACTGAGATGGTGAACGAGGGCAGAGCGAAGAGGGAGGAGGCAGAGCAGAACCGCGAGACGCGAGACTGACGCAGAACAAGAGGAGAGGAAAGCAAGGAAGCCTAAATCGATTTCGAACCCTAGAATTCGAGGTGCGTAATTCATTGAATTAATGGAAATTAAAGCACGAATGGATTTGTGGTTAAATCATCTAATTTAGTTGATTTGGTTTAACTTCTGAAATGGAATTGAGTTATATATCATATGAATGAATTAGGAAGAATGAACTAGATTGAGGAATTATGGGTTTAAGTGTTGATGTTGAATTATTACTGACTTTGTGGATTCGTAAGCTTGAGTTGACGGTAATTGAATTGGGTATGGTGAATTATGGTATAGGCATCCACTTTAGTATTGGAATAGGCAAATTGAGATACAAAGATACAGTTAGAGGTTCCTGTTTTATTGATTATGTGAATAGTGAGTATACTAGTTGATTATATGTTATAAGAAATGAAAACTGAATTAAATCTCAAGGTTAACGCAATTGCAAAAGATGGAATTATGGAATGGAAATTGAGGACATGTGGTGTATTATTGAATTTGAGGGAATATAACGATTTACTTTGATTTACGTGAATAGGCTAGGTTGGAATTACACATAGTAAGCTATGGAGAAGGAAATGAAGAATAATTGGGATTTTGATTATTGCTTTTAGTATTTAAGTCAAACGCAACCTTTGTGGCTTCTAGATTTTATATATTTGAGATCCAAATGATTATGCTGAGTAATAAAGGTTTGGAGTGGAAAAGAATGCAATATAGGTTATAGTGACGGTTGATGGTCAAGTAATGTCTAAAAGTAGTAAATCATGGTTGTAGCGCTTGGCGTGGAATTGTATCTTTAATTAAGCATTACTAGGACTTGAAAGTGAATTTGATGAAAGGAGTTATCTAAGAAGTCCGAGCTCGAAGTAAACAGAATAGGTTGAATTGAACCCTGAAAAATTGTACTTGAATTGAATAAATATGCTTTTAACTTGAATTTATGAGTTACGGAATTGAAAGTGAGTATTGGTTTTGAATACGAGTTTTTTAAGTTATCTTTACATCTTTACATTTGTTTACGCAATCGTTTTACGCCTTATTTTATGCTTGTTTATGCAAGTTACGCTTACACAATCTATTTTCCTATACTTTTGATAATTTTAGAAAACGATTGAGAATTGAATTTAAGTTAAAGGTTTTAGAAAATAAATGAGTTTGATATACAATGATGTGATTCAATGGTTTATGTGGTTTAGTTTTGATTTGAATTCTTTAAAATGCAAGTTGAGATGCTTTTGAATCTTTGAAAGATTATGCCTTGAAACGAGTTTGAATTGAGTTGATTTTTGAGAAATGTGATGGGAATCTAGAAATGTGGTCTTTCTAAATGTCCTCTTTTAAAGTAGGTGTATTGATGTTGAGTGGCTTTGAGAGCCAAGGAGTCTAGTACCACAGGATATCGTGTTGTTCGATACTTCCTGGTTAACCTGTGCGTCCAGTGTTAATTGTCCGGTACTAACGGAGAGCTTGGTCATGCGGTCCGACCTTATGACACCGTGTATTATGGTATTCCTTGACAAGAGTTCCTCCTTGACTTTAGTGGTTCCAGACAATTGAAGGTCAAACTTGGCTTGCAGTCACCCAAGCAAAAAGGGTATTTGTGTTTACATGGTGATATGATGCTCTAAGTATAACCTTTATTCAAGTAGTGAATAAAACAATGGTTTACTTGTTCGAAAATGTTTTTATTCAATTAGAGAATTGAATGACTTGTTTGATGTTTGAAATTACCTTTATTCAATTAGAGAATTGAATAATGGTTTGCGAAATGAGTTTGATTGAATTGCATTGGTAACAATACAACCTTGAAAATCAAAAAGAGTGAAAGATGACTAAAATTTGTGTTTTGATTTGGTTCGATTAATTTAGTGAGCTGTTTGGAAATGTGAGAAATGGTTATTGGAGAGACATGTCAAACACATGAGATATGAGGTGTATTCTATATCCGATTCTACTATTTGTAAGTTATAATTTAGTTCATGTAGTTGGATAGACATGTCTTAGGCCAATTATACTTGTTTTAAGTTTTAAATGCATATTGGTTGGCCTTCGGCGTGTGGTCGTTGAGTTATGTACTCCGAGCGTGTGGCTCGTTGAGTTATGGTTCTCCTGCAGGATTTTAAGGCTTTAAGCCAAGGGGATAGGCCATATTACGGGGCAAAATTCTGCCTAGATTTTTAGAAAAATTTTCAAGTAAAGTGTAAAATCACCTCTATTACGTTTTAGTTGGAATTAGAAAGACAAATAGACACCTTAAGTAGCCTTGGAAGTTCTTTTTGAGGACCTTTGGCGATGTAATACTGTTAGGGTGGATTTAGGGGTATTACAATTATAAACTTTAATCAATTAAAGAAAGGAAGAAAATAAAAGGAAGAAGTTACCAAGAATAAGTTCAACTAAAAATCAACTAAAACTAAAACTAAAGGCAAGAATTCAAATGAATAATCAAAAATAAAACTTGAATTGAATCTAAAGTAGTTGAATCAAATGTTGCAAAAGAAACTAAACTGAAGCTAAAGTAAATCAAGCTAAGCTAAAGAAGGGATGGGATGATCTTAGAGAGGCCAAGATATGCCTTTTATAAAATTAGAATGCAAATTTAGGGTTTTAGGTCAAAGATAATCATGCCGCACAGCCAAGGTTGTGGAGCAGACCACGGTCTGTATCACAGTCAGTCCCACGATTCGTGGGCCTGATTGTGGTGGCATGCTGCTGCCAATGGTTGGTTCTTTATCTTTTGCTATGTTTCGTGGTACTCCCATGGCTCTGTTGTCCATGATTGAGCTTCTTGATTAACAAATGCTATAAATCCGACTCGCTGTCCTCATTCTTGGCCCCACTTCACATCTTTTGGATCTCTTGCTATCGTTTTATCATTAAACAACTTCCCTACATATTTATACAGAACCTAATAATCCCATAAAATATGTCGAATACAAACAAAGGCTAGGCAATTAAGGTACCTATATCATCATTTTTGGTGACCAAACAATGAATTCTTGCAGTAATGGAATATATGTGCTGACGTTGTTGCCCCGTGTTGCAACTTTGACTCTCTAACTTTTGTGTTATTGACTTTGCTGTAGTTGAATGGGAGAAAGGTACATGTCCTAATTAGTAGTTTGCCTATCAGTTTATTATATTACTTTCAGTGGGTTTACGTGTACTGAACTTGAATGTCATTAAATTGAATGTAACTAGAGTTGGTTGAAATGGAAAATTAGCGATATTGGTTATATTTGTAAAAATAAATAAAAACATAATGCCTCCAAATTAATGTTGAAAATACATACGGGAAATAGTAGAAATTATATTATAGACCCAAGTCTATAAATCTAAGTTATCATATATGGTATTTTATTTTAATTTTTTAAAATTTACCTTTTATTTTCATGGTTTTCCTTTTTAAAAGTTTAGATTTCCTCCCTAAGATTGTATCATATCATTGGGTATATAGACCCAAGTCCATGGTATAAGTATCCGGGAAATAGAGTGTATGCCAGTGAAGCCCGTTGCGAGCTTGGAAGTGTTTATACATTTTTCTGAATATCTTTTTCCTTTTCCTAACAAAGAAAAAAAGTTCCTTGGAAAATAACATTTTTCTTATATATTTTTCTTAGTTCAAACAAGGGGAAAAAAGTCGGTTTCTCCCAACTTTTTTTCCTTTAAATTCACTTACCAAACTAATTTTCAAGGACCACAAGGCGTTCTAAACTTAAAATTTTTATGACACCCTTTTAAATGGTGTGTGGTGAACTCATATGAGTAAGAAGGCGGGTTGTAGGATCAACTTTTTTGGGTTCATACTAACAAAATCAATTTATGGACTCCATCCTTATTGTACTTTTGAAGGTAACCGGGCATTTCTTCAACCAAATTACTATGGTATAGTGTGATGGTATCCAGTATATTTTTTCCATCATGTTCACAATATTTAAGATTTTTTTGGCAAAAGGTTAATACCATTACTCGATGATAAAAAATTTGGACTACTAACATTCGTTCCTCTCGTACTATATGGTAATTATTTTTCTACCTATGTCCTATTGAAAATAATTTTTAACCCCCGACTTTATTAACATATTACAATTATAGTTAAATTTGAGATTTAAAGTTGACCGAAATAATTAAAAGATGAAAATACCCTTATATTATCTCCACCCTCCTCCCCCAACTCGACACCCTCGCTCTCGCTGAGTCTCTCTCCCTCTCTATCTCGCTCTCTCTCTCTCCCCCTCTCCCTCTATCTCTCTCTCTCTCTCTTCCTCCTCTTGCTCGCTTGCTTGCTTTCTCCTTCTCTCTTTGTCACTCATTCTCTCTGTCTCTTGAGGGACGGGGAGGGACGAAAATGCCTCCTTCAACGAGATCAAATTCGACCCCCTTCTTCGACTCATCCACGCACTTTCCAAGAAGCTTGTCGTCTTGTTTCTCTCTCTCCAGGAGCTTCTCGAGGTGAATCTCGACGTTGGTCTTGTACCGAATTGCCCAAATGATGGAGGCGAGAAGACGAAGGAGAGTAGATCGAGGGGATCCATGATTTCCGACGAGATGGGCAATGGGGAAGAAAGAGAGAAGGAGGAGGAGGAGAGAGAGAGTGGAAGAGGAAGAACAAAGTGTAGAGGTTTGTGAGCTCTTTGTGAACTCCATCAATTTGGTTCTCTTTTAGGGAAATTCGATTGAGAATGAGGTCATCTTCTTTGAGCCATTGCTTGAGGAAGAGCTTGTGGGTTGGGGATTCGAGTGATTTGGTGAAGTGGGTGTTTGGGTTTTGCTTCCATTTTTGGATTACAAAGGATGGAAATTCCAACCTTGCTTGCACCATTGAGGCGTTGAAGTTCAACACAAAAATAGAGGAGAGAGAATAGGAGCGAGAGAGGGAGGGAGAGAAAGAGAGAGAAAGAGGGAAAGGGAGAGGGAGATGAGGAGAGAGAGCAAGGGAGTGAGAGAGCGAGAGAGAGAGAGAGAGAGGGAGAGAGAGACTACGAGAGAGCGAGGGTGTCGGGTTAAGGGGGAGGAGAGTGGAGATAATGTAAGGGTATTTTCGTCTTTTAATTATTCCGGTCAACTTTAAATCTTCGGTTTAATTACAACCGTAATATGTCGATAAAGTAAGGGGGTTAAAAATTATTTTCCATAGGACATGGGTAGAAAAATGATTATCGCATAGTACGAGGGGTATGGATGTTAATAATCCTCAAAACTTTTCATATGCTTATTGTAGCTTGCATAGACAAAGCCCTTACATCCTACTTTTACCACTTGTTAGATATATCCTTTCCACAATCAAGGACTACTTTTAGAATATCTCTTATGCACACCATATGTATCTTGGTATTCCTTTCTTTCCGACATTGATATACTAGAACCGAAAGTGCTCAACATATTTTCCCTTTCAGCGACTTGGTGCTTTGGTACTAAAGTGCCTGTTGTTTCCAATTTTGCCTGCCTTGCTCCTAATCTTAAGCTTTAACAACTTCCTCCATTATCAATTTACTAACCGCCTTCGTGAAAGAACATTTAAAAAATAAGTGAGTATGAAATTCAAACTCAATATAGAACACACGACTTGGCTCACAATCAAAAGCCATACCAATCAATCTATCCTCGGTCTATAACTTCTAATGTAACACTAGCCAAACAATAAATGAGCATTTTCGTATTATGTTTTGTGTCATATTAGCGGATACTAGTCTACCTAATTACATTTAGTTCTCCGTAGTTTATATCCATTTCTTGGATTATACTTCCCATTAGTTGTGTGCGACCATCTAACAATTGTACTTGTCAAAAGCTTATCTCATTTCGTCTTACCTTAAGAATTCTCTGCCAAAACCAACTCCCCTTTGATGTAGCATGCACTTACCAACATGTATGGCTTTTTGATAATAATGATGAATCCAATTTATCTATTAACAATCTTTCCCCTCTGCTATATGTTAGATGTGTTTGGTAAAGACAGACTATATTTAAAATTCCATCATCCCTAATATCCATTCCTCTTTTTTTAGGTTTGTAGATTGTATCCCAGTGCTATGAAGGACATTCTTTTGCGTTCAAAGTTTGAGTTCCCTAAAAATTGCCTACAAATTTGATTGACCTTGTCCATAACTCGCCTTGGGAAGGAGAAACTTTTGAATTCAATATACAATGATACTCATGAATACAGAGTTAATAAATTAGAGCTTACCGAGCATAAGAGAGTTTCTTTATTGGTCACGCATGCCACGATTTTTGTCAACATCATTTCAACCAAAACATTGCAGTTATTCTTGGTTAGTTTATGGGGTTTTACAAGTACACCTAAATATTTAAAGGGCAATTTTCCTTCTTTAAACTTGGTGATACCAATTAACTATGTGATGATTTGTTTATTAATGCTAGCAAATACAATCCGAGACTAGGGATGACAATGGGGTGGGTCGGGGCCGAGGACCGACCTCCCGCCCTAGCCTCTACTGCCAAGGGTAGGCCCCGCGAGTGTGTAGTAGACACCTAAAAAGTGTCATTCCTTTCTTCTTTTATTTATTTGTTAACTAGATGATGAAATCTCGATCCTGTTTGTGGAAGTGAATCATGGTCGAAGTTTGATTGGCGTGACGGAAGTTAGTGAACCACAAAAACCTTTTAGCACCAAAAAATAAGCCTTATTTGCTTTAGGCGAGTCAAAAAACCCATTTCTTTTGGGCGAGACCATGCCCAGAGTTAGGCTCCCGCCTAGAAAACCTAAACTCGCACAAAAAATAAAACCTCCAAAAATAAAAAACTTGCCAAAATTAGAAACTTTCTAAAAATAAAAAGTCGCTTGACGGACGTTGGTCTTCTCCATTTTGGGAAAAAATGCGTCGTTTAACTCTTTCACTCAAGCAACCAAGCGAGGCACGACACGAAACACAAAACGTCCGTACGACACCGTTTGTAACCTAGGTGCCACGTTTTTAGGCTTACCTTGCCAAAATGCTACATTTTGGTCGATGGAATCGCAGGAACTTCTACCCGATGTCATTGCTTGACCGGCGTCGGCCTTCTCGGCGCCCTTAATACTTGGTTTAAGAGGATATTATCCAGTTTTCCCTTCTATCCTCTCCAAGAAATACGACCTGGTTAAGTCAATTTCCGATTGCTGATTGCATTGTTTTAGCTCATTTTGTGACCTAGCCTTCCTTTATAAATAGAGGGCCTAACCACGACTTTGGAAGAGGTAATTAACCTAGCCACATGCCGCTAAAATAGGTTAAGAGCTATTGAATGCTATATCGGGATTCCGATCTCTTGGCTCATCTTCGACTAATCATCACGCCACCAAGCATTTCATCATTCTCCTGCACTACTCTCTCGCCACAAATTCAACAAAAAGCCTTCTTCGGTTTTGTTTATCCATCGTCATGCTTCCCGATCCGTTCGCTATTCAAAATCGGTAAGTGCGACAACCTAAGGGCGCATATTTCATTCTCAATCCCGATCATGGTTTATTTAAATTATTGTTTTTATCACTTTTCGTATTGTGGACAAAGATGTAATCGAATTTAATTTCTCCTCGCTCACTCGTAACTTTTAATTTTTTTCGCTTTTATTTACTTCTTTCGAATTTGTTTTTATCACTTTCATAAGCATGTTTGGTTGATTTAATTTCACATTTAATATGTTGTATGCTTTCTGTTTTAACACACTTCTTTAACTCAATTAAAATCGGTAGAAGTCTGTCTGTTGAAGGGCGAAATGGAAGGGCTTATTCCTACATTTCGTATCTTCGCCCCGAATTTTAGATTCTCGGTTCTAGACCAATGGAGTCTTTTTTAAACCTCTTTCAAGCTTAATATTTTCATACTGAGATTGGAAGAGTATTCTTTTATTTTTGTTTGTTTTTATTCCTAAAAATGATTGGCGACTCCTTTTTCTTATTTTATTTCTCCTAATTGCTTATCGGCATTTCTTATTTAAAAAATGGAAAAATTTTAATTAACATTTTGCCAACCGAGGCCATAGGATCGAGTCATGGCCGTGGCCGCTCGTCGGCGTCAGATGGTAACCGAGCTTGGCTTTCGATGCAAGCTGGTTTATCACCTTTTGGCCCAAAAGCTTTGCGGTAGAATGTTAATTATATTTTTCTGTTTCTTGAATTATGAAATAAGATCCCCGAGACTTTCTAAAATTAATTTCCAAAATAAAGGATTAAAAAAATCGCCAATCGCCCTTTCCAAATCATATTATAAAAATTGGAATCTTAATAAGAGACACACCCCTACTTTCCAAATTCACTTTTAAAAATCAAATTTCAAAAAGAATCTTCAAAAACCAAATAAGAGACCCGACATTCGTGGGGAAGTCGATCCCAATATGGGTGCCTCTACGAGGAACAGGTCGTGGTTCCTATAGTGGCGACTTTACGAAGGATGTGTCACTTATTAAAAGGGTGAGACTTGAAAATTTGAGTTATGAGTTTTCTTAATGTGTTTTGCATTAGGCATACTGCATTTAGGCAACATTGGACATAGTTGCTTTTAATTTCGACCATTAGGCTTTACCCTTAACAATTTCTTTTGGAGGAGGTTTGAGCTGGTAACCCAAATGGGCCTAACTAGGCTTGATTCTAAGTCATTCTAAGTTTATAGAAACTCATATCTAAATTTTTATTATGTTCTAACCGACTCGAAAGCGGTTAATTGCATATCTCATACTTGTGTTTCGACTCACTCGGACATCACTCACAACTATCGCATGCTTAAATAATTTCTCTAACGCATTTATTCTTAGCACTGATTTTGCATTTCAAAGTAAAATGAATCACAATGTTAATTCTTTATTCTAAATCGGTTTATTTCTAGGAAGATTATCTTATTGAATCAAGCTCTTGTTTAGGATTGACTCAAGATGGAATATGAACTTAGTGCATATTAGACTCAAAAAATTCCAATCTTTTAGACCAAAGATAATTAAGCACTTAATTATTCGATTTAATTATTATCTTTGCCTAATCTTGGACCAAAGTATTTTGTACTTTGAGAACCAATGTGGTTTGTTTTTGTAGGTTATTCAAACAAAGCTAATTTATTTTTGAATTACAAAATCAACCTACTTCTAGCCGTTAAACACTAACAGACAAGTTTTAGCTACTTCTAGACATAACTTAGACATCTTGTCGAGTTCTTTGTTTCCAAAACTAGAAAACTCCAACTCTAGGCCTAACGGTTGTTTCCACCTCGGTTTTTAGTCACCACCAGTTGATTGGACCATCTTTTTGGAGTCAAGAGCCGTTAGACAACATTCACATCCCAACGGATCTTTTCTAAGTGACTCGGAATAGTCATTACAACTGCTAGTGAAGACTTCGATCCGAAACAAGACTCAACGATCATTCCGCCTAGTTGTTTATATATACAAGCCACTCCGCAAGACTAGAAGATTGCTTGAAGCTGAACTTATTCTTGAATTTATTTCCTAACACTTTCTTAGAGTATACTTACTCAATCTTCTACTTACAACTCCAACTCTATATTTCATATCTTTTGAGTTGTAAACCAAGTATTATAATCGAGTTATATACTTCTCTTACTTTCTTTGTAAGTCCCTTGACTAAGTTGTATGAGTTAACTCAACTCAATTATCCACGATTATAAAGGTTACCCTAGTTAGGAAGTACTAGATTAGATAAGGGAACTTATGAGTTTAGGAAAACTTTGTAAGGAATTGTTTAAGGGAGCAATTCTAATTGAGTTAGTCCTTTGTATTTTGTGGATTCAAAATAGTGGATTTGACTTGGTACTTGGATTAGCAATGTACTGTGATTTTACGTCCTATGAGGGTTTCAACGTACATCCGTGTATTTATCTTTACGAGTCCAATATAGACTTAAATCTGTTTTATCTAAGTGATTGTGCAAGAAGTGTTGAATTTTCTTCATCATTTTATTCACCCCCTCTATGATAACTTAGACTCTCCAAGAGCAAACCTTTAATTAGTATCAAAGTCTAACCTTTCAAGAGGATCTCATCGACCAAAGGTCTAAACATTAGATGTCTCGAGAACAATGGAGGGTTCGATAAAGGAAGATCATCCACTAGACCACCAAAGTTCAAAGGGTCAAACTTTGCACATTGGAAGAAAATGATGGAATGCTTCATGATGGATAACGATGAAGAACTACGTGATATCATCTAAGGAGGCGGCTACATCCCATGAAGACGGAGAGTGGAACTACTGTGCCTAAGGCCAACTATGAGTTCACTCATCGAAGAAACTAATAAATTCGAAAGAACTTCAAAGGTATGAGTACACCGATGTGTGTCATTAGCACGGAAGAATACAACGAGGTCTCGACTCGTGACACGACCAAAGACACTGTGGGACACTCTTGTCAACACCTATGAAGGAACAAGCCAAGTGAAGCGAGGCTAAGATAAGTCAATATCTTCATAAATACGAGCTGTTGAAGATGAAGAAAGAAGAAAATATCACTCGGATGTATGTTCGGTTCACAGAGATTACTAATAATCTCAAATCTCCGGGTAGAAAGATCTCTCACAAAGAAATGTCCAAAAAGATTATGAGAAGTCTACCAAAGAAGAGATAAGGTCCTAAGGTGACGACCATTGAAAAAGCTCAAAACCTTTCTCAATTAAGGCCGGACAAGTTTATTGGGAAGTTACTTACCCACGAGATTCATCCGGAAGAAGAGGATGCCGAGGTCGGCACCGAGAAAGAACATTGCGTCTCATAAAACAGGACGTGAAAGTTTGAGCTCCTCGAGAATCGGAAGAGGATCCTATGGCACTTATTGCCCGCGGCTTCAAGAGAATGATGAAGTACAAAAAGTGGGAAGCGGCCAAAGGAAGAGTTCTACAAGAAAGATAAGGACGAGAAAAGGTAAATTCTTATCCCCTTCAAAGTTATCTTTAACTAAAAACTCCAGTTCGTTTTGAATGTGGCGACAAGAAACACATAGTCAAATATTATCCCAAAAGAAAAAAAGACAAAAAGAAGAAGACTATGATGGCTACCTAGAGTGATGATGACTCATCCGAAGAACATGATTCCGACGACTCAAAGTGTCTTATGGCACCGACGGACTCGAAGCTAAATCCGAGTCGAGACAATGAGAGCTCGGATATTGAGGAGGTAATTAAATACTTTCTCAAGTTCTTTAAAGTTTATTTAGCCGAGATATATTTATACTTTGGAAGAAAAGTCCAATTCTAACTTTTCACAGTTCAAATAATAACTTGAGTTTCTTACTACTGAGAGCAATGTTTTGAAAAATGAGTTAGAAAATTTGAGACAAAATCGAAGGTACTTAAGACTAGTGCTCAAGAAAGTGAGACCGAGTCCGAGTCACTCAGAATAGAGAATGAGCAAGCGAAAAGGAAGCTCAATGGGTCTTAAGAGCTTGTTTTGAAACTCCCTCAAGGTTAGAAAAACTTTGATCTTTTGCTTGGCTCTCGGTGTGTCTCATTCAGGAAAGAAGGACTTGATTACAATGCTTGAAGAGGAATCTAATTCCTATTCAAATCTCTTCAAACCGATTCCAAAATTGTAAATTTCGGGAAGGTTGAGCATGATCCCATTCATACAAATGAAAAGAGGATTGAGCCTGGACCGGTTTATAGGAAAAAGCCTTCTCCACGTGTTTACAAAACAAAGGACTTTCAAAAGAAAGAGACATAGACTTAGTTTTCTAGAAGGAAGACTCGGAATCAAACCAAACCCAAAATTATTCAAATCAGGTACCCAAGAGTGCTCTTCCTCAAAGAAAGACCACGAGTAAAGATAGTTATTGGGTTTGTAAGAGGAACCGAGAAGGGTTAGTTCGTTTTCGTTTAGCGGGTAACTCGGAAGAAGAAGGGTCACTGGTACTTGTATAGTGGATGCTTACGTCACATGTCGAGTGATTCAAGCAACGTCACATTTGGAGACAATAGCAAAGACGAGATTATAGGGATTGGAAAAATTGGTGAAGGAAACAACTCGGTCGAGTCCAGTCTACCTCGTTGAAGGGTCGAAATACAATCTCCTCGAGCATCTCTCAACTGTGTGACAAAGGCCAAGAGGTAAGGTTTGCTTGGACAACCTGGCACATTTACGATACGAGTCACCAAAGAGACTAAGCTCTCAAGTTTGAGTTCGATTAACACCTATACTATTCCTCTCTCATATTCAAGTTAGAATTTATTTTGTTTGAAAGCATCATTGATTGATGATTCATGGTCTTGGCATCGTAAATTAGGTCATATTAGTATGCATACTATCAAAAAATTGCGTCTTATGGATTGGTTAGGTACCTAACTATGCATTAAAGAAAGATAAAATCGTAAAGCATGCACGAAAAGAAAGTAAATCATATCATCTTTCAAACCACTCAAAGCTGTGTCTATATCCAAAGGACTTGAATTGGTCTATATGGATTTGTGTGTTGAAATTCTCGTGAAAAGCCTTGTAGGCAAATCATATGTACGTATCATTGTTGATAATTTTTCATGGTTTACCTGGTTTGTTTTCTCAAGAACAAGATTGAAGCCTTCAAAGAGTTCACTAAGATCCGCAAGAAAATTCAAGTGGAGTCTCAAACTCGGATCGGAAGGATTTGAGCTGACCATAAAAGGGAGTTTGACTACTCGGAAATAAGGCTAGACTTCTTACTCGGGGTTACAATCAAGAGGAAGAAATTGATTATGGGGAAACCTTTGCACCTATTAATAGGATTGAATCAATCGGAGTCCTGTTAGCATTTGCATCTAGCATGAATATCACCACCCTTTATTAAATGGATGTCAAATGTGCTTTTACGAATGGTTTCATTCAAGAAGAAGTTTATGTCGAGCAACCCCTAGATTTGAAAACTCAAAATTTTCAAATCATGTTTTCAAATTGCAACGAGGCTTTATATAGTCTTAAATAGGCGCCTAGAGTTTGGTCCGAAAGATTGAGCGGTTTCTTGGTTGAAAATGATTTCAAAAGTGGCCATATTGACAAAATTTTTTCATAAAAACCAAGGGGAAAGATTTTCTTATCATTCGGATATATGTTGATGATATCGTTTTTTAAGCTACTAATGAATCTCTATGTCAAGAGTTTCATGAGTTAATGAGACAGAAGTTCCAAATGAGTATGATGAGAGAACTCAATTTCTTTCTTGGTCTAAAATCAAACAAGATAAAGATGACATCTATTTCTAGGTTGAGGCAATCAACACGACAAATTACACACTCAATAGATGCCTTATTAGAGCCATCTTGAAGAAAACTCCCTATGAGCTATACAAGGGAAAGAAACCCAACATATCCTACTTGGACCATTTGGGTGTAAGTGCTTCATTCACAACAATGGTAAGGAGCATTTGACTAAGTTTGATGCTCGGTCGGATGAAGGTGTATTTCTAGTTTATTCATCTCATAGTAAAGCTTATTGTGTGTTTAACAAAAGGACTAACGAAGTGGAAGAAAGTATCCATGTTGTCTTTGATGAGATCGATCTTGGTAGGATAAGTGAATCTACATACTCGGATCTCATGTTTAACGAGAGATGAAGACGACTTTACTAAAGTTAAGCTCGGAAAGAGTAAACACGAAGCACTAGGGAAACTCGGAATGAGGCAACTCGGAATCGTCGTGACTCGGACTAAACAAGTAAACGAGCCAACTCGGAATCGTTGAAGAACAAGTCAATACAAAGACTTAGCAAGATCAACCAACTAAAGATCAATTTATTCAACCGACAAACTTGGTGAATCGGAGGACGAGTAAAGCTTTCAAATATGTATCCAGATCACCGACCTAAGAACATATTTTCCGACATCAATAGTTGGGGAAGAACTCGATCTTGTTTGCATAATTTGTGTGCATTTTCTGCATTCATATCATTGTCGAACCCAAGAATGCACTAGTGGCCCTAAATGAACTCGAATGGGTAGAGGTCATGCAAGAATAGCTTAATCAATTTGAAAGAAACCGATCTGGACTTTGACCAAGCGACCTTCGACCACCCAATCACAGGGAACCAAATAGGTTTTCAAGAAAAAAGTGGATGAGGAAGGGTTGGTAGTTAGAAATAAGGCTAGACTTATTACTCGGGGTTACAATTAAGAGGAAGGAATTGATTACGAGGAAACGTTTGCACCTATTGATAGGATTGAGGCAATCGAGAATCTCGTTAGCATTTGCATCTAGCATGAATATCATCAACCTTTATCAAATGGATGTCAAATGTGCTTTTCTAAATGGTTTCATTCAAGAAGAAGTTTATGTTGAGCAACCCCTAGATTTGAAACAACTCGGAATTTCTAAATCATGTTTTCAAATTGCAACAAGCTTTATATAGTCTTAAATACGTGCATAAAGCTTGGTATGAAAGACTGAGCAGTTTCTTGGTTTAAAATGATTTCAAAAGAGGTCATATTGACAAAATTCTTTTCATAAAAAAATAAGGGGAAAGATTTTCTTATCATTCGGATATCATTTTTAGAGCTACTAATGAATCTCTATGTCAAGAGTTTCATGAGTTGATGAGACAACGGTTCCAAATGAGTATGATGGGAGAACTCAATTTCTTTCTTGGTCTAAAATCAAACAAGGTAAGGATGACATCTATGTCCATCAATCTAAGTATACCAAGGAGTTATTAAAGAAGTACAAGCTATAAGATGTGAAACATGCAGCAACACCTATGAGTACTAGTTTAAAGCTGGATTCAAATGAGAAAGGTAAAGGCTGTAGATCGAAACTTTACTGGAGGTATGATTGGATCTTTACTCTATTTTATCTAATAGACCGAGATATCATGTTCAATATTTGTCTTTGTACAAGATTTCAAGCTAATCCAAAAGATTCACATCTCATTACGGTAAAGAGAATTTTTAGATATCTTGCAGTGACTCGGAATCTTAGTCTATGGTTTTCAAAAGACTCGGAACTAACTCTCACTTGGATACTCGGATGCTGATTATGTTGGATACAAAGTTGATAGAAAGAAGACATCGAAAGCATGCCAATTTCTAGGTCAATCCCTCATCTCCCGGGATTCAAAGAAACAGAGCTCGGTTTCTCTATTAACTGTCGAGGTCGAGTACATTGCACTTGGAGCTTGCTTGTGCTTAGATTCTATGGATCAATCGGCACTTGAAGGATCTTGGACTATAATTCATATCTATCCCAATCAAGTGTGACAATCGAGTATAACCGGTATCACTAAGAATCCAGTCTAGTACTCAAAGACAAAGCTTATTGAGGTCATGTATCATTTTACGAGAGACCATTACGAAAAGGTGATATTGAACTTGAATTCATTCCTACGAAATTTCAATTAGTTAATATTTTCACTAAGCCTCTTAATGAGGATCGGTTTTGTTTTATTAGGAATGAGCTTGGCATGATTAATGCATGATTATGTGATTTGTTACATGAATTAGCATTGCATGATCATGTGTTATATTTTCTAATAACAAATGGATCGATTGACTCAAAATGAGAATAAGTCGTGAGTTATTCGTTGTGTAAGTGTTCTTAGTCACTCAAAAACCATGCTGAGTCGGACTCGGTTTATGAGCAAAATGGACATCAATCTTCCGAGATCATCTCTAGATAAATGGAGAATTTCGAAATATTTTCGAAAACTCTTTCTTCTTTCTCTCTCTTTGTCACGTGTTTCAATAAGTAGAAACTAGTCTGTTGGAAGAAAGTCTGTTGGAATACTAGTCGTTGGAGTGCGAACGTCACAACGATTTGAGAGTGTTGCTTCATATTCGGGTTAGAAAAAGGTTGAAGGTCATTCCTTTTCACTATAAATAGCACCCTTTACTTTCTTTTCTTCAATTTTCCCACTTGCTTACTTGCTCTCGTTATTCTCAATACTTTTGCTCACTCATATTCTCTCTCTCTCTCTCTCTCTCTCTCTCTCTCTAAATTCTCAACTCTCTTCACTCTCTCTCTAATTTCTTTCATTTTCTCTCTCTCTCGCTTCTCAATCTTTTCACCATGCCTAAGAGAGGAACTGGTCGAGAATTGGGTTCGACCACTAAAAGGCTCGCACTGAAAAACACTCGGGGAGGTACTTCAAATCCTTCTCATCACTTTTTGCCTAACATCTAACGTTGGGTAATAAATTCTTTCCCACCACTTGTTTTTCGTGGTTGCACAACATCAAAGATATCGGGGTATTCAACTACCTATGCTTCGCGAATATCTCTATCCGAACGCGTTATCGAGTTCTATGCCAACATGACTACCTCGGAAGGTGTCATAACCTCAAAAGTTTAGGAGTACGGTTATACGAATCAATCTCACCCTTCTTCACAAATTCTTCAAAGTCACTTCTCTCTTTCTCAATTCCAACCCGAGTACCTTTCATGGAAATCACAGACGATTTCTTTGAAAAGTATGCAAAAAGGTGCGTGAGTCACATAAGAACTTCTCCGTGACTCGGATAAAGTCCGAAGCATGGTTGCTCTACTTCATCTCGATGAGAACCTTCTTTTCTCGTTACTCTAGCAAAGAGAATCCAAACTCGAAGATTCTCAAACCTTTGTTCGATATTATGGAAGGTTACGAAGTAGACCTCTTCCGACCATTCTTGAGCAAATGGCTTCTATGCCTACTCACTCAAAGAAATTTGCTCCTTATCCTTTCGGAGCCCTTCTAACTGTTATCTTTAAACAATTCAAAGTTCCCCTTCCCACGAGACCCAAACGTCGTATCAAAAGCTGCCATTTGTATAGGCGAGAAAAGAGCTCTTAGGTTATGGGTACCGGGAAGTAAAACACAGGTGTCCGGGTTCATGGGTCCGAGTCACCACCTCCTCTTCCTCCACCCATTCGGACTCGGATTGCACCACCTCCTTTAACCCCGATTGTTGGTTCTTCTACTTCTTAACCTCCTCTCTCTCTTGCTTTGTTTGCCGAAATGGTAAACAAATTTGAATCTTTAGTCCGAAGCGGTTTAGGCCACTTTGCGATCCTTCAAAAATATCATCTCCAACCTAGTTATTCTCCAAAAACCGCACGGTCTCGGATCGGGAAGAACCAAGATCTCATGTTCGAGCTCAAGGGGATTATACAAGAACGACACGAGTAGCTTCGCCTCCTCCAAGAACGTAGATCAAAAGCTACCGAGGACTCGGACACATCCGATAGTTCTAAGGAGTCCTCCAGCCCGACTAAGTCAACTTCAGTGAGGTCGAAGAAGCGACTATAGAGGCAGGCGAAGAAGAAGCCCAAGCTGCAGAAGGAGAAGTTGAGAAGAAGGAAGAAGAAAAAGAAGACGAAGCGATCTGCTCGACTCGAGGGCCGGGCGTAAAAGAATCGAAGTGATCTTTTCATATCATGTTACGAGTGGCTCGGAAGAGGATGGCGATATCGGTCGATCTAATACCCACGCCTCATAAGCATAGCCCGTTGTTGTCTTCGTCTAAGAAGAGCTCGAGGATGATGTTTCCTTGGTTCACGAGAACCGGGACTGAGCAGATTCTTGATATTCCAATGTTGTAGCCTCCCTGTTCATCCACTTCTACACAAGCATACGGGCGTAGGTGCATTGCTCGTCCCTCCTCCTCCAGGATAACCTGCCCCCTCTTCTTAGTTTTTTTTTTTTTTTTTTTAAACTCGGATTTCATTTTGTTGTTTTTGTCCAACATCTCGTTGTCTTGTTACGCTATTTTCTTCCCTACTTTTGATGAAATGCATAGGGGAGAAAAATAGAAAAATAGAAGACTTGGATGTTTGGCTTAGGGGAGTTCATCCCTTTTGTCCGAGTTTATTTTATTTTGTCTATACACATTTATTTTCCGAGCAATGAATGATTTTTCTTTCGCTAAACATACTTGTTTCGAGTTACATGTTTATCTTGCTCCGATACTCAACTCCTTAACATATTTGCTTTGGATACATTTTTTTCTTTTCTCTTATGAATTATCCGCAAACCTATTCGGAGTTCCGATATGATCCGAACTACACTTTATAAGTATCTCAAGCCTCACTATAAGAGAATATTGTTTCCTACTCGATCGGTTTGCAATGAAAACTCATTTTTGAACTAAAAAGTTTCTATCTTAAGTATGGAATGTCTTTCACCAAAAAGGGGAGATTGAAGACTCGGGTATAACTCTCTATCTCTCTTGGTTTTTGATTCTAAGTCATTCGAGATTTATAGAAACTCATATCTAAGTTTTCATTATGTTACGACTCGACTCATAAAGCGTTCCATTGCATATCTCTTACTTGTGTTTCGACTCACTCGGACATAACTTAGAACCATCGCATGATCAAATAATTTCTCGAACGCATTTATTCCGAGCATTGACTTTGCATTTCAAAGTAAAATGAATTATAACGTTGATTCCTTATTCTAAGTCGGTTTATTTCTTGGAAGATTATTTGATTGAATCAAGCTCTTGTTTATTGATGCTCTACTATCTAACTTGATTACTTTTAAGATTGACTCAAGGTAGAATCTAAACCGAGTTCATATTAGTCTCAAAAAATTTCATTGTTTCGGACCAAAGATAATTAAGCACTTAATTACTCGATTTAATTATTATTTGTGCCTAATCTTGGACCAAATTATTTTATACTTTGAGAACCAATGTGGTTTGCTTTTGTAGGTTATTCAAACAAAGCTAATCTATTTTTGAATTACAAAAGTAACTCGCTTCTAGCCGTTAAACACTAACGAGACAAGTTTTAGATATTTCGAACATGGCTCGGACACCGTGTTAGGGTTGTTTGTTTCCAAAATTGGAAAACTCCAACTTTAGGCCTAACGGTTTTCCACCTCGGCTTTTAGTTACCATCATTTGATTGGACAATCTTTTGGAGCCAAGAGCCGTTGCACAACGTTCACATCCCAACGAATCTTTTACGAGTGAATCGGAATAGTTGTTATAACGACTAGTGAAAACTTCGATCCGTAAATAAAACTCAATGGTCATTCCGCTCGGTTGTCTACATACGTAAGCCACTTTGTAAGACTAGAATATTGCTTGAAGCTGAACTTATTGCCTAACACTTACTTACTGCATACTTACTTAATCTTCTACTTATAACTCCAACTCTATATTTCATATCTTACGGGTTGTAAAGAAAGTCTTGTAATCAGTTACATACTTCTCTTACTTTTTTCTAAGTCTCTTGAATGAGTCTGTAAGGATTAACTCAGCTTAATTGTCCCTTATTGTAAAGGTTACCTCGGTCAGGAAGTACTAGATCGGGTAAGGGAACTTTTGAGTCTAGGAAAACTATGTAAGGAATTGTTTAAGAGGGCAATTTTGGTTAAGTGAGTCCTTTGTATTTTGTGGATTCAAAATAGTGGATTTAACTTGGTGCTTGGATTAGCACTGTCCATGGTTATCCGCCTCAGGAGGGTTTCCATGTACATTTGTGTATTTATCTTTACGAGTCCAATCTAGACTCGGAATATGTTTTATCTAAGTGATTATGCAAAAAGTGTTTAATTTTTTTCATCACCCTATTCATCCCCCTCTAAGGTGACTTAGACTCTCTAAGAGCAAACCTTCAAGGTGGTACCTCTTCCATCATAGCATATTCTTTTGGTTTATCAAGAGAAATTGAGAATTCATGTTTTTCCTGTCGCGCACCCCACGGAGGGCTAAATTCTCGGACTATGAGACTCCATGTATCCTACCTAGATTTATCCCTCTTTTGACCATAGACCCTTTGTTGCTTAGGTGTCCCTTTCTCTTCATTTGCATGCTTAAAATGAGTGCGGTTGCTTTTGTTATTTAACCCTCCTTTTGCTATTCCTTAGCAGTTTAGTCGATTCACTAAAAAGTCCTTTCTAAGGCGCAAAATAAAATAAAATAATAAAATTTTGAGTCGGTCCATTTTTGGATTTTTAGCCAAAAGTTAAATTTGCCTTTTCCTTTTTAAGGTCGGTCCATTAATTGCATTTTTCGAGTCTGTCTATTAATTTCAGTTTTTCATTAGCCAAATTTAAAATTTATCTCAAATATGTGAGCCTATTTTTGAATTAGCCAAATTTTAAATTCATCTCAAATAGGTGAGTCCATTTTTGCATTAATCAAATTCCAAATTTATCTCAAAATAGGTGAGTCTTTTATTTGCATTCGCTAAATTTCTAAAATCATCTCAAATAGGTGAGTCCTTTTTGCATTAGCCAAATTTTAATTTCATCTCCAATAGGTAAGTCCATTTTGCATTAGCCAAATTTTAAATTCATCTTCAATAGGTCGGTTTATTTTTAAATTAGCCAATTTTTAATTCATCTCTAATAGGTGAGTCCATTTTGTGTTAACCAAGTTTTAAAATCACCTCCATTAAGGTGAGTTCATTCATTTTATTTTTGCATTAGCGAAAATTAAAATTCATCCCAATTAAGGTGAGTCCATTCATTTTAATTTCGCATTAGCCAAAGTAAAATTCATCCCTAATTAAAGGAGTCTTTGTTTGCATTAGCCAAATTAAACTCATCTCAAATTACAAGAGTCTTTGTTTGCATCAAATTCATCCCAATTTAAGGGACTCCATTTGCATCATTGCATTTCATTTTGTTCCAATTTGCATTCCTTTACATGCATCGAAATAAAAGAGCATATCATTTTCTTTTATATTAGGATCGAGTCATTCCTTGGGTCAAGCACTTAAGCCCCATCTCCCATAAAAATATTTTCCACAAGCTAGTCCCGAGTACCTACTTTTTGGGATGCGGGATAGGGAATCTAATGCAAACCGAGAATCCTAACACAAAGTGACTAGGAAATAAGAAGTCTACTTCAACATCAATACGTACTACACTAGTACGTTAAACGCCTTTACTAGTAACACCAGATCGCTGCCCACTTGTCAAAGTACAATCCTCCTCCAAAATGGCCAACAAGCCAAAGGAAACCCCCATCATGACCTTGTTCAAGGAGTCTACTGTAAAGATAGAAGCTAAGATTGAGGCCCATGATAAAAAGATTGAGTCAATGGCAAAAACCCTTAACCTCATACTCAAAGAACTGGACAAGAAATCAAAAAGAGAAAACCTCAACTCGAACCTCGGCGCAAGCCTCAATCCGATCCACAAATGGATCGAATAGAGAAATTGCTACGTGAGTCATCAATGTTTAATGACTACTATTTGGCCGAGGAATTCACTTCAATCCCTAAAGGGAAGTTGCCCTCAAAATTCACCATGCCCGACATCAAGTTCCACATGATCGAAAACCCTCACCACTATGTGAGGAGCTTTATAGAGGCAATTACCTTAAAAATGTATCGAGGGCACATACCATGCCATCTTCCCTTGGACATTTGACACGGACCTCATGAAGCGATACAATGCTCGTTAACCCACGTAAGGTCACAAGCCGGCGGGATCTTTGTAGGGAGTTCTCACACCAATATTCCTATAATATTGATCTATCAGTCACTTTTCGTGACCTAGAATTAATCAAGCAAGGAGACGAGGAGAACTTTACAAATTTCTTCACTCGGTGGAGAGAAAAAGCCGCTCACATGACCAATTGACCATCTAAAAGGATCAAGTTAGACTTATCATCAAAAACATGAAGCCTACCTATCATCAACAGTTGAAGCTCTTATCGTTTATGTACTTCAAAATACTTCGAGATGCTTGGCATGCTTATAGAAGAGGAGCAGACATCCACAAAAGGTTCAACCGAGTTACAAGATCATCCAAGTGAGCCGATCACTCATCAAATATTCCAATAAAGTGCGCATTTCCCTTTCATATTTGTTTTATGTCTATTGCCTTTTCTTGTTTTTCAAAAACAAACCCAAATCGATGCTTTCCTTTTTGAACTATGAAGGCTCGATTTCCACTATAGCAGATATGTAGGAAGCCCATGAGGTCCGGTCGTAATCCTAATCTTGTTCCCATTTCCCATTCCCATATTCAAAGCCACTTAGCAATACTCAAAGGAGTAGAAATCAATCAAGAAAAGGCACTCGAATCATCGGGAAGCATGGCATTCGATTCAACACCAAATTGTCGGGATCACAATTCAGCACCAGTAGCAATACATTGTATTTCAAGCGGCCTCATCGTAGGAACCACGGCTAGTCGGGACTCGCCGAGCTTCCCACTGTGTGTCGAGTTTCTCTTTTTAAGGGTTGATTTTGAACATGGTTTTTGAAAGTTAATTTTATAATGTGGGGTTGAACCTTTTATTAAGATTTCCGAATTTTATTAAATCAAGTTGAAATGAATTAAATCGGATTTGATTGGCGATTTTATTAATTATTTTATTTTAGCATTTATTTTAAAATTCTCGGGATCTTATTTTCTAATTAAGGATTAAACGATATTAGGGTATGATTCTACCATGGGGCTTCAGGGCTAGATTGGTGTGAAAACACCAATATGGACCGAAGCTACCACCGCCATCTCACGGTGATGGCCGTAGCCTCGCACTCGGAAGAAGGCAAGCACCGGCCGAGACCTTGGCCGGTGAAACTAGCCTCGGTCTCTACCGTGGGCGGATCCAAATCCTAATGCCATTATTTACGCAACCGAAAAACACCGAGATGCGAATTTGCGTACAATAAAGCATAAAACAAGGGAGTCGCCAGCCAGCTTTTAAGGATGAAAAACTAACAAAAACAAAATTTGCTATTCCAATCTTAGTATGAGAAAACTAAGACTGAAAGAGGCTAAAAGATGACTCCATCGGTCTTGAACGGAGAATCGGATTCGGGAGCGAGGATATGAAACGGAGAGTCAAACCTTTTCGTTCCACCCGTATGAAGACGACCATTACTAGTTTGAGTAGTGTATTAATAAATATGTAAGAAAACAAGAATACAACAACATGCGAAGCGAAATTAAAGTAACTAAACCATAACAAGGAAAACAATAAAGAAAAGTGATAAAAGAAAGAAAAGCGGGAAATTAATAACTGAAAGAAAAAATAACCGTTTTACATCTCTTAAACCACAATGAGCAAAGCGAATAAAACAAAAATAAATATAACCGTTCGAAGGCTGAAATATGGCCCTCAGGTTGTCCCGCCTTGCCGATCTGGATCTCCTTGTCGGATTGCATTAAGAACAATTCGAAAAAAGGGCTAATTTTGTGAATTGTCTAGGCTTTTGCACAGATTCAACAATAGCAAGTAAAAAGATGAATTTTCAAGCTCAATTTTGGCGGACTAATGTTTAGATGCGAGTATTCCGGTCAACTTTCCGCAACGTGATGTTAAGGTAGGAAGCCATATGGGAATGAAAGGTATACGTCTCTATTTATAGGAGAGGACCTAGGTCACAAATGAACTAGGGTTTGCCTCCATTGAGCAGATCCAAACAATTGAAAGAAAACCGGACCATTCCTTAAGAGATAGAATCGGATCGGAAGATGATAAAATCGGATAGATTCGGTTAAGAGGAGAAGGCGGGTGCTCACCGACCGGACCCTCCTAGGGCTTCGTGACCTAGTTGTGCCTCCAAGGACTCTCCAAGCTCAAATCGCAATGTTCCACCAAGCTTCTAGAAGGCGGAGCCGACCTCATGACGTCGTTTAGGGAAGAAGCTTCTAGCCTCGTCTGGGCTGTCTCGTGAAGCTCAAAACACAGACACTTTGATGCTCTTGATCATTAAATGCAACGCTTTAACGTCATTTTCGGGTCTTCGACTCCATGTCCGACTTGAACGAAAGTAGAGTGCGGTATTCGCACTTGGATTTTCTCGATACACATCATGGGACTCCACAATCTCTAAAGGCTCGGCCTGGCTCTTGGATGATCCGAAAGAAAAGAGGATTTGTGGAGCGACCCAAGGAAAATGGCTACTTAAGTGGTGTTGGGGTTCTTTGTGGTTTCTTGGTTTATATTGCATCGATCGATCATAGTCCGTAATCCAAATCCTCAAACTAGACTCGGGATTATCATTATCGGGCCAACAAATAAAAAATAAAGAAAAGGATTACACTTTTTAGGTGTCAACAGTTAACCCCCACTTTGACCGAGTCCGAAAGACGAAGGTCAAAGTAAACACTAAAGGGTACTTACCTAGTATCGGCATTTTGTTTCGAATCCGATTGAATTGATGCGCTCGAAATTAAGTAGCTTTTGATGGGTCCGGACTTGATCGATGAAGTATGAAGTCCGAGTTGTTGATTCTTGAATTTAGCCGCTTATAGACACTGAAGTTCGGATTGATATGCTCAACTTGACCATGTGCTTAGTCCGAAGCTTAGTGGGGAGCTTGAACTTGTCTCGGATAGTCAAGTCTAAAGTCCAGTTAGGGGTGCCTAAACTTGACCACTTTGGATTTGGTTAAGGGTATCTTGACCTTGACCACTCGTGGAAGCTTGGCTAAAATTTTATGCACTCGACAGTTTCGTTAGTTAATAATCGAATGTAAATAGTTTTAAGTGTTACTTGAAGATAATTTGTAACCGGATCATGTTTCAAGTATGGTTCCTTGACTTGGCCATGGAGTAGTCCTGAAGTCTTGGTGTGGTGTCTAAACCTTGATCGTTGTTGGGCCCGAAGCTCGACGAAGGGATTGATGTCCGAACCTTGACCACCTGTTAGGTCTAAAGCTTGACTAAGTTTTGTCCGAACCTTGATCGTTGTTGGGCCCGAAGCTCGACGAGGATGTGTCTAAACCTTGACCACTATTGGTCCCGAAGCTCGACCGAGTTGTGTCCGAACCTTGACCGTTGTTGGGCCTAAAGCTCGACTTCTATCCACTTTTGTCTGAATAGGGACGAATGCTTATCTTTATGTAGAAATTCTTGCCTAGACTTGGTCGTTGGATGACCTAAAGTCCGCTTGCTCAAAAATATGATGTTCTATGAGGTATGTGCCTCATTCGAAATTTGAGCTTTTAGTTTGTGCGCTAATAGCTCCTTTGTTAGGTAGACGATTTGTGTCTTACCCCGAGTATTCTTGGAGTTGTTGTGGTTGTATGACCCTTTCGATCTTGAGCCTCCACGTTCTTCTTGGGTGCTTGTGTTTAGCTACGAATGTTAGAGAGTTGACTAGCTTTGATTAGGCGATAGAAGATCCTATTTGAAGGTGAAGGTGTCGGTGACCTCCTTGATGCTAATCCGATGCTTGATGCTTCTTGATGCTCGCTTGATGCTCGATGCTCGATGCTCGATGCTACTTGATTGAATAATTCCTTATAGGGTGCTTTGTTATTAATTTTTATATTTTTAGGAGTTTGACTCATGCAAAGGATATGAATGCAAGACTCTATTCTAAAAATAAATGCATTCTTTTATTAAGATGATGCGAAAAGTTCAAATACATAACGATAAAACCGCACTTTTGCCCCCACTCCCTAAAGTAAAGCCTAAAGAAGGGTAGGTCGCGTGAACTTCGATGTACTATTGCTGATGGTGAACCATGCTCCTAATGGTTTAATGCTAAATTTGACTGGCATGCTTCTTGATGATTCGATGCATTTTCCCGATGAGGCAAAGTGGCTTTGATTTTGGGAAATTGGAAATTGGGTATTGGAAATGGAAATTGGGATCAACACTAGGATTGGGGCCGGACCTTGTGGGATTTTTACGTTTTCGGAAATCGGGCCTTCGTAGTTCAAAAGGAATATCCGATTTGGTTTTTTTTTTAATTCTTGGAAGACAGGAAAAGGAAATACAATGGATAAGGAAAAGAGACAAAGTAAATAGACATAGAATAGATATGAAAAAGGGAAATGTAGGCTTTATTCGCATCATTGATGAGTAGTGGGCTCATTGGATGGTCTTCTAGTCGAGCGTCCGCTCTTTTTCTATGAGCATGCCAGCGTCTCCGATCGCTTTGAAGTTCATGATAGGTAAGAACCTCGAGTGCCGATGATAGGTAGGTTGGAGGTTCTTGATGATTATCCTAACTCGATCCTTTTCATATGGTCGATTAGTCATATGGGCAACTGTCACCCTTCGACGAGCAAGGAAGTCGATGAAGCCTTCATCATCTATTTGCTTGATCAATTCTAGATCTCGAAGTGTGACTGGTAGATCGATATTGTAGGAGTATTGATGTAGGAGCTCCCGCAAAGATCCCGACAGCTTGTGACCTTGCATGGGTCAACAGACATTGTACCATTTCATGAAATCTGTGTCAAATGTCCGAGGGAAGATGATGTGATAAGTGTCCTCCAGGTACATTTTTTCAAAGTCATTGCCCCCACAAAGTTTCTCACGTGATGGTGAGGGTTCTCTGTTCCATGAAACTTGATGTTAGGCATGGTAAACTTAAGGGGTTGCTTGCCTTTAGGGATTGAAGTGAATCCCTGGGCCGGATAGTAGTTGTTGAACGTTGATGACTCCCTTAACATCTTCTCTATCCGATCTACTCTTGGATCGGATTGAGGCCTACGTTAAGGTTCGGGCGGGATCTTTCTCCTTATTTTTCTTTCCCTTTGGACTTTGATTTGCTCTCTAGTTCTTTGTAAATGAAACTAATGGATTCAATTATAAACTCAATCATCTTATCCTTGGTATCAAGCCTAGCTTCTAGCTTAGCAATAGACTCCTTGAACAATGTCATGATGGGAGTTTATTCCGGCCGGTTGGCCATTTTAGAAGGAGGATTTTGTTTTGACCTTGGATGACGCACCGGTGTCACAAGTAAAGAGGGACGATCTGGTGTGGTACATGCTAATGTGGAACGTATCGATGTTGACCGTGTCGATGTCGAAGTAGATCTCTTACTTCCCGGACGCTTCGTGCTAGGGTTCCCGACTTGCATAGGTCTTCCTAATCTGTATTCCAAAAGAGTACACACACGATTGGCTCGTGGAAAAACTTATAGGGAGATGGGGCTAAAGTGCTTGACTCGAGGAAAACCGATCCTAGGAGAAAAGAAAATTGATATGCTCTTTTATTTGGATACAAATAAAGGGATGCAAAACAAATGCAAAGGAATGTATGCATTAATGTTATGCCTTAATCGGGATGATTATATGATTTGGCTAGTGCATAAATGAAATGCATAGATGATTACTCCTAATGGAAGATGAATTTGTTTTGGCTAAATGAGAAATGAAAAGGCAAAGCGAGACTCACCTAATCCGAGATGAATTTTTGTTTGGCTAACACAATTGAAACTCTCCTAATTCGAGATGAAGTTTAATTTGGCTAATGCAAGATGACATGCTAGATTGGACTCATCTAATTTGAGATGAAATTTGAATTGACTAACGCAAAATGAGATCCAATATTGGACTCGACCTATTCGGAGATGAAATTTGAATTGCGCTAATGAAAAATGAAATGGATTCACCCTAATTGGGATGAAATTTAAAGCTGGGTTAATGGAAAATGAAATGTGGACTCACCTTAATTGAGATGAAATTTATTTTGGCTAATGCAAAAGTGAAATGCAAAATTAGACTCACCTAATGTGAGATAAAATTTATTTTGGTTAATGCAAAAATTAAATGCAAAATATGGACTCACTTATTTTGAGATATTTTGACTTTGGCTAAATGCAAAAATATGGAATGCAAGATTGGACTCATCTACTTGAGATGGTTTAACTTGAGCTAAATGCAAAAAGAAATGCAAATATGGACTTACCTATTTTGAAATGACTTTCACTTTGGCTAATGCAAAAATGAAATGAATGGACCAACCTTAGGAGAGATGATTTTTATTTAGCTAATGCAAATATGGAATGTATGGACCAACCTAAAAGGGGAATGTAATTTTGGATTTTTGGCTAAAATGCACATAATGGACTGACTCAAAAAGTTTTATTTTGATTTTTTATATTGCACCCATACAAGGATTATTCGACGCTCTTCACCTATCCCTAAAGGCTCACAAACAGAAGATTAAATCTAGAAAAACAAACACACTCGTTTCAAGCATGCAAATAAAGGAGGGGATCACCTAATAGTCCAAAAGTTCTATGGTTAAAGAGTTCAAGAGTTTGGATACATGGTGACACGTATTCGAAATTTGGTCCCCCATGGGTTGTACGGATAAGGATACCAACCGAGATTCCGGTGCCTCTTGGTGAACCGGAGGGTTTAGTCCAAGAGTGCATGCAACAAGGGAGGAGGTACCGTTTCCTTGGCAAATCAAGCCTAGTTAGGCCCGCCGAGGAAACAAGTGAGAGCCTCTCTCCAAAAAGGGTAAATAGGGGGTAAAATAAAGTTTTCCTAGTGGTCCAAAATAATATTTAAACTAGTTCAAAGGTGTTTAAATGCGAGCATATCTAATACGAGTACATCATTAAAAACACACTACTCAAATTTTCAAATTTAACCCTCTTAATAAATGATTTATCCCCAAGTGGAGTCGCCACTATAGGAACCACAGCCAGTGGGGCCCGCCGAGCTTGCCCGCTATGTGTCGGGTCTTTCTTTTTAAGGGTTGATTTTGAAGATGGTTTTTGAAAGTCGATTTTATAATGTAGGGATGAACCTTTTATTAAGATTTATGAATTTCATTAAATGAAGTTGAAATGAAATAAATCGATTTAATTGACTGGTTTTATTAATCATTTTATTTTAGCAATTATTTTAGAATTTTCGGGATCTTATTTTCTAATTAAAGTTTAAACGATATTAGAGTATGATTACTGTCGTGGGGCTTTAGGGCCGATTGGTGTGAAAACACCAATATGGACCGAAGCCACCACCATCATCCCACGGTGATGGTCATAGCCTCGCACCGTAAGAAGGCGGGCGCCGGCCAAAAGCCGTGGCCGATGCAACTAGCCTTGGTCTCTACCTGTGGGCAAATCCAGATCCCGATGCCATTTTTTCTACAACCGTAAAACACTAAGAGGCGAATTTGCGTAGAATAAAGCATAAAACAAGGGAGTCGCCAGTCGGTTTTAGGGAAGAAAAACTATGAAAAACAAAATTTGCTCTTCTAATCTTAGTGTGCGAAAACTAAGACCGAAAGAGGCTAAAAGATGATTCCATCGGTCTTTAATCGAGAATCGATTTGGGGGCGAGGGTACGAAACAGAGGGACAAACCCTTTTGTTCCACCCGTATGAAGACTGGCCATTATTAGTTTGAGTAGTGTATTAATAAAGATGTAAGAAAACAAGCATACAACAACATGTGAAGCGAAATTAAAGCAACCAAACCATAACAAGGAAAACGATAAAGAAAAGCGATAAAGAAAGCAATAAAACAAAGAAAAAGGGAAATAAAAGATTACATCGATCGGGAGGAAATTAAAGTGATTACATCTCTTAAACCACAATACGAAAAGCGAATAAAATAGAAATAACTATAACCGTTCGAAGGTTGAAATATGACCCTCAAGTTGTCCCACCTTGTCGATTTGGATCTCCTTGTCGGATCTCTTGATGTAATGATGACAATCCGAAAAAGAGGACTAATGTTTGTGAATTGAGTCTAGGGTATGGTAGTGATCTCGTTGAATGAGTGCCTAGAGATAAGAATAATCGAATATTCTTTGGCTCTTTCCACGGATTCAACGGTTGCAAGTAGAAAAGATGAATATTCAAGATCAATTTTGGCGAGTAACGTTTAGATGAGAGTATTCTGGTTAACTTTCTGCAGTCGTGATGTTAAGGTAGGAAGTCGTATAGGAATGAAAGGTATACGTCTCTATTTATAGAAGAGGACCTAGGTCACAAATGACCTAGGGTTTGCCTCCATTGAGCAGATCCAAACAGACTTAAAGAAAACCGGACCATTCCTTAAGAGATAGAACCTGGATCGAAGATGATAAAATTGGATAGAACCAGTTAAGAGGGAGAAGGTGGGCGCCAGCCAACCGGACCCTCCTAGGGTTTCGTGCCCTAGTTGTGCCTCCAAGGACTCTCCAAGCTCAAAACACAGCGTTCCACCAAGCTTCTAGAAGGCGGGCGCCAGCTTCACGACGTCGTTTAGGGAAGAAGCTTCTAGCCTCGTGTGGGCTGTCTCGTGAAGCTCAAAACGCAACACTTTGATGCTCCCGATTATGAAATGCAACGCTTTAATGTCGTCTTCGGGTCTTCAGCTCCATATCCGACTTGAACGAAATTAGAATGCGGTATTCCGCACTTGGATTTTCCCGACACACATCATGGGACTCCACAGTCTCTAAAGGCTCAACCCGACTCTTGGACAGTCCGAAAGAAAAGAGGATTTGTAAACGGACCCAAGGAAAAAGGTTGTTTAAGTGATGTTAGGGGTTCTTTGTGGTTTACTCGGTTTATATTGCACCGATCAATCACAGACCCAAAATTCAAATCCACAAATAGGACTCGCAATAATCATCATCGGGCCAACAAATAAAAATTAGAGAAAAGGACCACACTTTTTAGGTGTCTACACCTACGTTTCTTTAGGCTTTACATTAGGGAGGGGTGGCTAAAAGTGCAACTTTTGTCTTTGTCTTTTTGAACTTTTCGCATCATCTTAATAAAAGAATGCATTTGTTCGTAGAATATAGCCTTGCATTCATCTCCTTTGTATGAGTCAAAATCCTTAAAATTCAAAAATTAATAACAAAGTATCCTACAAGAGATTATTCAATCGGGCATCATCCACCAAGTCAACACCAAGAAGGTCACCGGCATCACCACTTTCAAAGGGGATCTCCTATACCATGAACTAGTCAAAGCTAGTCAACTTTCTAACATTCAAGAAGAGCTAGACACAAGCATCCTAGAAGAACATGGGGGCTCATGATTGAAAGGGTCATATAACAACTCCAAGAATACAAATAAAGGAGCTATTAACACACAAACTAAAAGCTCAAAATTAGAATGACGCATATAACCTCATGGGACTTCAAAGTCTCAAATAAGTGTAGTTCATCTGTCCCTATTCCAACAAAAGTGGATAGACACCGAGCTTTAGGCCCAAGAACAACTAAGGTTCACACACCTCTATCGAGCTTCGGACCTAGCAAGCAATCAAGGTTCGGAATTCCCCGTTGAGCTTCAAACCTAAAATGGTCAAAGTTTAGACACAATCTAGTCGAGTCTCGGACCTAATAATGGTCAAGGCTCAAGCACCTCTATCAAGCTTCAAGCTTAGCAGCGAGTCAAGGTTCGGACAACCCCGTCGAGCTTCAAACCCTATAACGGTCAAAGTTCAAACACTCTAGTCGAGTTTTAAACCCGGGAGCGAGTCAAGGTACGGACTTCATCTTCATTGAGCTTCGAGCGTAACGGTGTTCAAGGTTCGAGCACCCTTGTCGAGCTTCAAGCCCAACAATGGTCAAGGTTCGGATAACCTCGTCAAGCTTTAGGCCCAATAATGGTCAAGGTTTAGACATCTCTTCATCGAGCTTTAGGCCCAACAGGTGATCAAGGTTCGGACAACCTCATCGAGCTTTAAGGTTTAGATAACCCTGTCGAGCTTTAGGCCCAACAAGTGGTCAAGGTTCAAACATCACTTCATTGAGCTTCGAGCCTAACAACGGTCAAGGTTCGGACAACCTCGTCGAGCTTTAGACCCGACGAGGATCAAGGTTTAGACACCCTGAGTCAAGTCTCGGACCTAGCAAGTGGTCAAGGTTTAGATAACCCCGTAGAGCTTCAAGCCCAACTATGGTCAAGGTTCAAACATTCCTCCATCGAACTTCATGCCCAGCGAATAGTCAAGGTTTAGACATCAATCCAAGACTTCAGGACCTCCTTATTTCCAAGTCAAGAAAGCACATTTGAAATATGATCCGGCTACAAATCATCCTTAGGTAACACTTGGAAATATTTACGATCGATTATTAGCTAACAAAATAGTTAGTGCGGAAAATTTCAGCCAAGCTTAAGACTAAGAACGGTCAAGTTTAGGCCCCTCATCCGAGCATTAGGACATTGACCGAGCCAAGCTTAGGATACCCTGCCGAACTTCGGATCCAGGAACCGACCAAGTTTAGGCACCTCACTGGACTTCGGACTTTACTACTCGAGCTAAGTTCAAGCTCCTTGTTAAGCTTCAAACTAAGCACATGGTCAAGTTTAGGCACACCAATCTGAGCTTCGGGTCTTTAATTAGCCAAGTTCACGAATCAGCCACCTAGACTTCGGACTCAGTTAGTCAAGTCCAGGTCTCCCTATTAGAGTTCAAGTCAAAAAAATTAATTCCGGACACATTAATTCAATGGGCATTCGCAGACAACGGTAAGTACCCTTTAGTGTCTACTTCGACCTTCGTCTTTCGGACTCGATCAAACCGAGGGCTAACTATAGACACCTAAAAGTGTCATCCCTTTCCTGTTTTATTTATTTGTTAGCCCAGTGATGAAATCCCAGTCTTGTTTGCGGATGCGGATTACGATCGGAGTCCGATTGGCGTGATGGATGCCAGTGAACCACAAAAACCTTTTAGCACCAAAAAAATAAACCTTATTTGCTTTGGGTCGGTCCAAAACCCATTTGTATTGGCCGAACCAAGCCCGGGTTGGGCTCCCAACCAGGAAACCCAAACTCGTACCAAAAATAAAACCCGTCAAGAATAGAAATTTGCCAAAATTAGAAACTTTCTAATAGAAAGTTTCTAAAGATGAACAACTGCTTGAACGGCGCCGGTCTTCTCCATTTTGGGCAAAAATGTATCGTTTAACTCTTTCACTCAGCCGACCAAGCCAAGCACAAAACTTGAGACGTCCGCACGACACCGTTTGTGACCGGTGCTGTATTTTCATGCTCAACTTGCCAAAACACTGCGTTTTACTCCTAGAGGTCATATGAAGCACGTGAACCTCAAGAACTTCCACGAGATGTCATTTCTTGACCGGCACCGGCCTTCTCGACACCCTCAACGGGATTCTTGGTTCAAGAGGTTATTATTTAGTTTTCCCCTTTTATCCTCTCCGGAAATCTGGCCCGGTTTAGTCCATTTTTGGTCGCTGATTGCATTGCTTTTAGGTAATTTTGTGACGTAACTTTTCTCTATAAATAGAAGGCCTAACCCCTCACTTTGGCCGAGGTCATTAACCTAGCCACATGTCTGCTGAAATTAGGCTAAAAGTTATTGAATGCTCTATCGGTATTCTAATCTCTTAGCTCATTTTGAGCTAATAATTACTCCACCAAGCATCTCATCGTTCTTCTACATTACTCTCCTACTACAAATTCCACAAAAAGCCTTCTTCGCTTTTGTTCATCCACCTCATGCTTCTAGATCTTTTCACGATTAAGATTAGCAGGTGGGACAACCTCGAAGATGAACATTTCATTCTCAATCCCGATTATGTTTTATTTAAATTATTATTTTTATTTCTTTTTTATTTTGGACAAAGATATAATCGCATTTAATTCCTCCTCGTCCGCTTTAACTTTTAATTTCTTTCGTTTCCTTTTCACTCTTCTTTATCACTTTTATTAACTCCTTTCACATCTGTTTTATCACTTTCATAAGCATGTTTGGTTGATTTAATTTTGCATTTAATATGTTGTATGCTTGCTTGTTTTAACACATTTCTTTAACTCACAATTAAAATAAGTAGAGGCCATCTTTTGACGGGTGGAATGGAATGACTTATCCCCGCATTTCGTACCTTCACCCCCAAACTTTGGATTCTTGATTTTAGACCGATGGATTCATTTTTAAACCTCTTTTAAGCTTAGTCTTTCCATACTAAGATTGGAAGAGTATTCTTTTTATTTTTCTTAGTTTTTATTCTTAAAACCGACTGGCGACTACCTTTTTCTTTTTTCTTTTTCTTCCTAATTGCTTCGAACATGTTCGATTTAAAAAATGAAAAATTTTATTTTTCTAGCCGAGGCCATAGGACCGAGATTAATTTCTAAGTCCCGGTCTCATGGCCAACGCCGGTCATCGATCAACATTAGCTATCGCCGACGCCGGATGGTAACCGGGCTTGGCTTTCGATCCAAACCAGTTTATACATTTTATAAAAAAAATACATATTACGGGATCATTCAGGATACCACAACTAATTCACGAAGTTTTGAGAATTCAACAGAGGTCACGGTGAGACGAGCTGAATCTAACTTGGGTTCGCGGTGGTAGAGGAACTGGATCGGCCTTCTTTTTATTCTATATACCATGTTTCGTGGTGGCGTGATGTTCTAAGCGAATCCACTTTTGTACCGAAACAATGGTATCTCCAATTATAGCCAGAGTTGGATTGGTATTAGTTTGGATACAGACAAAATAATTCGATTAGATCCCAACATTTATCAAATTTGAAAAAGAGTCGAAGAAATGGTATCACCTTTTGTCCCAAAAGCCTTGCGGCAAAATGCTAATTTTATTTTTCTATGTTCTTGAATTATGAAATAACATCGAGAGATTTTCTAAAATTAATTTCTAAAATAAAGGATTAATAAAATCGTCAATTGCCCTTTCAAAATCAAATTACAAAAATTAGAAATCTTAATAAGAGATACACCCTCATTTTCCAAATCCACTTTCAAAAATCAACTTTCAAAAAGAATATTCAAAAATCAAATAAGAGACCGACATGCGTGGGAAAACTCGGTCCCAATTTGGGTCCCTCTACGGGGACGGTTGTGGTTCCTACATGTCCCTGTCCCCATCCCCGCTTCGGGGACATATCTTCGCTCCACCACCGACAAGTCACCAATCTTCACCAAGAAAAATTCCTCGAGCACAAATCTTGAAGAAAGTAAAAGTAAAATCAATTTCAAAACCAACCAAATATACATAATAGTACAAATCTAAAAGGTTATAGTCCTCAAGATTGATTTTTTACACCGTGTACCATTTTCTCCTGAAAAATTCGAAAATACAAAAATTAAATACAAAAATTACCATTAATTAATACTCATCCATGGAGCTTGAGAAGACAAAAGCGAAATCTAAGGGGAGAGGAGAATAAAATGAGAGGTCTGAAAGAGATTGAGCAAGGCCATGGGAAGAGAGGAGCGAGAGAGGAGAGACTGGAGAGGAGAGCGATTGAGAGTGCGGGGAGGGATACCAAGATAGCTAGAGGGGAGAGAGAGGAGATGAGGGTGGCAATTCGGAGAGAAATAGATGAGCACCACTAAAAGAGAGAGAGAGAAAGAGAGAGAGAGAGAGAGAGAGAGAGAGAGAGAGAGAGAGAGAGAAGAGATGAGGGTGGCAACTCAAGGAGTAAAAGAGATAAGAGCGACCGAGAGAGCAAGAGGGGCAAAGAGAGAGGAAAACAAAGGAGAGAGAGTGATTGGTCGGCTAGCTTAGGAGAGAGAGGATAGTTTTTATAATTAGGGTTATGAAGGTGGTAAAATTACAAAAAGACTCTCTACGATTTATGAAAATTTCATTAAAAAATAGGGGAATGAGGTGGGGAACCGGGCCAAAATTTCCCCCGATCCATCCCCATCCCCGCTCGTGGGGAAGATGTTGCTCCTCGTCCCGACCCCGATCTCTATTGGGGAGGGAATTTTTCCCGATTAAGGTCGGGGCCCGGAATCCCGCCTCGTTGCCATCTTTATATGAAACTTGTCTAAGGTCACCTCTAAACCGGTAGTGTGAAAAATGTGCAAAAGGAACCATTAGACATCTCACACTAACAATATTGGCTCTACATAATGTTTAAGAGTTTACCCTCCTCAATAATCCTCTAGTCTTAACCTCTGAAAATACTAATGGAGCGTCATTATCGATAATTCGATATAACATGTTAGTTTCATTAAGACGCCAACTTAATATTTTTTCCTTTTAGTTGTTATGAACTGGTATTTCTTAAACTTTTTTAGCCCGAAGCATTTATAACAAAACAGACAAAAAATTTTCCAAGTAATTATAATTCTTATTCATAATCGATGGACCTTAATTAGAAAAATCTTAATTGCTATAATGAAATAAAACCTCCACTCCACCAAACACGTGGCCAATAACATTATACCAAATGTTGCATAGCAAGTGGTGAACTTAATTTGTAACTTCATTTCATGGGAGGTGGCCACTTTTCTAAATAGAAAACACAATGAAAGCATACTTTAATAAAGAAAGGTAATGTCATGGGACACCATGTTTCTCCTTCAAGTAGTAAATTCGTTTTCCATTTTTACTCTCAAAGTTCATAAAGAATCACACTTTTTTTGAAAAACGACATTCACCAAGGCTAACCATGTAACCATCAATGAGGCCCCCACAAATACAAACTTCATTCTCCATCTTATATAGAAGGTGTATTTTACACGATTTATCTCCATTAAAAATTTTAAGTTTATGATTGCAATTAATTCAATAATAATTTTGAAGCCGTGTAATTCTCCATCTTATATAGACGGTGTATTTTATAAAATTTCTCAATTAAAAATTTTAAGTTGATGATTGCAATTAGTTTAATAATAATTTTGAAGCCGTAAAAATGTGATTGTAGGTTCACACAAATATTTTTTGAGTTTGAAGCATGAATGATGTAAAGGGCCCTTAACTTTGCGTAATGTTAACTTATCTAATTTGAGTACAGCTGCATAATAGGCATTATAATTATCAAGGTTTTTACTAGAAAATGGATGATGATTTTGGTCTTTAAAATTAAAATATTAAGAGAAAACTTTCCTTCTTTAAAAGTTTTGGGCTCCTAAATTCGAATAAATTAAAATATAAAAATGGAGATGTGAAAGTAATATGACATGTTGCCCCTGTTTATGTTGAACAGAAACTTTGTAAAAACTTTACTACATACAAGTAAAACTGGTAAAAACTAACCCGATTCGAAAATCCGATTTAAACTTGTTCGAAATTTTTAGGTCCCGAACTCGAAAAAATTGAACCTGAAAAATCAGTAAATTAGCGGGTCAAACCCGACCCGAACCCGTTCAATCCGTTGGGTCAAGGAAATAAAAATAACAATTTTAGTTTTGTGGCTTGTTGATTGAATATTTTATGCACATTATATAATTTTTCCTTCACTTTATCACTCTTTTAATAGTGGTTATTTATCATATCACATCATTTGGAGATATGTTACATATTTATCGCAATTATTTACAAACGAAGACTAATAATGTTTCGTTTCTCAACTTATTCCTCATGAAAAAAGCCATTATATATAAAAATTAAGCATAATTAATTTCAATAAAAATATATCTTGATTCAAATGGCGTGATATATTAAAAATACTAAAAGTACACAAATTATTGTGTATATTTTTGGTGAATTCAATATATACCTAATCACATATTAAATAATATATTTTTGTTTTGTAGAAATAATATTAATATAATAATATAAAATTTGAATATTTAATTAAAATAATAATTTTACTTTATTGTAAATCTCGATTTCTTATTTATTTGAAACTGTTTTAGGTGTATCCGAACCATAACTATTAGGATGGGCAATGGGTAGGGTTAAAACAAAATCAAATTTTTGCTAGTGAGTAACATGGGTTAATTATGTCTACCCGGATCAACCCTTTCTCGATGTGTTTTAAAATGCAATAAATATGTATATAAACCGCCTTAATATAATAAAAGCGGTGAAATAAACATCGGAACCTCAAACGAATCATTAATAGAACAAGTTATTATTATTTAGTCCATTATTGACTCAATCTTTCATTGACCTTATTTAAACGGGTCAAACAAGCAAAGCCGCTCGACTCAATGGGGTTTTCACACAAATATCATAATGAAAGTTTTGAACATTTTTTAAAATTATTTTTAGAAAATACAAATACCATACTTTTTCGAAAACCTATCGACAATTTTAACAAAAAACTATGCACAATTTTTATAATTAAAAAAAGGAAAAATAACTAACAAAAAGGTGGTCTCAACCCGTTAGGTCAACTTGAAACCCGTATAACCCGATATATGATCGCCCGTATATTACTCGAACCCAAAATACACTACACGCGTATTTTACCCGAATTCGAATACACCCGACTCGTATTTTACTCGCCGCCCTAATTGGCGGTATACATACAAGCATTGCACTAGTGGGTTTTAGGTCCTGTTTGATATGAAAAATTGGAATGGATTATGGAACTTGAATATTTCTTCAAGTGTTTGGTAGAGAATAGGAACGAAATCAAGTTTCGAGTTTTGTTATTCGGTTGTTGATCATGGAATGAAATGAAAATTGTTTTATTTTTTAAATTATTTTATATTTTAAGTTGTTGTTGTTGTTGTTGACAACAACATTGACAACAATAACAACAACAACAACAACAACAACAAAAATAAAACAATTTTCATTTCATTCCATGATCAACAACCAAATAACAAAAGCTGAAACTTGATTTCGTTCCTACTCTCTACCAAACACTTGAAGAAATATTCAAGTTGTTGTTGTTGTTGTTGTTGTTGTTGTTATTATTATTATTATTATTATTATTATTATTATTATTATTATTATTATTATTATTATTATTATTATTATTATTATTATTATTATTATTATTATTATTATTATTATTATTTGAGTCAATAAATGTTGAAGCTCGTTATCATATTTGTTGATAATTGAGTCTTATATTTGTTTAATTTTTTAAGAAAATAATTATTATTATTTGAGTCAATAAATGTTGAAGCTCATTATTATATTTGTTGATAATTAAGTCTTATATTTGTTTAATTTTTTAATTAACTATCTTATAATTTTTCAATGATTAATAAATTTTATTTATAATTTTTAGTAAACCTATTTTCAAACTATAATATTCTATCAAATAATATGAAAACAAAGTTATATATAAAAATAAAATAAATAATAATAATAATATTCTATCAAAAAATAATAATAATAACAACAACAACAACAAAAACAATATACCCCAACCTAATAACAAAAACAACAACAACAACAACAACAACAACAACAACAATAATAATAATAATAATAATAATAATAATAATAATGTAAAATTTTCAATATTAGGCTAATTTATTTATTCTTAATAATCATAAACCGATCGTGAGGGATAGAGAATTGATCCCTACCTATTTGGGAGATTCAAATTCCCTCATTTTAAGGGAATTTGAAACCTGTAAATTTTAAATTTAACCTTCAAAATACCCCAACCAAACAATTAAAAAGGAACTTGAACCAAATAATTCAAATTAAATTCCAATTTTTTCCAACCAAACAGAGCCTTAGAGTGTTGGGATTTAGTATTGTTTTGATGACTTGACATCCTTATATCTCAATCTTAAGCATTTGTATTGCAAATGCTCTTATGAGTCTAGTTATCTTATTGCTTAGTTCTCTGCTTTACCTACTCTTATATCTGTAGCTTATTTATAAAGCCCACTTGCTCATCCGTAAACAATGTTCGGGTCATGTTAATTTTGAAAATTCTAAATGAAAGTAGTGGTAGATTCAAGATTTCAGCTCTATATAAGTCGGGGTTATTATTCTGTAAATATACTTAAAATACTAAAGATTTAGATTCAAATTTCATCTAGATCGATATTTATGCTCATTTGCATTAAAAAATAAATAGAGCTATTAGTATTTTATGAAATTCCTATTTTCAAAAACCACAAATATGTGATGTGACTTTGAGGATACCATCCACTTTACAAACTGTGAGGTCCTCCGATGTTGTAACGATGAGATAGATCTATCCACTCCACATAAATGACCTGTTATGTTAACTCATTCTTTTTTTAAACATGTTGCCTATTGGAATGCTTATATTGAATAAAAGAGTAGTATTTTTTTATAAAACCTTAAAAATAAAAGGAGTTATGTAGAAAAATCTAGCAAATAATTATTAATTGTTTGGATACTTCTTTACAACACCTTGATTACTTATATGATATTAAGTAAGATAAAAATACGTTAAAAATTTTAAATGATTTGATATTTATACTTTTAAATAAGGTCTTATATTTGAGTTTTATGGATGAATTTTTTTATAAAACATTGGTAAATAAGCTCATCTAGATGAGAGAAGACATGAAGGCATGGAGGAGAGAAATAGGCAAAAGGTAAAGGAAATTTCTCCATGCTTATAATATAATTTAAACTCGTACCTTCTTATTAGAAGGTGAGTCATCTTCTCCCAGACCACCCAAAAAAAAAAAAATTATAATGAGAAGACTCTGCTGTTTTACCAATTGTATAAGTTGACAGTGACATGAACTTCTAATTTTCACATCCAATTTAAAATTAGAGTGAAAAAAATAATAAAAATAACAATAGGAAAACATAAACATGGAAAATTAAATGACCATATCCAAAAGAATAACGTGGCATGAATACCATTGCCGAATTTGTTAACCGTTGAAGTTGTCGGCATTACAACGCTTGTCCTGAATTTGGTGGTGCGTCATTTAATGGCAAATTCGAAGTTAATTGTGTTAGGTGTTGAGAATTGCAGATTTTAAGCAATTATCTCAGAGGATATTCCATCGAAATAAATTCTCTCAAATTATATATATGATAGACCTTTTACTTCGAACCTAGCCACCTTTGCTCTTTGTCTCATGATCTTCAAAATCTTTAACCTACTTTTAAAAGAAAAAAATATATAGCAATTGATAAGTCAACTTTAATTCATCAGAATATTACTTCTAGTATTGCTGCAACTCACTAACCCACTATCTTCTTTTTTGTCTTATATTTAAAAACTAAAATTATAAATATATTAAATTTTATGTCCGATTTTTCCATCTTCTGTTATATTGTACTACTCTTTTTACTCATTAGAACCAATAAAAAAAAATAAGTGTGCTAAAAAAATAAGATAGTTGACATAAATGACAAAAATAAAAGTTGAATTTATAAAATATTAAAATATTTGAAAATAAAATATCATCCACTTAAATATTTATCATTTTCACTCAAACAATATATATTTGTCCTTTCTTTTTAATTATAATTTTTTTGACTATTCATTGATTAATTTGTAACTTTTGTCAAAGAAAAGGGCATGGTGTAGTTGCAAATTCATATTAAATTCATCGTTAAATAATGTATATTATACAACCTTCTAGGAATTACATACACGGAGAATAAAAAGGTGTGTTAATATTTGTTATTTTAAATTTAAATTGTTTAATATATGTTTAATAAAAGACTTGAGTTTATTAATTAATCTTATGGATGAAGAAGATTTGTGTTAATTCCTTTATAATCTGTGAGATAGTTCAACTGTAAATAAAGCAAACAAACTTTGGCATGTGCTAGTAATTTCCTGAATCCTTGGGTGAACAACTGTCATCTTTCAACGGTTAGTCCAACCGTCCTAGGACTCTTACATTTTCATTTATCATGTCATTTTCACGTTTAATAACTTATAACATCTCATAAATATTATAATAATTATAATCGTTAATACAAACTCATATTATTATTATTATTATTATAGATTTTTGGATGAAATAATATTAACTTTGGGAATATTGGTCAAAAATAATGTGACATTTTTTCTAAGATATGAACATAACAAACTTTAACATTATTTAATGATATCGTAACATAACTGAATTTTAGGGGTTGGGACTCATTTAATTGACGTGTCAAGTGAAGTTGACACGTGCACGGCGGAAACAAAATTTTGACCTTAGATTTTTAGTTAGCTTAATTGTTTAATAGCCACAAAGTAGAGTTGGTGGCTAAGTCAAAATTTTATAGGTCACTTATGTGGTCATTAAACAAGTAAGTTAAGTCAAAATCCAACATCAAATTTTGACTCCGCCACACACGTGTCGACTTCACTTGACGCATCGGCTTTCGGACGATTCCCACCCCCAAAACTCGGTTGTTCTCCGATATTGTTAAATAATGTCAAAATTCATTATGTTTACGACCAAGAAAAAAAGTTGTATTATATTTTGTCAAAACCCCTAAAGTTCATATTATTCTCATAAAAAAATCCTATTATTATTTCTTTACTTTTTATTTTTTAATTAAATCACAAGCGTTATTCATATGTATATATTCCTTTCGCCAAAAAAGAGTTACTTTTGACATTTTATGGTCTTCAATTGACCATCAATTTTTATCAGCATAATTTAGTAAAACCTAACTTATAGTCCAATTAATTTATTTTATAAAAAAATCTAGAGGTAGTGGTTTTGTTTGACGAATTAATATATTCTTAATGAATTAACGCTCACATTTGCAAATTTTGAAAATAAAATCAAACGTGAATATTTTCTTTTTGTAGACGGAGTTAGTTTTTGATTTTGTTATTTTAATCTGACTAGGGCTGGCAAAAAACCCATATCCATTTAAAACCCGCCCTATTTAAAATCCAAATGGGTGCTAAAATTTTGAAAAAAATGGGTATGGGTCGAGTATGGTTAAAATGGGTATGGGGCGGGGTTTAGGCTTCACCCGCCCCACATAACACCCATAACCTCGTACCCGCAACACCCGCCCCGTACCCGCCCCATATCCGCCCCACTTAACACCCATAACACGTTTTGCTAAATGTTTAAAAGAAAAAAAGAAATTGAAGGTTGAATTTTAGGCCAAATGTTTAAGCCATTTCAAGAGAAGAAGCCTTAGTTTATGGGTGTATTTTGACTGCCTCTATCTTCCCGTCTCCTCCCTCGATGTCTTACTATCTATTTTTTTGGTTGAACAGTGAGAAATGTTAAATATGGGTTTAATATGAATATCATTATTTTTAGTCTATTTGTACCCAAATAAAACCCGCATACCCGCATACCCGCAAAACCCGGTGGGTATGGGTATGGGTATGGATTTTTAACACTCGGTGGATATGGATATGGGTATGGATACGCATTTTGAAAATAGGTATGGATGTGGGTATAGAAAAACCCGCCTCGTACCCCCCATTGCCAGTCCTAAATCTGACAGAGACTACTTATGTAGTTAAGATAGTTTATGGAAACCTTTCACTAAGCATCATTTATTTAATTAAATTGTTCAACCTATCTATCTATATTAGGGATGAAAATGCGGCGAGAATCCCGGACCCCGTCGAGGAACAAGGACCCGTGGTGGGAAATTCCTCGCCTCCAAAAAAAATGCCCACGTTTAATTTTACTATCAAATTTGTAAAATTTTAAGCATTAATTCACTAACAAATATATTAATTCATCAACCAAAATCACTACCTAGAGTATTCTCTCCTCTCTAGCGAAAAACTACGAAGCCGTGAAACCCTAGCGACAACCGTTCTTCCGCCATTGCTGTGCAGAGCTCTTGTCCTTGTTGTAGGACCTCTGTTGATCTTGTCTCGTCTTGTTCGTAGACGTCTCTTTTCCCTCTATGTGGGAGTCCGTTTTCTTATTTCCCTCGCCATATCGTGGAACCCTAAATTCATTCCGATTACTACTTTCTTGATGGAGTCCGAACTCATCTCAGACATGGATAACCTGAAATTAACAGCAGAAGAGGAAGAAGTGATTGATTTCGATGCACCGGAATCTGCGAAACTCAACGAACAAATTTCATTATGCTTGATTGGCAAACTTCTGTCAAAGAACCCCTTTAAGTCCGAGCTATGAAAACAACGTTTAAGAACATCTGGAGGCCTCCAAAGGGAGTCATCATAAAGGACGTGGATAAAAACCTCTTTGCCTTCCAATTTTTTTGTCAATCTGACAAAGATATAGATAGTTCTTAACAAAGGACCATAGTCTTTTGATAGTAGTGTGCTTCTGTTACAGCAGATGAATTGGGATGTGCCCCCTCAGAAATGGAGTTTAACAATTGCAGGTTCTAGATAAAGATTTGTGATCTCCCAATGAAGCGAAAGACGTTCGCTTTTGTTGAATTATTGGGGTACAAATATCGGCACTTTCTTGAAAGTAGATGAAGAGGACATACCGGCACCCTCAAAGTATTTGAAAATCAGGGTAGACGCAGACATATGGCAACCGTTGCACCAAGGTATGCGTATCATGATGGAGGGCAAACCTAAACGGCTAGGTCTGAAGTATGTAGAACTCCCGATTCATGCTACATGTGTGGGCTAATAGGCCATAATTATAAAGGTTGTGATGCTTATAATGGGTACACTCCTGAAAATGAATTACAATATGGTGCCAAGTTAAGAGGATCCCCGCTGAAAAGAAAGAAGAGAGGGATAGAGGAGGACTGGCAGGAGAAGAGACGGAAACTCCTGGAACTCGAGAGGAGAAAGGAGTGGGAGCCGAGTGGTAGCAAGACTCCCCTTTGAAACGGGCAACTCTAAAATCGTTGATACAAGGAAGGGTGAGGATAAACCTAAAAAGATAGTGGCCAAATGATAATTGATGGTGATTGTGTTGAAGTTGGAAAATGTAAGGTGTCCGATATGCTGAGGGGAAAAGGGGGAGAAAGAAAAGTGAGAGTCATTGAAGAGAAGCAACCAACTACTCAAAATTCCATAGAGGCTAGCTCGGTTCAGCCCGCTGAGCCCAATGAGGCTCTTGTGTGGGAACTACAAGGGGTGTGGCAGCCCCTTGGCGGTTCAAGCACTCGCTTTGGAGCAACAAACTCAGCCTAGACATCGTTTTCCTTTTCGAGACGATGTCTACTGCATGCAAGGTGGAGAGCTTGGGTTATAAATTTGGTTTGGCTAATTCATATGTTGTGAATAGTAGAGGTAGATCAGGAGGACTTGCAATATATTGGCATGATGGAATAGATTTTGCTCTAATTTACAGTGGATCGCAACCACATAATGGGCGATATTATGAATGTAAACGAAGTCACAATGCGCTTGATTGGCATCTATAGGTGGCCGAAAGGACACAAAAAATGGCGCACATGGGAGCTAATCTGAATGAAAGCTCGGAGATACTACTATCCCCACAGTGGTGGGAGGAGACTTCAATGAAATATTATCCATGGAGGAGAAAAACCAAGGGGCCATAAGGGACCAAGGAGTCATTGATGCCTTCCGGGACTCACTTTTTGATAGCAACTTGAGAGACTTGGGGTATAAGGGAGCTTAGTATACATGGCGGAGAGGTAGTGAGGAGGGTCGATGTCTTTGGGAACGTTTAGACCGATTTGCGGCAAATGATGAGTGGAGCGAGAAATTTCCCTAACATAGTGTGGAGAACCTCACAAGGTATAAATTATATCACTCTCCCATTTTTCTTCACACCGACCAAATCATTATGCTTACATGGAAGCCCACCAAGCGATTCCGTTTTGAAAAATATTGAGTGGAGAAGGGAGAATGTGAGCATATCATCAAAGATGTATGGGCTAGTAGTATGATAAATCCCATTGATAAACTAGATGAAGTTAAGTCTAAACTGCATTCTTGGAGCCGCAATAGATTTGGTAACATCCCAAGGGATATTGCTAAAGTTGAGGTCGACGCTCAAAGCAATCCAACGTTTAGTGACCTCACAAAATAACCTTGATCGAGTGTGTTATTCTTGAGGCAAAGCTAGATGATCTTCATAAACAGAATGGCAAAATCTAGTATATGAGATCGAGGGCCAAGGAGCTCATGGATGGGGACCGAAACACACCCTATTTCCATCATAAAGCCGCTCAAAGAAGAAAGCGAAATATGATTTGCAGTATTAAGAACGAGCAGGGCGAATGGGTAATGAGCAAACAAGATATAATCCAAGTGGTGGAGGATTACTATATAGAACTCTTCACACCCACACTATCCATAGATTTTTCAACCGCACTTAGTGGCGTAGTTCCAAAAGTTTCAGCCCAATTAAACACCATGTTGTGGCACCCCTATTCATATGAGGAAATTAGGAAGGCACTTGTTCCAAATGAATCGACCAAAGCTCTAGGACCGGATGGAATGCATGCAATATTCTTTTAGAAATATTGGCACATCATCAGCCCGAAGTAACGTTCTTTATTAAGTCTATTCTTTCTGGCCAAACTGCTCACCATGAAATTAACCGTACCTTGACTACCTTAATTCCAAAGGTAAAATCCCCGTCCAACGTGACAGAATACCACCCTATTAGCCTCTGCAATGTGCTTTATAAAATTGTGTCCAAAACGATTGCAAACCGGCTAAAACTCGTTGTTGTCGACTATTATTTCTCCAAATAAGAGTGGCTTTATACCGGGGCACTTAATTATAGATAACGTATTAGTAGCTCTTGAACTCTTCCACACCATGAAGAGCAAGTCTAGAAGCTAACGAGGGGCTATGGCGATCAAATTGGACATGAGTAAGGCCTATGACATGGTGGATTGGAGTTTTCGTAGGCTATATTACTTCGTATGGGCTTTGAAAATGACTTGGTGAAAATTATTATGAATTGCATGACTTTGCCTACCTACGAGTTCATACTTAATGGTAAGATTTGTGGGGAAGTAAAACCGTTAAGATGACTTCGTCGAGGGACCGTATTTCCTCGTATTTATTTATTATTGTTGCGAGATGCTTTATTAGGACTAATCGCTAATGCGGTTTCATGAGGAGAGATTCATGGAGTTAAAGCTAGCCGCCGAGGTCCATTAATCTCACACCTCTTCTTTGCAAATGATAGTATTCTCTTCTCCGGAGCAACTCCCAATGAATGCTTGCAAATAGTTGTGATCCTCAACCAGGTATAAAGAAGCATCGGGCCAAAAAGTGAATTATGATAAATCGGAGGTTTCCTTTAGTAAAGAAGTTAGTACGGAGAAGCAAGAGCAACTATCCAATCTAATAGGCATGTGACTAGTAGACCGACATACCAAGTACCTTGGTGCACCAACGATAATTGGAAGGAGTAAAAGGTGGTATTCGCATCCTCGCGAGAACGTATCCGGAAGAAACTAAATGGGTGGAAAGAGAAGTTGATATCTAGAACAAGTAAAGAAATCCTTATCAAGTCTATTATTTAGGCTATGCCATTATATCTCATGAGCTTATTCAAACTCCAATCCATGTTGATTGATGATATTCATGGACTACGTGCCCGATTTTTGGTGGGGAGCTACGGGAGGGCAACCAAAAATGCATTGGAAAAGTCTGGATTTCTTTGTGCAAGCCGAAATGCTTTGGTGGAATGGGTTTTACAAGGCTACATATTTTCAATGATGCCTTACTTGCTAAACAAGCTTGGCGTATCGTGCAAACTGTGGAATCATTCCTTGGCCAAGTCTTAAAAGCCAAATATTTTCCCAACTCGGATTTTTGAATTCGACTTTAGGACGTTTGCTTAGCTTTGCATGGAGGGGTATATGGGCCTCAAAGGCTTTACTAAAGGAGGGCCTGATTTGGAAAGTGGGAAACGGGAGCCAAATAGACATTTGGAGGGACGCATGGTTGATGGACGGAGAAAGCAAACGAGTCACGACACCTATGCCCACCGGGACGGTTATTAATCGTGTCTTCGATCTCATTGATCACCATATGGGTCATTGGCGAATAGATTTGATTGACTCCTTATTCAATGCCCGAGACAAGCACATTATCTCCTCCATCCGTATTAGCACACGATTACCTCCGAATCGATTGGTGTGGTGTTACTCCGATAAAGGTATTTTTTCTGTTCAATCAACTTACCTATTGGGATTGTCGGCTTTAGGAAATGACTTTAACGGCTTCCGGCCAACCCTGTAGAACTCAAAGGTGATACTTAAGGTCAAGCACTTTTGAGGAAATGATGTACCAATACCTTACCCACCAAGGAACTGCTTTTTAGCGGCATATTGCATCGAACAACGACCGTCCCCATTGGAACAAGTGAAGTTGAGACCCCCGGTACGCGGTGTTTGATTGCCCCCGGACTAAGGAGCTCGGTATGCTATGAATACTATTGTTCTCCGCGTAAGAAATGATGCAATCTCACCTGGAGACCTCATAAAAAGCTGGAAAAAGATCTTGACTCGGGTACTTTTACGGCGTGCCTTACCCCATCCGTGGTAATAGTAGCTCGAGCCAGGAAGATGATTGAGGATTTAATCAAATTTGATAAGGCAAATCATCCATTACCAAATGCTGGTGGAACCCCCTTTCAACAATCTGGTCGGCACCACCGGCGGACACCATTAAGTTCAATGTGGATGCAGCCTCGGGAATGACGGATGGACGAGCTTGGAAGTGGTGGGAAGAGATTCCATGAGAGAGGTAACAGCTGTAGCTATCAAACGAATCCGGGAATCGTGGTCAGCCACAATAGTTGAAGCCAAAGTAGAGCTCTTTATGGAGTCCTAGTAGCAAAAAGGTTGGGGTATCAAAGGGTAATCATCAAATCGGATTGATTGCCGCTTATTTAGAAATTGCGGAACTCAGCTTCTTTCCTTTCGACTTAATTTAATTATCGATGAGATCCTATTTGCTAGTTTTTATTTTATTTCTTGTTGTTGAAAACATGTTAAGAGATATGGGAACTCTGTTGCCCATAATCTTGCTAGAGTTGTTCCTTCATCTTCTAAGCGGGTTTGGCTAGGAACTTGTCCTACGCCTATATTCGATTATATACTTATGGATATTTTATCAATGAATTACAAACCTGCTTTGATATCAAAAAAAAAAAAAGACCAAAACCATTGCCTCTAGATTTGTTTTATAAAATATATTTTATTTTGACTTATATTATGTCTTTTTTTTTTTTTTTTTTTTGCTTTTTATCCCCATTGTTAGATTTTTTTAATAGTATGCATGGGAAGAGTAATTATGGAATTCTCTAATTTCTAATCCTTAGGTATGAAAGAAACCTACTACCATAATACAAGGCATACCCTCACACTTTTCTCTCTCCTTATCCCAAAATATCCCCAAGCTTGGAAAATTTACATAATAGTGTTATTTAAATTTTGATTAATTTCAATAGGGTTTCTTTTTAAAGTGGTGTTGCTTTATGTACACCAACTCTCTGTATTCCTCTTCTCTACTTCTTCTTCTTCCCTCTCCCTCTCCGTTCTGCCCCTACATTCTCTCTCCCCTCCCCCTTTTTGTTGCTCTCCTCGTCGCCGGCACCTCTCCCCGACCGAAAACACTAGCCAAAGCAAAGCCAACCTCCACCATAGGCGACCCTTCATTTTCCCTCTCTGTTTCCGCCCCTTCGTTCTCTCTCTCTCCCTGTTTTGCTGCTCTTCCTCATCCCCGACACTTCTCTCTATCCGGAAAAGCCAACCTCCACTATCAGCGACCCTTCATTCTCCCTCTCCCTCTCTCTCTCTCTCTCTCTCTCTCTCTCTCTCTCTTTCTCTCTCCCCTGCCCCCTCTTTCTACTCTCCTTCGTCACCGACACCTCTTCCTGACCGAAATACTGACCGGAGCAAAGCCAACCTCCACCCTCAACCCTTCCGGAGAGAAGGAAAAGGAGAGAGAGAGAGAAAGAGTGCACGGAGGAGGGAAAATAGGGAGCATAAAGCAACACCAATTTAAAAATTCACTATGAAGTTAATAAAAATTTAAATAAAACTAATAAGTACATATCCCCAAGCTCTCTCTTTCTCTCTCCTAAAGGAGCATGTTGAACTAAGAGCCATCTTTCTTGTGAAAGATAATGGCGGAATAACTCACCGATATGGGAGTCTAGCATTCTATAAATATAGAAGATAATACGGAAAAATAATTTACAATTATTTTATGTACAATAATATCTCTAATACTCTATTACGCCCCCTCAGGCGATCGGGGACGCATGGATAACTTAAACTTAAGAAACTGAAACTGTTGAGAGGACAACCCTTTAGTGAAGATGTCCGCAATCCGAGAAGTAGTAGGAATATATCGCACAACAAGATCTCCATCGGCAACCCATTCTCGAACAAAGTGATAATCCACAACTATATGTTTGCTATGGTCGTGATTGACCGGATTGGCAGTCATATATGTAGTACTTAAATTGTCACAATATAACCGCACAGGAGTGGCAAGGGTGATACCAACATCAAACAAAAACTTACGCGACCAAAGTGTCTCGAAGCAATCGTATAACCAAGAGCACGATACTCGGCTTTAGTGGATGATTTGGAGACTGTGGGTTGCTTTTAGAACGCCAAGATATGAGATTAGGACCAAAATAAACAGCATAGCTTGTGGTAGAGCGACATATGTCACGACAACCAGCCCGAGTCGAGCATCGGAATAGGCAATAATGATCGACGGTGAAGAGGTAGCACGAAGAAAAAGCCCATGGTCAAGAGTCCCTTGTAGATACCGAAAATACGCTTCACGAGCATGCGGATGAGTAGTACGGGGAGCGTACATAAATTGGGAAAATACATTCACTGCATAAGCAATATCAGGTCGAGTCATGGTTAAATACTATAAGACACCTACCATACTTTTGTACTAAGAGGGATCAGCAAGCGGTTCAGCTGTCACGTAAGGGATAGGGTGGTGCAAGTAGCAGAAGGAGTTTTAATAGAGGTACAAGTTTGAAGCTGAAATTTATGTAAGATATCTAAAACATATTTCTGTCGTGTCAAAAATAAGCCGAAGGAGATCGAACCACTCGAATGCCAAGAAAATAACTTAGGTTTCCGGATCTTTCATGGAAAATTGACTGGTAAGGGAATCAATAAAAGACTGCGAGTAAGTTGGATGAACTACTAGTCAAAATAATGTCATCCACATAAAGAAGGAGAATGAGGACATTATTACTAGTTCGAAGAACAAACATGGAGGTGTCGGCATTGCTACATATAAAACTATGAGACAGAAGGAAGGCTGCTGAAGTGATGAAACCAGGCACGAGGAGTCTGTTTCAAGCCATAGAGCGCCTTCTTAAGGCGACAAACATGGGTAGGGAAATCGGGAAGAACAAACCCATGAGGTTGTTTCATATGAACTGTCTTAGTGAGATGGCCATGTAAAAAGGCATTCTTGACATCAAAGCGGCAAATGGGCCAATGAAAGGAAACAACAAGAGTCGAAGCGAAGACTCGGACACCGCACAACACTTTCCGAGTTGTATGAAAGGAATCGAGTATAACAATTTCTTACTTCTAGAGTTTTGATTCCAAGGCATTCTCTCGTACCTTAGAAACTTTTACGAGCGATATGGTATCTTATCTAAGTGATACAGCGAGTTACCTCATGTATTACCCGCTTACTCTTGAGTGACTCGTAAAACGGACTTAAGTGTCTCACTCGGTTCCGAGTTGCTCATTGCTTATATTTATCGCATACCGATTAGACTAGTTTTTCGCTTAGATCCGACTTCATGTTATTTGTTCTATCTTCGTTGAAGTCGGTGCTTCTAGTCCGATTCATGTTTAGTCTATATCAAGTTATTTCACTCGATATTCTTTATGTTACTTGATACTTCGCTTAGACTAACTCGGATGGAATTGAGTTATATGGATATTAGACTCGAAAATTCCATTCTCTTTCGACTCGGATAATTACCAACTTAATTATCTTAATTATTTTATTATTTGTGTCTAATCTTGGACCAAAGTATTTCATACTTTGAGAACCAAAATTGATTTACTTTTGTAGGTTATTCAAACGAGGATACACTTTTCAAAATACAAAAGTAACCTAGGCTTCAAAACGTCAAATCACCAGCGAGACATGGCTTTTCATCTTCTCTGTCTCGGTTCCGGAAGATTGTGTCGTGGCTGTCTGTTTCCAAATCTGGAAAACTGGAACGCCAAGCTTAACGGTGGTTTTCACCTTATCTTTCAAGATACTGCTAATGGTTTTGGGACTTCCAAGAGAGTTAAACTGTTGTCCAATGTTCATATTACAACGGATACTTTACGAGTGACTCGAAAGCTTTTGTCAACGGTCATAAAGAAGTCTCGGACAGCGAGATGAAGATAACGGCTACTCTGCCTGGTTATCTATAAATAGAAGCCAACGTTCAAGACTTGAAGATTGCCGAAATTATTGTTAATACACGTACTTGAGCAAGTCATTGTATTTACTCTCAATCTTCTACTTACAACTCCTACTCTGTAACTCATTACTTTTTGAGTTGTAAGGTCTTGTACTTAGTTACAAACACTTTCTTACTTTCTCTGTAAGGTCCCTTGACTAAGTCTGTAAAGGTTAACTCGACTTAGTTGTCCCTAGCTGTAAGGGTTATCTCAGCTAGGAAGTACTAGATCGGATAAGGGAATTTCGAGTCTAGGAAAACTTGTAAAGAGTTAGCTAAGGGAGCAACTCGAGTTCGGTCGGTTCACGGTATTTTGTGGACTCAAAATAGTGGATTTGACTTCGTGATTGGACTAGCACGGTCCGTGGTTTTCTACCCCGGGAGGGTTTCCACGTAATCTTTAAGTGTTTACTTTCCGAGTTCATTCTAGACTCGGATCTGTCTCAACGCCTTTATTTACTTTGCCACTTTACTCTACGCAACTTTTCCGAGTCCATACTTTTCCGACTCGATTTTGACTCGGAATCCATTTCTATATATTATTTGGCAAAAGAGGTTGAATTTCTCTGAAAATCCTCCATCACCCTATTCACCCCCTTTAGGGTGACTCGGACTCTCCCCGAGCAAACCTTCAATTGGTATCGAGCCTAGCCTTTCAAAAAGGATATAATCATCCAAAGGTCTAAAGATCAAATGGCTCGGAACACAGGAGAGTTCGATGAAGGAAGATCTTCCAGCGAGACCACCAAACTTCAAAGGATCAAACTTCGGACACTTGGAAGAAACTCATGGAATGTTTCCTCATGGATCATGATGAAGATGTATAGGAAATCATACAACAAGTAAACTACATTCCAATGAAGACGAGAGGAATTCGAATCATTCCCAAGACAAAGGCGGAATTTACTCCCGGCGAAGCGAGAAGTTCAGGAAGAACCTCAAGGCAATGAACATTCCGATGTGCGCCATTAGCTCGGAAGAATACAATCGGGTGTCCGCTGCGACTCGAAAAAGAAGTGTGGGACACACTTGTCAACACTTACGAAGGCACTAGCCAAGTCGGACAAGCAATGATCAGCCGAGTATCTTCATAAATACGAGCTATTTAAGATGGAGCCGGAAGAAAACATCACTCGGATGTTCATTCGATTTACTCGAGATCACCAACAATCTTAAATCACTGGGTAAGAAGATTTCCCACAAGGAAATGTGCGGAAAGATACTCGAAGCCTACCCAAGAGAAGATGGGGTCCCAAGGTGACTCGCCATAGAGGAAGCTCGGAACCTCTCACTCTTAAAACCGAGATGAGCTCATAGGAAACCTTCTCACACACGAAATCCATCTAGAAGAGGAGGATGCTGAGGGCAGTACCAAAAGGAACATAGCACTGAAAGCCTCGGAATTCAAAGAAGCAAATCGAGCTCCTCGACTCGGAAGACGATCCCATGGCACTCATTGCAAGAGGCTTCAAGAGAATAATGAAGCACAAACGATGGGATAAATGACCAAAAGAAGATTTCTACAGGAAAGATAAGAAGGACAGAAAAGGTAAATATTCTTCCCCTTCAAAGTTATCTTTATCTAAGAATTACGGATGTTTTGAGTGTGGCAGCAAAGACCACATAGTCAAAGACTGTCCGAAAAGGAAAAGGGACAGAAAGAAGAAGAAGGCTATGATGGCAACATGGAGCGATGAGGACTCATCGAAGACGATGAGGACTCGAGACGACTCGAAATGTCCGATGACAATTTTTGACTCGGAAGGCTGAAAAGGAGTCGGACTCGGACTCGGACAATGAGGAAACCAATCCTCAAGAGGTAATTGATTACTTCCTAAAATTTTCCAAAGTTGATTTAGCTAAATACATTTTTACTTTGGAAGAAAAGTCCAATTCGATTCTTTTCAATTCAAAGAACAACTTGAGTCAATTTCTTACGAGAGCACTTCTTTGAAAAATGAATTGGAAAAGCCGAGACTCATACTCGAGAGAACTCAAGACTAGTGCTCAATCTAATGAGACCGAGTCCGAGTTACTCAGGAAAGAAAATGAGCGGCTAAAGCGAAGCTCATTGAGTCTCAAGATCTGGTTTTAAAGTTTACTCAAGGTCGGAAGAACCTTGACATGCTCTTAGGATCTCAATGTGTTTCCTTCAGAAAAGAAGGTCTTGGTTTCAACAAAGAGGAGGAATCTAATTCTCGTGAAGTTCAGGAAAGCTGAGCATGGTCCCATTCACAAAAATGAAGGGAGGACTGAGCCCGGAACTATTTACAAGAAGAAACTATCTTCTCCTGTCTCAAAGGGAAAGGTTTTCAAAACGAAAGAGATACGGACTCGGTTCTCGCAAGGAAGACTCGAGAATCGGACAAAACCCAAAGTCATTCAAATCGGGTTCCGAAAAACCTTCTTCCTCATAAAAGAACCATAGTATAGAATGTTACTTGGGTTCGTTAGAGGAAGTGAGAAGGGTTAGATTCTCTCGTTTTGTAGTTCACTCGTAAGAGATCAAAAGGACACTGGTACCTTGACGGTGGATGTTCACGCCACATGTTAGGAGATGCGGGACTCTTTTCCGAGTTGGAAAAACATAAAGGAGGAAAGGTCACATTTGCGAGATGATAGCAAAGGTAAGATAGTTGGGATAGGGAAGATTGGAAAAGGATGCGATCTGGTCGATCCAGTTTATCTTGTCAAAGGATTGAAATACAATCCGCTCGGTATCTCCCAACTGTCCGATAAAGGTTAAGAGGTAAGATTCACTCGGACCAACTGCTACATTTCGATGTTACCACCAAGGAGATCAAGCTTTCGGGTAAATGATCGGGTAACATCTACATCATTCCTCTTTCTAATCCAAGTCAGAATTTATCGTGCTTAAATGCATCTCTTCACGATGACTCTTGGACGTGGCATGGTAGATTAGGCCATATTAGCATGCATACTATCAAAAAATTGGCATCTCACGGTCTAGTTAGGGGTTTACCTAACTGTGTTTTTGAGAAGGATAAAGTTTGTGAAGCATGCACCGAGGGAAACAAGTCGGATCTTCATTCAAATCTCTAAAATCGGTTTCCACATCCAAAGTGCTTGAGCTATTGCATATGGATTTATGTGGTGAAATTCCTATTAAGAGCCTCGGAGGTAAATCATATATATTTGTTATTATTGATGATTATTCTCGATTTACCCAGGTGTGTTTTCTTAAGCACAAAAATGAAGCGTTCAAGGAGTTCAGCAAGCTCGTAGAAAAATTCAAGTTGTCTCGGACTCGGATCCGGAGAATTCGAACCGACCATGGAAGGGAGTTCGACTACTCGGATTTCTCGAGTTTTGTGACAAAAATGGCATCTCTCACAACTTCTCAGCACCAAGAACTCCTCAACAAAATGGAGTAGTAGAGAGAAAGAACAGAACCCTTGAAGAAATAGCAAGGACGATGATGATTAAGCACAACTTGCCCTACTATTTCTCAGGCGGAGGCGATCAACACGACCTAACTATACTTTGAATAGATGCCTCATCGGACCCATATTGAAGAAAACACCTTATGAGCTCTACAAGGGGAAGAAACCAAATATTTCCTACTTCCGACCATTTGGATGTAAGTGCTTCATTCACAATAATGGTAAGGATCACTCGACCAAGTTTGATGCTCGGTCGGATGAAGGTATTTTTCCGGGTTATTCGTCTCACAGACAAAGCTTATCGCATTTTCAATAAGAGAACTAACAAAGTGGAAGAAAGTATCCACGTTGTATTTGATGAACATGAACAAGAAAAACCAAGCGAGTCTTCATACTCGAATTGAAGCTCAGCAGAGATGATGATGAAACCGAGCTCACAAAGACTCAAACTCAAGCGGCTCGGAATGAAGTCACTCGGACCGAAGTGACTCGGAATGAGACAACTCAAGAGCCTCGCTCGTAACGAACAAGCTAATGAAGAAGGTCACTCGGAACAAGCTTCCGAAGATCAAGTAGCTCAGCCCACAAATCTCGTGAATCGGAGAACTGGTAAAACATTCAAGTTTACTTCTAGTCATCCACTAGAAAACATAATATCCGATATCAACAGTGGGGTAAGAACTCGTTCCTCTCTTCAAAATCTATGTGCATTCACTGCATTCATTTCATTAACTCGAACCTAGAAATGCACTAGAGGCCCTTAATGGACCTGAATGGGTAAAGGCCATGCAAGAGGAACTCAATCAATTCGAAAGAAACCAAGTCCGGACTCCGACCAGCCGACCTTCCGACCACCCAATTATAGGAACCAAATGGGTTTTCAAAAACAAACTGGATGAGGGTGGAGTGGTAGTCACAAACAAGGCTAGACTTGTGGCACAAGGTTACAATCAAGAAGAAGGAATTGATTGTGGGGAAACATTTGCACCGGTTGCCGGAATCGAAGCTATTAGAATCCTGTTGGCATTTGCATCCAGACATGCATATTAAATTATATCAAATGGATGTTAAGTGTGCCTTTCTCAATGGTTTTATTGAAGAAGAAGTTTATGTCGAGCGACCTCCTGGTTTTGAAAACTAAGAATTTCCAGATCATGTTTTCAAACTCCAAAAGGCTCTCTATGGTCTTAAACAAGCCCCTCGAGCTTGGTATGAAAGATCGAGTAGCTTCTTGGTTCAAAATGATTTTAAGAGAGGGCGGATCGACAAGACTTTCTTTATAAAAACCAAAGGGAAAGATTTCCTTATTGTTCAAATCTACGTTGATGATATTATCTTCGGTGCTACTGATGAATTTACGTGCCGAGAATTTTCCGAGTTGATGAGTTAGGAATTCCAAATGAGTATGATGGGAGAACTCAATTTCTTCCTTGGTTTACAAATCAAACAAGACAAAGATGGAATCTATGTCCATCAATCAAAGTATACCAAGGAACTGCTGAAGAAATATAAACTTCAAGATGCAAAGCACGCATCTACACCCATGAGCGACGAGTATAAAGCTTGACTCGGACGAGAAAGCTAAAGCAATAGATCGAAACTTTATCGAGACGCGGACTATGCTGGATACAAAGTTGATCGAAAGAGCACATCCGGAGCTTGCCAATTTCGGGTCACTCCCTAATATCTTGGCACTCAAAGAAGTAGAACTCCGTAGCTCTATCAATTCGTTGAAGCTGAGTATATTGCGACTGGAGCATGTTGCGCTCGGATTCTATGGATAAAGCAACACTTGAGGGATCTCGGACTTTCTTTCAAATCGGTTCCAATCAAGTGTGACAATCGAGTGCAATCAGCATCACCAAGAATCTATTCCAAGCACTCAAAGACAAAGCATATCGAGGTCGGATATCACTTCTTACGAGATCATTCGAAAAAGGTGATATTGAACTTGAGTTCATTCCTACCAATCTTCAATTAGCTGATATCTTTACTAAGCCTCTTGGTGAAGATCAATTCCGTTTTATTCGGAATGAGCTTGGTATGTTAAATGCATAACCGTGTGATATTCTTGTGATAATCTCAATGCATGATTATGTGTTATGTGTTTTCAAATTTCTTAATAACCATTAGCTCGGTTGATTCGGTGATACTTGGGTTAATAGTTAATTCTTGTTTCGAGTCACTCGGAAATCCATCCGAGTCACACTCGGACGTAGAGAAAAATTTGGACTTCAAATTTTCTGAAATTACCTCTAAAATAGTGGAGTGTTTCGGAATATATATTTTCAAAATCGTTTTCTCTCTCTCTCTCTCGCACTCGTGATCCGACGATAGCCGTGGATCTCTAATCGCTAAAATCTTAACCGTTGAGAAGAGAACTGTCACACCGGTCTACGATGACTCGATGGACAAGCCGAGTCGAACGGAATTATACTTAACGGATAGTTGACGGGCGTGTATTTCTTCTATAAATAGCGCCTATTCATCTTCGTCTCGATACTCTACATTTCCCTCTCTCTCAAACGAAACTTTTCGCGGAAGAATTCTACGTACATAGTGATCTTTGAACTTCTTCAAGCGACGAAAAGGCCATCTCAAGTAAGTTCGATTCGCTCTCATCTCTTTTTCTACTCTTTTTCGTTTGCTCTCAACTATCTCTTCCTTTCTTTTCTTACTCAAAAGTTTCATCCTTCCTTCCTCCTCTCAAAATGCCTAAGAGAGGTAACCATCCCGACTTTTAGGTCTCCTCCTCCTCCAAAAGCCTCGCACCAAGAATCCGAAAGCTCAACCCCTCCAAACCCATTGTCACCCGAGCACCTCGCGCTGGACGACAACTTCTTTCCTACAACCAAATTTTCTTGGTTGGCTCACATACAAACCACCGGTGCATACAACTTTCTTTGCTTCAGCGAGTTCATCTTTCCCGAACTCGTTTCGAGTTCTACACTTACCTCACCCACTCGAAGGTGTCCTAACCTCAAGGGTTCAAAATGTAACCGTTCGCATCAACACCTCCCTCCTCCACCGCCTCGTTCAAGGTCTCCTCTCTCTTCTTGAATAGCAACCCCATTACTTTCATTGAAGTCGCCGACGACTTCTTTGAAAAGTACGCTAAAGAGTTTCTGAGTCACGAAAAACTTTTCGGTGACTCGGTTGAAGTCGAAGCACGCCTTCGTGCTTTCGCTGATGAGAACCTTTTTCTCTCAGCATTCCAGCAAGGAGAACCCTAACTCTAAGCATTTGAAAGCTCTTTTTGACATTCTTGAGGGCTACGAAGTCTCTTCCCCTCCATAATTGAGCAAATGGTAGTCGTGCCAGCCTAACTTCAAACCAAGAAGAACACCTCTCTTCCCTTCGGTGCTCTTCTCACCCTTGTCTTCAAATAATTCCAAGTTCCTCTTCCCTCGGACCTAAACGCTGTATCTAAGGCTGCCATTGTTGTCGGCAAAAGGAACTCCGGGGTACGGATTCCGGAAACTCAACCTCGGTGTCCGGGTGCATAACTCGTAGCCGAGGCCTCCTTCTCCGTCTCGGACTCGAAAAGAAACCCCTCTCTCTCTCCCTGCTCCACCTGTTGGTGCCTCCACCTCAGGTGCCTCCAAATCTCTCTCTCGCTATTTTGTCCCCGTTTTTAAGGACAAAATTAGCTCCGTGTCCTCCGATTTCAAGGACACGCTCCGGTCTTTCAAACTTGTCCTCCAAAACATGAATATCAACCAAAAGACCGCCCAATCCCAAATCCGAGAGCAGCAAACTCTGGTTCTTGAGATGAGGGAGCTATCGAAGGAGCAGAAGGAGCTGGTCGTGCTCCTCGGAGAGAGAAGGTCTAAGGCGGCTCGGGACCGCGGTGACTCGAGACGCGTCCGAAGCGTCTTCGAGCCCGAGTCCGACCTCCTCGGACAGCGGGGAAGAAGAAGAAGAAGAAGAAGAAGAAGAAGAAGAAGAAGAAGAAGAAGAAGAAGCTGCGAGATGCGAAGCGGCGGATGCTGAGGAGCCTATGATCGAGGCGAGTCCATCCGGGTAAGCGGAGGCACATAAGGACGCAGCAGTGAGAACTGCCGAAGGTCGATCGCTCCACAAGCTCAAATTGCTCGTACTCGGCTCGGACAGCGAGTCTAGGTGGGTCGAAGACCTATTTGCACCAGCGGGTCGGACAGAGCAGCCCCTCCAGCCTACCGAGGTTCGAAGGGAGGAAACCCTAGATCCACTCGTTCGGGTCAGCCACTCGGAGCCGAGCCCTTAACGGCCATTCCGGTTCTCCCTCCACCGCCCTCAAGCACATCGTCAAGATCGTACCAACGCCGGCGTGCCTCCAATCCCTTCGCTTCCACTCGAAATCCCCTCTCCCTCGTAGGCGCCATGCACCGAGTCATAATTCCTCGGCTTGCCATATTCTTCTTCTTTCGAGAGATTTTTTTCTTTTGTCCGGACATCAAATTTGTACTTTTCTTTTCTTTCTTCCCTTCTTTTGTTGTTTTTGCTGAAAGGCAAAGGGAGAAGAAACTTAGAAACATTTGTTGTCTTGTTTAGGGGAAGTCTTCCCTCTCTATTTGTGTACTTTTCGAATTTCAATGAATTAATGCTTTCTCTTCAACTCTAACTGTGTTTACAACAATCATTTCGAGTTAACATTATTTCATTGTTAAAGCATACTTCATTTTACGCTCCGATTCATTAAGCTTGCTTTACTCATCCGACTTCATGAGCAATTATCCAAAAGAAAAGTTTTTGTCTAAGTATGGAATGCCTTTCATCAAAAAGGGGAGATTGAAGACTCGGACACCGCACAACACTTTCGAGTTGTATGAAAGGAATCAGGTATAACAATTTCTTACTTATAGAGTTTTGATTCCAAGGCATTCTTTGTACCTTAGAAACTTTTCCGAGCGATATGGTATCTTATCTAAGTGATACAGCAATTACTTCATGTATTACCTGCTTACTCTTGAGTGACTCGGAAAACGGACTTGAGTGTCTCATTCAGTTCCGAGTTGCTCATTGCTTATATTTATCGAATACCGATTAGACTAGTTTTCCGCTCGGATCCGACTTCATGTTATTTGTTCTATCTTGTTGAAGTCGGTGCTTCTAGTCTAATTCATGTTTAGTCTATATCAAGTTACTTTACTCGATATTCTTTACGTTACTTGATACTTCGCTTAGACTAACTCGGATGGAATTTTGAGTTATATGGATATTAGACTCGGAAAATTCCATTCTCTTTCCGACTCGGATAATTACCAACTTAATTATCTTAATTATTTTATTATCTCGTGTCTAATCTTGGACCAAAGTATTTCATACTTTGAGAACCAAAATTGATTTACTTTTGTAGGTTATTCAAACGAAGATACACTTTTCAAAATACAAAAGTAACCTAGGCTTCAAAACGTTAAATCACCAGCGAGACATGGCTTTTCATCTTCTCTGTCTCGGTTCCGGAAGATTGTGTCGTGGCTGTCTGTTTCCAAATCTGAAAAGCTGGAACGCCAAGCTTAACGGTGGTTTTCACCTTATCTTTCAAGATATCGCCAATGGTTTTGGGACTTCCAAGAAAGTTAAACTGTTGTCCAACGTTCATATTACAACGGATACTTTCGAGTGACTCGAAAGCTTTGTCAACGGTCACAAAGAACTCTCGGACAGCGAGATGAAGATAACGGCTACTCTACCTGGTTATCTATAAATAGAAGCCAACGTTCAAGACTTGAAGATTGCCGAAATTATTGTAAATACACGTACTTGAGCAAGTCATTGTATTTACTCTCAATCTTCTACTTACAACTCCTACTCGTAACTCATTACTTTTTGAGTTGTAAGGTCTTGTACTTAGTTACAAACACTTTCTTACTTTCTATGTAAGGTCCCTTGACTAAGTCTGTAAAGGTTAACTCGACTTAGTTGTCCCTAGCTGTAAGGGTTATCTCGGTTAGGAAGTACTAGATCGGATAAGGGAATTTCGAGTCTAGGAAAACTTGTAAAGAGTTGTCTAAGGGAGCAACTCGAGTTCGATCGGTTCACGGTATTTTGTGGACTCAAAATAGTGGATTTGACTTCATGCTTGGACTAGCACGGTCCGTGGTTTTCCGCCCGGGAGGGTTTCCACGTAATCTCTAAGTGTTTACTTTCCGAGTTCATTCTAGACTCGGACTGTCTCAACGCCTTTATTTACTTTGCCACTTTACTCTACGCGACTTTTCCGAGTCCATACTTTTCTAACTCGATTTTGACTCGGAATCCATTTACGTATCTTATTTGGCAAAAGAGGTTGAATTTCTCTATAAATCCTCCATCACCCTATTCACCCCCTCTAGGGTGACTCGGACTCTCCCGAGCAAACCTTCAAGAACCAAACAAATAGTAGCAGAGCTTAACGACGGGCTGAAAGTCTCATGGTAGTCAATACCCGGTTGTTGATGAAACCCGTGTGCTACAAGTCGAGCTTTGTACCTCTCCACGTTACCATCGGATCGATATTTAATCTTGTAAACTCATTTACTGCCAACCAAATTAAGATCTAGTTGAGATGGAACCAAACCCATGTGTTATTGGCAATCAAAGCATTATACTCCTCGACCATGGCTTCCTTCCATTTGGAATGTCGGGAAGCTCGTGAAAAACATGTAGGTTCAACTTCAGCAAGACCAACACTAAGGGACGGGAGACGCCAAGGTTTGGCAATGCCGGACTTAGATCGAGTTTGCATAGGGTGAACATTGGTGGACAAAGACATAGGGACACTCGAAGAGGCAACGGGACCTGCGAGCGACCTATAGAATCACTAGTATGAGCAGGGGGTCGGACGCAATAGGGGATAAAACAGACACAAGACTAAGGGTGGAGGGAGAGAGAGCAGTCGAAATGTCGGGCTCGGGAGGGACATGGGCCATAGACGTTGGGCTAGAGTTGAGACTCGACGAGGATGAAGAGGCTAAGGGAAGAGGATGAGACACCTTAGCGGCAGAAGAAGCGGGCTCGGACAACGTGGAAGGGAGGACCAAAGATTGTGTCGGCCCGGTCGTCACAATAGGTTTACGAGAGACCAAACCAAAAGAAGAGGTGGAAGACGAGACAACCGAGGCACGAGTTGGAGCGAGACAGAGTATATCCTTTACCACAAAGGAGCATTAGGAGACGAACTAGAGATAAGTTTAGGAAAAAGATAAATGTTTTCATGAAATCGTACATTTCTACTCACATAAACACAACCTGTTAAGGGATCTAAACAACGATAGCCCTTATAACGAGGAGCATAGCCTAGAAAAACACAGAGTGAACGGAACGAGGAGAGAGTTTATTGGACGCCTTTGCAACAAAATTTGGAAAACATGAGCAACCAAAAGGTTTAAGAAAACCATAATCAGGCGGACGACCAAATAAAAGCTCAAATGGAGAACAATTTTGCAACACGAGTGTAGGTAAACGATTGATCGTATAGACAACTGTAAGAGCAAGCATCAAGCCAAAATTGAGCAGGAATAGAAGCATCAATTAGAAATGCACGAGTCATTTCCAAAATATGGCGATGCTTACGCTCAGCAACCCCATTACGTTGTTGCGTATCGGGACAAGATTTTCGAAAAAGAATTCCTTTTTGAAGAAAATGAGTAAAAAGAGGAGAGTTATCAAACTCTTTACCTCCATTACTCTGAAACATTTTAATTTTGCAATTAAAAAGATTTTCAACGAAAGCCTGAAAATTACAAAAAATTGAACAAACTTCGATTTCAATCGCATATGATAAATCCAGGTAAACCTGGTAAAATCATCAACAAACACAACAAGATATCGAAAATCTTTATGTGAAAGCCAAGGTGATTGCCAAACATCTGAATGTATTAATTCAAGAGGGAAATAGATCGATGTTTTGCTAATGTAAAAGGAAGAGTATGTGACTTTGCCAAACGCCAAGTCGTACAAGTATCATGAAAACGATTTGTAAGTTTAATAGATTTATTTATCCTAAGTAAATCCAAAACTTGAGCTCCACAATGTCCTAGTCTCCGATGCCGGGTATCGCCAGTCTCACTCGAGCTAGGCTAGCTGAAAGATGTGGTGTCTAAATGGGCGGACGTAAGGGATAGACATTGCCTACACCGAGGGCCTGCAAAAGAACATCACCCGAGGTGTTGTCCTTACGTGAAACATAATCAATATGAAAGGTGACATGACAATTATTATCCCGACACAACTATTTGACTAACGGGAGGTTTTGCCGAAGTTGAGGCACGTGATAAATAGGCTTTAAAAGAAGTGGCCGAGAAGCGGTTTGCAATGACAAAGTACCAACATTAGAAATAGGTAAGAAGGTTCCATTTCGGACCCGAACCTTAATAGGACCGAGTAAGAAGATTTAGAAGATAGTTTACCATCATCGGACATAATGTGAGAGGCCGCTGCTAAATCGGAATACCACAATCTGTTCACCATTTTCAACCTGATTGAAAGTAGCAAATGTAGGAAGAGCGGGTTGCTGACAAGGTTGATAACGATTGGGGCAACTGTCACCGAGAATGCCCGGAGCATGGCAAATCGGCAAACAACATTAGGACGGGAACCTAATATCCCTTCGAACGGTTAGTGCCTGCATGGGAGTAGTTAGTACACAAATTAGAAGGACCAAAAGTACAAGACAATGACCCAACCGAATTACGAAATTCGGAAGAATTGTTGCGGTGGGAGACTTGCCGATAGTTACAATTGTTGTTGCGATTCCGATTGTGATTGTTCCGACTCCCTCTTCCTTTGTTAGTAGTGGCTAGAGTTTCCTTTCTCGGAGCCAAATGACCCTAAAGATGCACCCCTAAATTGGAAGCATCACTCTTTGGTGCGAAGTAGTCGAGAGAAGGGAGGCGAATGCTTGATGCGTAGGGGGTTCACGGGCACGCCCAAAATTAAGTCGTTGCTCATAAAAGATAAGTTTGGAGCGCAGATCATCAAAAGTGTGAACATCGGGAAGCGAGAGAGTAGGCAGTGACAAAGGTATAATACTCGGAAGGGAGCCCAGCAGTAGTAAACCGAATCAATTCTAAGTCTCGTAACGGGGACTAAATAGCGAGCAAGTGAATCAGCTATGTTCTTAATGGTTCGGAGATAATCATCCATGGACTGATTTTCCCCATTGAAACATGAGTAAGCTACGAACTTCACTCAAAGTTTTAGGGAAATAGTAGCAAAAATCCAAGCACGCAACAACTAATCAACTCGTAACCAATAAGAGTAATTAGGATTTACAACCGAACAATCCGGGCGACTACTAAGTGATACGATGGTTAAGAAACAGAACCATTAAGCATACCACTAATTTGATGCATAATAGTGAAAGAGGAAAATTGCTCTCGCCAAGATAAATAATCGTCAACCGAGTGAAGAATAATCGTAACGTAATTAGTAATATTTACCGTCCAAAGAGACGATGGAAGAGGCGGCGGACCACCTTGTGGCGGTGGAGCAAAGGAGCCGGCGGCGAAGTCGTCGGCGGTGACTAGGGGATGACCGTGGCTAGGGGCGGCTGCAGAGGACTACGGCGATGCAAAGAAGTCGGGACTCACCGATGGAGGCAACATGCTCTAGACAAGTGGACCGGTGAAGGACGCCGAAGGTGGCGGCGGGAGCCCAGTGTTCGGCAAAGGCGGCGGGGAAGGCAAACGCCGAGGAGGATGCGATAGGGACGACGGAGCCCAAGCTAGGAAAAACCGAAATAGAAGCGGAAACCGCGGAAGAGGAAAAGGGATTGGACGCCGGCGAGGGTGCACGGGGAAGCACGAGTTGGAGGAGCAGGGGAGGCGGCCGAGACGACGGCGGTGAATCGGGAAGGAGGGCAGCCATGGAGGAGAGAGAAAACTAGGGTTAGGGTTTGTGGATGGGTGCAGCAGTGAGTAAGCGAGCAGCAGTAATTTTTTTTTTTTTATATGATAGGGGCAGTTGCTAGGGTTGCACTAAAATTTTAAATTGAGCCTTTGACTACGATACCATGTGAAAGATAATGGCGGAATAACTCACCGATATGGGAGTTTGGCATTCTATATATATAAAAGATAATACAAAAAAATAATTTACAATTATTTTATGTACAATAATATCTCTAATACTCTATTATTTCTTATCCTTTACAGTTTTGGTACATTATGATTAAAGGTGAAACTTGCATCCACCACTTGCACGACCACCCACCACATCTACGGAAAATTACTGACATCGATGATTTTTTAGTCTCAGTGCTTTTTCTCATGCTCCAATAGAGTAAGAATTGCCATTGGAGACTTGATTTGCTCATAAGAACTTTATATGCTGCTCTTCACCACCATGCTTTCCAGGCTCACCACTTGCTTTGCCAAGCTCGATTACTGTCCTTTTTTAATATTTTTCCTTAATTACGTTGATTTGGTCTAGTTTGACATGAAAAGCGCTTGAAATAATCGTTTCGAAAGTTATGGGTTTCGTTATTAAGTTCCTTTTTGATGTAAAATTGATCAGATTTGAACTTGATTCAAAACTTATGCACGAAGATTAAGGTCGTGTCTCGAGGATCTGTTGAGGCCAAGGATACATTTTCTCCCTTATATCGGGGATATGGATGGGATAGGACGGGGTGTGGGTGACGAGGACGGGGATAAGGAGGGCACTCTCCATCCCTGACCGACCATATTGTCGATCCCTAATCTAGCTATCTATCTATCCATGTAATTATATATAAAATTGATTGATATCATATGTTTTTGTAGAGTGTCATAATATTAATTTTTAGAATCAATTCAATACATTTATATCATTTTTATTTTCTGAGCAACCAATTTAAAATTTTGAACTATTGACCAAACCTTTCGTCTTCTCCTTTTTCTTTTTTAACTTTTCATTTTCTTCTTAAATCAGCTATTTTTAGATTTTATGAAATCCTATATTTCTATTTATATACTCCCTCCATTTCAAAATACATGTCACTTTAACTAACTTTTTCGTTTCACAATACTTGTCATTTTATAATTCCAATGACATATTCATGAATAGTTTACCAATTTTGTCCTCATTAATATCTTTATTTATCTCCTTTTCTCATTAATTTTCTTCGAGTTCCAATGAAATTTTGGAGGCAACTTGGCCTTTTAACACAAATTTTGTCATAAATTTAATGTTTCCTTGGTACTATCTTATAACCTTAAAACGACAAGTATTTTGAAACGTAAGGAGTATATGTCATGTCCCATTGTTGGTTGTGAATTTGTTTCTATTTATGTCATGATGCTAAAGGTTGTTTCTTTAATGAAAACTAACAAGTCTTTATGCTTATAATTTACCAATCTTTGTCGCATTTAATTCAATTTATTATTCATCTTTTGATTTATCATGTTCTTATAAATTCGCCTTCTGGTTTGTCTTGTTCTTATAAATTTATATTTTGGTTTATCTTCTTTCTATAACTTCAATTCATATTTATTTATTTAATAATTATACTTAGATGAGTGATCTCTATGTAGGTTAACTAGATTTGATGATCTAAAATCTAAATCAAATCAAATTGAATCTGACCCGATACTTAAAGAGTTAATTCGATATGAGTCGAACATTTTCAGTTTTAAGTGTTTTTTTCTTTAAAAGACAAGTTTATTGGATCAAAAATCAACTAACATGAAGTCATCACAACTTGAAGCTAAAACGAACCAAATCGATCAAACTCAATCGAATACTAGTAGTCAAACATAACAGGAACAAACTAACCCAAGTAGAAATTAAATTGAATGATTCATTTGTCAAATTTAACTATATAATAAAACTCATTAAAAGAGTTTAAGGTTCATAATTGTCATTCTTTTCCGATTCTTAGTAAAGGCCAAAAGGCCGATAGTACAAGCAAAATGTCAGTACAACAAAAATACAATAAAGAACAAAATACAAAATAACATAAGATAGCAAAATAACCACCCAATTCCTCAATAACTCTACTGTACTGCCAATGTATATCCTGCATTAGTACCCTTCTCGGTGACACCTCATCCCTAGTGATTCATCCAAAGAGGTCTATCAAGATTGAGACCATGGATATATTAGGTGTAAGATTCAATTTTTTCCTCTCTATTATACTTATAATTATATTATATTGTCCTTTATAACTCTTCTGAATTAAAAATAAAATTAAAAAGGAGCTTACAGATTAAACAGAAAAAATACAGCAAAATTGGTATTTTTTGTCCAAAAGAATAGCTTGAATACAGGCACACAAAAAAATGAAAACATGAAAAATTAGAAGTATATATTTCTTTAAACAGATGATCAGGCTGGTATAAGTGTTGCAATGATGCATTCCGTCCGCTAAAAGTGGGTTGATATATCGGCACATTCATCTTTGGAGAGAGATCAAAGGTACAAAGTACTTGCATGGATCTAGTCTTATCCAAGGCCACTTTGTTCTAATCATATGAGTCTTTTTAATTTGACACTTCAAAAGTTTCAAATGAACACCACGTTAGATTATTCTATATTTGTCTCCGCTTAGTAAAAATCAATTTTTTCATATTTGGTAAATATATGTTGAACATTTTTTACATTAAAAATATTTTTTAAAGAGAGTTTTTAACTGTTGTACTTAAACACCTCTTTAAGTTTTTTTGTTCCAAAAACTATTTGCAAGAAGCAGCGGGTGAGATGTCGTGTTTTGAGCAAGAGCTTTGCTGGTATGTTTTTTAAATACAAACGTAATTTAATCAAGTAAGTTGCTGAAGGCTTTGTTTACTGGAGCAGCATATGAAATTTGGAGGGAAAAAATTGCCAAAATTTTAGAATAACCAAAAGAGCTGCAAACATATTCAATATGTATTTATCTTTTTAAAAATATTAATTAAGAGTAACTTTATATGATTTAACTTTTTGAAAATTATTCCCTTCGTTCACAATAAATGTCACTTTAACTAACTTTTTCGTTTCACAATACATGTTACTTTACAATTTCGATGACATATTAATTACTAGTTTACCAATTTTATCCTTATTAGTTGCCTTGGTTCTCTTCTCTTTTTATTGATTTTCTTAATTTCCAATGAAATATAAGGGCAACTTGGTCTTTTAATACAAAATTTGTCATGAATTTCGTGTTTCCTTGGTATTCCCACATAACCTTAAAATGAAATGTATTTTGAAACGGATGGAGTATATTCGTATTTCACAAGTTTTCTAAAAACAACTAATTTTATCAAAAAGAAATTTTAAAACTTATACAAACTGCTAATGTAAATAGTTAATACTACAAGCTACAACTAATAATTAATACAATAAGCTATTTGCCAACAGTGATTGTCAAACAAGTCTTTAATAGTTTGATTTTTAGTAAATGGTAAGATGTATGTAATTGTAAGATGGGTAATGATAAATGTTTTTGATGCAAAAAAAAAAAAAAAGAAAAACAGTTTCTTAAATTGCTCTTTGATAGGAAGAATTAAGTTCATTGCGTAGTTGTAGCGAGCCAGCAATCATGCGTCATATTCACAAGGAGTTGTGTTTGAAGTCCCAAAGCTATCTTAAGCTTTTAAGCTAGAAAAATCGATATGAATGAGAGATATGACAATTAAACTAATCTTAGAATGTAATAAACAAATAGTCATGTTGTGATTTCACTACTTAATAAACTAATTAATCGAGACAAGTCTAAACCTATCAAAGTCTATACAAGTATTAGGAGTAGTTAGTTGCACCATTGAAGCCAACTCAAGCTATTCTTTCGAGAGTTTTGAGCTAATACAATTGTTCTAACCACTTCTTTTTATGGGATTAGCACAATTAGACTACAAAAATAGCAATCACGAGACTTAGCTAGAATTTAGGCTTATTTTAGGATGCTACCAAATTGGCTTCATCTTTCAATGATAGACCAACTTTCAAAAATTCCGATGTTGGGATATGGAGCCTAATAATCATGGTCTTTGATTATCAAGCTTTGTTTGGATGAAAGAAGACGTGGCGAGTCACGGAAAGAAGGTGGCACGGGCATGAGTAAAACAACATGAACAATGTGCGAACGAAAAGCAAACGCAGGAGTTGGCCAAAGGTAGCACGGCCATGACCGTGCCAACTTGTTTTTGCCCGACTGCTCGTATTTTCTTCCGTTATGCGTTTTTATGCTTGGTGTAATGAGTACTAATGTGAACTTTTGTGAGTTTAGATAATATATTGAGGCCTAAGGACCTCCATTGTTGTATTCCAAAAACACACAAAGCTTCCTCTTGTAAGGAAATCATCTAGTGAATTATTCGTGGTTTTTTCCTGGTTTGAGTTTTTCACGTTAAAAATCTAGTGTCTTGAATTCCTTTCTTTCCCTTTGCTTTTGTTTTACGATTTGATTGTGACATTTGATCCTAACAACTGGTATTAGAGTTTAAGGTTAGCGATTACAAAAAAATTGAAGGTGGAAAGACTAAGATTGAGAGGTTCGATGGAAAGGACTTTGCATTTTTGAAAAAGCAAATTGAAGATTTGCTATACCAAAAGAGATTTATTAACCTCTTGGAGAGAATTCAACCAAGATGTCACAAAAGGATTGGGATGTGCTTAATTGTTAAGCACGGGGACAATCTGGTTGACGCTGGCAAGGAACGTAGCATTCAACGTCATGGAGCAAAAAACAACGAAGACCTTATTGGAAGCACTAACATGTATGAGAAACCATCGGTAATGAACAAGGTATGCCTTATGCGCCACTTGTTTGATCTCAAAATGCATGATTCAACTAGTGTAGCCGATCATAGAAATGACTTCAATATGATCATTTCTAAGCTTGCTTTAGTTAAGATTAATTTTGAGGATGAAGTGAAAGCTTTGATTTTGTTATCTTCTCTGGCTGAATCATGGGACACCATTGTATGTGTTTTGAGTACTGCTAGGGGTTCTAATGCTTTGAAATATGCTGAAATTTGTGATGTAATTTTAAGTGAAAGTATTCGCAAAAGGAATCGGGTGAATTATCCGGTAATGCATTGCATGTTAGAGGTAGAGGGAAACAAAAGGAACAAATCAAGTCTAGGGGTCGATCACAAAACCCGAAAGAGATTGTGTGTTGGCGATGTGGTAAAAAGGTCACTATAAGAAAAATTGTCCTAAGCCTAGGAATAAGGGGAGGGGTAGTAGTTATGATGACCGTGATTCCCTGAATTCCACCGAGGATATTGGTGATGCCGTATCTTGAGTGTTGATAGTCCAATTGAGTCTTGGATTGTACACTCGGGTGCCTCATTTCATTCTTCATTAGTAGAGACCTTTTCCATAATTTTATGAGTAGACACTTGGTAGGGTGTATCTTGCCAATGATAAGTGTTTGGACATATTAAGGAGAGGTGATGTGAGCATTAAGCTCTCAAATGTGGGTTATCGGAAGTTAGAGGACATTTGATACATATGGCTTTGACTAAGAATTTAATTTATGTGAGTCACTAGATGAAACGGGCTACTTCACTCAATTTGGGAATGGGCGTTGGAAAATTGTCAAAGGGCGTTAGGGATTGTAAAAGAAATAAAATCCGAGACTTTGTACTCTACGATTGGGTGCACTAGTTTGCTTGCTAACGTTGACGACAAATCCTCTAATTCTATTTTGTGGCACAATAGACTTGGTCATATGAGTGAAAAAGGAATGAAAATCGTGGTTGCTAGGGGTGTTTCGTTGGGGTTGGTAAATGTTGAAATGAGGCTTTATGAGATTTGTGGACTCAGGAAACAAAAGCGGGTTAGTAGAGAACCCAAGGCAAACAAACTAGAGCTGGTTCACATTGATGTTTGGGGTCTTTCTCCCACTCCATCTTTGGGCGGTGCTTATTACTACGTCACCTTTATTGACGATCACGAGTAGGAAAATGTGGATTTATTTTCGAAAAATAAATCTGATGTTTTTGACACTTTTTGATATGGAAAGCAAAAGTTGAAACCAAACAAGTTTGAAGATCAAGTGCTTGAGATTCAACAATGATGGTGAATATGAGAAGGATGAATTCAAGAAATTTTGTGCTCAAGAGGGAATCGATTGACAAGAACGATTCCGGGAAAAGCAAGGCAAAATGGCATAGTTGAGAGCATGAACAGTACCCTAAATGAGAGAGCAAGGAGTATGCGCATTCATGTCGGGCGGCCCAAATTTCTATAGGCGGATACAGTCAACAAAGCCGCCTATTTTATCAATAAGGGACCATGTGTTCCTTTGGGTAACAAGATACCGGAAGAGGTTTGGAGTGGTAAGGATAACGATTTATCCCATCTTCATATCTTTGGTTGTGTTGTTTATGTTATGGTTGAGCTTGATAAGAGGGACAAGCTCGATGCTAAGTCCAAGAAATGTTATTTTCTAGGTTATGGTAATAACATGTTTGGTTATAGAGTTTAGGATTGGGAGAAAGTGTTTAGACACATTGACATTGTCTTCGATGACTCTATTTTATACAAAGATAGGATGATTGAGAGTTCAATTGACAAGGAAGTAGTGGGAGCCAATGTGGGTGACAAAGAAGTTGTTGAAGTCTCCTTGGATGGGAAAAACACTCAAGCTAGGGCTCCATAAATTGAAGAACCGGTCCTTGAACCAAAAACTCCTCATTAAGATGAACCCTAAGCTCCTCTCACCTTGAGAACATCAACACGAGTCAACAAGAGGTATACCGGCTCAAAGATACTGTCTTTCCCTTCATTATCTTTATTGAGCGATGCTTGGTGAGAAAGAGTCCTAAACCGAGGCAATGCAAGTTAGTGATTGGTCCAAGTAGGAGCAACCTATGGATGAGGAAATGACATTCTTAGACAAGAACAATACTTGGGCATTGATTGAACTACCGGTTGGTAAGAAAGCTTTGTTGAACAAAAGGATGTATAGGATTAAGAATGACCCTAGTGGTCATACTAAGTACGAGGCTCGATTGGTGGTTAAGGGGTTTTCACAAAAGAAGGGCATTGACTACACCAAAATATTTTCTCCTGTTGTGAAAGTAACCACCATTAGAATTGTTTTGAGCTTGGCTGCAACCTATGATATTTTCTTAGAGAAAATGGTGTGAAAACGACATTTTTACATGGGGATTTGGAGAAAGATCTCTACATGCTACAACCGGAGGGATATTGTAATACTCAGAATTTTAGTTGAGGTGATTATTGGGTTAAGTTAGTTAATTAATTTTAATACTTGAAATTCTTCGTTGCGTATTAATATTGAAGGAAATAAATAAAGGAGATTACCAATTTTGAAAGATAAACCTGATTTAGACTTGGTAGAGTAGGCCCAATAACTATTATTTTAGCCCGACCTTTTCCTAAAATTTCTACTTAGTTAAAAAATAAAGCAAAGAAAGAAAAAAGGGGGCCAAATTAGGTGTTGGCTTGGGAATGAGATTAGTGTAAAGTAATAATGGGTGGCTACCTTAGGGAAAGCCACGCACAAGAGAGAGAAAGAACTGGGAGAGAAAGGAACTAAGATTGAAATAAGGGAGATGAAGAAGGGAAGCCGAGAGGGTGCTCGGTCATGTCGTCCGACCATGGGACTCTCGATGCGGTCCGGGTTTCCTTGTTCACTTGATGCGGTCCAGGTTAACAATTATCTAACGAGGATAACAGAGTTCATCCTTGACGTTAGTAGTTTCAGGGATTCGAAAAAGTCAAATTTGGGTTGCGGTCACCCAAGTGAAATGGGTACTAGTGTCTAGATAGGGATCCGATGCTCCGAGAATGTCTTTTATTCAATTAGGGAATTGAATAATGATTTGACGTGTGAAAGTGCTTTTATTCAATTAGGAAATTGAATAATTGTTTAATGTTTGAAAATATCTTTATTCAATTAGGGAATTGAATAATTGTTTACTTGTTTGAAAATAATTTTATTCAATTAGAGAATTGAATAAGCTGTTTGATGCTTTGAAAGTACCTTTATTTAATTAGAGAATTGAATAATTGTTTGCGAAATGATTTTGATTGAATTGCATTGGTGACAATACAACCTTGAAAATCCAAAAGTTGAAAGATGACTAAAATTGTGTTTTGGTGCGGTTCGATTCATTTAGTCGAGATGTTTGGAATATGAGAAATAGTTATTCGAGAAATATGTGAAGCACATGAGGTTTTTGAAATGGAGTTGTAAACAAGGATTGGAAGATACAATACGATTGAGGGACTATATTATTGAGAGACTGTGCTATTAAACTACTAATACTCTATGGTTTGTATGTATGCATATAAAGTATAAATATTGTGATTTTTAGGATAGGATTACCCAATGAGCTTGCGGTTTGCTCACCCCGTATCTTTTTGGAGTTATAAGTACTCCATAAGGTGAATGGCCTCGTATCTTTAGCTAGCATGGACTTATGTGCATACTTGTTGTTGCTGATATGTGTATCTTATATGCTTGTATTGGTTGTAATTTGTAATTAAGCTCATATAGTTCGTATTAGTTGTGTCATAGACCAAGTAGGTGGTTTTATGTTTTAATGTATATTAGTTGGACTCGAGCGTGTCGCCTTTGAGTTGTGTACTCCGAGCGTGTGGCTCATTGAGTTATATTGTGATTTTTATGCGGGGTTTTAAAGCTTTAAACGAAGGGGATAGGCCATATTACATATAAAACTCGCCAAAAGTTTTAGAAAAATTTCAAGTAAGGTGTAAAATCGCCCTATTACTTTAGATTGGAATTAGAAAGTCAAACCGTCACCTTAATTATCCTTGGGAATTCCTTTTCGGGAACTCGGCACTGTAATACTCCTAAGGTAGGGTTTGGGGTGTTACATTTATGGTATCAAATCATAGATTTTTGTGACCTTAAGCCTGCATTGCATATAGCCGCCTAGGTTCCTTTGTCATGTGATAGTGTGATTGATTTGTGATAAGTATACGTGCCCCATTAAGTGTAATTTGTGACATTGGTAATTACGTATTTGGCTTATTTGAATTAGTTGATGTTAAATTACCATTAAGGCGATATGCACATGCTAAGTTTGACTTATATGTGATAAGGTGAGGTAACTTATATGCCTTAGGTATTGACTTATGATGGCTTTTGCTTGGGAAGATTATATGTATATGCCTTTTGGGTTGGCCACTTACCATGCCGTCTTTTTAGAGAAAGAATGAGTGTAATCGAGTGCGAGTACAACAATTTTGGGACCATATAAAACCTTGTGACTAGTATGTTGTGAAAGCTCTGTCTTAGGTACCTGAGCATTGTGAAATTATAGGAGGTTATAACTTCATTGGGGAATTAAGTATGATGGCTCGGGTAAAAAGGAGATAAATTGGTAAATCATCAAGTTGGAGTGAATCATGAATGAACACGAGCAAATGGTGATGATCCATTACTTGTTGGTAGTTAGATTTCCATTATTGTTAGTAGTTGGTGATGATCCATGACTTGTTTATGCCTATTGTGGTCTGTTTGGGATGAGAATAGAATGTATGGATCCATAGTGAGTGATATTCAACGAGGGTCCGTAAATGGAAAATTGGTATTAGTTAGTGATCTGCTTATGGTTATGAGGTCTCATGTGAAATTATGGAATGAGCTAAATCGTGGAGCAACTTCAAATTGAGAAACGAGATTAGTAGAGTGATTTGGTAGGTAGATGGAATTATGGAAATTGGATCGAATATAGGGAATGATAATAGTTTCGTGATTATTGTGTTTGTGATTATTACGACTTGTGTGAACTACACTAGTGAATTGACGAGCCGAGGAGAGGTAATTTGAGGATTCGAATTAAATATAGCAATTTATGATGAGTTGTGACTATTTGGGTTTGGGTTAAGTTGTAGCTTGTTTGTGATAGTTTGTGGTTATTGTGACTTGTGAGAATTGAACTCGTGGTTATCTGGATTTTCCATAATTGTTATGGAATTGAGTTCAATGAGGAAATGATGTTTGAAGTGTAGAAGAAAAGTGTGAATTTAAAGTATAAAGAGTGAAGTGAGTTTTGAAACTTGTGGTAATTGGGTGGTGTTCAATGTTTGACTTAGTATTACGTTGGTGTTATCTATTATAGTTGGGTTGCATTTGGTTTGCATTTGGAATCACCAAATCATTGAACCAAATCCAAATTGTGAATGAAACTTGAGCTTGAGGTGCTCCCCTAGAAATGAACTAAATGAGGTGGATTTAAGCTGTGTATGTTGGGTTATGAGGTTCATGTTTGAATAATAGATGAGTATGTGTAAAGAAAGGTCAAGTACATGATCGAAAATGTGGATTATGGTAGAGCGCTAGGAGGTAGAGATACAAAGTGAGAAGAATTACAAAATCAAGTGGTATTGGTATTGTTGAGATATTGCCCCAAACCGATTGATTTGTTATGAAAATAGGAACTAGAATGTGATCCGAACGGGCATAATGGAAAAGCCTACGACATATTTGGACTTAGTGAGCCTATTAGGTAAATGACCGCATAGATAGTGCTTGAATCCTCTAGAATAAAATTGATACAAGTTGACTCCATTGACATGATCTTAGTTTGTGCTATTGAAGTATTAGATATGGAGAATCCTTTAGTGCCAAGTATATATTCGTGAAAGTCAATGTGTTGGTTGCTTAGGCACATAGTGGAGACATTGCCTTTCAAGGTAAAACAAGTTTTGAAATCGTAATTCCCAAGCCCACTTTTTGCCCTTTTACGGTGCAATTTGCTCCTTGAGCCCCATAGCCGAGTGAGAAAATGTGCGGAAATGATGGTAGAGAGGAGGTTGTAACCTATTAATTTACCTTCCGACTTATATGTTTTACTCAGCTAAAGGTTATATGCTCATTGCGAATTTCGAGGACGAAATTCTTTTAGGGGGAAGAAATGTAAACTCGTAATTTTAATTGAGGTGATTATTCGGTTAAATTAGTTAATTAATTTTAGTTAAATAAATTAGGTTGATTAGTTAACGCGTGATTATATTTAAGTACTTGACATTCTTTGTTGTGTATTAATATTGAATGAAATAAATAAAGGAGATTACCAATTTAGAAAGACAAACCCGAGTTAGACTTGGTAGAGTAGGCCCGGTAACTATTATTTTATCCCGACCTTTTCCTAAAATTTCTACTTAGTTAGGAAAAAGGAAAGAGAGAAAAAGGGGGCCAAATTAGGTGTTGGCTTGGGAATGAGATTAGTGTAAAGTAATAATGGGTGGCTGCCTTAGGGAAAGCCATACACGAGAGAGAGAGAGAAAGAACAGGGAAAGAGAGCAACCGAGATTAAAATAAGGGAGATGAAGAAGGGAAGCCGGGAGAGAGAAATCACAAATAGAGAAGGTGAGAGACGAGAGAAAGAAAGCGAGAGCAAGAATGAGAGGTTCGAGACGAGAGAGAAAGGGAGGTCAAAGGCCAAAGAGGTTTCCGGGAAGAGATACGAGGAAGAGGATTGGCAAGCCTTACCCGAAGAACAAGCGAGAACCGAAGTAAAACGAGACAGAGAGGGGGCAAGAGACTGAAAGCCAAAGAGGTTGTCGGAAAAAGGAATAGGAGAGAGGAACAACGGCCAGGGAAGAAGCATCAGCGAGCGAGACGAGAGAAGAAATAGAGGAAGCAAGAGGAAACGAAGAAGCTGGGAGAGAGACCGAGAGCTGGAAGGAGGAAAACAAGAACCCAAATTGATTCCAAACCCTAGATTTCGAGGTGGGTAATTCAACTCTTGAATTAATGGAAATTTAAGCCCGAATGGATTCGTTGTTAAATTATCTAATTTGGTTTATTTGGTAATTTGTGAAATTGGATTGAGATATATGGCATGTGAATGAATCGGGAAGAACAAATGAGATTGAATGTTTGTGGGTGTAAGTATTTGAGAATGACTTATTACTTACTTTATGAATTCTTAAGTTGGAGTTAGTATTAGTGGAATCGAAATGTTAAATTAAGGTGTACTTGTGATATTGTGGTAGGTGGATTAAGATAAAAGTAAATTATTGCGAGGTTACGTTCGTTCGGTTTGCAAGCTGAGTATAGGTTACTAGAAAAGAAACGAAGATAATTCCCTAAAAATAAATTGAATTTGAAGATAACCTGAAACACTAGGCGAATTATGTGGTAGGGTGAAAGTAAGATTCATATGGTTGAATGTATTCATGAAATTCAATGGTAAATTGATTGTCGATACATGCTTGTGGATTGGAGTTGTGAACTAAGAATTTGGAATGGTTAGCATTGAAATGAGTTGGAAAGGATACTTATAATTTTGGGTAACAAATAATTATTTTGTCAAGGTCAAACTCTATGTGTTCTTGGAAGCTTGTGTTTGAGAGTATAATGGCTTGAAGTGTGGAAGGGAATGAGAATTTATGAGAATTGAAGTTTAATTAAGCCCTAAAGGTGATAAATGACTAATATCGTGTTTTGTGTGGAGTTATCTTTTAATTGAGGGTTACTAGGACTCGAATGTGGATTTGACGAAGGGGAGTCACCCTATAACGAGATAGCGAAAATATGAGCCTAAAGTAAACAGAATAGGTTGAATTGAACCAAAACCCGAAAAGCTGTACTTCAATCGAATATACATGCTTTTTAACTGGAATTTATGAGTTACGTGGATTTGAGAAGTGCATGTTGATTTGAACATGATTTACATATGTTCTGTTTACCTCTATTTACACGCCTGTATAGGCAAGTTTTGATTATGCAAAATCTATTCTGAATGTTTTTGAATAATATTAGAAAATGATTGAGAATTGAATTCAAGTTGTGGGTTTTAAAAAATAAACGGGTTTGATATGTGATAACATGATTCAAGGGTTTATGTGATTTAGTTGTGATTTGAATGCTTTGAATTGCAAGAGTTAAGATTATTTTGAATCTTTGAGAGGTTATGCCTTGAAACGAGATTGAATTGAGTTGATTCTTGAGAAATGTGACTTTAAATTGGAATTTGAAAATGCGGTCTTCCGGATGTCCTCTTTAAAGTACACGTATTGTTGTTGAAGGATTTTAAGAGCTAAGGAGTCTACCACCACAGGATTCCTAATGTGGTCTAAGTTGATGGTCTAGTACTAATGGGAGAGCTCGGTCAATGCAGTCCGACCATGGGACTCCCAATGTGGTCCGAGTTGATGCGGTCTAGGTTAACAATTATCCTAACGAGGATAATAGAGTTCCTGCTTGACTTTAGTAGTTCCGGGATTTGAAAAGGTCAAATTTAGGTTGCGGTCACCCAAGTGAAAAGGGTATTAGTGTCTAGACGAGGATCCGATACTACGAGAACGTCTTTTATTCAATTAAGGTATTGAATAATGATTTGACGCGTGAAAGTGCTTTTATTCAATTAGGAAATTGAATAATTGTTTAATGTTTGAAAATACCTTTATTCAATTAGGGAATTGAATAATGGTTTACTATTTGAAAATGATTTTATTCAATTAGAGAATTGAATAACTGTTTGATGCTTTAAAAATACCTTTATTCAATTAGGGAATTGAATAATGGTTTACTATTTGAAAATGATTTTATTCAATTAGAGAATTCAATAACTATTTGATGCTTTGAAAATACCTTTATTCAATTAGCGAATTGAATAATTGTTTGCGAAATGAGTTTGATTGAATTGCATTGGTGACAATACAACCTTGAAAATCCAAAAGCTGAAAGATGACTAAAATTTTGTTTTGGTGTGGTTTGATTCATTTAGTCAACGGTTTGGAAATATGAGAAATAGTTATTCGAGAAATATGTGAAGCACATGAGGATTTTAAAATGGAGTTGAAAACAAGGATTGGAAGATACAATGTGATTGAGGGTCTATTCGATTGCAGGTACTCCCTAATGTGAATGGCATCATATCATTAGCTACCATGGACTTATGTATGTAATGTTGTTACTTGAATAGCAATAAGTTGCTGATATGTGTATCCTATATACTTCTATTGGTTGTAATTTGTAATTAAGCTCGTACAGTTTGTATTAGTTGTGTCATAGACCAAGTAGGTGGTTTTATGTTTTAATGCATATTGGTTGGACTCCGTCGTGTGGCCATTGAGTTGTGTACTCCGAGCGTGTGGCTTGTTGAGTTATATTGTAATTTTTATGCAGGGTTTTGAGGTTTTAAGCCAAGGGGATAGGCCATATTATAGATAAAACTCTGCCGAAAGTTTCTAAAAATTTCAAGTGAGGTGTAAAATCGCCTCTGTTACCTTTAGATTGGAATTAGAAAGTCAAACCGACACCTTAATTAGCCTTAGAAATTCCTTTTGAGGAACTTTGGTGCTGTAATACTCCTAGGGTAGGGTTTAGAGTGTTACAAATATGAGGTTCTAGGGAAGGAACATTTGTTTTGTAGGCTCACAAAGAGTGTATATGGTTTGAAGCAAGCATCGAGGCAGTAGTATCTCAAGTTTGACACCTTTATGTGCAATAACGGGTTCCAAAGGAGTGATAAGGATCGGTGTTACTATTTCAAAAGCTTCACTGATTCTTATGTTGTTTTACTTCTCTATGTGGATGACATGTTGATTGCAATTTCAAGCATGGATGAAATTAATAAGTTAAAGGAGGATATGTCATGAGAGTTTGAGATGAAAGACTTGGGCTCGACAAAACAAACTCTCAGCATGAGAATTATAAGAAATAGGCCCAAAGGAACATTAAAGCTATCTCAAGAAGAATATGTGCTAAAAGTCTTGGAGTGGTTCAACATTGGTGATGCGAAGCCAAGAAATACCCCGCTTGTAAACCATATCAAGTCGACCAAGGAGCAATGTCCCAAGAGAAGTGAGGAGAAAGAATATATGTCCAAGGTTCCTTATGCTTCTGCAATTGAGAGCCTTATGTATGCAAAGCTGTGCACAAGACCGGATATAGCTTTTGCGGTGGGAGCTATGACGAGATTCATGTCCGATCCCGGAAAAGCACATTGGAAATCATGAAGTGGCTTCTAAGATACTTGAAAGGAACATCTAGTACATCACTAGTGTTCTAAGAGAATGAACTAAAACTTGAAGGCTTCGTGGATGCTGACTTGAGTGGTGATTTTGACACAAGCAAGAGAACAACGGGTTATGTCTTTACACTTGGAGGCACAACCGAGAGTTGGATGTCAAGACTACAAGAGTGCATTGCAATGTCCACAACCGAGTCCGAGTATATAGCCATGTATGAAGTCGGGAAGGAGATGGTGTGGTTGCAAGACTTCTTGGAGGTTTTGCGCAAAAAACAAGGGAATGGAGTACTTTACGAGTGATCTGTCAAAGTGAGTTCCGAGTTAAGCAAGAATCCGGTCTTGCATTCAAGAACAAAGAACGTCAGTGCAAGTTCCACTTCATTCGAAGCTTGGTGAAGAGTGGACATTTGCAACTTGAGAAGATCATAGGTAGCAAAAATCCGGCAAATATGCTAACCAAAGGAGTAGATGCTAGGAAACTAGAGTTGTACAAAACCTCAATTGACCTTTCTTATGGAAGCTAAGGCGGGTGTTTGATTTGCTAGATGTGTACAAAGAGGAAGTGATTTATTAGTCTCCAAGTGGGAGATTGTTGAGATATGGAGCCTAATAATCATGGGCTTTGATTATCAAGCTTTGTTTGGATGGAAGAAGATGGCACCATTACGAGAACAAGGTGGCACATGCATGACGAAAATGGCATGGACAATGCACAAATGAAAAGAAAATACAGGAGTCGCCCGGAGAGTTGGCACGGTCAAGAGCGTGCCAAGTTCTAGGCACGACCATGTCGACATGTTTTTGCCCAACTACTCGTATATTCTTCACGTTATGCATTTTTATGCTCGACATAATGAGTATGGATGTGAATTTACACTACAAGAAAACTCGCATTTAGCGTTGGATAGAATCCGATGCTAAAATAAAAAAATCTAACACTAATCATGTTTAGCATCGGAAAAAATCTCATGCTAAACACCTCGATGCTAAAAACTTTAGCGTCGTATTTAGCACCCAACGCTAAATAGGGTGGAATTTGATCCAACGCTAAATAGCGTCGAGATAAAAATAAGACACTATTAGCGCCGCTTTTTCAGTTTAGCGTCGGATATTATCCGACTCTAAATTTCACCGACAATTTTGTACCCGAATCTGCTTTTTAGTGTCGGATAAGACAAAATTGTGTCTAATTTTTTACTCAAACAAGCATCGAATTTTGATCGAGACACTAATATCCGACGCTAAATTTCACTAACTATAAGTTTGAACTTTATTTTTCGAATAGCACTTCAAAAAATCGTACACATTAGATCTTGACTTAATATTATTAGGGTGATTATTCAACCCCACATTATGAACATACAGATCACAAAGAATTATAAAGAATACACTACAATACATCTTTGTCCCCTAACTATGAATTTTGATTTCAATTTCTCAATCCTGCTAAATAAAAAATGTAAGACAGAGCTCCAAAAAATTTCTCCTTTTTTACCTTTTTTTTGTTTGGGTTGCTGCCAGTATTCATCACCTTGAACGAACGGGCTCTTCCGCAATGGTCTCAAGCGAGGGCTTCTTCGACCGAGCAAACAGATATCCAGGTGCCTAAACTTTGATGCCATTAATACGAGTGTAATTGTGTGAATGTGGAAGACAAAAGCAACACCATCACACCTTGTTAACTTTGATGCCGGGCACGATACTATCATCACGTAGACAGTCAATAAATCTCTTCCCATCTGTTGTAGACTGATAAAGTGTTTCCTCAAATAGAATGGCACTCGAAATATATTCACCTAGACCAGGAGTTGTAAGCGAAGTTGCTCGTATGCTTGGCGGTTGGCTTCGTGTTATCCAAACAAATGGATGCCAACCTCTTCCCACAAGTTGCATTAGATTCATCAATAGCAAGGATACTTTGTCCGGGAGACGCAATGGATTTCGCGAGTCCAACAAGCAACTAAAAGCAGTCGAATTGAAGACAAGACTGCTACAAGAATAATCATGAAGTTTAGCATCTCATAAATGGTAACTTAAGAAGCCTCAAGAAAACCATGAACCAGATAGGGAATCACAAGCTATTTTGAAAACTGAATGAATAGAGAAAATATATGGCTGAACAATGAAAAAACTATAGGCATAAAGAATAGAAAGCATTGCCACTCAACAAAGATTATGAAACCAGTCAAGGAAATATAAACTTGAACTCGGGGTAAAATGCAAATATTATGACACTAATAGAACGGGAAAATTGATGCTATCAAAGTGGAGTTGGAAAGGAGCTATTGGAGGGACATGTAGCCAAATATGTAAAAGAAAGATATTATTTGAAGCTAAGGAAACAAGGGAACAAGCATAGAAACTTCATATCCGAACAATCATCAGTATAATCATCAAATCAAATTTAGAAAGTACAAGCAATAACCAAGGAGCAAGTAACTTTTAACACCTCAATAACACTCAAAGCATCATAGATCCGAGTATTAGACATGGAATTTCAAGCAAGTTGTAACTGCTATAGATGTCTAAAAATGATCCCCACAAACTTTAACACAGGAGTCAGCCGACACTCCTAAGTCCCAATTAAACAATGAAGGTTCACCAACAAATTTATAACACTTATATGCCGACATTTGAAACTCCTCAACTTTATCCTAGGGCCTACAGACTCCACAAGTTGTAAAAACCAAACCCAAAAATGCAATTCAACTCAATTGGAGCATAATCACATATCAATTGGACAAAAATAACACATTCAGTAGTAAAACTTGAGTTCCGGACAAAGTTTTCTTACGTACCGAAGCCATTAAAGGAGCAAGATATGTACAATTCAAGCCTCAAACCATCGAAACATAGAATTAATCACAAAAATCAGCACAAGTGGACAAAAACTACAGTAATTGTATGAATAATCAGTTTGATTGAAAATTCATATTACACTCTATTGAAACTACAAGCGGAAAATTCTGAATTTCAATCACCGCATCATACTCTCCGAAGAACAATCAAACTAACACCTTGATTTGAGGCTTGAATTGAAGCAAGGAAATGGACCAACAAAATTGAAGAAACAATGGATGGGGGGAGAGAGAGAGAGAGAGGAGAGATTCATACCTAGCATGGATAATTCTTGGAGGAGAGAGAAATGGAGGCGGGAGAAGCCGAAGATGTAGCCGCATACCGAAAATTGTCAACATGAGGTGACCGAGGATGGGAAGTCGCCGAAGAAGTTATTGAAGGAGAGGAAGAGGAGTTTGAGGGAGCAAAGAGAGGAGAGGGACGGGGATAAAGAGATGGGGATTTTCGCCATTGTTGGTATTCCGACACCGAGTGAGACAGACGGGGATGAGAGAGAGAGAGAGAGGATTTTCACTCATCGCTTCTTTTTTTATTTTCTAATACGTGTCCGATTTTAGCGTCAAATTTTTATCTTTCTCTTTGCTCTTGCTTTACTTGTTTGATTGTGGTTCTTGATCCTAACACTAATGGGATTTTGGAGTGGTCATGAAAACCATAAAAGCCGAGTCAAAAAGACCTAGCCAAAAAGCTCAGTAAACAAATTGCAAAATTGTGTTTAATAGCTAGCGCAAGGGTATGCACGATTGTGTAGCTATGCACTACTGCCTATGCATTCTTTTAAAAGTTTATAGTCTCTTCTATCCAACTTGCACGGTTGTGCAAAACCACACAAGTGCATGTTTTTGGCTTCAACGTATTCCTATTACCTCAATTTAACTTGTAAATAAACAAGTGAAAATTTTATATCCGTATTATTTCACGAGACAAAAATTAAATAAATAAGTGTATAAATAACGTAATATTTAGACTAAACATCCTTCAATCACTATATTATAATCACCAAATTATCAGTAAACCAATTAATTATAAACTATTAAATTTGAATATTTGTGCTATGCTAATGGATACAAATGATTTTATACAAAGATCAATTCTATTTGTGAAAGAAGATTAAATTTCTGATATGATAATTGCTAAAATTGCACAAAAATAACATAGTAATTAAAGCGTTTTTCGCGGAATATGAATAGGAGCCCACTATTCAGTCTTTTTTGAACTTCGTGGGTTAGAAAATTGACCGATGGCTGGGCGAATCCCTCTTCTATCTTCCACTTAAAAAAAAAAAAAAAAAAAGAGTCAGGCTTGATTTTTTTAATTAGAAAGTTATCCTCCCACCATACAATTGAGGAAATTGTTCTCCCCATTTTCAAACCAGGAGGGAAGAGTGGAGGATAAGATCGGTAACCACTGCGCCACCGACCCTTCGACAAGAGATTAAAGTCAATTGTAGGGTGTGCTTAGTTGGGGGAAAATATTTTCTTAGGAAATTATTTTCTATGGGAAAATAAATTTCTAAGGAAAATCATTTTCCACCCATATTTTCCTTTGTTTGATAAAAGGAAAATAATTGGTAGGAAGGAAATTTTATTTTCCACCCACCCTAGTTCATAGTCCCACTTTTCGAAAAGAAGATAACAGGGTTTCAAAATCAAATATATTCACTAATTGAGAATGATATAGAAAGAAATGTACCGTAGATCAGCAAACAATGCCAGAGAGGTTGAAGGAGAGAGAACAAAGGTCAACAATGATGAAGGTCGACAATGGTGGCAAGAGAGAGAATTCAATCGGATATCCTACCGCCGAAAAGAGGAAGTTAGAGTTTGAGAATCGCAGAAATCGATGAAAGGGAGATGAGCTTTATTGTTGAACGAGCGAGCAAGCGAGAGGAGAGAGAAAGTGAGATGAGGAAGAGGCTTAGGATTTGCTGAGCGACAATCGAGCGAGAGGGAGAGGGGATAGCTAAGTGAGAGGGATAGCCCTGGAAAATTAACTTCCTCCCAAAAACTTAAGAAATTATTTTCTCCTAACTAAGGAAAAATATTTTACTTCAGAAAATAATTTTCAGATTTTTATTTACCAAACACTAGAAAATGGAACCTTAATTTTTCAAGAAAATATTTTCCTTCTAAACAAACACACCTGTAATGATAAAAGCATACATTAAAAAGGGCTTGCAGATTCAATTTGGTATAAACTATCTGCCACCTAGCACGTCATTAGAATATCAATTCTCTAGCGTTTGGAATGATGAGATAGATAAAATTCCAATGTCAAATTAAGAACAAAGATGCCACTTTGGCAACAAACGTATCATTAATTTGGTAAATTTTACTAAGGAATCAAAGGTGGAGAAATGGAAGAGTACATCCAATATTCTTCAGATTCTTATTCTTCACATCTTTTTAAAAAATGTTTATTTGTAAATCACGTAACATATGTCATGAACAAAATTGTTCAGCCTCTAACACTTGGAAAACGTATCCTTTATAAAACATGAAGAATGAGAAATTCTTTTTCTATATAATTAGCTTTAATGGTAATCAAATATTCCAAATCACAACCAAGGTTGCTACAATTGGAATTCTTGTTATGACTGATTGGAGAAATTTAGGATAGGGATTGTAGGATTGGATCACTATTGTAAAATTTGAGTTTCGTTTTAGTTATTGTTAGAATCATGTATTATGACTTTGAATTTCCCTGTTTAACTTATAATAATTGGAAAAAAAAAACAGAAATTGTATGTCTTCCTTGACAACACGAAAAGTCTATGAATCTAATAAAAGGGAATTATATTACCCGATCATAGTACCTATCTAACCAATTCTAATATGATTCTAACCGTATCTAATAAAATTCTAAACAATTCTTATTTCTTGGTTACAACTATTTTGTTTAGAAAATGCTTATTTCTTCTATTTAAAAAGAAAAATGCTTATCTCTTACCAACATATAAGTTTGGACATTGAGAAGCAAGACAAATCACATTACACCAGTTGGAACAGATTGGATCTTGATACTGAGAATGCTTAATATTAAGTTATCGATATCGTAAAGTTAAAAATTAATTTTTAAGATTCGACAATTATGAATATCTAATTTACCCTTCCATCTTCGAATAATTATATTTAAACAATACAAATTGCATGCATTTATAACTTAGCTAGATAAGTCTCTCCTAGTCAATAACATAAAAAAAAAGTCAATAATTAACTGCTTATACATGTCTTGAATTTTTTTTTTTTAGCTAAAAGTGCTGTAAAATTCTCGATTTACTTATAACAACCAAAAAGTATTTACCAAAAAAATAAGAAATAATAATAAAACACAATAGAATTAGATACACCCTAACAGAAGGTTTTGCCCATTAATATTGATCAACTAACTAGATTATGCCACGTATTGTTCACATGATTTACTGTTGGATCTAACGACCGTCTATATTTTAGCCCATCTCATCGGTACTTTGTATAAGAGAATTTTCTAATCTAAATATTCACATCTAGGCCTATTTTCTAATCTAAATATACACATTTAGGTTTGGGCAACGGGTGGGTTAGGGCTAGCCCATAAGGCAAGAGGGTTGGGAGGGTTAGTAATATGTAAGAATAGGATCGGAGTCGGTTCACGGGTCACATAGCCCTACGTCGATCCGTTTCAGCAAAATAAGTACGAAGTATCACTTAATTATGTCATAATCCTATTAGAAATGTCAAAATCACATGTAAAATTTGTTGATGTATTATTAAAACCACCATATTCACTTCTTCATGATATTTTAGTTACACAAGAAGAAAACCGATCTGGATCTTCCAAAAAGGAACAGGAAGAAGAGAAACTCTATCAAAATTCAACGAGTAAAATTATACTTGGGAGAAGTCTAATCTTGATCCCACTCAGTAATAATTTTAAATATATAACTAGTTGACATCTAATTATGTATCTTATCATTAAACATTAACGTTCACATCTAATTACAACTAGTAAAATAAACGCTTTTTTTCCCGAAAATTACTAATAATTAATATTTGATAAAATAATCAGCTACTATTAAAACAACCTTTGACAAGAGTCATTAATAATTTAGTTGATTAATCACTTCAATGGCTTGTGATACACATGCTTAAGACCTACCTACTTTCTTACTTTTTTTGTTAAACAAGAGAGTTATTTTGCTAATTAGGAGAGTTATTAGTTGTAGCAGGCTAGGAATTATGAAGAAATATTGTACAGTTCATTAGACTAACAGTCAAGATTAACATAAAAACCTGTATTATTAACACAAATACTAGTAGTTACTTGAAATTCACATTGCGTACACTTAATGAAGGAATCTTTTCGTAAATCTTGCTTGCTGCCCTTTGTTCAATATATATATCAAAATTTGGCCCTTTAGGATCGATCCAGGGTTGGCTCGACATCGAATTTAATTGAACATACCCTTTAATGACCCAACTCTATTTTACACATATGCGGGTCTTGACCCCACTTTAACCGACCTGATCCTAGTGGCCTTATGAGGTCCCTACCTATTGCTCAGCCATATCCACACCATTCCACATTTATTCAAGGAAATGGGTGTATAAATGGATCCTAAGTAGGATGACAAAGCTCTTGTCATCTCTTGTCGAAATAGGCCATCTAGGACTCACTCGGGTAACACAAGCTGCACCTACACTATGTAGCCGAGGGTCGTTCGTAGACTTTTGAGGTTGCTTGGACCTCTATGAATCCAATTAATTAGTGAAACCTTCGACAACCTAGGCATCGGGGCTCTTTTGGATGATGAGACAAATGCTCCGAGCTATTGATGTTTCAAGGTTAGCCTAAACTTAATCTGTTAAGGCACAAATTCTACTGCTAGTGCTAGGCTTAGCACCCTACTTTTCCAACCTTGTTTTGATAAATTTTATGCAACTCGTATTCAAGCATCATCATGGAGCTCGTCCTTATGCAAGTCTCCAAATTATACATCGATGCTAGGGTTGGGCAATTGTAGGGGCACCATCGGATCAGTAGGGTCGAGCCAAAAAAATGATCAAAGCCCATTTTTATTAATAAGAGGGTCGAGTTGTGAAAAGGGCTGCTTAAAAATGGGCCATTAGAGGGTCAAATAGCGGGTAAAAAAGGGTTAAACTATGAAACCCCACTTCTAAGTTATCCATCTCTCGCGGTCTCTCTCTCTCTCTCCATTACTCTTCCTCCCTCACCTTCTGTCTCCTCTGCCGTTGAAGACTCGGACACTTCTCAATGCATTTCGAGTTGCATTAAATGAATTAGGTATAACCATCTTGTACTTATAGAATTTTGATTCCAAGGCATTCTCTGTGTCTTAGAAACTTTTCTAAGTGAAATGGTATCTTCTCTAAGTGATACAGCTTTTACTTCATATATTTTCTTGCTTATCCTTGAGTGCCTCGGAAAGCCGATTCTCTGTTCCGAGTCCCTCATCACTCGGATGTATCGCAGATTGAATAGACTAGTATTTCGTCTTTTCTCACTCGGAATCCGACTTCGGTTATAAGCTCTATTCTGGTATAGTCGGTGATTTCTTAGTACTGTTCAATACTTAGTCCGTATCAAGTTATTTCACTACGATATTTATTATATATCTTGATCTATCGCTTAGACTAAGTCGGATGGAATTTTGAGTTACATGGTTTTTAGACTCGGAAATTCCACTTGTCTTCCGACTCGGATAATTAGTCTGTTTAATTATCATAATTATTTTATTATCTCGTGTCTAACCTTGGACCAAAGTATGTTATACTTTGAGAACCAAAATTGTTTTACTTTTGTAGGTTATTCAAACGAGGATACACCTTTTTCAAACCACAAAAGTAACCTGGCTTCAAAACGTCAAATCACCAGCGAGACATGGCTTTTCACCTTCTCTGCTCCAGTCCCGGAAGATTGTGTCGAGTGCGTCTGCTTTTCAAATCCGGAAAACTAGAACGTTAAGCTTAACGGTGGTTTCCACCTTACCTTTCAAGACACCGCCGGTGGTTTTGGGACTTCCAAAAGAGTTAAACCGTTATCCAACGTTCACATTACAACGGATACTTTACGAGTGACTCGGAAAGCTTCGTTAATGGTCACGAAGACTCTCGGTCAGCGAGATGAAGATAACGGCTACTTTGCCTAGTTATCTATAAATAGAAGCCACCTCACAAGACTTGAAGATTGCCGAACATATTGTTAATACTCATACTTGCTCAAAGTCTCTGTATACATTCTCAATCTTCTACTTACAACTCCCAATCTGTAATTCATTACTTTCGAGTTGTAAGGTCTTGTACCCGATTACAAACACTTTCTTACTTTCTCTGTAAGGTCCCTTGACTAAGTCTGTAAGGGTAAACTCAGCTTAGTTGTCCATAGCTGTAAGGGTTATCTCGGGTAGGAAGTACTAAATCGGATAAGGGAATTTACGAGTCTAGGAAAACTTGTATAGAATTGTCTAAGGGAGCAACTCGGGTTCGGTCAGTTCACGGTATTTTGTGGACTCAAAATAGTAGATTTGACTTCGTGCTTGGATTAGCACGGTTCGTGGTTTTCTGCCCGAGGAGGGTTTCCACGTAACTTCTAAACGTTGTCTTTACGAGTTCATTCTAGACTCAAACTGTTATACTTCTTCCGCTTGATCCGCTTATTTATTCTTGATAGCATTTACGAGTCCATATATTTCGATCCTGCTAACTCGACTCGGAACCTGTCCTTGTCTCTTCTTTATCAAAAGAGTTAAAGGTTTCACGAAAAACTTCCATCACCCTATTCACCCCCTCTAGGGTGACTCGAGACTCTCCCTGAGCAAACCTTCAATTGGTATTAGAGCCTAGCCTTTCAGAAAGGATCTAACCATCCAAAGGTATAAAGATCAAATGGCTCGAGAACACCGGAGAGTTCGATGAAGGAAGATCTTCCAATAGGCCACCAAAATTCAAAGGATCAAACTTTGGGCACTTGGAAGAAGCTTATGGAATGTTTCCTCATGGATCATGATGAAGATGTATGGGAAATCATACGACAAGAAAACTACATTCCAATGAAGACAGAGGAATTCGGAATCATTCCCAACACAAAGGCTGAATTCACTCCAGGCGAAGTAGAGAAGTTCGAAAGAACTTCAAGGCAATGAACATTCGATGTGCACCATTAGCTTAGAGGAATAAAATCGAGTGTCTGCCTGCGACACAGCAAAAGAAGTGTGGGACACACTTGTCAACACTTACGAAGGAACTAGCCAGGTCGGACAAGCGAAGATTAGTCAATATCTTCATAAATACGAGCTATTCAAGATGGAGCCGAAGAGAACATTACTCGGATGTTCATTTGGTTTACTGAGATTACCAATAATCTCAAGTCTCCGGGTAAGAAGATCACACACGAGGAAATGTGCAGAAAGATACTCGAAGTCTACCCAAAAGAAGATGGGGTCCGAAGGTGACTGCCATAGAGGAAGCTCGGAACCTCTCACTCTTAAAGCCGGACGAGCTCATCGGAAAGCTTCTAACTCACGAAATCCATCTAGAAGAAGAGGATGCTAAGGGTAGTACCAAAAGAAACATAGCACTGAAAGCCTCGGAATCCAAAGAAGCAAATCCGAGCTCTTCGACTCGGAAGACGATCCCATGGCACACATTGCAAGAGGCTTCAAGAGAATGATGACGCACAAAAGATGGGACAAAAGGCCAAAAGAAGAATTCTACAAGAAAGATAAGAGAGACAGAAAAGGTAAGTTTTCTTCCCCTTCAAAGTTATCTTTATCTAAGAATTGTGGGTGTTTCGAGTGTGGCAGCAAAGACCACATAGTCAAAGATTATCCGAAAAGGAAAAGGGACAGAAAGAAGAAGAAAGCCATGATGGCAACATGGAGCGATGAGGATTCATCAAAAGATGATGAGGACTCGGACGACTCGAAATGTCCGATGGAAATTTCGACTCGAAGCTAAAAGGAGTCGGACTCGGACTCGGACAATGAGGAAACTAACCCTCAAGAGGTAATTGATTACTTCCTCAAATTCTCCAAAGTTGATTTAGCTAAATACATTTTTACTTTGGAAGAAAAGTCCAATTCGACTCTTCCCATTTCAAAGAACAACTTGAGTTAATTTCTTACGAGAGCAATTCTTTGAAAAACGAATTGGAAAAGCTGAGACTCACACTCGGAGAACTCAAGACTAGTGCTCAAACTAATGAGGCCGAGTCCGAGTTACTCGGGAAAGAAAATGAGCAACTAAAATAGAAGCTCACCGATTCTCAAGATCCGATTTTAAAATTTACTCAAGGTCGGAAAAACCTTGACATGCTCTTAGGATCACAATGTGTCTCCTTTCAAAAAGAAGGTCTTGGTTTCAACAGAGAAGAGGAATCTAATTCCTACTCGAACTGTTTAAAAATGATTCCGAAGCTGTGAAGTTCGGGAAAGCTATGGACGGTCCCATTCACGAAATGAAGGAAGGACTAAGCCCAGAAGCTGTTTACAAAAAGAAACCATTCTCTCCTGTTTTAAAAGGAAAAGTTTTCAAAAAGAAAGAGACACGGACTCGGTTCTCCGAGAGGAAGACTCGAGAATCGGACAAAACCCAAAGTCATTCAAATCTGGGTTCCAAAACACCTTCTTCCTCCGAAAAGGACCACGGTAAGGAGAGTTACTGGGTTCGTTAGAGGAAGTGAGAAGGGTTAGATTCTCTTTGTTTTGCGGAGTCACTCGAGAAGAGATCGAAAGGACACTGGTATCTTGACAGTGGATGTTCACGCCATATGTCGGGAGATGCGGGACTCTTTTCCGAGTTGGAAAAACGTAAAGGAGGAAAGGTCACATTTGGAGATGATAGCAAAGGCAAGATAGTGGGGATTGGCAAGATTGGAAAATGAAGCAATCCGGTCGATCCAGTCTACTTTGTCAAGGGATTAAAGTATAATCTACTCGGCATTTCTCAACTATGTGACAAAGGTCAAGAGGTAAGATTCACTCGGACCAATTGCACTATTTCGATGTCACTACCAAAGAGATCAAGCTTTCGGGTAAGAGATCAGGTAATACTTACATCATTCCTCTTTCGACCCAAGTCGGAATTTGTCTTGCATAAAAGCATCTCTCCATGATGATTCATGGACTTGGCATCGTAGATTAAGCCATATTAGCATGCATATTATCAAGAAATTGGCATCTAATGGTCTAGTTAGGGGTTTACCTAACTGTGTTTTTGAGAAAGACAAAGTATGTGAAGCATGCACCGAGAGGAAACAAGTCGGATCTTCATTCAAATCTCCGAAGACAGTTTCCACATCCAAAGTGCTTGAATTACTGCGTATGGACTTATGTGGTGAAATCCTGTGAAGAGTCTCGGCGGTAAATCTTACATACTTGTTATTATTAATGATTATTCACGATTTACCTAGGTGTGTTTTCTTAAGCACAAAAATGAAGCTTTCAAGGAGTTCAGCAAGCTCTGCAGAAAAATTCAAGTTGAGTCTCGGACTCGGATCCGGAGGATTCAAACCGACCATGGAAGGGAGTTCGATTACTCGGAATTCTCGAGTTACTGTGACAAAAATGGAATCTCTCACAACTTCTCGGCACCCAGAACTCCTCAACGGAATGGAGTAGTAGAGAGAAAGAACGAGAACCCTTGAAGAGATAGCAAGGACAATGATGATTGAGCACAACTTGCCGTACTATTTGCAGGCGAGGCGATCAACACGGCTAACTACACTTTGAACAGATGCCTCATCGGACCCATTCTGAAAAAACACCTTATGAGCTCTACAAAGGGAAGAAGCCAAATATTTCCTACTTGAGACCATTCGGATGTAAGTGCTTCGTTCACAACAATGGTAAGGATCACCTGACCAAGTTTGATGCTCGGTCGAGATGAAGGTATTTTTCTAGGTTACTCCTCTCATAGCAAAGCTTATCGCATCTTCAATAAGAAAACTAACAAAGTGGAGGAAAGCATCCACGTAGTGTTTGATGAGCTTGAACAGGGAGAAACCAAGTGAATCTTCATACTCGAAGCTGAAGCTCGAAAAGATGATGATGAAGCCGAGTTTACAAAGACTCGGATTCAACACGTTCGGAATGAAATCACTCGGAACGAGGAAACTCGAATGAGACAATTCAAGAGCTCGCTCGAACGAACAAGTTAATGAAGAGGATCACTCGGAACAAGCTTTTGAAGATCAAGCGGCTTAGCCCACAAACCTCGTGAATCAAAGAAGCTGGTAAAGCATTCAAATTTACTTCCAGTCATCCCCAAGAAAACATCATTTCGATATCAACGAGTGGGGTAAGAACTCGTTCCTCTCTTCAAAATCTATGTGCATTCACTGCATTCATTTCATTAACTGAACCCAAAAATGCACTAGAGGCCCTTAATGAACCTGAATGGGTAGAGGCCATGCAAGAGGAACTCAATCAATTCGAAAGAAACCAGGTCCGGACTCGACCAACCGACCTTCCGACCACCCGAGTTATAGGAACTAAATGGGTTTTCAAGAACAAACTAGATGAGGGTGGTGTGGTAGTCGAAACAAGGCTAGACTTGTGGCTCAAGGCTATAATCAAGAAGAAGGAATTGATTGTGGGGAAACCTTTGCACTGTAGCAGAATCGAAGCTATTAGAATACTTGTTGGCATTTGCATCCAGACATGCATATTAAATTATATCAAATGGATGTTAAGTGCGCATTTCTCAATGGTTTTATTGTTAAGTCGTATTTTATACGTATTTTTAGTAGTTATTGAGTTTATATTATATAGTTTATTTTATCTAATTTATTCTATTTTGTCTATTTATAGGTAATTATCGAATAAAGTGGGAAAGAGAAGAAAAGTCGTTAAAAGTGGATTTTTAGCTACCGACAAGCATCCAAGAAAATATATGAAGTCGGTCCATAAATATAATATGTAATAAAATATTTATTTTATGATATTATATTTTAGGAAATCCTAATTGGAATAGAAAAGGAAACTTAGAAGAGAAGAAAGAGAAATAAACCCTAACTCTTTCACCCTATATATACTACTTATTATCATCATGGAGAGAGGGACCTAGGAAGCCAGCCACACACAATCACCACCTGCCCTTTGCTGTCCACGGCACCCAGCCGGCCTGCACTTGCTGCGGTCCACCGGTGCAGCCGCCCAGCCACCACTGCTTGCTGCCGCTGCTGTTTGTTCCTGGCTGCATCGCATCTGCTGCTGCTGCACCTTGCTGGCCACTGCTGTCCACTGCCCAGCCAGCCACCATCCATCATCATCTTCTTCATCTTCCCGGGTCAAAGAAACTAATATCGGTAGTATAATTTAGTTTTGTAATTTTTATTAGAAAAGATTGAGTTTTTATTGATAGATTAATACTAAAGATGCTAGTTTTATTTAGTTTACATGTTTTAAATTACATGATGTGTGAGTAGTTTTTCTTATACTTAGTATAATCTCATTGAAGCCATGTTAAATTATTTATTTTGAAACAAAGTTTTGATTTTTATTGTCTTATTGATTCGATCCATGATTCTATGATAATTTGTGTTTAATGTTTATGAATTTATGTCTAATTAATTAGAGTGCACGCTACTTAGTTTTATATAAATTCATGTGATAGTTTAGAGGGTTTAAGTACGTAATTGCTTGATCTTTTAGACATAAGTATCACCCTAGTTAATCATGGATGACTCATACCCATCTCTTTTAATTAGGAAATTATCATAGATCCTTCTTAAATCAATTTGCTAGTAGATTGGTTATTAGGTGCTAGATGATGTTTTTCTAATACTTAATGCTCTAATTTGATTAAATTCTAGTGCTAGTGTTAGGGTTATCAATATTAGTAGGGTTTATATTAGGGCTAGGCCTAAGTAAACTAATAACTAAGGAAAAACGGGGAAGATCCGCTAGTGGTTGTCTTCTACAGTTTAGCTCATGGGTAGATCAATTTGTGTGTTAATGATAAATAATAATTTGCATGGTGGATATAGATTATACTAAGTCTTTTTATAAATTTGTTATCTTTGATAATTATTTGTTTGCTTTTAGTTATTCTCTTGAGTTATTGATTTTTACTTATAAAGTTATAGTCTTTTATTATCAATTTCATTAAACCCCCTAAAGATCAGTATTTTAGGTTAGTTTTAGTAATTTTATTTTAATTTAATTTTGAGTCTTTACATAATTTAATTTTCAGAATTAATTTTCTGTCAGTTTTTATTATTTTTGAGTCAGTTTGTTAGAAATTAGTTTAAAAATAGTTTCTTTTGTTATTTTTTGTGTTTTATTTTCTTTTAGGGTTTAGATAGAGTCCTAGTTTGCTGTGATTAAATTTTAGAATTTTTGGAATTAATTTGATAATTTTTCAGATTTAATTCTTGAATTTAATTAGTGCAGGTTTTTAATAAAATAAATTCGTAAATTAGATTTTAAATTTTGTTTTTATATTTTTAGGGTCTGGTTAGGTTTAGAAAATTAGTATTATTATTCTGGGTAATTTTAATATTTATTTTCGTAATTATTTTAGTGCAGAATTTTACTTATTTAATTTTCTGTTTTAGAATTTGTTTATTTTCTGCTTTAGTTTTCTGTTTTAATTGTTCTAAAAAATATACAAAAATATTTCTGGGTTATTGTAGTTTTATTATTATGTATAAATTATTTATTTAGTTATTAGATAATTTTCTATGAATTTTAGTTATTGATTTTAATTTATATTTTCTGTTTTGTTTTTAAGAGTAGTAAATTTAATTAGATTAAAACTTGCATGTTATTATATCTTTCCTCGTGGATTCGATCCCTACTTGCCCTTGCTATATTGTTTATTATAAGTTTAAGTAGTGGTTTAATTTGTTCGTTGTACGACAAGCTCAACAAATTTTGGCGCCGTTGCTTAGGGAAAGAAAATAATAGTTGTTGGTTTTTATTTATTTTAGATTTACTACTTTTATTACTTCTTTGTAACTTTAATAGTTTGTTTTCATAGTTTTGTTTTTTTTAGTGCTTTTTTTATTTTGAAAAGGAGTATACATTTGACGAAGTTGAAAGCCAAGTAAGTGTTTCGATTACTGTTTACGTAAGTTCTAAAATTATTGAGATGACTACCTTACGTGAACTTGCTGCACCTAACTTGGATACACAACTTTTACCTATCTCATATCCTGCATTGGACCGACCACTAAAGCTGAACTCCGGATTTTGAAATATGTTACCTAAATTTCATGGACTGCTCGGTGAGGACCCATATCGTCATATCAATGAGTTTATTATTACATGTTCCACTATGCAACTTGAGGGAATCACCCAAGACCAAATTAAGTTGAGAGCCTTTCCCATTTCACTTCAGGATAAGGCTAAAGATTGGTTTTATTACTTACCACCTGCAACATTCACTACATGGACCGAAGTTCATAAAGCATTTTTAGAGAAATTTTTTCCTACATCTAGGATAGGGTCCATTAGAAAGGAAATTTGTGGTATTAAACAGATGATTGGGGAGAGTTTTTCTGAATATTGGGAGCGTTTTAATAAATTATGTGCTAGTTGTCCCCAACATCAAATTCATGAGCATTTATTGATTCAATATTTTTATGAAGGTTTATTGCCAATAGGTAGAAATATGGTAGATGTTGCTAGTGGAGGGGCCTTGTTTAATAAGACTCCAGCTCGAGGCTAGAGAATTGTTAAATACTATGGCCCAAAATACTCAACAATTTGGAATGGGAGATACCCAATTTAGGAATGTTAATGAGTTCAATTTAGGTCCATCTGTAGAGACCCAATTGTCCCAAATTACTGTTATGTTGAATAAATTGGTCCACAAAGAAGAAATAGTAGTTTGTAGTATTTGCTATTTAGAGGGTCATGTTGCTAATTCATGCCCTACACAACAAAGAGGGCATGTGAATGCTATTTTTTCCAACCAAGGTCGAATGAATTATAACATATTCTCAAACACTTATGAAGAATGGAGTGATTACTCTAACCTTAGGTATGAATTTGAAGAAAACCCCCTAGAATTTGATCAATCCATTGCTCATGACAAAACTAATTATCTTTTAGAGCAAATCATTAAGAAGATGGATGACCAGAAAAAGGAGACTAACCTTAGGTTCCAAAACTTAGAGATGACCATAAAGCGAGTACAAGAGAAACAGATTGCCAATGATACCATGCTTAGTAACCTGCAAGCCCAAATGCAATCTCAACCTTTCCAAGATCCAAAAGAAAATGTGAGTGTCATAACACTTAATAATGGGAAAGAGTTAGAGGAACCTAGGAAAAACATAGAGGTAGAGCTAGAATTAGAGGTCAAGGAATCTGAACTTGACCAAAACAAAGATGACGCCTCTAATGCTAAGGAAATAGGTGAAAATAAGAAAGATCTTTACAAGCCTATCCCACCTTTCCCTAGTAGACTAATAAGCACAACTCCTACAATAGATGAGGCAATTGAAGATATCATAGAAATATCTAGGAAGGCAGAAATCAACATTCCTCTTCTAGATACCATGAAACGGGAACCTCGTTATGCTAAGTTCCTTAAAGATCTATTCACGAACAAATTAAAATTGAAAAGGAACAACAAGATAAGTGTGGGGAGAATACATCTGCTCTTTTCCAAAAGAAATCTCTAACTAATTGCAAGTATGCAGGAGACCGAGATCAATTTAGTGTGGGAAATGCAACTGAATGATCCTTGAGCTACAAAGGTGTCGAGCCAAAGACGGTAAACAAAGGCGCTGGTTGGGAGGCAACCCAACATTTTCAGGGAAGTTTCTATAATTTTTACTTTATTTTTATTTTTATTTTTATTTAGCATGCATTAGGGACAATGCATGAATTAAGTGTGGGGAGTGCATCTTGCATTTTAATTTTATGCATTTATATTTATCTTATTTTTATTAAAAATAAATAAATAAATAAATAAATAAATAATTAGTGTCTTTTTGTAAAGAAATGCATGAATATAAATATATGCTAGGTTAACTTGCTTAAATTTTTCTGTTTCTAATTTTTCTTTCCCTTTGAAAGTGAGAAATTTGAACATGTTAATTGTTATTCGGAGTTGTTTGAGTTGATCCTCATATATTGCTTCAATTAGTGATAATCATAAATTTTTCTGTCCAATTGATCATGCTATATAATCATGATAGAGGCAATAAATTGACTTAAACCGTTCACCTAGACTACTGAACTTAGCAGATTGACTCATTAAAATTTAGATTTTTCTTGTTTTGCCTACAAATAAAAAAATTAAAAAAAAAAATTGTTAGTTTACCAACATGGGTCGGAGTTGGTGGCTCGGCGCCATTTCCCTTAAGTTTAGGTCTCAAGTTGAGCCTTATGAATGGAGTAACCCATGCTGGGAGAGTCATGCCCCTTTTAGGCCGATCAATGGCTCGAACCATACTAACGAAAAGAAAAAAAAAAAAAAAAAAGGCATTAAACTCCAGCACCTCTGTTTGGGTGAGTGGGAGACAGGGAGTGTTATATTTCTAAGACCCTATATGGGCCTCGAATATGTGCTTGAATGGAGTTTTATATATTTTTAAAAAAAAAAAAAAAGTTTGCAAAACAAGTTTATTATCGATTTTTAGTGAGTTATCTCGCTGATTCGGTGTCTTCATAACCATACTACACCTTAATTTTTCCCATCCTAAAAAGTTTTAGACCTCTTGACCGGAATGTACATGTTTGAAAAAGATGGATAAATTTTTGATTGTTGCTTAATTAAAAGAGATATTGTGAGGTCGATGAATAAACTCTCGATGGCAATGAAATGTTTAGTTCTTCACTTGCTTGGGAAAGACAAAAATTTCATCAAAGTATTTTTGAAAGCAAGGCAAACTTAGTGTATATTTTATGTTTTATGTATATCTTTATAAGAAACCATAATATTAGATCGAGTCTTAGATTTCTTTGCACGAGGACGTCCAAAGTCTAAGTGTGGGGGATTTGTTAAGTCGTATTTTATACGTATTTTTAGTAGTTATTGAGTTTATATTATATAGTTTATTTTATCTAATTTATTCTATTTTGTCTATTTATAGGTAATTATCGAATAAAGTGGGAAAGAGAAGAAAAGTCGTTAAAAGTGGATTTTTAGCTACCGACAAGCATCCAAGAAAATATATGAAGTCGGTCCATAAATATAATATGTAATAAAATATTTATTTTATGATATTATATTTTAGGAAATCCTAATTGGAATAGAAAAGGAAACTTAGAAGAGAAGAAAGAGAAATAAACCCTAACTCTTTCACCCTATATATACTACTTATTATCATCATGGAGAGAGGGACCTAGGAAGCCAGCCACACACAATCACCACCTGCCCTTTGCTGTCCACGGCACCCAGCCGGCCTGCACTTGCTGCGGTCCACCGGCTGCAGCCGCCCAGCCACCACTGCTTGCTGCCGCTGCTGTTTGTTCCTGGCTGCATCGTACTGCTGCTGCTTGCACCTTGCTGGCCATTGCTGTCCACTGCCCAGCCAGCCGCCATCCATCATCATCTTCTTCATCTTCCCGAGTCAAAGAAATAATATCGGTAGTATAATTTAGTTTTGTAATTTTTATTAGAAAAGATTGAGTTTTTATTGATAGATTAATACTAAAGATGCTAGTTTTATTTAGTTTACATGTTTTAAATTACATGATGTGTGAGTAGTTTTTCTTATACTTAGTATAATCTCATTGAAGCCATGTTAAATTATTTATTTTGAAACAAAGTTTTGATTTTTATTGTCTTATTGATTCGATCCATGATTCTATGATAATTTGTGTTTAGTGTTTATGAATTTATGTCTAATTAATTAGAGTGCACGCTACTTAGTTTTATATAAATTCATGTGATAGTTTAGAGGGTTTAAGTACGTAATTGCTTGATCTTTTAGACATAAGTATCACCCTAGTTAATCATGGATGACTCATACCCATCTCTTTTAATTAGGAAATTATCATAGATCCTTCTTAAATCAATTTGCTAGTAGATTGGTTATTAGGTGCTAGATGATGTTTTTCTAATACTTAATGCTCTAATTTGATTAAATTCTAGTGCTAGTGCTAGGGTTATCAATATTAGTAGGGTTTATATTAGGGCTAGGCCTAAGTAAACTAATAACTAAGGAAAAACGGGGAAGATCCGCTAGTGGTTGTCTTCTACAGTTTAGCTCATGGGTAGATCAATTTGTGTGTTAATGATAAATAATAATTTGCATGGTGGATATAGATTATACTAAGTGTTTTTATAAATTTGATATCTTTGGTAACTATTTGTTTGCTTTTTAGTTATTTTCTTTAGTTTGTCAATTTTTATTTATAAATATATAGTCTTTTATTATTAATTTTATTACCCCCTAAAGATCAGTATTTTAGGTTAGTTTTAGTAATTTTATTTTAATTTAATTTTGAGTCTTTACATAATTTAATTTTCAGAATTAATTTTCTGTCAGTTTTTATTATTTTTGAGTCAGTTTGTTAGAAATTAGTTTAAAAATAGTTTCTTTTGTTATTTTTTGTGTTTTATTTTCTTTTAGGGTTTAGATAGAGTCCTAGTTTGCTGTGATTAAATTTTAGAATTTTTGGAATTAATTTGATAATTTTTCAGATTTAATTCTTGAATTTAATTAGTGCAGGTTTTTAGTTAAATAATTTCGTAAATTAGATTTTAAATTTTGTTTTTATATTTTTAGGGTCTGGTTAGGTTTAGAAAATTAGTATTATTATTCTGGGTAATTTTAATATTTATTTTCGTAATTATTTTAGTGCAGAATTTTACTTATTTAATTTTCTGTTTTAGAATTTGTTTATTTTCTGCTTTAGTTTTCTGTTTTAATTGTTCTAAAAAATATACAAAAATATTTCTGGGTTATTGTAGTTTTATTATTATGTATAAATTATTTATTTAGTTATTAGATAATTTTCTATGAATTTTAATTATTGATTTTAATTTATATTTTCTGTTTTGTTTTTAAGAGTAGTAAATTTAATTAGATTAAAACTTGCATCTTATTATATCTTTCCTCGTGGATTCGATCCCTACTTGCCCTTGCTATATTGTTTATTATAAGTTTTAGTAGTGGTTTAATTTGTTGCTGTACGACAAGCTCAACATTTATTGAAGAAGAAGTCTATGTCGAGCAGACCTCCTGGTTTTGAAAACTCGGAATTTCCAAATCATGTTTTCAAACTTCAGAAGGCTCTCTATGGTCTTAAACAAGCACCTCGAGCTTGGTATGAAAGACTGAGTAGCTTCTTGGTTCAAAATGATTTTAAAAGAGGTTAGATCGACAAGACTCTCTTCATAAAGACCAAAGGGAAAACTCCCCTTGGTATCGAGCACCAAGGGGAAAGATTTCCTTATTGTTCAAATCTATGTTGATGATATTATTTTCGGTGCTACTAATGAGTTTACGTGCCGAGAATTTTCTGAGTTGATGAGTCAAGAATTCCAAATGAGCATGATGGGGGAACTTAATTTCTTCCTTGGCTTACAAATCAAACAAGACAAGGATGGGATCTTTGTTCATCAATCTAAGTATACCAAGGAACTGCTGAAGAAATACAAACTTCAAGATGCAAAGCACGCATCTACCCCTATGAGCAGCGAGTATAAAGCTTGACTCGGACAAAAAGGTAAAGCAATAGATCAGAAACTCTATCGAGGTATGATTGGATCTTTGCTATATCTTACTTCAAGCAAACCAGATATAATGTTCGAGTGTTTGTCTATGCGCAAGATTTCAAGCTAATCCAAAAGAATCACATCTCACAGCGGTGAAGAGAATATTCGAGATATCTTGCAGGTACTCGGAATTTAGGTCTATGGTATTCCGAGAGACTCGAAGCCGACTCTCACTGGATACTCGGACACGGACTACGCAGGATACAAAGTTGATCGAAAGAGCACATCCGGAGCGTGCCAATTTCTGGGTCAATCCCTAATATCTTGGCATTCAAAGAAACATAACTCAGTAGCTCTATCAACCGCTGAAGTTGAATATATTACAGCTGGAGCTCGTTGCGCTCGATTCTATGGATAAAGCAACACTTGAAAGATCTTGGACTATCATTCAAATCGGTACCAATCAAGTGTGACAACCAAAGCGCAATTAGCATCACCAAGAACCCTGTCCAGCATTCGAAAACAAAGCATATCGAGGTCGGATATCACTTCCTACGCGATCACTCGGAAAAAGGTGATATTGAACTTAAGTTCATTCCTACTAATCTTCAATTAGTTGATATCTTTACTAAGCCTCTTGGTGAAGATTAGTTTTGTTTTATTCGGAATGAGCTTGGTATGTTAAATGCTTAATTATATGCTATCCATTGCATAATTCTATGTTATGTGTTTTCACTTTTAATAACCATTAGCTTAGTTGATTCGAGTGATATTGGCTGGTAGTTATTTCGTGTTTCGAGTCACTCGAAACCACTCGAGTCAAACTCGGACGTAGAGAAACTTGGACTTCAAATTTTCGAAACTATCTCTAGAACAGTGGATTTCGGATCATATTTTCAAAATCTTTCTCTCTCTCTCTCGAGCACTTGTGATAAGATATTAGCCGTGGATTTCTAACTGCTGAAATCTTAACCGTTGAAGAGAACCGTCACACTCGGTCTTCGGTGACTGATGGATAAGCCGAGTCGAACGTAGTTATACTTAACGGATAGTTGACGGGCTTCTATTTTTTATAAATAGCACCTATTCATCTTCGTCTCGGTATTCTACATTCCATTTCTCTCAAACGAAACTTTTCGCGGAAGTTTTCTACGTGAGCAGTCATCCTTGAACTTCGCACGCGTCGAAGAAGCCATCTCTCATAAGTTTCGATCTGCTCTCATCTTTTCTTCTACACCTTTTTCGTTTCTTCTCTCTACCTCTCCTTCTCTCGTCCTACTCGAAAGTTTCATCTTTCCTTCCTTCTCTCAAAATGCCTAAAAGAGGTAACCATCTCGACTTCCGGGTCTCCTCCTCTTCCAAAAGCCTCGCACCAAAGCGCCGGAAAGCTCAACCCCTCCAAACCCATTGTCACCCACCACATTGCGTCTGGATGACAAATTCTCTCCAACAACCAAATTTTCTTGGTTGTCCCACATTTAAACCACCGGAGCATACAACTTCCTGTGTTTCAGCGAGTTCATCTATCCCGAACTCGTCTCACGAGTTCTATACTCACCTCACCTCCTCCGAAAATGTTCTAACCTCCGGGGTTCAGAACATAAGCTGTTCGAATAAACACCTCTCTCCTCCACCGCCTGTTCAAGGTCACCTCCCTCTTCTTGAACTGCAACCCCATTCCTTTCACTGAAGTCGCCGATGACTTCTTTGAAAAATATGCCAAAGAGTTCCCCGAGTCCCGGAAAAACTTTTCTATGACTCGGTTGAAGTCGAAGCTCGCCTTACAGTGCTTTCTGCTGATGAGAACCTTTTTCTCACAGCATTCCAGACAAGGAGAACCCCAACTCCAAGCACCTCAAAGCTCTCTTTGACATTCTTGAGGGCTACGAAGTAGACCTCTTCCCCTCCATCATTGAGCGAGATGGCCGCTGTGCCAGCTCAACTTCAATCAAAGAAGAACACCTCCCTTCCTTTCGGTGCTCTTCGACCCTTGTCTTCAACCAATTCCAAGTTCCTCTCCCTCGGACCCAAACACCGTATGCCGAGGCTGCCGTTGTTGTCGGCTAGAAGGAACTGCGAGGGTACGGATACCGGAAACCGAACTCGGTGTGCGGGTGCATAACTCGGAGCCGAGGCCCCCTTCTCCGCCTCGGACTCGGAAATCAACCCCTCTCTCTCTCCCCTCTCCACCTGGTGGTGCCTCCACCTCAGGTGCTTCAAAATCTCTCCTACTATCTTGTCCACCGCTTTTATGGACAAGATCGGCTCCGTGTCCTCCGATTTCGGAGACATGCTCCGGTCTTTCAAACTTGTTCTCCAAAATCTGTCCATCAACCAAAAGACCGGCCAATCCCAAATCCGAGAGCAGCAGTTCTCGTTCTTGAGATGAGGGCACTGGTGAAGGAGCGGCAGGAGCTAGTCGAGCTCCTCGGAGAGAGAAGGTCCAAGGCGGTTCAGGACCATGATAACTCGAGACGCGTCCGAAGCGTCTTCGAGCCCGAGTCCGACCTCCTCGGACAGCGGGGATGAAGAAGAAAAAGCTGCAGATGTAGAAGCTGCAGACGCCGAGGAACCTGCGGCTAAGGCGAGTCATTCCGGGCAAGGGAAGGAACACCAAGAAGAAGCGAGTTGGAACTGCTGAGGGTCGACCTGCTCCGCAAGTGTTAAGTCATAGTTTATACGTATTTTTAGTAGTTATTTAGTTTATATTATATAGTTTATTTTATCTAATTTATTCTATTTTGTCTATTTATAGGTAATTATCGAATAAAGTGGGGAAGAGAAGAAATGTCGTTAAAAGTGGATTTTTAGCTACCGACAAGCATCCAAGAAAATATATGAAGTCGGTCCATAAATATAATATGTAATAAAATATTTATTTTAGGATATTATATTTTAGGAAATCCTAATTGGAATAGAAAAGGAAACTTAGAAGAGAAGAAAGAGAAATAAACCCTAACTCTTTCACCCTATATATACTACTTATTATCATCATAAAGGGGAGCCCGGGAGGAGCTACACGCAGTGCTTGGCTGCAACCCTCTTGGCGGACCGCTGCCATCACACACCCCTTCGCTGCCCTTTCCTACGCCGGTCGTCCACCTCTTACGATACACACAAGCCTTCTTCCAGGCTGCCCACCACAATCTTCATCAACTTAATCATTAATCACCGCCTACCATCCCTCGTTGCCACCTCCCGCTTGTCTTTAATCTCCACTGCCAACTCTTTTCTTACCACTATCATCATAATATCTCATCGCTACCGCCAGCCTTAATCTCCCACATAATCATAATCTTCCAATCATCCTCATCATCTTGATCATCATCACTATGGTAGGAATATTATGGTAGTAATTTTTATTATTGTAATTTTTATTTTAAAGACTCTATTTTTATTGTTAGTTTAAGATTAAAGATGACATTTTTATTTAGTCTATGTGTCCCAAATTACATTATGATTGAGTAGTTTTTCTTATACTTAGTATAATCTCATTGAAGCCATGTTAAATTATTTATTTTGAAACAAAGTTTTGATTTTTATTGTCTTATTGATTTGATCCATGATTCTATGATAATTTGTGTTTAGTGTTTATGAATTTATGTCTAATTAATTAGAGTGCACGCTATTTAGTTTTATATAAATTCATGTGATAGTTTAGAGGGTTTAAGTACGTAATTGCTTGATCTTTTAGACATAAGTATCACCCTAGTTAATCATGGATGGCTCATACCCATCTCTTTTAATTAGGAAATTATCATAGATCCTTCTTAAATCAATTTGCTAGTAGATTGGTTATTAGGTGCTAGATGATGTTTTTCTAATACTTAATGCTCTAATTTGATTAAATTCTAGTGCTAGTGCTAGGGTTATCAATATTAGTAGGGTTTATATTAGGGCTAGGCCTAAGTAAACTAATAACTAAGGAAAAACGGGGAAGATCCGCTAGTGGTTGTCTTCTACAGTTTAGCTCATGGGTAGATCAATTTGTGTGTTAATGATAAATAATAATTTGCATGGTGGATATAGATTATACTAAGTGTTTTTATAAATTTGTTATCTTTGATAATTATTTGTTTGTTTTTAGTTATTTTCTTTAGTTTGTCAATTTTTATTTATAAATATATAGTCTTTTATTATTAATTTCGTTACCCCCTAAAGATCAGTATTTTAGGTTAGTTTTAGTAATTTTATTTTAATTTAATTTTGAGTCTTTATATATTTTAATTTTCAGAATTAATTTTCTGTTAGTGTTTATTATTTTTGAGTCAGTTTGTTAGAAATTAGTTTAAAAATAGTTTCTTTTGTTATTTTTCTTGTTTTATTTTCTTTTAGGGTTTAGATAGAGTCCTAGTTTGCTGTGATTAAATTTTAGAATTTTTGGAATTAATTTGATATTTTTTCAGATTTAATTCTTGAATTTAATTACTGTAGGTTTTTAATAAAATAAATTCGTAAATTAGATTTTAAATTTTGTTTTTATATTTTTAGGGTCTGGTTAGGTTTAGAAAATTAGTATTATTATTCTGGGTAATTTTAGTATTTATTTTCGTAATTATTTTAGTGCAGAATTTTACTTATTTAATTTTCTGTTTTAGAATTTGTTTATTTTCTGCTTTAGTTTTCTGTTTTAATTATTCTAAAAAATATACAAAAATATTTCTGGGTTATTGTAGTTTTATTATTCTGTATAAATTATTTATTTAGTTATTAGATAATTTTCTATGAATTTTAGTTATTGATTTTAATTTATATTTTCTATTTTGTTTTTAAGAGTAGTAAATTTAATTAGATTAAAACTTGCATGTTATTATATCTTTCCTCGTGGATTCGATCCCTACTTGCCCTTGCTATATTGTTTATTATAAGTTTTAGTAGTGGTTTAATTTGTTGCTTGTACGACAAGCTTAACAAATTTTGGCGCCGTTGTCAGGGAAAGAAAATAATAGTTGTTAGTTTTATTTATTTTAGATTTACTACTTTTATTACTTCTTTGTAACTTTAATAGTTTGTTTTCATAGTTTTGTTTTTTTTTAGTTTTTTTTTATTTTGAAAAGGAGTATACATTTGACGAACTTGAAAGCCAAGTAAGTGTTTCGATTACTGTTTCGTAAGTTCTAAAATTATTGAGATGACTACCTTACATGAACTTGCTGCACCTAACTTGGAGACACAACTTTTACCTATCTCATATCCCGCATTGGACCGACCACTAAAGCCGAACTCCGGATTTTTAAATATGTTACCTAAATTTCATGGACTGCTCGGTGAGGACCCATATCGTCATATCAATGAGTTTATTATTACATGTTCCACTATGCAATTTGAGGGAATCACCCAAGACCAAATTAAGTTGAGAGCCTTTCCCTTTTCACTTCGAGGATAAGGCTAAAAATTGGTTTTATTACTTACCACCTGCAACATTCACTACATGGACCCAAGTTCATACAAGCATTTTTAGAGAAATTTTTTCCTACATCTAGGATAGGGTTCATTAGAAAGGAAATTTGTGGTATTAAACAGATGATTGGGGAGAGTTTTTCTGAATATTGGGAGCGTTTTAATAAATTATGTGTTACTTGTCCCCAACATCAAATTCCTGAGCATTTATTGATTCAATATTTTTATGAAGGTTTATTGCCAATAAATAGAAATATGGTAGATGTTGCTAGTGGAGGGGCCCTGTTTGATAAGACTCTATCTCGAGGCTAGAGAATTGTTTAATATTATGGCCCAAAATACTCAACAATTTGGAATTGGAGATACTCAATTTAGGAATGTTAATGAGTTCAATTTAGGTCCATCTGTAGAGACCCAATTGTCCCAAATTACTGTTATGTTGAACAAATTGGTCCACAGAGAAGAAGCAGTAGTTTGTAGTATTTGCTATTTAGAGGGTCATGTTGCTAATTCATGCCCTACACAACAAAGAGGGCATATGAATGCTATTTTTTCCAACCAAGGTCGAATGAATTATAACATATTCTCAAACACTTATGAAGAATGGAGTGATTACTCTAACCTTAGGTATGAATTTGAAGAAAACCCCTAGAATTTGATCAATCCATTGCTCATGACAAAACTAATTATCTTTTAGAGCAAATCATTAAGAAGATGGATGACCGAGAAAAAGGAGACTAACCTTAGGTTCCAAAACTTAGAGATGACCATAAAGCAGGTACAAGAGAAACAGATTGCCAATGATACCATGCTTAGTAACCTGCAAGCCCAAATGCAATCTCAACCTTTCCAAGATCCAAAAGAAAATGTGAGTGTCATAACACTTAATAATGGGAAAGAGTTAGAGGAACCTACGAAAAACATAGAGGTAGAGCCAAAATTAGAAGTCATGGAATCCGAACTTGACCAAAATAAAGATAAGGCCTCTAATGCTGAGGAAATAGGTGAAAATAAGAAAGATATTTACAAGCCTATCCCACCTTTTCCTAGTAGATTGATAAGCACAACTCCTACGATAGATGAGGCAATTGAAGATATCATAGAAATATCTAGGAAGGCAGAAATCAACATTCCTCTTCTAGATACCATGAAACGGGAACCTCGTTATGCTAAGTTCCTTAAAGATCTATTCACGAACAAATTAAAATTGAAAAGGAACAAAAAGGTAAGTGTGGGGAGAATACATCTGTTCTTTTCCAAAAGAAATCTCCCACTAATTGCAAGTATGCAGGAGACCAGATCAATTTAGTGTGGGAAATGCAAGCTGAATGATCCTTGAGCTACAAAGGTGTCGAGCCAAAGACTAGTAAACAAAGGCGCTGGTTGGGAGGCAACCCAACATTTTCGAGGAAGTTTCTATAATTTTTACTTTAATTTTATTTTTATTTAGCATGCATTAGGGACAATGCATGAATTAAGTGTGGGGAGTGCATCCTACATTTTAATTTTATGCATTTATCTTTGTTGCATTTTAATTTTATGAATTTATCTTTATCTTATTTTTTTAAAAAAAAAAAAATTTCTTGTAAAGAAATGCATGAACATGAATATATGCTAGGTTAACTTGCTTAAATTTTTCTGTTTCTAATTTTTCTTTCCCTTTGAAAGTGAGAAATTTGAACATGTTAATTGTCATTCAGAGTTGTTTGAGTTGATCCTCATATATTTCTTCAATTAGTAACAATCATAATCTTTACGTCGATTTGATCATGTTATATGATCGTGATAGAGGCAATAAATTGACTTAAACCGTTCACCTAGACTACTGAACTTAGCAGATTGAATCATTAAAATTTTGATTTTTCTTGTTTTGCCTACAAATAAAAAAATTATAAAAAAAAAAAAAAAAAAAAAAAATTGTTAGTCTACCAACATGGGTCGGAGTTGGTGGCTCGGCGCCATTTCCCCTTAAGTTTAGGTCTCAAGTTGAGCCTTATGAATGGAGTAACCCATGCTGGGAGAGTCATGCCCCTTTTGGGCCGATCAATGGCTCGAACCATACTAACGAAAAGAGAAAAAAAAAAATAGAGTATTAACTCGAGCACCTCTGTTTGGGTGAGTGGGAGACAGGGAGTGTTATATTTCTAAGACCCTATATGGGCCTCGAATATGTGCTTGAATGGAGTTATATATATATATATTTGAAAAAAAAAAAAAAAAAGGTTTGCAAAACAAGTTTATTATCGATTTTTAGTGAGTTATCTGCTGATTCGGTGTCTCTATAACCATAATGCACCTTAATTTTTCCCATCCTAAAAAGTTTTAGACCTCTTGACCGGAATGTACATGTTTGAAAAAGATGGATAAATTTTTGATTGTTGCTTAATTAAAAGAGATATTGTGAGGCTGATGAATAAACTCTCGATGGCAATGAAAATGTTTAGTTCTTCACTTGCTAGGGAAAGACAAAAATTTCATCAAAGTATTTTTGAAAGCAAGGCAAACTTAGTATATATTTTATGTTTTATGTATATCTTTATAAGAAACCATAATATTAGATCGAGTCTTAGATTTCTTTGCACGAGGACGTCCAAAGTCTAAGTGTGGGGGATTTGTTAAGTCATAGTTTATACGTATTTTTAGTAGTTATTTAGTTTATATTATATAGTTTATTTTATCTAATTTATTCTATTTTGTCTATTTATAGGTAATTATCGAATAAAGTGGGGAAGAGAAGAAATGTCGTTAAAAGTGGATTTTTAGCTACCGACAAGCATCCAAGAAAATATATGAAGTCGGTCCATAAATATAATATGTAATAAAATATTTATTTTAGGATATTATATTTTAGGAAATCCTAATTGGAATAGAAAAGGAAACTTAGAAGAGAAGAAAGAGAAATAAACCCTAACTCTTTCACCCTATATATACTACTTATTATCATCATAAAAGGGAGCCCGGGAGGAGCTACACGCAGATGCTGGCTGCAACCCTCTTGGCGGACCGCTGCCATCACACACCCCCTTCGCTGCCCTTTCCTACGCCAGTCGTCCACCTCTTACGATACACACAAGCCTTCTTCCAGGCTGCCCACCACAATCTTCATCAACTTAATCATTAATCACCGCCTACCATCCCTCGTTGCCACCTCCTGCTTGTCTTTAATCTCCACTGCCAACTCTTTTCTTACCACTATCATCATAATATCTCATCGCTACCGCCAGCCTTAATCTCCCACATAATCATAATCTTCCAATCATCCTCATCATCTTGATCATCATCACTATGGTAGGAATATTATGGTAGTAATTTTTATTATTGTAATTTTTATTTTAAAGACTCTATTTTTATTGTTAGTTTAAGATTAAAGATGACATTTTTATTTAGTCTATGTGTCCCAAATTACATTATGATTGAGTAGTTTTTCTTATACTTAGTATAATCTCATTGAAGCCATGTTAAATTATTTATTTTGAAACAAAGTTTTGATTTTTATTGTCTTATTGATTTGATCCATGATTCTATGATAATTTGTGTTTAGTGTTTATGAATTTATGTCTAATTAATTAGAGTGCACGCTATTTAGTTTTATATAAATTCATGTGATAGTTTAGAGGGTTTAAGTACGTAATTGCTTGATCTTTTAGACATAAGTATCACCCTAGTTAATCATGGATGGCTCATACCCATCTCTTTTAATTAGGAAATTATCATAGATCCTTCTTAAATCAATTTGCTAGTAGATTGGTTATTAGGTGCTAGATGATGTTTTTCTAATACTTAATGCTCTAATTTGATTAAATTCTAGTGCTAGTGCTAGGGTTATCAATATTAGTAGGGTTTATATTAGGGCTAGGCCTAAGTAAACTAATAACTAAGGAAAAACGGGGAAGATCCGCTAGTGGTTGTCTTCTACGGTTTAGCTCATGGGTAGATCAATTTGTGTGTTAATGATAAATAATAATTTGCATGGTGGATATAGATTATACTAAGTGTTTTTATAAATTTGTTATCTTTGATAATTATTTGTTTGTTTTTAGTTATTTTCTTTAGTTTGTCAATTTTTATTTATAAATATATAGTCTTTTATTATTAATTTCGTTACCCCCTAAAGATCAGTATTTTAGGTTAGTTTTAGTAATTTTATTTTAATTTAATTTTGAGTCTTTATATATTTTAATTTTCAGAATTAATTTTCTGTTAGTGTTTATTATTTTTGAGTCAGTTTGTTAGAAATTAGTTTAAAAATAGTTTCTTTTGTTATTTTTCTTGTTTTATTTTCTTTTAGGGTTTAGATAGAGTCCTAGTTTGCTGTGATTAAATTTTAGAATTTTTGGAATTAATTTGATATTTTTTCAGATTTAATTCTTGAATTTAATTACTGTAGGTTTTTAATAAAATAAATTCGTAAATTAGATTTTAAATTTTGTTTTTATATTTTTAGGGTCTGGTTAGGTTTAGAAAATTAGTATTATTATTCTGGGTAATTTTAGTATTTATTTTCGTAATTATTTTAGTGCAGAATTTTACTTATTTAATTTTCTGTTTTAGAATTTGTTTATTTTCTGCTTTAGTTTTCTGTTTTAATTATTCTAAAAATATACAAAAATATTTCTGGGTTATTGTAGTTTTATTATTCTGTATAAATTATTTATTTAGTTATTAGATAATTTTCTATGAATTTTAGTTATTGATTTTAATTTATATTTTCTATTTTGTTTTTAAGAGTAGTAAATTTAATTAGATTAAAACTTGCATGTTATTATATCTTTCCTCGTGGATTCGATCCCTACTTGCCCTTGCTATATTGTTTATTATAAGTTTAAGTAGTGGTTTAATTTGTTGTCTGTACGACAAGCTTAACGACAAGCTCAAATAGGCTGTACTCGGCTCGGACAGCGATCCGGGTGGGTCGAGAGGACCTAGCTACACCAGCGGGTCGAGACAGAGCAGCCCCCTCCAGCTCCTGAGGTTGCAAGGGCCGAAACCCTCGATCCACTCACCCCGGGTCGGCCACTCGGAGCCGAGCCCCTAACGATCATACCGGTTCTCCCTCCGTCGCGCTCAAGCACATCGTCAAGATCATATCGGCGCCGGCGAACCTCCACTCCCTCCGCCTCCACTCGAAATCCCCCTCTCCCTCGTAGGCGCTATGCACTGTGTGACAACTCCACGGTCTGCCAGATTCTTCTTCTTCCGAGAGATTTTTCTTTCTTTCTTTTGTCCGGACATCTCATTTGTACTTGAATGTTCTTTTCTTTCCTTCTTTCTATTTTTTTTTTTTTTGCTGAAAGGCAAGGGGGAGAAATAGAGTCAGAAAACTTGTTGTCTTGTTTAGGGGAGTTTTCCCTTTTAATCCTTGTAATTTCTGTTGAGTTCAATGAATTAATGCTTTCTCTTACATGATTTACGTGTTTATAATCTTTACGAGTTTACATTATTTCATTGCTAAGCATTTTTACTTTATGCTCGACTATATACCTCTTGCTCGATACACTCGAGAATTCTTTACTCAACTTTCCTCATGAGCAACTACTCAGAGTCAGATTTTTTTCACTAACAAAGTTTACGTCTAAGAATGGAATGCTTTTCATCAAAAGGGGAGATTAAAGACTCGGACACTTCTCAATGCATTTCGAGTTGCATTAAATGAATCAGGTATAACCATCTTGTACTTATAGAGTTTTGATTCCAAGGCATTCTCTGTGTCTTAGAAACTTTTCTAAGTGAAATGGTATCTTCTCTAAGTGATACAGACTTTTACTTCATATATTTTCTTGCTTATCCTTGAGTGACTCAAAAGTCGATTCTCTGTTCGAGTTCCTCATCACTCGGATGTATCGCAGATTGAATAGACTAGTATTTCGTCTTTTCTTACTCGGAATCGACTTACGGTTATAAGCTCTATCCTGGTATATTCAGTGATTTCTTAGTCTGTCCAATACTTAGTCCGTATCAAGTTATTTCACTCGATATTCATTATATATCTTGATCTATCGCTTAGACTAAGTAAGATGGAATTTTGAGTTACATGGTTTTTAGACTCGTAAATTCCACTTGTCTTCCGACTCGGATAATTAGCTGTTTAATTATCATAGTTATTTTATTATCTCGTGTCTAACCTTGGACCAAAGTATGTTATACTTTGAGAACCAAAATTGTTGTACTTTTGTAGGTTATTCAAACGAGGATACACCTTTTTCAAACCACAAAAGTAACCGGCTTCAAAACGTCAAATCACCAGCGAGACATGGCTTTTCACCTTCTCTCGCTCCAGTCCTAGAAGATTGTGTCGTGGCTGTCTGTTTCCAAATCTGGAAAACTGGAACGTTAAGCTTAACGGTGGTTTCCACCTTACCTTTCAAGACACCGCCAGTGGTTTTGGGACTTCCAAGAGAGTTAAACCGTTATCCAACGTTCACATTACAACGGATACTTTCGAGTGACTCGGAAAGCTTCATCAACGGTCACGGAAGACTCTCAGTCCGCGAGATGAAGATAACGGCTACTCTGTCCGGTTATCTATAAATAGAAGCCACCTCACAAAACTTGAAGATTACCGAACATATTGTTAATACTCATACTTGCTCAAAGTCTCTGTATACATTCTCAATCTTCTACTTACACCTCCCAATATGTAATTTATTACTTTCGAGTTGTAAGGTCTTGTACCCAGTTACAAATACTTTCTTACTTTCTCTGTAAGGTCCCTTGACTAAGCTGTAAGGGTAAACTCAGCTTAGTTGTCCCTAACTGTGAGGGTTATCTCAGCTAGGAAGTACTAAATCGGATAAGGGAATTTCTGAGTCTAGGAAAACTTGTATAGAGTTGTCTAAGGGAGCAACTCGGGTTCGGTCGGTTCACGGTATTTTGTGGACTCAAAATAGTGGATTTGACTTCGTGGTTGGATTAGCACGGTTCGTGGTTTTCCGCCCAGGAGGGTTTCCACGTAACTTCTAAGTGTTGTCTTTCCGAGTTCATTCTAGACTCGGATCGTTATACTTCTTCCGCTTGATCCGCTTATTTATTCTTGATAACATTTCCGAGTCCATATATTTCGATCCCGCTAATCGACTCGTAACCTGTCCTTGTCTCTTCTTTATCAAAAGAGTTAAAGGTTTCACGAAAAACTTCCATCACCTTATTCACCCCCTCTAGGGTGACTCGAGACTCTCCCCGAGCAAACTTTTAGCCGTTTCCATCACCCATTGTTTCCATCACCACTTTCTCAACCACCGAATTCGGCCTCCTCTTCGTCGTACGTCGAAACCCTAATTTTGGTTTGAGTTTGAATTGTTGTGGCTGCTCCTTCCTTGTTGGGTAACCAATTTTCCATGAATAGGTGATTCTTTTTATTTAAAGTCGATTTTGAAATTTGAGTTTGAATTTGAGCTTGGTACTAGGACTCGTTAAGTTTAATATTCGGATTTTGCTTGTTTTTGTGTTGGAGCTTCAGATTAGAGTTTCTTGCTAAGCAAATTGATTGTTTGTTTGAGTTGGCTCGAATTCATTGTTTATTTTGAATCAAATTCGAAGTTTAAGGCAAATTGGATCATAGAGTGGAAGTGTAAATTGCCCATCAATAAGCTTCATGTGTGTTTTAAACCCTTTAAACTTTTAATCGGAAAATTTCCCACATAGGTTATCATCTATGGCCAAGAATGACCTTCTCATTTCTGGAATTAAAATCCAGAAATAGAAGGCGACATATATTAAGGAAGAGGAGATTAGACAAATTAGCGAGTCAATGGGGTGTTTATTCTATGTAATTTACTTACAATAAACTTTCGAGAAACAAGTGAGTTGGAGATTTAATTTAGTTTTTTTTTTTTTTTGCAGTTGGTGATTTGATTTATTATCTTTGGTGAAGAAGTGATCTTTATTTGTTTACGTAAATATAGGTGACTTAATTTTTGTAATTGTAACCTTTTGTTTTTGGCAGGAACAAAGTGTAACACAACGAAACAGATGGTCATTATGGGTGACAACATCCTTTTAGCAATTGTAGTTTGAGTTACATGATATGAGATCTATACACTACAAAAAGGAAAAAATTCGACACTAATCATGTTTAGCATCGGAAAAATCTCATGCTAAACACCTCGACTCTAAAAAATTTAGCGGCGGATTTAGCGTCGGACTCAATCCGATGCTAAATGGCGTCGAACAAAACTAAGACGCTATTAGCGTCGCTTTTTTCATTTTATCATCGAGATATTTCCAACGCTAACAGCGTCGGATCATTATTTGACTCTAAATTTCACTAACAATTTATTTTTGTTTGGGTTGCTACCAGTATTCATCACCTTGAACAAACGGGCTCTTTCGCAATGGTCTCAGCGGGGGCTTCTTCGACCAAGCAAACGGACGTCGGTGCCTTAAATCTTCGAGTGATGCCAACTACGCCACCACGAGCATAATCCTCCATCGAGAGTTCCTTCTCCGATCCATATTCCGAACATTTGGTATCTCAATCTCAAAATTGCCGCTGAGTCAGGGCAATTCATTCGGATCCTGGCAATTTACGGGTAATCGGTGTCGGAATCGTCGATTGGTGATCGCGATCGGCGATTTGAGACGGAGGAGCAAGAAACGAGGCGACGCCCCGAGCTGGCGACTTAGGGTATCGGAAAGCTCCGAGAGGTCCTCTTTGACTCCTCGAGCGGCGTTGGATTCATCGTACGGTGAAGATGAGGGGAATGATTCCATTTGACGCCGGTGGATATGATGGCGATCATCATCATCATCGGTGTGATTAGGAGTTGGCCGATTATCTCCGAAGCGGTGGTGGTCGGGAAATAGTTGGATTGAGGGTGGAGACCGTGGTCGTCATCATCGTCGAGCTTGAGAGAGGTGGCGATGGAATTCACTAGCCATGACATCCGATCTCCGAAGGGAGGAGAAAGAAATTACGATAATGGTTGGCCAATTTTCGTTCGTTGCTCCTTTTTTTTCCCTAATGTGTTCGATTTTAGCGTCCGATTTTTTATCCGACGCTACTAGAGTCATTTTTTTATCCGACGCTATTATAGTCGATTTTTTATCCGATACTAAAATTCGACGCTATTAGAGTCGGATTTTATAATCCGACATAATCGGTGTTCGATTTTTTGTTCGACGCTTAATCGGTCACTATTAGCGACTTTTTTTGTGTCGTCTCTAATATCCGACGCTAATAGCAAGTTTTCTTGTAGTGATATGGCTTTATGCTTGGCTTGGAATGAATATATTTAGCATGTACTTAAAAGGAACTGATGGGTTTTCATTCAGCTAATATGAGATGTACTTTTTTTCTTGTGGGGATGAATTTTCCGAGCCAAAGGATCGGAACCGGTCTCAACATCTTTTATATATACGCTTGTTACGGATCCCAAATTACTAGTGTTCTTCCATGGATACCCCTCCCCCAAATTAAAGCCTCTGTGCTGAAACTAGCCTCTATCCTCAACCTTGTTCTTCCATGGATTGTAGGGCTGAAATCCTAAAATGATTTTGTCATTTATAAATTCTAGGGCGAGTCGAGGCTCGGATGACCCATTTATTATTTTTCCTAACCCGATTCGACTTTTTATAATAATGGGCCAACCCCGACTCGGCCCAACCCGTTGCCAGGCCCTAATGCTCCTATTTAAATTTCCTAAACTTAGTATATATAACTAATATGCGAAATTCAAGCTAAATTTTAAGTGATCGAAACGTAATCAATATTTAAAATAGATTAATTCAATTTATACTCGAGTAAGAATTAATGTGAACTAAACTTTTTTAGTAAGACAATTTTATTTGACCAAAAATTTACCGATTTGAAATAATTAACACAAATTGGAACCGATTCAACCTAAACCGAGACCGACCACAAACACAAATACCTCAATATGATATAAATTGAAAATAATCTAACACAATATAAAACCAAACAATCCATTTATCAGATTTACATATATAATTTGAGCGTAAATTAATTTGCTTGTTGTCATTTTGTTAACTATTTCGGCAACAACAAGATTTTGCACTCTTCTTCTTAGATATAAACTTTGCAAGAATAATTGTCTATTAGTTGTTATACTTACTCTTAAAAAAAAAAAAAAAGAGATTTTGCACTCCCAAACTTTGTGTTTTTTATTTTCTAAAAAAATCACCAAGGATATTTCATGGATTTACCATATCACCAACTTGATTGAGAGAATCTATCAAGAAGACGACGCAAAATCTACCCAAGATGTCCATGTATGGTCAACCAAGTACTCATGTGTTATGACTAAACAATAGTAGCTCGCTTTGGTCAAAATGAATTTATTGAGTCAAACTTTGACGAAACCGAGTGCTCTGTGGAACAAGGACTATTCCTCGGCGGCATAGTATTTGTTATCGTTACGACGGCCAAATTAAAAAAAGAAAAAGGTATATGACAATAAATTGAGAAACAGAAAACTCCTGAAAGAGACCGTGAAGCCCACGCGTCATGGAAACGCTTGGAAATGACCGCCACGAGAGACGGTGGGAGGGAGGAAGCACAGGACAAATTCGATAGAAACTCCACCCCACCCCACCCCACCCCACCCCACCTTGCATGTTTTACTTATATATACTCTTCAATGCCCACATGACTAGGCCATCATCAGTTCGCCTCCCCCTCTTCCTCTCAAAGTTGGTTTTCTCTCTGTTGTGAGTGAATTTTGTTGGCACTTTTTATGTAAGAAAAGTAGGAGAGAGAAATGGAAGGAGGAGTGCATAAGGCAGATGCTTCGGCTTTCAGGCAGTGTTTATCTCTTGCATGGGAGAATCCTTATGTTCTTCGCTTGGCTTTCTCCGCTGGTATTGGCGGCCTCCTCTTTGGCTATGACACAGGTAGTTAATTACATACACCTTCTTTTTCTTTATTTTTTTGACGAGGTTCACAAATTAAAATTAACCTCTCTACAATTTTAAAAGTATAAATAGGTTAAAACATATTAAATTGCAAGATATATCTTTTAAAGATTGTTCTAAACTTTTAGTTTAGTCAGTCTATTGATAAATATAAAGACTTTCTAACTATAAATCTTATTTAATATTTTCAAATTATCGCTTTGCTATAACTACAAGGGAAGTGTACACATTACATATCCTTAATATTTTTTTTGTCATTATTCAATCAATTCTGACATGAACATTTGACTATGAACTTAAATGTACACCAACAAAATCATAAAATTTTGATTAAATTTATTATAATTAAGCAAATTGATGGGCCTTTTATTATTAGTTTAAATTCATAAATTCTAGACAGAACACATGATCCTTCTCATCTAGAAATTTGGATTTTTTGCTGAGAAATACATTTTATAATTAATTAATTACACAATGATATGCATTTTTACGATATCTCTGAGATTTGTTTGGTGGATGGTTGGGTAAATTTTCAGGAGTGATATCTGGAGCGCTTCTGTATATCAGAGATGATTTCAAGGCAGTAGACAGGGAGACCGTTTTGCAGGTGCGTCCAAACAACAAATTGCAATTTTTTATTTTTATTTTTTGTTTTTATAAGCAAACAACAAATTACAGTTTTATTTATTTATTTATAACCAAGTAACAAATTGCAATTAATTTGTTGTTATACGGCCGTTTTTATAGTTGGTTTCTAAGACAAATTTCGTTGGTTGCAGTTGATGACCTCTCATCTTGCACCATATCCAATTCATTTTTGATTTTATTTTTTAATTAATTGATTCTTTTTTTTTTTTATCCTGCATACTCATTCTTAATTAACTTGGTACAAAAGATGTTACAAACAAAATTTGAATCTAATATATTTTTTATAGTAATTTTTATAAATTATCTAGTTCACACTCTCTAAAATTTAATACTTTAAAAAAGATCAAGTATATAAAATATTTGTCTCATTTGCTATTGAATATCATAGTAAAAGTGACATAATTTTAACCTTTTATTTAAAATTTTGATATATTTAGTCGCGAATCAGTTTGGAGTTACTTTTTTCACATATTTAAAAAGAATTAGTTACTTGCACCAAAAAAAAAAAAAGAATTAGCTATTGTTGCTTTTCACCATAATAGTTCAATACTAATGATTTTTAGTAGCGACTTCAAAATTTTTGTATAGAATGATCTGTACTTTTATTATTGAGCTTCCTAGAATTTGATAAGTACCAACTATATTTATATAAATATCCATTTAAAAAACTTTAAGAATTATTTAGACATAATTTTGTAATTTCTTGAAGTGACTATCATTCCAACTGGACTATATATTCTTCTTAGACAACATAAGTTCACTACTATAATGATTCATTTACTTCATGGAAAATAGGAAATTCTCTAGAATATAAATGCTTATTTCCTTATGTGCAATTTCAAATTTAATTTTAAAAAGTTTGAGTTACACTTTGCATGTCTTTGTGAAAAAGTCATAGTCAAAGAACTTTTCTTTGAAATTTATTCTCTAAAGATGACATTTAGCAACACTTTTATTTGTAGGTGCCCTACCTTTGAATTTTTATAATGTTATGTACGTACTTTTTCATCGATATCCTTATTATAAGCTTTATAATATTTTTCTGTAGTTATAATTTTTCGTTTTGGATTGCGTCTTCATGCTATTTGACTAAAAATATGAATTTAGTTAGATAACTTATTTTATAAGATTAATTTTTATATTTTAAAAAATTTTAAGTACGTAGATACACATAATTGGATACAATTGGTCTCTCTTTGGCTATATTGGATAAAGTTAACTATTGATGAATTATTCTATTAACCACTATTTACTATTTGTTGATAATGATCAGTGATTATTTGCTCATCTAGTAAAATGGTGTGTGGTTACAATAAACAACCACACAAACTAAAATGAAAAGGATTTTCTTTTTTTTTCTTTTGTCGAAAACTAAAACAGAAAGGTGTTACTTTAAATTTTACACATGATTACTTTTTTCAATAGCTACCTCTCAATTAGATTAGTTTTTGAACATGGTCAATAATATTTCAAATATAAAATTTCAAGTATCTAAACTCATTTGGATAGAGTTCATCACTATAATCTTCGAGCTTATTATTATTGTCTTTATACTTATAATTTATTAGTTAATACTTTCGTTTCTTAAAGGATCTATTTTTCCTATTTAAAAAATAATCATAAAATAAAGGAAATGATTTTTAATTAGCCTCTTTTTTTATTTTTTTATCTCAAATTACTATTGTTCCATAAAACTCTTTCAAAAAGTATTTTTTCAATTTATAAAACTTAAACCTAAAAAATTAAGGATCATTTAAACCGACTTGTTAAGCCGTTGTTAGCCATTTTGATAGTGATGATTAGGTGTTCTACTGATAATTAATGGTTGATAACGATAAGTGGTTTTATGTTCACCGAGTAATATGGTGTGTGGATGCGAGGGATGACACAAATATAAAAAAGGCGTAGGATTTAGCACGTGATTGCTTTAGTAGGCGGGCCATAGGAGAGAGTAGAGATAAAAGCAAAGGGAAATGAAAAGATAGTGCTCTCAATTGTGGCCCCTTTATTTTACTGTTTTTTTGGTGCTTTATCTTCTGCACAATCATCCATTGAAACGTGGCCTTTAATATTTTGTCGATGGACCCATTAGATTATGGCTTATGTTGCTGTGTTCTCATCTCATACTCTGATTTGGGCTTTGGGCATGGACCACAGCCCATGGAGCTCCAACTTTTGTCCAATTTGTTTGGCATATTCCTAGTCAAGCGCTCCCCCAATTGGATGCACCATATTAGTCTTACTGGAATCTCAATATTAAGGGATCTAAGCACCACTCCTAGTCCTACCACCCTTTTGCGACACTTCTAGGGTGACGATTTTTTTTTAAAATTTTTGAAATGACTTATCACGGAATAAACAGTGATAAAAATTTACAAAAATATAAAATTAAAAAAATTATAAAATGGACGGTTAGAAGTATTGGACAACAATTGGTATCATAAGCATTCATAGCCTTCTGATTTCTGTCTTCCGTTCCCACGTGACAGTATCATTTACCTTGTCAACCTTAGGTCCAATGCTTAAAGGGTTACCCCTCTCCCTCCCCTCACCTCCCCCAAGAAAAAACAAGATATTTATTTTTAGATAAGGGTTACTTATTTGAACAATAATAGAGAATTAAAAAATACATGCTTTTGTAATCGAAAATATTTGTTTGAAAATTTAATACTTTTAAAAATTCAAGTTAAAATTAAAAAGATTAATTATATTGTTAAAAGATATAGATATTGTGTAGATAAAAAAAAAATGTGTTACAAATTTTGTAGGGTAGTATATTATGTTCGTCAAATGCATATTTATTAATAAGATGGTATATTCACTATTTTAGGTTGAGATTGATGCACAAATCTAGTAAGTTCCATTTTAATTTATAATTCCCATGTTAGTAATACATGTTAGAAATGCTACATGCCAAGCTGACAATTGCAAACCCAATTGCAGGAAAGCATAGTAAGCATGGCACTAGCAGGAGCCATAATAGGGGCAGCAGTAGGTGGTTGGCTGAATGATCGCTTTGGGAGGAGATTCACAATCTTATTAGCCGACCTCCTATTCTTTGTTGGATCAGTGCTCATGGCTACCGCCCCTAACCCTGCTGTCCTCATCGTTGGCCGTGTTTTCGTCGGTCTGGGTGTTGGAATGGCGTCCATGACTTGCCCTTTGTACATTTCTGAAACGTCACCGACGAATATACGAGGAGCCCTTGTTAGTACCAATGGTTTCCTCATCACTGGAGGCCAGTTTCTATCCTACCTCATTAACTTGGCATTTACCAAGGTATGGTAGCATAATATATCGCTTCCACCTTCTTAATTGACAACATTTTAATCTTGAATAAATTGTGTTTACTAATTTATAGTATGTTAGCTTGAAGGGTGTTTGTTTTTTGTCTTTCTTAGGAAGAAAATTGGTTTTTATATAAGAGAAACATTTTGTTGGAAAAATAAATTTGTGAGGAGAAATATTTTTTAAAAATAGTATGGGGTGATTGTATGAGAGAGAAAAAGGATCGACTATGGGGCTATGCCTATTACCATCAACAATAAAGAAAGAACATTTGCTATCAATGAGGTCATAGCGTAGTGGTCATGAGCGAGGTTGTAAGTACATTGAGTCTCAAGTTTGATTCCACTCTTCTATTGTATTTATTACTCTTCGTGACTCCTCTTAAAAAAAAAAAAAAAATTAGCTTACTTTTTCAAATGGAAATTGACTACACACTCTCATCCAATTAGAAATCAAGAATAGTTGGCGTGAATGGCTGGGAAAAATGATTTTTTAATAAAAAAATATTTTTGAATTTTTTAATATTTTATGGAAATTAGTTTGTCTAATTTGGCATTCCATATATGGTTACTTTTACAACTGGGAATTAGATTAAAGAAGTTGACTTCTTTTTTCCCCATAGGATATCAGGTTTGGTTACCCAGCAAATGAAATATTCAGGTGCAAGTCAAGAAGATATATTCTTATGTAAATAATGAGATTTTACAGAGATGAAATTCACTGACAAAACTAATTTCTGCTCTTTACTTACATATACTTGCTTTGTTTCAGGCTCCTGGGACATGGAGATGGATGCTAGGAATCGCTGGAGTCCCTGCTCTTCTACAATTCGCACTAATGTTACTTCTTCCAGAGTCCCCACGTTGGCTTTACCGTAAGGTACGTGCATTCCTTAAACCATCGAATTTGAAAGCCCAATCATTAAAATGCACTAATCCCTCCAACTATAACTAACCACACCATGCTTTCCTCATGCAAAAAATAGGGCAGAGAAGACGAAGCCAAATCTATAATCGAGAAGATCTACCCACCAGAAGAAGTAGAAGGTGAAATCATGGCCTTAAAAGAATCAGTCGAAAAAGAACTCATCGAAAAAGAAGCCACACAAAGCATTAAACTCACAGAACTCATCAAAACCAAGGCCATAAGACGAGGCCTAACAGCTGGAGTTGGCCTCCAAGTTTTCCAACAATTCATAGGCATAAACACTGTCATGTACTACAGTCCCACCATTGTTCAGCTAGCCGGTTTTGCCTCTAATGAAACCGCCCTCCTTCTCTCTCTCGTCATTGCTGGACTCAATGCCTTGGGGTCAATAAGCAGTATATACTTCACTGATCGAAGTGGGAGGAAGAAGCTACTAATTTTTAGTCTTTCTGGGGTTATTGTTTCTTTGGCGGTTTTGTCAGCAGTTTTCCATGAGACTACATCTCATTCGCCCCCTGTTAGCATGGTTGAAAGTCAAGGTTTTGGTGGCCTGATGTGTGAGGATTATAGAAACGCCGGTGCTAGTGCTGCTTGGGATTGTACTAGGTGTTTGAAAATGGAAGCTTGTGGGTTTTGCTCTTCTCCAAGTAATAAGGTATGTTGGTATTGTTGTAGTTAGATTTATGAATATGAGATATGAAAATGGTTAAGTATTTCAGTTTATTATGTTTATGGATCATTCTGTTGTTGATATCTTGTCATAGTATAAAACATATTTATAAGCTTTCAACTATTACTTTGAGGTTTTGGTTAAGATGATAGTTATACATGGTATTAGAGTTGTTCCTTATGGGAGGTCTCTAGTTCAAATTTGGATAGCACCTACATTGATTTGTTATGCAAGGTAAAGGAAGCCTTTATATAGCATTCATAGTTCAAGCTCAAGGGGCATTCGCAAGAAGGGATGTGTTAGGGCTAGTACAAAACCTATTCCTAGGCCCATTTTAATTATACATGTTGAATGACCTCTTTCCTTCTCTATTGAGTAATTAATTGTGATCAGAAATACTTCCCTTATACTAACTCTTCAGTGTAATCGATGCAGCTTCTACCAGGAGCTTGTCTAATCTCAAATACCACAACAGGGGACATCTGCAAGGCCGATGGGAGACAATGGTACACGAGGGGTGCCCAAGCAAGAACGGGTGGTTAGCATTACTTGGTCTAGCTCTATACATCATCTTCTTCTCTCCAGGCATGGGTACAGTTCCATGGGTGGTGAACTCCGAAATATACCCACTAAGATACCGTGGTATATGTGGAGGAATAGCAGCCACTTCAAACTGGATTTCCAACCTCATAGTGGCTCAATCCTTCTTATCACTCACTCAAGCCATTGGCACTGGGTGGACCTTCTCCATATTTGGGGTCGTTTCTGTCTTTGGACTTGTCTTTGTCATCGTTTGTGTCCCAGAAACTAAGGGACTGCCAATTGAGGATATTGAGAAGATGCTTGAAAGAAGAGCTTTCCAAATTAAGTTTTGGGGGAAGAAGGGAAGTTCTGATCCCTCAGATAAAGCTTGATTGATGTACTAAGAGTGTGATTTGATTGAAAACTAAACTTGAAGATGATATATTGATTTCATGGGTCAAGAGCTTGTTTTGGAAAGCTACCCATGCATCTAAGACCATGGATTTGAATAAGTGTTCAAAGGTTTGTGGTTTTAATATCCTTGGTTGATATGGCAGTTTTGACTAAATGGAATTTAAGCAATTTAGTATGATTTTCTTGGGGAGCATTTGTATTTAAGGTAATTCTGTATAAATGGCAAAGCTTTTTATTGAAAGAAATATATATATATATATATACACTACATCTTATTTATGAGGTTTAAATACAATGACATTTACTTATTCACATTCTTAACACATTGAAAAGTCATTAGAAATACTTCACATGAAGATCAAATACCTCTTCAAAAGTAACATTTGCTTTTCATACATTAGCTTATACAGTTGCAAACAATGCTTTAGATAAATACTTCCGAATCAACAAGACCACTATTATGAAATGCATAAAGAATTTGCAATCGATGTTATCAAGTTTTTTGGGCCAAATTATCTCAAAAAGCACACTCAGGACATGTAACGACTCCTTCATGTCTTTCTAGATATGCTTTGCTTGATAGTGTTGATCGCATGCATTGGGAATGAGATAGATGTCCTAATGGCATGGAAAGGGATGTATCAAGGAAGATATCATGGTACGCCAACAATTGTCCTTGAAATTGTTCCATCATTTGACACATGGATTTAGCATGCATTTTTCGATTGTGTAGGGTTAAATAATAACATAAATATTATTGATTTATCACTATTATTTAACGATCTATTAGAAGAGAAAGCACTGGAAGTACACTTCAATATTAATGGAGAATACTTTGACATAGGATACTATCTCAAGAATGAGGTAAATGCATGCTCGGCAACCTTCATAAATCTATCTTACAATCCCAGCAAGAACTACGTTCCGCACGCCGAGGTGGCGGATTGTGTTCCCCACAAATATCGATTTCAACAAAAGGGGTGCTTATTGAGAAATAAAGGTTTCTGATTTTTGAAGTTATAGGTTGAGAGTTGTACACCAATTTTTATTTTTGAAGATATTTTAAAATTCCCCGGATAGCAAACAAAAGTAATTTATTTTGTGCAGATTGTAGCGAGGATTATTGGGCTAAGCAGCAGTGACTGCTAGGACAAGGAGCCAAGCTCAGCAGAAGCCTCAATGGCTGGATACGGCTAACCAAGGTGCCTGGCCAAATCTAGCCTTCAAGGCCAAAGTGCCGAGACATTTTTGGTCAGAAGGCATGAATTGCAGGTCTATTTTCCAAAATAAATTTAGTTTCTGAAAAAAATCGAGACGATTATTGAGAGGAAGAAATATTAAAAAGACTTACTAATAAGTTTTGAACAAAAACTAACAAAAATAAATCTCTTTCCTAATTTTGAGTTTAATAGAAGGGACAACCAAAAGGGACAAAAAATCCAAAATTAAGAAAGGTTTAGAAAAAGAATCCATTGGCCTAAACCAATGATCAAGTATTTGGAGATGAAGGTACAAAATGAAGAGGGGTGGTCCTCATTTTGCTCATAGTAAAAATGACCTCTGCTAATTAAAAGGGAAAGTTAAAATCATGTTAAAAAACACAAGCAACTAACATACAATAGGTGGAATTTAAAGCAACTAAAGTATGAAATGAAAACAATAAAGAAAAAAATAAATGAAAGTAATAAATCTAACTATTACATTAAGTGGGGTGGAAATTAAATGAAATTACATCTTTAAGATGCAATACGAAATTGAAATAAAACTAAATAAAAGCAAAATAAAATAAAACGAAAACTTCTCCGCCCTCGGGTAGACCCACCTGTACAACTTGAGCCTTGTCCGGAATCGACAAAATAATGGCAGGATAAAGGAGGAAATTTGAGTGGGAATGAAGGCTTTTGTCGAAGGTTTGAGAGAGGAAATGAGAGTATAAGTGGAGAGAGTAGGGAGAGAGAGTGAAGAGGGATAAACTTCTATTTATAAAAGGGTATAGGGTTAGGAAAACCTTAAACCTAACCCCCAAATTGGCAGAGCTGGATAGAATTACCCGACCGGGAAAATTAGAAAAGATAGAGAAAACTCGAGGGCAACTGAACTAGTTAAAATGACTCGCATTCAAAGGACTCCGAGACCGGATCTTTTGTCCAAAATGACTAAGTTTAGCGGTCCGGAAAGTCGTGCTTGCCCCAAATGTTTGAATCATTCAAAATGTTTGCATTTTGTGGGTTGGTGGATCGAATTTGGTCCGGCCTCGAGCTTGGGAGATCGAACCTAACCTGGACCGACTAAAAATGGGAGGGAAACTTTCTACTTTTGGGAACTTTATATTTTTGGACATTTATTTTTTTGCTTAGGCTTGTGATTTTGGGCTGGAATAGGAATTGTCATTGTCTTTGAAGGTTTACTCCTAGAGAGTCTAAGTCACCCTGGGGGGGAGGTGAATAGGGTGATGAGAAAATTTGAACAAACTTTGAGACTTTTTGCTTGAAAAAGATAAACAACCGATTCCGAGTCTAGATTAGACTCGGAAAAGTATACACTCATAATTACGTGGAAACCCTCATGAGGCGAGAAAACCACGAACGGTGCTAATCCAAGCACCAAGTCAAATCCACTATTTTGAATCCTCAAAATACAATGGACTTACTCTACCGAATTGCTCCCTTAGACAATTCCTTACAATGTTTTCCTAGACTCGAAGTTCCCTTATATGATCTATTACTTCCTAACCGAGGTAACCTTTTATAGTTAGGGACAACCGAGCTGAGCTAACCTTTAAAACTTAGTCAAGGGACCTTACTCAAAAAGTAAGAGAAGTAAGTAATTGATTACAAGATTTTACAACTCGGAAAAATATTAAGTACAAACTTGGAGTTGTAAGAAGAAGATTGAATGAGTAATGTACTAAGAGAAATAGTTTCAGCAATGGGTTCAACAATCTTTAAGCCTTGTGAAGTGGCTTCCATTTATAGATGTGTAACACCCCAAAACACCCCTGGGAGTATACATCGCCGAGTTCCTTAAAGGAACCCCCAAGGCTCTTTCTCATGTTGCTTTAGCTGTCTAAACTCAAGTTAAAGATAATAAGGGTGGTTTTCCAAAAGAATCCGAGATTTCCTAAAATTGCGGCAGAGTTCCGTTTGTAATATGAACTAACCCATAGGCTTAAAGCCTTAAAACCTTGCATAAAAGCATAATATAACTCAACGAGTCACACGCTCGGAGTATACAACTCAACGACCACACGCTGGAGTCCAACCAATCATGCTAATAAACTTAAAACAATCTAAAAGGTTTACGGTACATAGGGTTCAACTATATGGACTAAATTACAAATACAACATTTAAAAAAACATAAGAATGCAAGTCAACCACTTGAGTCACTTCAACGAGTCAACCATCAGCGAGTCGGCAAGGGTCCGGAATACGCTAAGGGTAGATCATGCTTCGAAGTGTACCTGCAACACTCGGGGAGGGAAAGGGGGATTTGTGGGGGTGAGCAATAAACAACGGGCTCACCGGAGTCTTACACCCTTAAAATGGAAATTCTTTACACATACAACTCATAATAATGAAAATGATGAAAACATAATAACGTAGTACAAATCTATACATTTTCCTTGAAATCTCTTGCAATGAAAAGATCATGACTCTTCAATCACTTAAAAGCACAATTTCACATTCATAAATAATTCTCTCGGGGTTGAATCAACTTTTCGGGCCTTCGAGGATTCGAACTAGCACTTCTTTTCTCATAATTTCACGTAGTTTCTCCGATTTCTCGGGGTGCGACCCCAATAAAAGGCTCCCGGGACCTGTCTTCTAGGAAGTCTCGGATCGGGCATCTTGCCACCGCAGGACCCTCGTTAGAATCCTTCCCTCGAAGTTTCTAGTCAGGCGTCCCCGGTTCGAACCCTTCGGTATGCTAAACAATCCGTAGCTCTGTTAATTCAAAACTCTTTGCACATACTCATTCATCACATTCACTTTACAGACTTTCTCAATCGATTTAGTATCAAGGAAGACATGACACCACGTGTCACCCTTATAAATTCACGTTCTCAAATCTAATTCATTTTCTCAAGCAAGTTTCGCTTCTATAAAACATAATCACGTTCGAAAGGCAGTTCTCAAGGAATTGCATTCAAGAATCATTCACGTAAAATACAAAACTCCTTTCGAAACTATTTTTGAGTATCACGTAAAACAATCACATAACACGAATAGCCACCACTCAACGCAAGCAGTCATTCTCCACTCTTTCCAAGTATACCCTTCTCAATCCACCATTCTAGTACGATTAATTTCCATTTTCCGAGCCACAATAACCACAAGTAGATATTATCTAATTCAACGTTTTCACTTTCCACAATTCATTATCTTTACCTCACTTCCTCATTTTATGCCTCCACTTCATGACTCATCTTCTCACACTTTACCATCTTTGCTTTAATGTTTTTCGATTACGCCTCCACATGACTAATCAACCTCTTCTTACTCATACTTAGTCGGATAGCTCTCATTCTTACTTCGCCACTAAAATTCCTCTAATTCCCTTCATCTCTAAATGTAATTTTCTCTCATCTTAGGTTTCTATCTCGTTAATCGTTCTTTCTTGACCAACTTAATCATAGGGTTCTTAATGCCTTTTCATCGCTCCACTTTCGCTAGCTCCGCTTATCTTCGAATTTAGTTTAACCTCAAGGATTTAATTATCTTTTGAACTCAATTATCCCAATACTCACCCACTTCTCACTCCCATACCTCAACCGTGTAACATTTGCTAGGAACTCACACTCCTCCTTTAGGCTTAACTCGCTATTTCCCAATATTAGCAATCATCCCTTAATGTCGTAAATTCAATAAATCTCTAAGAGTCAATTTAAAATATTAATTCACAACTTATGCCCAAACTACACGTGCTTATCACCATCCCCAACCGACCAAATTCCCGATACTACTCATTATATCCAAGCAACCTAACTCTGTCTCGAATTTCCGGTTTCCAATTCAGGCCTAAACAACTACAAATTCCCCTCACAACTCCTAATTCAACTTTCAGCAACTACTAAACTCATTTAATAGCATACGTGTTCAATATTCACAATCACATTCAACAATCACAAGTAAACTCATTTAGATTCGAAATTACTAATAGTTTAGAGTATAAGACTACCCACCTCGGATTCTCGGGTTTGGAATTGATCGAATTGTTTGCTGTCTCTCGCTCTGCGTTCGGTTGCGTTCGGTTTCGGGGACTCTCGCTTCCTCTTGCTTCGGTTCAACGGTTCCGGTTTCTGTCGCCCCTCGGTCCAGGCCTTCACGCGTTCGCCGCCGGTCCTTCCCCCTTGCCGGCGTTGTTTTTCCGGGTCCCCGGCCCTTGGACTCTCTCTCGTGTCCGCCTCTGTTTCGAGTCCTTCTTTCTCCCTCGCTCTGTCCCAGTCTCTCGCTCCCCTTCCCTTCGCTCGGGTCACCAGGCCGCCACTTTCGGGGTCTACGGTGGTCGCCGGCCACTCCTCGGTCTCCTCGACCCTCTCACCGCCCGCCTTCTCTCTCTGTGCGTTCTTGCGGCGGTGGCCCTCTCGTTCTCTGCTCCTCCGTTTCCCTTGCGTGCGCCGGCCGCCTTCCCTTCGTTCGCCACTCGGCTTGCCGGCTCGACCTCGGCTTCGAGTCCCGCACACCCGCTCTCTTTCTTTCTCGGTCCTCCCTCTCGCGTTCCCCTTTCCTTTTTCCTCTGCTCGGGCCTCCGAGGCCCCCTCTTCTTTACTGCCTCTCTCTCCACCGCTTAATTGGCGGTTAATGATCCTAATTGGTCCCCAACTTATCTTTCTCATCTCTTCATAATTCGGCTAAAGTAATCACCGGCCCATATACGACAAGTCCATATCTCCTCCCTTCCGTCCTCTTACGCTGTCGTGTCCTAACTTATTTTAATATGCCGGCCACGACAATTCCTAATCACCTAATAGTTTAGGTCGGATGAAAAAGGAAGGCAATTTCCTTGATTTCGTTTATTCGACAATAGCTTCCGAAGGAAATTTTAAAGTAATAAGTCCGGTCGTAAATTAAATCGGTCACTCAACCCTCCTAGATGCGTGGAATGTTACTCAATAATTCTATACTTTCCAGGTGCTTTTCTTTAAAATTCCGGTATTACAAGAAGACCAAGCAAAGTGACCATTGTGTCTTGGTTCTAAACGAAGCCTTTATCGGCCGTTGTAACGGTTCTTCCGAGTCACTCGGAAAAATCCGTTGGGATATGAACATTGTGCAACGGCTCTTGGCTCCTCAAGGTGCTCCAGTCAACCGGTGATGTCCGAAAAGTAAGGTGGAAACCACCGTTGAGCTTAGCGTTAGAGTTTTCCAGCTTTGGAAACAGACAACCCCGACACGGTGTTTGAGCCCTGTTCGAAGTAGATAAAGCTTGTCTGTTGGTGATTGACGACTAGAAGCCGACTACTTTTGTAATTAAAAAATGAGATAACCTCGTTTGGATAACCTACAAAAGTAAACCACTTTGGTTCTCAAAGTATAAAATACTTTGGTCGAAGATTAGGCACGAGATAATATGTTAATTAAGATAATTAAGTGTATAATTACCTTAGGCCTAGAAAAGTAAAATTTTCCGAGTCTAATATTCAAAATACTCAAATTCCATCGAGTTAATCCTAAGAAAGATTAAGTTAAAAGAGTAGAATCATCGAGTATAAAGACTTGGTCCGGACAAATAATTCTCAAACAAACAAACCGACTTAGAAAGAGGAATTAACACTGTAATTCATTTTGCGTTGAAATATGCAATCGAACTTATAATAAAAGTGTTAGAGAAATTATTTGAACATACGATTGTTCTAAGTGATGTCCGAGTGAGTCGAAATATCAATGCAGCGAGATATACAAGAATGTGTTTTCCGAGTAAGTCGAAACGAATGAAAACTTATACAAGAGTTTCTATAACACTCGAATGACTTGTAATCAAAACTTAGGAGGGATGAGGTTTGTACCGAGTCTTCATGTAGTACTCGGAATGTTTTAGATTTAGAGTCTCGTGTCTTCGGTCTTAGTCCAGTCTCGTCCCAAAGCATATAAATAAAGGTAGGACTTCATACATGGCTAAAAAAACAAAGCGTTAAAATTTTGACACTTTTTAGGTGTTTATAATTAGCCCTTACTTTTGACCGAGTCCGAGTAAGACGAAGGTCAAAGTAGACATTGAGATATATTTATCTGTTTGTCAATTTTGCATTAGACATTAGTTCTTTAGGTGCCAAGGGTTGGTTGTAGAAGATGAATTTAGCCCTGGTAGTGGGCCCGAACTTGACTAATGGAGTTTGAAGTCCAGCTGGTTGATTCCTAAACTTGGCTAATGAAAATCATGAAGTCCAGTTAGGTGTGTCTAAACTTGACTATTTGTTGAGTCTAAAGTTTGACGATGAGCCCGAAATTATCTTGGACGAGTAAAGTATGAAGTCCGACATGCCGATCTGTAGCTAGATCTTCTAAGCTTGGCTAATTAAAGTCTTGAAGCTTAGATATTGTGTCTAAACTTCATCGTTTTCCCAAGCTGAAGTTTCATGAAAAATATTTCTTACACTAACATATTTGTTAGCAAATAATCAAACATAAATTCAAAGTTTACCTAAATTAGAAGCCTGATGTTCCGTAGCCAAATCACATTTTAAAGCTTCTATCTTGACTTGTTGGGAGGACTCGAAGCCTTCACATCTATCTACTTAATCACGTTTCAAAGCTTCTATCTTGACTTGTTGGGAGGACCTAAAGCCTTCACGTCTATCCACTTTCCTCACAACAGTGATGAATGTTTATCTTTATGCAAGAATGTTGCTTAGACTTGGTCACCTGGAATATAGGGAAAGAGCTTGAACTTGACTTGCTTGAAAATCTAAAGTTTGGTGGGGTGCCTAAACTTGACCACTCTTGGATCCGAAACTTGACCACTCTTGGATGTGAACTCGATGTTTATCCACTTTCATCGGAATGCGAACGGATGCTTAAAACCATTATGCAAGAGTTTGACCTAGACTTGGTTGCCTAAAGACCTAAAATTTAAGGGAGGGCCTGAACTTGACTTGCTTAAAAGTTTGAAAGCTCGGTGGGGTGCCCGAGCTTGACCTCGCTCTTGGATCTTAAGTTTGATGGGGTGTCTAAACTTGGCTGCTTTGGAACTTGAAGCTCGACGAGGTGCTTCAATTTTAGATAGTATGGCAACCCACTTTCGAGTGAGTGTGAATGAGGAGATGGTCAAACTATGGATGTTATGGAACCATGAGGACAATTAATGGGTGGCCAAGGTCGTGTGTCCCTATTTTGGTTAGAAGGTGATCATGGAGATTTATGAGTCAAGCAATTGTGAATGAAGAGGTCATGTGTCCTCACTTCTATTGTGTTCGAGATTCAATTGTGATGATCCTTGATGTAAAATTTCAGTTGAATAGGGTCGTGTGTGCCTCTTGTCTTGCTTTGCTTAAGGACAAAATCCTAAAGACCATTTGAAGTTGATTCAAGGTTATGTGGCCTTTTTCTTTTGATGTCGTTTCCAAGCATTTTACGTATCATGTCGTAGTTGGTTATGCACTATTGCATGAAGACTCGGTATAACCCTCTATCTCTCTTAGGTTTTGATTCTAAGTCATTCCGGGCATTATAGAAACTCATATCTAACTTTTCATCCTATTCCGATCGACTCGGAAAACACTTCACTTGCATATCTCTTACTTGTGTTTCGACTCACTCGGACATCACTTAGAACCATCGCATGCTTAAATAATTTATCGAAAACATTTATTCTGAGCACTAACTTTGTATTTCAAAGTAAAATGAATTACAATGTTAATTCTTTATTCTAAGTCGAGTTTATTTCTTGGAAGATTATTTGATTGAATCGAGTTCATGTTTATTGATGTTTTACTATCTAACTTGATTACTTCTAGGATTGACTCAAGATGGAATCTGAACCTAGTGCATATTAGACTAAAAAATTTCATTCTTTTAAGTCAAAGATAATTAAGCACTTAATTACTCTAATTTAATTATTATCTATGCCTAATCTTCGACCAAAGTATTTTATACTTTGAGAACCACTATGGTTTGCTTTTGTATGTTATTTAAACAAGGCTAATCTATTTTTTTAATTGCAAAAGCAACTGGCTTCTAGCCATTAAACACCGATAGATAAGTGTTAGCTACTTCGGACATGGCTCAAACACCGTGTCGGGGTTGTTTGTTTCCAAAGCTGGAAAGCTCCAACTCTAGGCCTAACGGTTGTTTCCACCTCACTTTTCTGTCACCACTAGTTGATTGGACCATCTTTTGGAGCCAAGAGCCGTTGCACAATGTTCACATCCCAACGGATCTTTTACGAGTGACTCGGAATAGCCATTACAATAGCCAGTGAAGATTTCAGTCCGTAAACAAGACTCAACGGTTATTCCGCTCGGTCGTTGTTGAGTCCAAAAAGATGATAGTTTTTATACCTTTTACATCTTATTTTGTTTGTAAGAATTATTAAATTAGGAGTTTTAAGTTGGTTTGTGTTATTTTTCTAGGAAATGTGGAAAAATCGAAAAGTAGTAAAAAGAGCTGAAATTTGGAAGAAATGAGTTGGCATTAATACTTGGCCAGCGTGAGCTCGTTTTTCTCCTTTTCGGGCCCCGATACTTGAAGCCCACTTCACCAACCTCCTCTTTCACTTATACTCCCTTCACCCGTGAAACCCTAACCCTAGCCTCTCTCCCACGCTGCCTCAACCTCTTCTCCTCTTCTTCCTCTTACCAACCCGATTTCACTAGTGAGCCTATTCTCCCTCTTCCCCACGATTCTTCACACCACGGGAGGACTTCGGATAGCTCGAGACTCCTGCTCCTTCACGCACACCTCTGCTCCCTCCTCTCTCTGTTTCCCGTCGGCTCTCACACCGAAACCCAGTCTCCCTCATCTTCCTCTCCCCTATCATGGCGTCAAACCACCCAAGACTCCCACCATCATCGAGATTCATTTTCTCCTCTCTCTCTCTCATAGGTGCAACCGAAGTCGGACCGAGTCAAACTCTAACCACTACCGAGATCCTCGGGATAGTTATCCAACCGGGAAAGCAAACAAGAAAAGGATCGAGGCAAGAAGCTATAAAAGGGGGAAGCAAGGGCGAGAATCGGGCAATCGGCGAGCTCCGATGACAAGGGCAAGCTATAACCTTTATCTCCCTTAAATTTCCAGTTATTCATCTCGGATTTTAGTTCTAGTTTAATTCTGAATTTTTTAGTTTAGGCTTCGTTTCTTTTTGTAATTAAATTTCATTCAAGAGTTGATTCTACAAGTTTAGTTCTTATTTTGAAACATTAAAGTATTTCTATTTTGGCAAATCGAAGTTGAATCGTGTTCGAAAGCTGTTTGTGCAAATTCCTCTCGCGGATCTGGTTTTCGTGCATAAGCTCGGTATAGATTCTCAACTTTTGCTCCGATTCTCGCTTGTTCAAGTTTATGTTGTTCCAATCCTGTAGGTTCGAATAATGGTAACCGCAATCTGGATTCTATTGTCGCTTTGATCTTTAATTAATTACTGCTTGAATTTCCATTGAATGTCTCGTGAGAGTTTTATGCTTTAGTTAGATAATTTAGTCTTTTATTATGTATCCAGGTTTTGATTCACATTAGTTTAGAATAGTCTAAGTTTTATGAATTAATCATTTTGTAACTTTAATTCAATTTTAGTCCATCTCTATGGTTCGACAATTTCCGTATTCGCTTAAAATCACTCCAACAGATCGTCTATATATAGAATCCACTCCACAAGACTTGAAGATTTACGTAGCTGGAATTATTACTAAATCTATTGCCTAACACTTATTTAGTGCATTCTTACTCAATCTTCTACTTACAACTCCAACTTTGTATCTCATATTTTCTAAGTTGTAAAGAAAGTCTTATAATAAGTTACGTTCTTAGTAAGTCCCTTGATTGAGTCGTAAGGGTTAACTTAGCTCAATTATCTCTGATTGTAAAGGTTACCTCGGTCAAGAAGTACTAGATCATATAAGGAAAATTTTGAGTCTAGGAAAATCTTATAAGGAATTGTTTTAGGAAGCAATTCTGGTTAGAGTTAGTCCTTTGTATTTTGTGGATTCAAAATAGTGGATTTGACTTGGTGCTTGGATTAGCACTGTCTCGTGGTTTTTTGCCTCGGGAGGGTTTCCACGTATATCTGTGTATTTGGCTTTCCGAGTCCACTCTAGACTCGGAATCCGCTTTATTTAAGTGTTTGTGCAAAAAGTGTTTTATTTTCTTAATCACCCTGTTCATCGCCCTCTAGGGTGACTTTGACTCTCCAAGAGCGAACCTTCAATTGGTATCGAGTCTAGCCTTTTAAAAGGATCTCACAACCAAAGGTATAAAGATCATATGGCTTAGAACAATGGAGAGTTCAATGAAGGAAGCTCATCTACCAGGCCACCTAAGTTCAAGGGGTCAAACTTTGCACATTGGAAGAAGATGATGGAATGCTTCCCGATGGATAATGATGAAGAAGTCTAGGATATCATCCAAGGAGGAAACTTTATCCCAATGAAGATTGAAGGTGGAACCTTATACCTAAAGCCAAATCTAAGTACACCACTAAAGAGACTGGTAAGTTCGGAAAGAACTTCAAAGATATGAACACCTTAATGTGTCCCATCGGCTTAAAAGAGTACAACGAGTCTCTCGCTCGTGACACGGCCAAAGAGGTGTGGGACACTCGGTCAACACCTATAAAGGAACAAGTCAAGTGAAGCAAGCAAAGATAAGTCAATATCTTTACAAGTATGAGCTATTCAAGATGGAGCTAGAAAAGAGAACATCACTCAAATATATGTTCGGTTATAGAGATTACTAATAATCTCAAATCTCCGGGTAAAAAATCTCTCACGAGGAAATGGCCAGAAAGATTCTTAGAAGTCTACCAAATAGAAGATGGGGTCCCAAGGTAACAACAATTGAAGAGGCTCGGAACCTCTCCCAAATAAAGCCGGACGAGCTTATTGGGAAGCTGCTTACTCATAAGATTCACCTGGAAGAAGAGGATGCCGAGCTCAACACCGGAAAGAACATCGCCTCAAAAAGCGGACGTCAAAGTCCGAGCTCCTTAGAATCGAAGAGGATCCTATGACACTCATTGCCCGTGGCTTCAAAAGAATGATGAAGTATAAAAAGTGGGAAAAGAGGCAAAAGGAAGAGTTCTACAAGAAAGATAAGAAGGACGGAAAAGGTAAATACTCATTCCCTTCAAAGTTATCTTTAACTAAGAACTCTAGTTGCTTTGAATGTGGCAGCAAGGAGCACATAATCAAATATTGTCCCAAAAGAAAGTAGGACAGAAAGAAGAAGGCTATAATGGCTACCTGGAGTGATGATGACTCATCCGAAGAAGATGATTTTGGATGATTCAAAGTGTCTTATGGCACTAACGGACTCGGAAGCTGAAACCGAGTCGGATAATGAGAGCTCGGATAGTGATAAGGTAATTGAATACTTTCTCAAGTTCTCCAAAGTTGATTTAGCTAGATATATTTATACTTTGGAAGAAAAGTCAAATTCTAACTCTTCATAGTTCAAGGAACAACTTGAGTCTCTTACTACTGAAAGCAATGTCTTGAAAACCGAGTTAGAAAACTTGAGACAAAATATGAAAGTACTCAAGACTAGTGCTCAAAACAATGAGACCGAGTCCGAGTCGCTCGGAACAAAGAATGAGCAAGTGAAAAAGAAGATCAATGAATCTCAAGAGCTAGTTTTGAAACTCACTTAAGGTTAGAAAAACCTTGATCTTTTTACTTGGTTCTCGGTATGTCTTATTCAGGAAAGAAGGACTTGGTTACAATGTCTGAATAGGAATCTAATTCCTATTCCAATATTTTCAAAACTAATTCCAGAACCGTAAAGTTCGGGAAGGCTGAGCATGGTCCCATTCATAAGAATGAAAAAATGACCGAGCCTAGACTAGCTTACAGGAAAAAGCCTTCTTCACCTTCTTACAAAAGAAAGGATGACACAAACTCAAATTTTTAGAAAGAAGCTCATAATTAGACCACACCTAAAATCATTCAAATCCGGGTTCCTAAGAGTGTTCTTCATTAGAAAAGGACCACGGTAAAAGGAGTTACTTGGGTTTGTAAGCGGAAGTGAGAAGGGTTAGTTCGTTTCTATTTTGTAGGTAACTCGAAGAAGAAGGGTCACTGGTAGTGGATGCTCACGCCACATGTCAGGTGACTTAAGACTCTTTTATGAGTTAGAAGATCCGACAGGAGGAAAAGTCACATTTGGAGACAATAGCAAAGGCAAGATTGTAAGGATTGACAAACTTGGTGAAATCAACTTAGTCAGTCCAGTCTACCTTATCAAAGGGCTGAAATACAATCTCCTCAACACCTATCAGTCTGTGTGACAAAGGCCAAGAGGTAAGGTTCACTCGGACTAACTGCTACATTTCTCATGCAATCATTAAAGAAACTAAGATCTCACGTCCGAGGTCATGTAACACCTATACTATCCCTTTCTCGGATTCAAGTTAGAATTGATCTTGCTTGAAAGCATATTTGAATGATGATTCATGGACTTGGCGTCGTAGACTAGGTCATATTAGCTCGCATACTATTAAGAAACTTGCATCTCATGGATTGGTTAGGGGAGTACCTAACTGTGTGTTTAAGAAAGATAATATCTAAGAAGCATGCACAAAAAGAAAGCAAGTCGGATCATCTTTCAAACCATTCAAAGCCGTGTCTACATCTAAAGTGCTTGAATTGGTTCATATGGATTTGTGTGGTGAAATTCATGTGAAAAGCCTTGGAGGTAAATCGTATGTAGTTGTTATTGTTGATGATTTCTCATGATTTACCTGGGTATGTTTTTTAAGAACAAGAATGATGCTTTCAAAGAGTTCACTAAGATCCGTAGGAAAATTTAAGTGGAGTCTCGGGCTCGGATCGAAGGATTTGAACCGACCATAGAAGGGAGTTCGGCTACTCGGAATTTGCAGATTTCTATGACAAGAATGACATCTCCCACAACTTCTTTGCACCAAGAACTCCTCAACAAAATGGAGTAGTGGAGAGAAAGAACAGACTCTTGAAGAAATAAGGACTATGATGATTAAAAATGATCTACCTTACTATTTACGGGCTAAGGAAGTCAACACGAGCAAATTACACACTCAACGAGATGCCTCATCAAACATATCTTGAAGAAGACTCCCTATGAGCTATACAAGGGAAAGAAACCCAACATACCCTAGTTCTGACCATTTAGGTGTAAGTTTTTCGTTCACAACAATGATAATGAGCATCCGACTAAGTTTAATGCTAGGTTAGATGAAGGTATATTTCTAGGTTATTCATCTCACATTAAAGCTTATCATGTATTTAACAAAAGGACTAACAAAGTGGAAGAAAGTATCCACGTTGTCTTTGAGGAGATTGTTATTGGTAGGATAAGTGAATCCATATACTCAAATTTCTGGCTTAACGAAATGAAGATGACATTGCTTGAAGCTGAGCTCATAAAGAGTCAAAATAGAAGGACCGAGGTAACTCGAATGTTCCGACTCAAACTGAACAAGTTCACAAGATAACTCGGAATCCTAAAGAACAAGTCAATACAGAGACTCAACAAGATCAAGCAACCGAAGATCAACCGATCTAACCAACAAACTTGTTGAATCGAGAGGACGAGTAAAGATTTAAAATATGGATCTAGTCACACACCTGAGAACATAGTTTCTAACATCAACAGTGGGGTAAGATCTCGATCTTCTTTGCATAATTTGTATGCATTTTCTACATTCATATCATTAACGGAACCAAAAGCTGCACTAAAAGTCCTAAATGAACCTGAATGGGTAAGGGCCATGCAAGAAGAGCTTAATCAATTCGAAAGAAACCAAGTCCGGACTTTAACCAAACGACCTTTTGACCACCAAGTCATAGGAACCAAATGAGTTTTGAAGAACAAACTGGATGAGGAAGGGTTGGTAGTCGAAATAAGGCTAGACTAGTTGGTCAAGATTACAATCGAGAGGAAGGAATTGATTGTAGGGAAACCTTTGCACCTATTGCTAGGATTGAGGTAATTAGAATCCTGTTAGCATTTGCATCTAACATGAACATCAAGTTGTATCAAATGGATGTCAAATGTGCTTTTCGAATGGTTTTATTCAAGAAGTTTATGTTGAGCAACTTCTTAGATTTGAAAATTCAGAATTTCTAAATCATGTTTCCAAATTACAAAAGGCTTTATATGGTCTTAAATAAGTTCCTAGAGCTTGGTATAAAAGACTAAGCAGTTTCTTGGTTGAAAATGATTTCAAAAGAGGTTAGATCGATGAAACTCTTTTCACAAAAACAAAGGGGAATGATTTTCTTATCATTTAGATTTATGTTGATGATATCATTTTTGGAGCTACTAATGAAACTCTATGTTAAGAATTTTCCGAGTTGATGAGACAGGAGTTCCAAATGAGTATGATGGGAGAACTCAATTTCTTTCTTGGTGTACAAATCAAACAAGATAAGGATGGCATTTATGTCCATTAATATAAGTATACCAAGGAGTTATTGAAGAAGTACAAGCTAGAAGATGTGAACCATGCAGCAACACCTATGAGCGGTTTGAAATTGGACTCGGACGAGAAAGGTAAAGCTATAGATCGAAACTCTACGGAGGTATGATTGGATATCTACTCTATCTCGCATCTAGTAAGTCAGATGTCATGTTCGGTGTCCGCCTTTGTACAAAATTTCAATCTAATCTAAAGGAATCACATCTTACTGCAGGTGAAGAGAATTTTCAGGTAGAGCTTGCTCGTGCTCGGATTCTCTAGATCAAGCAACATTTGAAGGATCTTAGACTATTATTCACATCAATCACAATCAAGTGTGATAATCGAGTGCAATCAGTATCACTAAGAATCAAGTTCAGCACTCAAAGACAAAGCATATTGAGGTCGGACATCATTTTACGAGAGACCATTATGAGAAAGGTGATATTAAACTTGAATTCATTCCTACTAAGTTTCGGTTAGTTGATATTTTCACTGAGCCTCTTAGTGAGGATCGGTTTTGCTTTATTAGGAATGAGCTTGGCATGATTAATGAATGATTATATGATTTATTGCATGAATTATTTTTGCATGATTATGTGTTATATGTCTAGATAACGAATGGATTAGTTGACTCCGAGTGAGAATGAGCTTTGAGTTATTAGTTTTCCGAGTGTTCTTAGTCATTCCGAAAGATACTCGAGTCGGACTCGATCTATGAGCAAAATGGACATCATCTCTAGATAAATGGAGAATGTTAGAAATGTTTTCGAAAACTCTTTCTTCTCTCTCTCCGCCACTCGTTTCAATCGAAGAAACTAGTCTGTTGGAAGAAAGCTATTGGAAAACTAGCTGTTGGAGTGCGGAACATCACAACGGTCCGAGAGCGTTGCTTGACATTCGGGTCGAACGAAGGTTGAAGGTCATTCTTTTTGCTACAAATAGCATCCCTTTACCTTCTTTTCTTCACTTTACCCACTGCTTAGTTGCTCTCTCTGGTCTCGACTCTTCTACTCACTCGTGCTTACTCTCTCTCCTTTTGAATTCTCAATTCTCTCTGCTAAAATTTTTCTCCTTTCTCTAGCTCTCTTTTTCTCTCCAAACTCTTCACTATGCTAAAGAGAGGAACCGGTCAAGAACTAGGTTCAGCCACTAAGAAGGCTCGAACCAAAAATACTCGGGAGGTACATCAAATCCTCCTCGGCATTTTGTTGCCCGACATCTAATTCTTCACCACCACTTCATTCTCATGGTTGCACAACATCAAAGATACCGGTGTATACAACTATGTGCGCTTCTACGAATATATCTATCCAGAACACGCTGCCGAGTTCTATGCCAATATGACTACCCCTAAAGGTGTCATAACCTCAAAATTTTATGGTATAGTTGTACGGATCAATCTCGCCCTACTTCACAAACTCTTCAAAGTCATATCTCTCTTTCTCAATTCCAACCCAATACCTTTCATGGAAATTGCAGATGATTTCTTTGAAAAGTATGCAAAAGAGGTGCTTGAGTCACGTGAAAACTTCTCCGTGACTCGGATGAAGTCCGAAGCAAGGTTGCTCCGCTTCATCCTAATGAGAACCTTCTTTTCTCATCACTCTAGCAAAAAGAATCCAAGCTCTAAGATTCTCAAAGCTTTGTTCGATATTCTAGAGGGCTACGAAGTAGACATCTTCCCAGCTATTCTTAAGCGGATGGCTTCTTTGCTCGCTCACTCAAAGAAATCCGCTCCTTATCCTTACGGAGCCCTTCGACTATTGTTTTTAAGCAGTTTAAAGTTCCCCTTCCCACGGACCCTAGCGCTTGGTTGGAACCTGCCATTTATATAGGCGAGAAAAGAGCTCTTGGGTTATGGGTACCAGGAAGTAAAACATGGTGTCCGGGTTCACGGGTCCGAGTTACCATCTCCACCTCCTCTACCCACTCGGACTCGGACTTCACCAGCTGCTCCACCCCCGACTACTGGTCCTTCTACTTCTCAACATCCTCTCTCTACTGCAATGTTTGTGGAAATGGTAAACAAATTTACTTACGTATGCAAGCGTTTCGGGCCACTCGAAATCCTTCAAAATATTATTCCTAACCTGGTTATACTCTAGAAAACCGCACGGTCGTAGATTAGGGAGAACCAGGACCTCATGTTTGAGCTTAAGGGGATTACACAAGAACAGCACGAGTAGCTTCGCCTCCTCCAAGAATGCAGATCAAAAGTTGCCAAGGACTCGGACACGTCCGATATTTCGAGGAGTTCTCCAGCCTAGCTAAGTCAACTTCTGCTGTGGTAGAAGAGGCAGATGCAGAGGCAGCTAAGGAAGAAGCCTAAGCTCTAGAAGGAGAAGTTGAGGAGAAGGAAGAAGAAAAAGAAGAAGAAGCAGTTGCTCCACTCAAGGGACAGGATGCAAAAGAACCGGAACCGATCTCTTCATATCACATTCGACCAGGCTCGGAAGAGGTCGGCGAAGTAGGTTAGTAAAAACACCTACCTCGGAAGCACAACCTGCAGTTGTCTTCAAGGAAGAAGTGCTTAAGGATGATATTTCCTTGATTCACAGTAACCGGGATCGAGTAGATTCCCGACATTCCAGTGCTATAGCCTCCCTGTTCATCCACTTCTATACAAGCATACAGGCGCAGCGCACCGCTCGTCCCTCCTCCGGACAACCTACCTTCTCTTCTTAGTTTATTTTTTTAACTTAGATTTCATTTTTGTTTTGGCCAACATCTTTTGTACTTTTCTGCTATTTCCTCCCTACTTTTGATGAAATTCATAGAGGGAGAAAAATAAAAAACTTGGATGTTTGGTTTAGGGAGAGTTCCTCCCTTTGTTTGAGTTTATTTTATTTTCCTCTATACATATTTATTTCTGAGCAATAAATGATTTTTCTTTCTCTCGAGCATACTTGTTTCGAGTTACATATTTGTCTTGTCTGTGATACTCAACTCTTTAACATATTTGCTCTGGATACAATCTTTTTTATTTTTTGCTCTAATGAATTATCCTCGAACTTGTTCCGAGTTATGATATGATATGAGTTGCACTTTATAAGTATCTCAAGTCTCACTTAAAGAGAATATTGTTTCCTACTCTTATCAATTTGTCATTTTTGAACTAACAAGTTTCTATCTTAAGTATGGAATACCTTTCATCAAAAAGGGGAGATTGAAAACTCACGTATAACTCTCTATCTCTCTTAGGTTTTGATTCTAAGTCATTGTGGGTATTATAGAAACTCATATCTAAGTTTTCATCCTGTTCGATCGACTCGGAAAACACTTCACTGCATATCTCTTGCTTGTGGTTTTTACTCACTCGGACATCACTCGGAACCATTGCATGCTCAAATAATTTCTCGTAACACATTTATTCGGATCACCGACTTTGTATTTCGAAGTAAAATGAATTGTAGCGTGAATTCTTTATTCTAAGTCAATTATTTCTAGAAAGATTATTTGATTGAATCAAGTTCATGTTTATTGATATTTTACTATCTAACTTGATTACTTCTAGGATTGACTCAATATGGAATCTAAACCTCACACATATTAAACTCGGAAAATTCCATTCTTTTAAGCCAAAGACAATTAAGCACTTAATTACTCTAATTTAATTATTATCTCGTCCCTAATCTTAGGCCAAAGTACTTTGAGAACCAATCTGGTTTGCTTTTGCGAGTTATTCAAATAAGGCTAATCTATTTTTTAAATTGCAAAAGCAATCGGTTTTTAGTCGTTAAACACCAACGAAACAAGTTTTAGCTATTTTTGGACATAGCTCAAACACTCGTGTTAGGGTTGTTTGTTTCCAAAACTGGAAAACTCCAACTCTAGGCCTAACGGTTGTTTCCAACTCACTTTTCTGTCACCACCAGTCGATTGGACCATCATTTGGAGCCAAGTGCCATTGCACAACATTCACATCCCAACAGATCTTTTCCGAGCGACTCAAAATAGCCGTTACAACGGCTAGTGAAGATTTGTAATGGCTACTGAAGATTTCGAGTATAGAAACAAGACTCAACTGTCATTCTTCTCTTACCTTCTTAGTAAGTCCCCGCTCGTCTACATATAGAAGCCACTCCGCAAGACTTGAAGATTGTTGTAGCTGGAATTATTGTTGAATATATTGCCTAACACTTAGTGCATTCTTACTCAATCTTCTACTTACAACTCCAAGTTTGTATCTCATATCTTCTAAGTTGTAAAGAAAGTTTTGTAATCAGTTACATTCTTCTCTTACCTTCTTAGTAAGTCCCTTGACTAAGCTATAAGGGTTAACCGAGCTCGGTTGTCCCCGATTTGTTAAGGTTACCTAAGTCGGGAAGTACTACATCGAGATAAGGGAAATTCGAGTTTAGGAAAATCTTGTAAGGAATTATTTACGGGAGCAATTCTGGTTAGAGTCGAGTCCTTTTTATTTTGTAGATTCAAAATAGTGGATTTGACTTGGTGCTTGGATTAGCACTCGTCGTGATTTTCTACCCTAGGAGGGTTTCTATGTATATCTCGTGTATTTGTCTTTCCGAGTCCACACTAGACTTAGAATATGCTTTATTTAAGTGTTTGTACAAAAAGTGTTTAATTTTCTTCATCACCATATTCACCCCCTCTAGGGTGATTTAGACTCTGCAAGAGCAAACCTTCATTGGATATTGCACTTGTTGTGAGTAGGTTTTTGTGTAGTCGGGAGACAAGTGGATTAATGACATTTGTATGGTGCTTGTGTTGCTTTATCATGTTGTATGATACTTTTTTATTATATTTCATGTATAATATTGGACACAAACTATGCCATGCATGTCCTAAATGTAGACACTAATGCAAGCTCTATGTAAAATACACCGACAAACCAAGTATGATTTGCACTTATAGCCCCCACTCCCTTGTAAAAAATGTAATCGAGCTTTGTGGTCCTGAATAAAATTGTTAAGATTTTTTTTTGGACTGTTGGGCTAATAACCTTCATGAATTTATCCATGGTAGGCTACTAATATAATAAGTCTATATATGAAGTGCATAGACTACTTTTGATGGCGTGGGTTGATGGGGTCTTTTCACTTACCGAGTTATCCAATTTTGACCAATTGTCATGTCTGGATGTAGGTACTTGTTTTACTAAAGTATTGTATAGGGACTTCCCATATGCATTCGGGCTTCCACATTGACTTTTTGTTGGATTGGAAATGAACTAGAATGGGAAAATGGAGTTGAATTTAGGTGTTTGGAATTGGAAACGGAGATTTAGAATTTGGAAGAATGGAATTTGAACAAAAAGGAATTGAAATTTGGAAATTGGAACTAAGAATTGAAAATTGAAAATAAAAAAATAGAATTTGCACAATAAAAATCGAGTATTTGGAAATCGAAAATCGGAGAAAAAATTAGGATTGAGAATTGGAAATGAAGAATAGAATTTGGACAAAAGAAATTAGCATTTGTAATTGAAATAGGAACAAGATTAGGATTGGGGTCGGACCTCATGGGTTTCCTACGTATTCGTTATAGCGAAATCAAGCCTTCATAGTTCAAATCTTGCGATTTGGTTTCCTTTTTGGATTTTTTTTTGGGAAAAAAAATGTTTTGAATTTTTTTTTGCAAATGGGAAAAGGGATTGGATCTATGATGGATCTAAAATAGGAAAGTGCATATTTATTAGTCATTTTTGAGTGATGAGCTCATTAGACGTCTCAAGCGAAGTGCGGTGCTTCATTAGCTAGTCTTTGGAAATGGGAGCTTTCCGAATTCGACATGTCTTCTAGTTTGTCTTTTATGTCCCCAGGATTGATGGTACTTGTAAAATTTGCTAGGGTCCTAACTTTTGGACTTCCAAGCATTTTCTAATTCAATTATAATATGAAGCAACCGTATCTTGCTTTTTAAGAGAAGACTCTCTTGGGCTTGATCATATGTAGTATCTATGATGGTGTATCGGGTGAGGGCATTCACCTCTACATCTTTGTATTTACTTTGGTTATTACTTCTCCAATTTGTTGTAGATTTTGTGGTCATGGATGCTAGCTCTTCTTTAATTAGCATTCCTGCATCTCTCGAGAGCAATAAAGTTCATGAAGGGTGAGAATTTCATGTGTTGGTCATAGGCGGGCCTTAAATTCTTAACGATAAGTCCGACTTTGTCTTGTTTTGATGCCCAGTCCACCATGTGGCTGACTTTTATTCTGCATTGAGTAAAAATTCGATGAAACTTTCTTTCTTTTCTCGCTTCACCAATTCTAAGTCTCGAAGGATGATCAACGGATCGACATTGTAGGATTATTGATGCAGAAAATCCTTGTAAAGATCAATTTAGTTTTTGACCTTACGTGGGTTACTGACATTGTACTACTTTATGAAATCTTTATCAAACATCCAGGAAAAGATGACGTTGTATGTGTCTTCCGGTACATCCTTTAAGGTTATTTCCGCTATGAAGTTTCATGTAATGGTAAGGGTTCTTTGTCCGTGAAATTTGATGTCATGCATGATGAACTTTAGGGATGTCTTTCCTTTTGGGATTGAAGTGAATCCTATTTGGTCATGGAGGATTCTCGTAATAGCTTCTCAATTTGGTCTACCAAGGGGTCGGAAATAGGTTTATCCTTTTCATCATCCGACTTAGGATCACCTTTTGCTTTTTCCACCTTGTCTAGATTTTAGGTTAGATTTTCAATGGCCCCACCTATGGCCTCAAGTCTCTTATCTTGTGCCTCCATTTTGTCCTCTATTTTCTTGGTGAATTGATTGATCAAATTCAACAGGGAGCCTAATTCTCCGGACGTGATGATGAGTGAGTTTGGTATCATGTATGTTTCCGGGCTAGATGGCGGTGTCGGATGCTTAACCTCAAATATTTCTAAGCGCTAAGTGTTTGGGTTACACTCGTACATAATGAATTTCCCTATCATATCCCACGAGAAAATAGGTGCTCAAGACTGGCTCTTTCGAAGAAAACAAGAGGAGCTTGGGGCCTTTAGCGTTAGATCCGATGACTTCTAAAATAAACGAATCCTAAAATAAAGAATTTGGCATAATAGTAATAGTTTTTGGATGTAGGAAACATGGAAAAAAAAAGATGGACCTACTGAAAGAAGAACCTGTGGAGATCGGATTTGACCTTAGACTCGGGGAATGTAGATAACTTTTTTAGATGTAGATCGCCATACTGCAATGGCCTAATAAAGAGAACTCGACTATTTGATTTTAACTAGTACGCATAGAATGCACCTACCTAAAAGAAATGACTTTTTTTGCTAATGATGCAAAAGATGGACGAAACTCAAAAGGATAACCTTTCTTTTTACTAATGCAAAAGATGGATTAACCTAAAAAGGAATGACTCTTTACTTTTGGCTAATGGAAAAGATGGAGCAACCAAAAATAGATGACTCTTTTTCCTTTTTAGAGTAAAATGCAAAATAGAGCAAACTAAAAAAGGGTGACTTTTTTTGCTAATATGTAAAAAATGGAACAAGCTAAAAAGGAAAATTTTTTTGTTAATATGCAAAAACTAACCAATTTTAAAAAGGGATTTATTTTTGCTAATATGCAAAAGTGTACCAACCTATCTTTTAGTTAATATATAGAAATGGATCAATCTAAAAAATGGATGACTATACAAAAGATGGACTGACCTAAAAAGGAATGACTATACAAAAAGATGGATCAACTCTATATTTTTTATTTATGATTTTACATCAACATAAAGGTCGTTAGGTTTATCGGGACTTGAATGCTTTGCTCGACTGGATAAAGACTATATAAAAAGAGTTAAATAATAACCATACACAAGCAAGTAAATGAGTTCTAACCTAAGCAAAGGCTCTATGATACAAAGGGTTTAAAAGGTCGGATAAACATGGTGGTTTATATTCTGAAAATTTTATCCACATTGTATGTACAATGAGACCTAAATATTGAGCGTCTCTCAATCGAAATCAAGAGAGCATGTTATGGGTGGAAAATTAATCACACCTCAATAGTAAAGTCAAGTGGACCTACTGAGATAGTAATTAAACTTTTTCCAAAAAGGGTAACTAAGGCTCTATTTGATTATAAGAAATTAGGTTGGAAAACAAATTTAAATGGAAAAAAAGTGATAAGGAAAAAATTAAGGGAAAATTGATTTTTTTGCTTGTGTTTGGTTCAAGAAAAATAGAAGGAAAAAAATTATAATGCTTTTCCAACTTCTTACCCATCCACTACATTGCCATGGAGAGGAGAGAGAAAATACTTAATAACATTGATTAATTGAAACCACTATATTTTTCTTCTCCATCCATCATTGTCCCGAGAAGAGAGAGAAAATTATTAATGGTCTTTATTAATAAAATCCCTCTCTTATCTCCATTTCTCTCTCTATATGAATTTTTTCTTCCATTTTCCTCTCAATTTTGAAAGGAAAATATCATTGATCAAATTGACAAAATTTTCCATGAGTTTTTCCATAAAACTTTTTTCTTCTCCTTTTTCTTCAATTCAAACAAGGGAAAGAAATTCGTTTTCCATATTTTTTTTCCTTCTAATTTTCTTATAATCAAACAGAGCCTAATGATAGTCTCATCATCTATGTCTAGGTTGCCTAAATGCAAGGATGCCTAATGTAAATATAATAAAATTTCTCAATCTAATTTTTGAGTCTCATCCTCTTAATAAGTATTCCAATGGAGTCACCACTATAATAACCACGACCTGCGTGCTAAGGCGGTGGATTGGGTTTCCACGATTGTCGATTTCGAGAGGGGTGCTTACTAAGAGATAAGGTTATTAATTTTTGAGGTTAATGGCAATTTTAGAAACCATTTTTATTTTTGAAAAATCATTTTACAATTCCTAAGATAGTAGATAGAAATGATCTATTTTGGGCATATTAGTAAGGTTCACTAGCTAAGTAGCAAAAGCTGCTTGGATTAGGAGTTAAGCCCTACAAGACGTACGGTGACTAGATCCAATCTTCTAGCATAGAATGCCAACACAATCTAGATCGAAGGCTTAGATTCAAGATCTAGTTCCCAAATAAAATTCATTTTACGTAAAAAAATTCGAGATGCTAATTGGAGAGAAAAAGAGATTAAGAATAAGGGAGTCGCCAATCAATTTTTATAAAAATTAACAAAATAAGACACTTTCCTAATTTAGAGCATAAATAAGACCAACAACCGGAAGGGACAAAAAGCTCAAAATTAAGAAATGTTTTAGAAAAGAACTCAATTAGCATAAACAAATGTTCCGCTGATAAGAGACAAAGGTACAAAATGAAGAGGAGTACTCCTCATTCTGCCTGTCTTAATAAAAAACGACTCTACTAATCAAAAGGGTAAGTTAATATCATTTTAAAGAAAACAAGCAAGTGATATAAAAAACACAAAATTTAAAGCAATCAAAACATGAATAAAAAGTAATAAAGAAAGCAATGAATTAAAGCTATAAATCTAAAGTATTACATTGTGCGGGGTGAAAATTAAATGAAATTATATTGCTCAAAAGCATAATAACGAAATTAAAAGACTAAAATTAAAGAAATGAATGAACAAAATTAAAAGGCTTATGAGATCGATAGACCGACCTATAAAGCGTGAGCTGATATGGAAACCGAAAACATGTCGTCTTATCTTTTTAGTTGAGTTATCTATTTTTGTTAACCTAGTGATGAGTCCCATTTGCAAACTCGGGTCATGAGAGCCAATAAACCACAAAAAATTATTTAGCTCCATAAAATCAGCCCATTTTCTCTTAGGTTGGCCAACAACCTTTTCTTTCGCCCCAACCAAGCTAGGTTCGGACTCCTAACTAGGATCCGAATGCGCGCTTGTCCCACAACACTGCGTAAAATGCAACATTTTACTCTTCTTCAGCGGCCAAACACGACACACGCCCTGTTACGTGCGTACGACATCATTTGCGGTCGGCGACGGGTCTTAGGACTCTTCAAATGGTGTCGTTTTGGCCGAGCGAGTATCTAGTTTATTCCTTTATCCATTTTCGATATTTTCGGGCCCAATTCAAGCTAAAGAGTTGGAGGTGATTTTTAAGGTTTTAACAACCCTAAAAATTACTATAAATAAGGGGCTACCCCCTTCATTTGTTGCACCAATTTCAACTGGAATCACCCCTATGCTAAAAGTTTCTCTCCCACACTTTCTTTTCTCTATCTATCACTTACTCCATTCGAGTAACCATTTCTAAACCTACAAAGAAAGCCCTCTTTCTCATCCTTTCTCGTGATTGTTGGCCTATCGTTATGCTCGCGAAGTTCGTTCGTGGCTAAAGACCAGCAAGTAGGTCAACCTCATGTAGAAACCACAACTCGTACCTCGGGATCAAGCTTCCCATGAATGTCGGGTCTCTTTGGATTTTGAAGATTCTTTTTGAAAGTTGATTTTTGAAAGTGGATTTAGAAAGTGGGGCGTGTCTCTTATTGAGATCTCCGATTTTTAGAATCTGATTTTGAAAGGGTGATTGACGATTTTTATTAATCATTTTATTTTTAAAATTAATTTTAGAATGTCTCGGGATGTTATTTCATAATTTAGAAAAATAGAAAAATTCAGATCTACTTTCTCGCTGTAAGGCTTTTGAGATAAAAAGGTGAATAACACCGGTTTGGACCAAAAGCCAAGCACGACCATCGGCTAGCACTAGCGAGAGCTAGCATTGATCGGTGTCCGAGCCGGCCATAGGCTTAGACTAAAAAATCAGTCCAGGTCCTATAGCCTCAACTATTAGAAAATAAATGAAAATTTTCCATTTTTTAAATAAGAAATACTTGAGATACGATTAGGAGAAATAAAATAACAAAAACGGAGTCACCGGTTAGTTTTAGGAATAAAAACTAACAAAAATAAAGAATACTCTTTCAATCTTAGTATGGGAAAACTAAGCTTGAAAGATGTTTAAATTGACTCCATCGGTCTAGAACCAACAATCTAGATTCGGGGCGAAGGTACAAAACGTAGGGATAAGCCCTTCCGTTTCGCCCCTCAACGAGACGACCTTTACTAATTTAAGATGTCGATTAAAGAAATGTGTGAAAATAGGGAAGCATATAACATATTAGATGCAAAAATAAATCAACAAAACAAGCTTAAGAAAACGATAAAAGCGAGATATGAAAGTTGTAAATAAAAGTAATAAAACAAAGCGAAAGGAAGCGAAAAGAAAATAAAAGATTACATCGGGTAGGGAGGAATTAAAAGGCGATTACATTCTTTGTCCACAATACGAAAAGTGATAAAAAAACATAAATGAAATAAACCTTAATCGAGGGGATTCAGAATGAAATGTGTGCCCTCGAGGTTGTCCCATCTCGCTGATCTTGAATCGTGAACGGATCTTAAAGCATGACGGTGGATGAACAAAATTGAAGAAGGATTTTGTTGTAATTTGTGGCGATAGAGTAGTGTAGGAGAATGATGCGATGTTTAGTGGAGTAATGGTTAGCTGAAAATGAGCCAAGAGATCACAATACCGATTTAGAATTCAACAACTCTCGGCTTAATTTCAGCACCATGTAGCTAGGTTAATGACCTCTGCTAAGCCGAGGGGTTAGCAGTAGAAAATTGATCGAACCAGCCCATATTTCCGGGGAGGATAAAAGGGAAAGTTAGATAATATCCTCTTGAACCGGGAATCCTGTTGAGGCACCAAGAAGGCCAGCGCTGGTCAAGCGATGACGATGCGTGGAAGTTCCTGGGGTTCCGTGCTTTAGATGACCTTTGGGAACAAAATGTAGCATTTTCGCAAGTTGAGCTCGAAAACACGGCGCCAATCACAAATGGTGTCGTACAGGGTCTCATGTTTTATGCTTCGCTTGGTCGCTGATTGAAAGAGTGAAACGATGCGTTTTTGCCCAAGCGATGATGACACATGGAAGTTCCTAGGTTTACGTAGCTTCGGATGACCTCTCGGGAACAAAACGCAAAGCTTTGACAAGTTGTGTCCGAAAACGCAACGCCGGTCACAAACGACGTCGTATCGGGTTTCGTGTTTCATGCTTCACTTGCTCGCTAATTGAAAGAGTGAAATGATGCGTTTTTGCCCAAAATAGAGGTGGTCGGTGCCGGTCAAGCAACTTTCCATTTTTGGAAACTTTTTATTTTTGAAAGTTTCTATTTTTATCATGTTTTATTTTTGGTGCGGAGTTCGGGTTTCCTAGTTGGGAGCCCGACCCGGGCTTGGTCCGCTTGAAAGAAAATTAGATTGTGGCCTGGCCCAAAGCAAAGAAGATTGATTTTTGTTGTGCTAAGGGGTTATTTGTGGTTTATTGACTTCGATCCACGCCAATCGATTCCGATCGTGATCCGAATTCACAAACAGGATCGGGATTTCATCACCGGGCTAAAAAATAAATAAAAGAGGAAAGAGATGATACTTTTTAGGTGTCTATAGTTAGCCCCCACTTTGATCGAGTCTAAAAGACGAAGGTCAAAGTAGACACTAAAGGATACTTACGTGTTGCTTTGGATGCCCATTGAATTGATGCATCCGAAATTAGGTATCTTTTGAGTTTAACTATAACAAAGGGGTCTAAACTTGACTAGTGGAGTTTGAAGTCCGGGTTGCTGATTCCTGACTTGGCTACTTAAAGACCTGAAGCTCATATTGGTGTGCGAAAACTTAACCATGTACTTAGTCCGAAGCTTGGACGGGAGCTTGAATTCGACTCGGGTAGCAAAGTCCGAAGTCCAGCGAGGATGCCCGAACTTGACCATTTCTTTAATCGAAGTCCGGCGGGGTATCATGAGCTTGGCTTAGTTAATGTCTTGATGCTCGGATGAGGGGCCTAAACTTGACCTTATACTTGGTCCGAAGCTTGTAAAAAACTTTCTACAATAGTAGTTTTGTTAGTTGATAATCGAATGTAAATAGTTACAAATGTTACTCGAAAATGATCCGTAACCGGATCATGTTTCAATTGTGCTTCTTTGACTTGGCCATGCGGAGGTCCCGAAGCTTGGCGTGGTGCGTGAACCTTGACCACTATTAGCCTAAAGCTCAACGGGGATGTTTGAACCTTGATCGTTGTTGGACCTGAAGCTAGACGAGGATGTCCGAACCTTGACCATTGTTAGGCCTTAGGCTTAAGTGGAGTATATCCGAACCTTGACCGTTGGGCTTGAAGACTCGGTATAACTCTCTATCTCTCTTGGGTTTTGATTCTAAGTCATTCCGAGCTTTATATAAACTATTATCTAAGTTTTTATCCTGTTTTAACCACCTCGAAACTAGTCTTTTAACATAATATTCTTAACCGTGTTTCTAACCCACTCGGACACAACTCACAACTATCGCATGAGTAAATAATTTCTCTAACACCTTTATTCCGAGCATCGACTTCATATTTTAAGTGAAAATTACTTACAACGTTAATTATAATTTCTAAGTCGGTTTATTTATAGAGAATTATTTTCTTGATCACGTTTATGTATCCCGATATTTTATTCTCTCTAACTTCATCATTTTAAGGATTGACTCAAGATGAAATCCGAACCTAATGGATATTAGACTTAGAAAATTTCACTCTTTTAGGCTGAAGAAAATTAAGGGCTTAATTACTTGTGATTTGTTTATTATCCGTGCCTAATCTTGGACCAAAGTACTTTTATACTTTGAGTACCACTTTGATTTGCTTTTGTAGGTTCTTTGAACAAGCCTAATCTACTTTTGATTTATAAAAGCAACCAGTTTCTACCCGTTAAACACCAACCGACAGAGATGAACTATTTTTGGACATGGCTCGGACGCCGTGCTAGGGTTGTTTGTTTCCAAAATTGAAAAGCTGCAACTTTGAGTCTAGCGGTTGTTTCCACCCTAGATTTCAATCACCACCAGATGATTGGACCATCTTTTGAGCCAAGGATTACTACACAACGTTCACATCTCAACGGATCCTTTTTGAGTGACTCGGACTAGCCGTTACAACGGCTAATGAAACTCACCAATCTAGAACAAGTCTCAACGGGCATTCCGCCTTGGTGCTTATAAATAGAAGCTACTCCACAGCTTCAGCAGATCGCTTAGCCCTGTTCATCTTCGGCGCAAGAGTGCTCGATCACCGAGCGTACAAGTCTTGAAGATTGCTGAACACATTGCTTAACACTTAGTGCATTCTTACTCAATCTTCAACTTACAACTCCTAATATGTAATATCTTACTTTCCGAGTTATAAAGAAATTCTTATAATCACTTCTATTCTTTACTTTCTTTCGAAGTCCCTTGACCGAGCTGTAAGGGCTAACTCTGCTCGCTTGTCCCCGACTGTAAGGATTAATTCGGTCAGGAAGTACTAAATCGGATAAGAGAACTTCCGATCTAGGGAAACTTGTAAAAGAATTGCTTATGGGAGCAATTCGGTAAGAGTCATTCCGTTGTAATTAAGGATTCAATTTGTGGATTGGACTTGGTGCTTAGATTAGCAGGTGTCCATGGCTTTCTGCCCTAAGAGTGTTTCCACATATTTCCGATTGTTTAACTTTCGAGTCCAATCTAGAGTTAGTTCCGAGTCATCATCAAGTCTCATGGCAGAAAGATTTCTCACGAGAAAATGGTCGGAAAAATTCCGAGAAGTCTACTAAAGAGAAGATGGGGTCCCAAGGTGACAGCCATTGAAGAGGCTCAAAATCTCTCCGAACTAAAGCCCGATGAGCTCATTGGAAAGCTACTTACTCATGAGTTGCACCTAGAGGAAGAAGATGCAGAGGTCGGCACCAAAAAGAACATTGCACTGAAGGCCTTAGAAAGGAGACGACAAAGTTTGAGCTCCTTAGACTCAGTAGAAGATCCCATGGCACTCATTGCTCGAGGCTTCAAAAAGATGATGAATTATAAAAAGTAGCAAAAGAGGCCAAAGGAAGAGTTCTACAAGAAAGACAAAAGGATAAGAAAGGTAAGTACTTATAACGCTCCCAATCACCATTACTTAACAATTCTCTAATTCGAGAATATTACGTATGGTCGTAGCGAAAGTTAACGATCGAAGGCGTTACCACTCGCCCTAATAATAGGACCAGGCTAAAATAAAATACCATAACAACTCTGTGTTTATCGGTTATGCTTAAGTCTTTGAAAGCACTAAATGTTATGTTGTAAGGAGCTAAGCCCAACGAACATAAATAAACCAATCCCAAGCGGAGTCCTCGCTACGACTTTATATATTAAAGCTAATACAATAGTCTACGATAGGAAATACGCAATATTTAATTACATTCCAAAGTCAAACCCAAAATTTAACAAGGAGCGGGATCACTCGTGAGCATCTAATCCCATCATAGCACAATGACAACGACATATCCAGCTAGGTCTTGCTCCCGTCAGGCTTCTTAGGCAAGGGATTGTTCACGGATGCTTTTCCTAAAAACAAAAACAGTAAAATAATTCTAAAAATGAGTCGAAACTCGATACGAACATCTAATTTTGAAACATCTTGATTGAGCACGCACATTTCAATTCATTTTAGTTTGAAATCGGGGGAGAGAATATGAGTAAAACTTGCTTGCCAGTTATTATCTAAAAGTGGAACCCCTTGTATAATTGATACGATCTTTGAATAAGGAGCACACCTCCCGAGCCGACCAAGAACCCGAGTTGAAGCCGCGCGGTGAAATTGAAGGGCATAAGCCCCGATAATTTATAATTGATAATTGATCGGGGACCACTTAATTAGGTGACAAAACTTGATTTGCAAATGATTCATTATTAGTTATATATAAGAAATATTGAGATTTGCTTGAAATATGTGAATTTTCGAAAGGTACAGTGCAATGAACGTATCCGAACCGAGAATATTTGTTTCTCCCCTTTTGTAAAAGTTTAAGTTACCAGCTAATCGGCAATGTAAGTGGCCTCAATTCTGTTTCAAATAGATTTTTGTTGTTAATAATGTTTCTCTTGAATTTCAATAATTGAATTTGTATAAGCATTGACAATTTATTTCATTTTCTATATTTATTACCTAATCGGTTAAACTACGTTTTTCTCACACTCGCATTAATTCCGTTTCAAATATTGACTACAACGCATATTGATTAAAGAAGTTGATTAGGCTAATTAGGTAATCAATGATGATTCATGGACATGGCATCGTAGACTAGGTCATATTAGCGTGCATACCATCAAGAAACTTGCATCTCATGGATTGGTTAAGGGTTTACCTAACTATGCATTTAAGAAAGATAAAATATGTGATGCATGCACAAAAGGAAAGTAAGTTAGATCATCTTTCAAACCACTCAAAACAAGTGTCTACATCCAAAGTGCTTGAGTTAGTTCATATGGATTTGTGTGGTGAAATTCCTAAGAAAAGCTTAGGAGGTAAATCATATGTGCTTGTTATTGTTGATTACTATTCATGATTTACCCGGGTGTGTTTTCTGAGGAACAAGAATGAAGCCTTCAAAGAGTTCACTAAGATTTGTAGGAAAATTCAAGTGGAGTCTCGGACTTAGATCGAAGGATTTGAACCGACCATGGAAGGGAATTCAATTACTTATAACTTACGATTTATGTGACAAGAATGACATCTCCCACAACTTCTCTCGCACCAAGAACTTCTCAACGGAATGAAGTAGTAGAGAGAAAGAACATAACTCTTAAAGAAATAGGAAGGACCATGATGATTGAAAATGATCTACCTTACTATTTCGGGCTGAGGTAGTCAACACAACAAATTATACACTCAACGGATGCCTCGTTAGACCCATCCAAAAGAAGATACCCTATGAGCTATACAAGGGAAACAAACCCAACATCTCCTACTTCAGACCGTTCGGATGTAAATTCTTTGTGCATAACAATAGTAAGGAACATCTCGACTAAGTTTGATGCTAGATCGGATGAAGGTATATTTCTTGGTTACTCATCTCACAAGTAAAGCTTATCATGTTTTTAACAAAAGGACAAAAAAGTGGAAGAAAGCATCCATGTTGTCTTTGATGAGATTGATCTTGGTAGGATAAGTGAATCCACCTTTTGAGATCTCAAGCTTAATAGAGATGAAGATGACGTTGTTGAAGCAGAGCTCAAAAAAGTCAAAATAGAAGAACCGAGGCTACTCGGAATGAGCAAACTCGGAATGCTATGACTCGGAATGAACAAAATCAAGAGCCAACTCGGAATGTTGAAGAACAAGCCAATGCGGAGACTCAATAGGAGCAACTAATCGAAGATCAGCCTATTCAACCAACAAACTTGGTGAATTAGAGGACGAGTAAAGCTTTCAAATATGGATCCGAGTTACCCACCTAAGAATATAGTTTCTAACATCAACATGGGGAAGAACTCGATCTTCTTTGCATAATCTGTGTACATTTTCTATATTCATATTATTAACAGAACCCAAAAATGCATTAGAAGCCCTAAATGAACCTGAATAGGTAGAGGCCATGCAAGAAGGGCTTAATCAATTCGAAAGAAACCAAGTCCGGACTTTGACCAAACGACCTTCCGACCACCAAGTCATAGGAACCAAATGAGTTTTCAAGAACAAACTGGATGAGGAAGGGTTGGTAGTCGAAATAAGGTTAGACTAGTTGCTCGGGGTTACAATCAAGAGAAAGGAATTGATTATGGGGAAATCTTTGCACTCGTTGCCAGGATTGAGGCAATCGGAATCCTATTAGCATTTGCATCTAGCATGAACATCAAGTTATATCAAATGGATATCAAATGTGCTTTTCTGAATGGTTTTATTCAAGAAGAAGTTTATGTTGAGCAACTCCTGGATTTGAAAACTTATAATTTCCAAATTATGTTTTCAAATTGCAAAATAAGCTCCCAGAGCTTGGTATGAAAGACTAAGTAGTTTCTTGGTTGAAAATGATTTCAAAAGAGGTCAGATTGACAAAACTCTTCACCAAAACTAAGGGGAATGATTTTCTTATCATTCGGATATATGTTGATTATATTATCTTTGGAGCTACTAATGAAAATCTATGTCAAGAGTTTTTGAACTAGTAAGACAAGAGTTCCAAATGAGCATGATGGGAGAAATCAATTTCTTCCTTGGTCCGGAAATCAAACAAGACAAGGATGGCATCTATGTCCATCAATCTAAGTCGGACTCAAATTATGACCAAAATGGACATAAAAATTATGAGGTCATCTTTAGATAAATGGAGAATCTGATAAATGTTTTCAGAAACTCTTCTTTTTCTCTCTCTCTCGGTCACACGAACAGTCACCGAAACTAGTCGTTGGAAGAAAGTTATTAGAAAAACTAGCGTTACCGTGCCGAGAGGCTCAATGATCCGATAATCGTTGCTTAGTAACCGAGTCGAAAGTCAGTTGGAAGCCTTCTCTTACTATAAATAGCACCGCTTCACTTCCTTTTCTCCACTTTACCTATTTATTTCTTGGTTTCTCGCTCTCTTTGCTCTCAAAATCCTCTCACTCACTCGTGTTCGCCCTCTCTCACTATTTCTCAATCTTCTCTATTGTCTACTCTTTCTCTCATTTCTCTCAATGAATATTTACTCTCTAACCATGCCTAAGAGAGGAGCTGCTCAGGAAGGAGGTTCAGCCACTAAGAAGGCCGGAACCAAGTCCACTCGAGTTGAGGCTTCGCAAGGAAAATGCAAAGAGCCTACCTCGGAAGAACCAAAACACTTTGTCGCTCAACACTTCATTCTGGACGACAAGTTCTTCCCTAAAACCTCCTTCTCCTGGTTGAAACATATTGCCAAAATCGGTGTGTACAACTACCTTTGTTTCGTGAGTACATTAACCTAGACCTTGTGCTCGAGTTTTACACTCACATGACAACTAGTGAGAGCATCATCACTTCTCTCATTGAAGGTAATATTGTTCAAATCAATCTTGGCTTACTTCACAAACTTTTCAAGGTGAAAACTCTCTTTCTCAACTCCACTCTTGTTTCGTTTAATGAAATCACCGATGATTTCTTTGACAAGTACACTAAAGAGCCTCCTCAGTCCAAAAAGAAATTTTCTATGACTCGGATGAAGTCGAAGTTAGGCTTCGTGTTTCATTCCGATGAGAACTTTCTTTTCTCATTATTCGTCAAAAGAGAACCTTAACTCCAAAGTTTTAAAGATTCTCTATGACATTCTCGAGGGCTACGAAGTAGACCACTTTACTTTTATTTTAGAACAGATGACAACTATGCCCTCTCGACTCTAAGAAGTCAACTCTATATCTTTCGGAGCTCTTCCGAGTGTTGTTTTCATTATGTTCCAGGTCCCTTTCCCTTCGACCCAAACTCTTGCTTGGAACATGCTGTGTCTTGGCAGGAATAAGCTTATGGGTCTAGGATACCAGGATTCTCCACCTCGGACTCGGACAACTCTAGAGGTTCCTTTTCTACCCACTGGACCTTCTACTTCTCTGCCTGCTCCCTCTTTTGAGCTTCTTGAAAAAGTGGCCAACAAATTTGCTTCTCTAGTCCTAGACTTACAAACAACTCTAGGGGCCTTCAAGGCTTACATCCCAACTCGACTCTAATGAAAGCTAGGCTCGGACTCAGCTGAAGGAGAGTAAAGAGTTAATTGCTAAGTTCAAGGAGGTGATTAAGTAACAACGTGATTAGATTCAACACTTCTAAGAGAGAAGGTCAAAGGCCGTAGAAAACCCGTAATCCTCTAAAACATCCGAGGAGTCATCCAACCCTTCTAAGTCCAAATCGAAGTAGTCGAAGAAGAAGCGAGAAGAAGAGGAGGCTAAAAGAGGAGAAGAAGAAGAAGAAAAAGAGAAAGGAGTTGGTTAGCCTAAGGACCAAGGCAACAAAGAACCTAAGGTGATCTCCTCGGATCACACTCGGAATGACTCAAAAGAGGTCGGCGAAGCCGATCAATCCAAAGCCCTTGCCTTAGAATCGCAGCCAGCGACAGTCTTTGAGGAAGAAGAAGAAGAGAGGATGTTATGCCTTTGGTTTATAGAACCAGGATTTCTCCACTTCCGGATGTACTCATTCTACAGACCACCTTGGCCGGCTTCTTCAACTCAAGCTTATAGGCACGAGCGCACAGCTTGCTCATCATCCTCTTGACTGATCGCTTCTCCCTCTTGATTTTCAAACTCAATTTTTTTTTATCCAACATCTTCTATAATTACTTGCTCTTTCCTCCCTTCTTTTGTTATTTTTGCTGAAATGCATAGGGGAGAAAATATAGAAAATTAGATGTTTGGTTTAGGGGATTTTTTTTTCCCTTTTGTTATTTTCACGAGTTAATCGTACTTTACCCTTGTACAAATGTTTCTTGCAATATATGAAATTTATCTGTTTCTAAGCATCATTGTTTCGAGTAAATGTTTTATGTCTTCTTGCTCGACATTATCTCTTTACTCTTTGACAATCCTTCTCTCGATTATCTCAAGAAACATGTTCCGAGTTATGTTCCGATTTGAGCTAAACTTATTGCTCCGATTAATATTTTATGCTCCGATCAATGCTTTTTGAAAACCAAACTCTTTGAATTGACAAGTTTCTATCTTAAGTATGGAATGCCTTTTATCCAAAAGGGGAGATTGAAGACTTATGTATAACTCTTTATCTCTCTTGGGTTTTGATTCTAAGTCATTCCGAGCTTTTATAGAATCTATTATCTAAGTTTTCATCCTGTTTTGGCTGACTCGAAACCAATCTTTTAGCATAATATTCTTAACCGTATTTCGACCCACTCGGACACAACTTAGAACTATCGTATGAGTAAATAATTTCTCTAAGACCTTTATTCCGAGCATTGACTTCATATTTTAAGTGAAAATGAATTGCAACATTAATTCTAATTTCTAAGTCGGTTTATTTATGGAGAACTATTTGCTTGATCAAGTTTATGTATCCTGATATTTTATTCTCCCTAACTTGATCATTTTAAGGATTGACTCAAGATGAAATCTAAACCTAATAGGTATTAGACTCAGAAAATTCCACTCTTTTAGGCTGAAGAAAATTAAATGCTTAATTACTCTAATTTAATTACTATCTATTCCTAATCTTAGACCAAAGTACTTTTATACTTTGAGTTTTAAACAAGCCTAATCTACTTTTGACTTATAAAAGCAACTTGTTTCTAGCCGTTAAACACCAGCAGACAGAGATTAACTATTTTTGGACATGCCTCGGACACCGTGTTAGGGTTGTTTGTTTCCAAAACCGAAAAGCTGCAATTTTAAGTCTAACGATTGTTTCCATCCTAGATTTTAATCACCACCAGATGATTGGACCATCTTTTGAGCCAATGATCACTACACAATGTTCACATTTCAACGGATCCTTTTTGAGTGACTCGGACTAGCCGTTACAACCGCTAATGAAATTCACCAGTCCGTAACAAGTATCAACGGTCATTCTCGCTTTGGTTCTTATAAATAGAAGCTACTCCATAAGACTTGAAGATTGCTGAACACATTGCTTAACACTTAGTGCATTCTTACTCAATCTTTAGCTTACAACTCTTAATCTGTAATCTCTTACTTTCGAGTTGTAAAGAAAGTCTTATAATTATTTCTATTCTTTACTTTCTTTCTAAGTCCCTTGACTGAGCCGTAAGGGTTAACTCAATCAGGAACTACTAGATTAGATAAGAGAACTTCGAGTCTAGGAAAACTTGTAAAGGAATTTCCTAAGGAAGCAATTTTTGTAAGAGTCGATCCGTTGTAATTGAGGATTCGGTTAGTGGATTTGACTTAGTGCTTGGATTAGCACTTTCCGTGGTTTTCTCGCCCTAGGAGGGTTTCTACGTATTTATGAGTGTTTAACTTTCGAGTCGAATCTAGACTCGGAATAAGTTTTTGTTTATGTCCTGTGCAAAATAGTTTGAGATTTCCGAAAAATCCTCCATTACCCTATTCACTCCCCAGGGATGACTTAACCTCTCTAAGAGCAAACCTTCAACTTATGTAGAAATTTTTGCCTAGACTTAGTCGTTGGATGACTTAAAATCTACGGAATGACATACTTGAAATTTTGATGTTCCATGAAGTCATGTGCCTCATTCTAAATTTGAGCTTTTAGTTTGTATGCTAATTGCTCCTTTGTTTGTATGGTAGAAGATTTGTGCCTATTCCTGAGTATCCTTGGAGTTGTTGTATGATCCTTTTGATCATGAGCCCCCACGTTCTTCTTGAGTGCTTGTGTCTAACTTTTCAAATATTAAAGAGTTGGTGAGTTTCGATGGGAGATTCCCTTTGAAGGTAGCGATGTTGTTAACCTTCTTGTTACCAACTTGATGAATGATGCTTGATTGACTAATTCCTTGTAGGGTGCTTTGTTATTAATTGTTGTATTTTAGGAGTTTGACTCATGCAAAGGAGATGAATGCAAAACTCTATTCTAAGAACAAATGCATTCTCTTATTAAAATGATGCAAAAAGTTCAAAAAATACAAAGATAAAAATTACACTTTTAGCCCCCACTCCCCAAAGTAGAGCCTCAAGAAAAGCTGGTCGCTTGAACTGCAATGCTCGCTATCGACATATCGTGAACTCGTAGATCTAATGGTGGTTTGGGGCCAAATCGGAATGACATGCTTCTTGATGATTTACGCTTCTCTAAGTACGGCAAAGTGGCTTTGAATTTGGAAATGGGAAATGACAGCAAGATTAGGATTAGGGGTCGGACCTCATAGGCTTCCTACTCGTAGACACCAAAAAGTGTTGTCCTTTTCTCTATTTTTTATTTGTTGGCCCGATGATGAAATCGCGAATCTCGTTTGAGGAGTTGGACCTCGAACCGTATTTGATTGGGGTCACGGAAGACGAGTAAACCACAAAGAACCCCCAGACACCACATAAAGTAGCACCACACAAAGAATCCCCCTTTCTTTCGGACGATCCAAGAACCTTGCCAAGCCTTCGGAGATGACAGAGTCCAGTCGTTGCGTACTAGGGAATTCCAGGCCCGGAATTATGCATTTTACTTCAGTCCAACCACACATGGAGCTAAAGACCTCAAGACGACGTTAGACACTCGCATTTCATGATCACAAGCATCAAAGTGTTGCGTTTTGACTTCAAGACAGTCCACCCGAGACTAGGAGCACGCATTCCGCACCAAAAATGAACCCGCCAAAAATGGAACCAAGCAAAAATGAAAACTCGCCAAAAATGGAAATATTCCAGCTTTGGAAAGTTACTGTGGCCAGCACTCGCCACCCTAAAATCTTAAGCGGAATGCTGCATTTTGCCCCAGAGACTCCCTTGGAAGCATGCTAAGGCACGAAACCCTAGGCATCCATTGATGGCCGGCGCGGACCATCCCGATTTTACCCGGTTTTATCTCTTTTATCCGGTTTAATTTTCACAATATCCTACCCAATTTTTGCTGCTGCTTTCGGACGGCTGGTTGAGAGCTAACCCTAGGTCATTCCTTGACCTAACCTCTCCCTATAAATAGAGAGCCTTGGCTCTCATTCCCACACGACTTCCTGCCTTAGCACCACGCTGCTGAAACTCGCCTAAGAGCTACGGAATACTCTCATCCGTATTCTGATCTCTTAGTCCCTTTTAGCTATTCCTTCTCTACTTCCATCATACTCGATACATCCGATCCCTAAACTCCGTCAGTCACACATCCGCCTACCTACCTACACCAAAAACTCACAAAAGCCTCTCTCATTCGCTACTATCGCATCAAGACGAGTCCGGATCCGAGATCTAGATTAGCGAGTGGGACAACCAAAAGGCACGGATCCAGTTTTCACAATGGTTTATTTTATTTTATGCTTTCTTTATCACTTTCCGTATTGTAGACAAACAATGTATCACTTTTAATTCCTCCTCGCCTGATGTAATCTTTTAGATTTCTTGCTTTTTTTCCCTTTTCACTTTTCTTTCACTTTCGCTTTTCGTTTCTGCCTTTACATGTTTCTTTACTTTTCTGCCTTTGTACCCTCACCCCAGAAATCATATTCTCGGTTCAAAGACTCGATGGAGTTATTTTCAGCCTTTTCGGTCCGAGTTTTCCCATACTAAGATCGAGAGAGCAAATCTTTATTTTTGTTTTTGTTAGTTTTTCTTTCCTAAAACCGACTATGCAACTCCCTTTTATTTATTTCTTCTAAATTTGCATCTCGACTATTTTTTGAATGCGGGATAAGAAAACAGGATCTAGATCTCGCTAAGGCGGGGAAGAGGCGGAGGCCGATCTCCTTAGCCGTGGCCTCCGACCGACGCCCGCCACCAATGAGTGCAGGTCGCCACCTACACCAAGTGGTCGTACGCGGGGCTTCGATCTAGATTGGTGTTTTCACACCGATCCGGCCCTAAAGCCTCATGGTAGATTTAGAACCTTAATTTTTTTTTTTTGGTTAAGAGATAATATCCTGGAACTTCGAAAATAATTACTAAAATAAAAGGTTAATAAAACCGCCATTCAAACTTTACCTAATCGGATTTAATAAAACTCGGAAATCTTTAGAATCCCCACATTCTAAAATCAACTTTCTAAAATCATCTTCAAAATTAATCTTTAAATAAGAGACCCGACACAAGTGGGGAAGTTTGACGGACACCGGTCGGTTGTGGTTCCTACACCTACATATCCACTATAACGGAAATAAGGCTTTCGTAGTTCAAAAAGGAATACCGATTTGAGGTTTTTTTTCTTTTAGAAAATAGGAAAAGGAAATAAGCATAGAATGGATATGGAAAAGGGAAATGCACACTTTATTAACATGCTTGAAGAGTAATGGGCTCATTGGATGATCTTCTAGCTGGTTGAAACTTTTGTGGATGACTACTCCTCTTCTATAAGCATGCCAACATCTCGGAGTGTTTTGCTGTCCATTAAAGGCAAGAACTTCAAGTGCTGATAGTAGGCAAGCTTTAGGTTCTTTTATGATGAGTCTAACCTAATCCTTTTCAAAAGGTCGATATGTTATATGTGCTTGCTTTTGCCCTTCACCGAGTGAGGAAGCCGGTGAAGCTCTCTTCGTCTCCTTGCTTGATTAGCTTTAAATCTCGAAGAGTGACTGGTAGATCAATATTATAGGAGTATTGATGTAAGAAATCCTTATAAAGATCCTTCGAATTTGTGACCTTGTGTAGGTCGACAACATTGTACCACTTGACGACATCTTTGTCAAACGTCCATGGGAAGATGACATGGTATGTGACCTCCAAGTCATGCTTTTAGAGTCATTGCTCCTACAAAGTTCCTCGCATGGTGGTGAGGGTTCGACTCTGTGGAACTTGATGTCGGGCATAGTGAATTTTGGGGGCAACTTACCTTTAGGGGTTGAAATGAATCCCTAGGCCAAATATTAGTCATTAAACATTGATGACTCATGCATCGATTACTTTATTTGATCCGTTCGTAGATCGGATTGAGGCTTGGGCTGAGGTTTAGGTTGAGGTTCTTCCTCTTTTGATTTCCTCTCCAATTCTTTGAGTATGAAGTCAAGGGTTTCTCGCTATTGACTCAATCTTCTTATATTGGGCCTCATTCTTAGCTAATATCTTTGCAAGTAGACTCCTTAAACAAGGTCATGATGGGAGTTTGTTCTAGCTTGTTGGCCATTTTTGAAGGAAGGTTGTACTTTGACCTTAGGCGACATACTGGTGTTACTAGTAAAGATGTCGGACGTACTCGGTGTGGTATGTATCGGTATGGTATGTATCGGTGTGGGACGTATCGGTGTGGAAGTGCTAGGATTCCCGACTTCAGTAGGATTCCCTATCTTGCGTTCCAAAAGAGTAAGTAATCGGGATTGGCTGGTGGAAAATTTTAGGGAGATGGGCTTAAGTGCTTGACTCGATAAGCGACCGATCCTAAGATAAAAGAAAATGATAAGCTTTTTTATTTGGATGCACATAAAGAATCAAAACTAACCAAAATAAAATGAAATGATACAAATAAAGTTCCCTAGATTGGGATGAATTTGATTTGGTTAAATCCAAACAAAGACTCTCCCAATTAGAGATGGATTTTAATTTGGCTAAATGCAAACAAAAATTCTCCTTATTGGAGATGAATTTTAATTTGGCTTGAAGGTTTGCTCCTAGGGAGTCTAAGTCACCCTAGTGGGGCGTGAATAGGGTGATGAGGAAATTTGAACAAACTTAGAAACTTTTTGCTTGGAAAAGATAAACAGTTGAGTCTCGGTCTAGACTGCACTCGAAATATAAACACTTAGAAATACGTGGAAACCCTACTAGGGTACAAAACCACGGACAGTACTAATTCAAGCACCGAGATCAAATCCACTATTTTGAATCCTCAAAATACAAAGGACTAACTCTACCAGAATTGCTCCCTTAGACAATTCCTTATAATGTTTTTTCTAGACTCAAAAATTCCCTTATCCGATCTATTACTTCCTAACAAAGATAACCATTACTGTCAAGGACAACCGAGCTAAGTTAACCCTTACAGCTCGGGTAAGGGACCTTACTCGGAAAGTAAGAAAAGTATGTAATCGATTACAAGAGTTTACAACTCGGAAAATATTAATTACAAACTGGGAGTTGTAAATAGAAGATTAAATATGAAGACAATGACTTTTGCTTAAGTAATCTGCTTTTCAATAATGTTCAAAAATCTTCAAGTCTTGTGAAGTGGCTTTTATTTATAGATGCGCAAACAAAGTGACCATTGTGTCTTGGTTTTGAACGAAGTCTTTACTGGCCGTTGTAATGGCTCTTTTGAGTCACCGAGAAAAGATCCGTTGGGATGTTAATGCTGTGCACGCTCTTGGCTCCAAAAGGTGCTCCAGTCAATCGGTGATGTCCGAAAAGTAAGGTGGAAGCCACCGTTGGGCCCGACATTGGAGTTTTTCAATTTTGGAAATAGACAACCTTGACACGATTGTCCGAGCCATGTTCGAAGTGGATAAAACTTGTCTCGCTGGTGATTAACGGTTAGAAGCTCGGCTACTTTTGTATTTAAAAAAACGAGTTAGCCTCATTTGAATAACCTACAAAAGTAAACCACTTTGGTTCTCAAAGTATAAAATACTTTGGTCCAAAATTAGGCACGAGATAATAGTTAAATTAAGATAATTAAGTGCATAATTATCTTTGGCCTAGAAGAGTGAAATTTTACGAGTCTAATATTCGATATACTCAAATTCCATCGAGTCAAACCTAAGCATGATCAAGTAAAAGGAATAGAATCATCGAGTATAACAATTTGATCTGGACAAATAATTCTCAAACAAACAAACAGACTTAGAAAAAGGAATTAACACTATAATTTACTTTGCTTTGAAATATGTAGTCGAACTCAGAATAAAAAGTTAGAGAAATTATTTGAACATGCGGTAGTTCAGAGTGATGTCCGGGTGAGTCGAAACATCGGTGTAGAAGATATACAATAATGTATTTTCCGAGGCGAGTCAAAAATGAATGAAAACTTATACGAGAGTTTCTATAGCACTCGGAATGACTTGAAATCAAAACTTAGAAGAGATGAGATTTATACCTAAATTTTCATGTAGTACTCGGAATGACTTAGAGTTAGAATCTAAGTCTTCATGTCTAAATGCAAACAAAGACTCTCCTAATTAGAGATGGATTTTAATTTGGCTAAATGCAAACAAAGATGCTCCTAATTAGAGATGAATTTTAATTTCGCTAAATGTAAAAATGGACTCATCTTAATGGAGATGATTTTTAATTTGGCTAAATGTAAAAAAAGACTCACCTATTTGAGATGAATTTAAAATTTGGCTAATGCAAATAAAAGATTCACCTAATTGAGATGAATTTTTAATTTTGGCTAATGAAAAAAATGAACTCACCTCATTTAAGATGAATTTAATTTGGCTAATGCATGAAAAAGACTTACTTATTGGAGATGATTTTTAAATTTTGGCTAATACAAAATGGAATTACCTATTTGAGATGAATTTACAATTTAGCTAATGTAAAAATGGACTAACCTATTTTGAGATGAATTTAAAATTCGGCTAATGCAAAAAATGGATTCACCTATTTGAGATGAATTTAAAATTTGACAAATGCAAAATGGATTCACCTTAATTGTGATGATTTTAAAATTTTGGATAATGCCAAAATGGACTCACCTATTTGATATGATTTAATTTTGGCTAATGCAAAAATGAACTCGCCTATTTGAGATGATTTAAAAAATTTGGTTAATGCAAAATGGACTTACCTATTTGAGATGAATCAAAATTTTGGATAATGCAAAAATGGGCTCACCTATTTGAGATGATTTTAAAATCTTGGCTAATATAAAAATGAAATCACCTAATTTGAGATGAATTTAATTTTGGCTAATGTAAAAATGAAATGAATGGACTTGCCTTAATCGAGATGATTTTAATTTTTGGCTAATGTAAAAATGGATCAGCTCAATAAGATTTATTATTATTTTTTATTTTTGCACCCATGTAAAGATTATTTAGTGGACCTCGCTAAACTGCTCAGGACTCACAAAAAGAGGGTTAAATACTAAAAACAACCACATTCATTCAAGCATGCAAATTAAGGAAGGGGGGACAACCTAGACTCGCCAAAGTTCTATGGTCAAAAAGAGGGATAATTCTAGATTAGATACATGGTGTCTCATACTCCTCGCATTTAGTCCTCCATGGGGTGCACAATAGGGAAAACATGAATCCTCGGTGCATCCAAAGAAAGCGTGCTATGAGGGAAGAGATACCACCTCCCTAACAATCAACCCTAGTTGGGCCCGTCTGGGTTAGCGGTTCGAACTTCCTCCAAAAGATGTTCTTAAGGGTAAAACCTAATGGTCAAAATTAAAAGCAACTATGTTCGAGGTTGCCTAAATGCAAAATACATTAAAAAACTCACAATTCAGACTTTCAAGTCTCACCCTCTTAATAAGTGACACGTCCCCATTGGAGTCGCTACTATAGGAATCACGGCTGTACCCGGACTCGAGTTTCCCTACGATTGTCGGATCTCTTTGGATTTTGAAGATTCTTTTTTGAAAGTTGATTTTTGAAAGTGGATTTTGAAAGTGTGCATGTGTCTCTTATTGAGATTTCCTATTTTTAGAATCTGATTTTGAATGGGCAATTGGTGATTTTTATTAATCATTTTATTTTTTAAATTAACTTTAGAATGTATCGGGATGTTATTTCATAATTTAGAAAAATAAAAAAATTTAGATCTACTTTATGCCACAAGGATTTTAGGCCAAAAAGGTGAATAACACATGTTTGGACCAAGAGTCAAGCCCGACCATTGGCCAATGCCGGCAAGAGCCGCGCCGACCGATGTACTGGTGCCGACCATAGGTCGAGATCGAAAAATCGGTCTCGGTCCTATAGCCTTGACTTGTCAGAAAATAAATGAAAATGTTTCATTTTTTAAATCGAAATACGGAGATGCAATTAGGAGAAATAAAATAAGAAAAGGGGAGTCGTCAATTCGTTTTAGTAATAAAAACAAACAACAATAAAAAAATACCCCTTCCAATCTTAGTATAAGAAAACTAAGCTTGAAAGAGGTTTAAATTTGACTCCATCAATCTAGAATCGAGAATCTAGATTTGGGGACGAAGGTAGGAAACGTAAGGATCACTGCTACAAGAACAACTTTTAACTACGGTTGAAAACAACCTTTAACTACGGTTATCGGGCATCGTGTATGTGGTCGTCGTTGTATGTACAATCTTTTATTATGGTTCAAAACCGTAGTCAAAGAAGGCCTATGACAACGGTTCGGTTGAAGACCCATAGTCATAGGTCTATCTATGGCGATAGTTTTTCAAAAGAATCGTCGTCATAGAATGACCTATTACTACGGTTTTCATCCGAACCATCGTCATAGGCCCTTAATAAGATCTTTTACTCGTGGTTCTTCCTTAAGAACCATAGTAATAGGTTTGATTTTTTTTTAATAATTGTTCTTGTGTTTGTTTGCCCTATGTACAATACAAATCGGACACAACCTTACATAAACTATTTCAGAATATACAAACCACAATCTAATCCTCGATCGACTGCAATATATATATAACACAAAGCATATTCATCACATTTGTATATAGTACATATAAAAGACAAGTGTAAAAATATACATACCTATGTAAATATATATACGTATGTACATATATACATATAATTGTATGACTATTAAAATCACAAACTTGACCAATCAAATAATGAAGAATAAGTGTAAATATATACCTATGTCTTTATATGGTTATATACAAACTCTACCCAACCTTATTTTAACTTGTTGAGCACTTCATCCGTATAGGGAGAGGATGGGTTATTTCTCGATGAATATTGTGACCAATGATGAATATTGGGACTAAACTTATTTAAATCGAGTTCACTCCCAATCTCTTTCATGTACTCGCAGAATGTAGAAGTCGCGCTCCACGTTCCCTAGTTGTTGATGGCACTATAATAATAAAACAAATTCCCAATACATAGAGAATTAATTAGTACTTTATGTAGCTTGTCTCTCCTCTCGGTGGTGTCGGTGACTTATGAAGTCGATGTCTGCGACAAAGACTCCTGTATGAAGAAAAAAATTATCATTTGACAATTCATAAATATTAAAATCGTAAAGTTTTCAAAATAAATAAAGGAAATAGTAAATAAAATCACGAGTTGCTACGATAGATTCTACATTGGCCGTAGTGAAGGTTCCATCTTTCTTCTTTCTTCCTTCAACTCACAGCTCGTCCCTCTCGATAACAAGCTGCGAAGCATCTATGATAGAGCCTTCAATGAATGTGGTTTGAAGTTGTTCAAGCTTTTGCTTGTACAACCTCTCTTCCAACTTCGTAATCCCCACGGGATATCATACATGGATACACATTGCTCCTAATCCTTTTCGAGTTGGCTTCATCTAACGCTTGCACAAGTGATTAAGACAATGAAAATATCACTGTATATGACTTAAATCGAAAAAAGATAACAAATGATGATGATGAATTACCATGTATTATGAAGAGGAGACATATGATTCAAACGATCTCCAATCCTCCTCGGTGATGCAATTGAAGACCTCCCATAGTTTACCTTCCGCCTTTATCTGTTTTGTTTTATAAACCCATATCTCGACAATGCGAGATTTAAAATCTCTAAACTTTTATGCCACCGATATGAGGGTCTTGTGTTTCATTGAGGGGATTTCACATTCATTAACATTCAAGATGAACGTTTTCTAAAACACAAGAATGACATGTATTAGTACATATATATTAACCATTTACAATAAGTTGTAATACTAAATTGAGATGTAGTGCATTTATCCGAATATTGTTCCAAAGGTTATCCTTAATGGATTCAAGGACGTCGGCCCATTTTCTCGTTGTTGATGTTCACGTATGCACAAGTTGCCACACTAACATAGCTCATAAAGCGAGCTTTATGATCACCTATAGCATTTCGTGCCTATCAAAATCAACCCGTGTAAGGAGAGTTGGATCGTCTCTACTCCGGACCAACTTCTCCTTGTTCATCATAGTTCGCCCCTTCGATTTTTTGTACTTTTGGAAGAATCCATTTTATATTGCAAGCAATTATACAACTCTTGATAAATAAACATACATAACAATTTTCGGACGGAAATACATAAGTTGGGTTGGGCAGCGGCCAACACGAGCTGACCGTGTTGTTTGGCACGGCCCGTGCTGGCTGCCCATCACCCCGGTTCCTCGATTTTGGCCATTTTCTTCAGTTTCTTTGTGTTTTATGTTTTTCTCCTCTCATTGTTACTTATACTTGGCCTTTTACAATAACATACAACATATACAACAATGTATTTGTTATGATTAATTTTGCTAACGAAAGCGTGCATACTCTAAATGATATGAGTTACATATCAAGATTCAAGCCCACAATGATGACCATAGAGCATGCCACATTAACACATTTCATTTACAAAATAAGAGAGGGAGATATAAGTTACACACCGGCGGGCAAGAGTGAGAGAGAGGGTGGCAAGAGTGAGTGGGAGGACCGCAAACCACAGAGAGAGTGAGTGGGGGTTGCAGCTATAACCGGAAACCGTAGAGAGAGTGAGTAGGAGGCATGCCAAAAACCACTCGAAACCACCAGAAACAGTAGAGAGAAGAGCAACAGAAATCTCAACGGTAACGAGATGGTGAAGTGAGTGAGATTGAAAGTGAGAGTGAGAAAGTGAAGCGGCCGCAAGGGTTTTTGGCCCTTCCGAACAACCTATGATAACTATTCAATGAAAGAACTGTTGTCAAAGTTTCTACTAAACTTATGAAGAAACCGTCGTCATAAGTTTAGTAGAAATTTTTGATGATGATTTTCTCATTAAACCGTCGTCATATATACATTAATAAACGCTTTTTTTTACAAAAATGCCACTGCATCATTTTTTACGAGTGGCTTTTAATTATAACCATTGTTAAAAACTCGTCGTTAAAAGTGATTCCTGTAATAGTAGATAAGTCTTTCCGTTCCGCCTGGCAACAGACGACCTTTACTAATTTGAGATGTGAGTTAAGAAATGTGTTAAAACATGCAAGCATACAACATATTATATGCGAATAAGATAACATTTATTACATAACTTGCAAGAAGCATTGTCCCCTAAAAAACACATGTTGTAACCCCACATATGTTACACACAACTCCCAGAAAAGACCAAAGTAAAAGGCCATAATGTAATCAAAGCTAGTAATCTTGTGGCTACAACTTCACGTAACACATTAATAACACAAAAGAACACCTCTTAGATAGTTGTCAACTCTGCTTTCTCTTCCTCTTTCATGGCATCCAAATCTCTCTCTTGTTCTTTCTCTTGCCCTGCTTTGCTCCTACTTTGCCCTTTCGAGCAGGCTGAGATCTGGTTGGAGTCAACTTCTTCCTTGCGGATGTTGTTGTGGTGGATCCGGTTGGCGCCGATGAAGATGTAACGGAGAAATGATGACAGATGAGGAAGAGGGTTGGTTGGCCACAATAGATCTGGTGTTGGGTTTTGCAAATGAAAGTGGTACTTGCTTCTTTCTTGGCCTACCCACAGGATTCTTCTTCTTTGATGAAGGTTTTTTTTACTTTGTTTTCTTGTTAGGATTCAATGGAGAAGTGGTTGAGTTATAGCTAATTTGCTTGCAAATCTTGCACTTCATAGTGTTCCTTCTTTTTCTTTTTTTTTCTACATTCATCTCGCACCTCTTCTTCTATCCTTTCGAGGTATGCCCCTCTATTTCTGCATTGGAAGTGGGCCTAATAGTGGTATATCATCCATTAGAAGCAAAAAAATTAGATCTTGTATGGCATTGATCTTATAAATATAAACAACCTTGTATGTATCTACACTATACCATTTATGAACCCAATCTTGATGACTTTCATTCATGAACCAATCTTAATGACTTTCATTCATGAACTTGATGCACCTCACAACATGCTTACATGAAATTCCTGTTATATTCCAATACTTGCAGTCACAAGATCCGAAGTTCGAGCTAACAACAAACTTTGTCCTACCCTCGGACACTTCAAACTCACCTTCACCACGGAACTTAATAGTCGAGTCCCCATCCATCTTTTCAAGCATATCCAACTTAGCTTGTACACTAGGCACTATTTTACCTTCCCAATTTGCACACTTGTTCCTTCCTCTTATTCATCTAGTCGGTACACTTCTCTCTAATTTCCTTGCAAAGGAGGAACATAAGTTTGTCTCTAAAAGCATAGGATATATTATTAAATGATTCAACAAAGTTTGTGCAATTGTCGGGGACCTTACTAGAGAGCTCAAATAGATATCTCGCACTAGTGTTCTTGTGGCTCTTCATGCAACCAAGTAACCGATGCAAGGTTCTCCTTTTGAAGTGCATCAATTCCCTTCTTATACATAGACTAATTATATGCATACATTTCCTTCTTTGCTATTACCTGCATCATTGAACTTGGGAAGAGCTTTCTGTAGTTTCTCATGAAATGCATAACACAAATTCTCCTTTTAGATGTAGGAGAAACAACTCCTATTATAGCTATGACACCTTAGAAAAAAAAATACAATAATTAGGCATAACAGGTCATTATAAGTCCAAAAATAAAAAGTAAAAGAAATCACATTTCCACTGTCTGCAATAAAACTATATTTACTAGTTAAGTCATCTCCAATTACTCCCTTAAGGCTATTCAAGAAGTAACACCAATTGTCTTTACTTTCCCGATCAACAATACCACGAGCAATAAGGAAGCAATGGCTATCTCCATCTAAACCAAGTGCACTTAGAAGCACTTCTTTAAATGGACCCTTCAAATGGTAACCATCAACTCCAATAAATTTTCTACATCTAGTTAGGGACTCTTTGTTGCAAACATTAAAGCATATGAACATTTTGAAGAATATAAGGTGACCACATTATTCTGCAGGATCATGCCACTTTATGTAACACAACCTCGCCTAGGTTTGACTCGCTTCACAATTTCAAGTATACCTTAAAAGGTATTGGTATCCCTCTTCTTGTCTCCTATATACAACATCTAAGATTTTGTTTTTTTGTTTTCCTCAACACATACACACGCCTTACAATCCCAAACCTACTTACAATCCCAAACCTATCCATTAGTATAGTTGTTATGCTTGTCAAGTTCATTGAAGGGTTTGCTTCAACCTCGTCATATAGCATCCTTGCAATCCATGTTGCAGTTGCAACAGGGTTATTTTGAAAGAAAGAGCAGTTATGAGACCCTTTTAAAACCTTCACTTGAAATGCAGTGCCATATTAAATAAGGGATGCATTGATCCTCCAATTACATTGCCTATTTGAACGTATGACTGTCATTCTTTAAGTACCGAAAATGGTAACTCTATTGGACTTGGAAATCTTTAATGATATCAAGAAAAATTTTTTTGTCTTCAAACATATCCCATTGCCTTACATTTATTTTACCATCAAATTTTGGTATCCACCATCTTCCCCTCTCATACATTTTCTCCTTTGAATCAACCTCCTCATCGGACATGTCTTCAAATATTTCATCTTCATCTACCAAGGAACAATCACTATCACTAGAATTTGAATCAGTCTCATCAATGCCCACAGTGGGATCATCAATATCTATACCCTCAATAGGATCACCAATATCCGAGTCTTCATCACTATCTATTGGATTTTCATAGTCAGTATCATCTTAATCGGAACCAGAGTTGACCACAATGCTTATGTTCCTGAATGATAATACCCTTTTGGGCTCCCCCAATTTATAGTTTTCTGTTTTGTTGTGATTTATAAACTATTTTTCCTTTCTCTTTGTCAATTTTTGAAGTAGGGGGTTTGGTTCCGCATGAACCGATCCATTTTCAATATAAACACTACTTATTTGTGATAACTCTCCTTGAGATATATTGAAAACGGACTCATCTATTGATGTTATGATCCCATCCCAAATTGAGTCTTCATCCCCCTCATCTCCTTATGCAATCGTTAACAATAGAGTTTGCTTTAGGATTACCATCATGCACCAACTCTACCTCATTTTGTCTAATATTTTAAACATTCACAATCTCCCCATCAAGTCCCTCAACAATCTAATTCATTTTAATTAGAGCTTTCCTTTCAAGTATGACAAACTCAATCTCTCCCTTAACATACCATTTTATAGCCATTTTGGACAATTGTTCTTCAGTATTGATTGGCCATCTTTGTCTAGGCCTATATGGGGGATATAAAGTTATAGAAAAATACCTAGGAGCACCTTCTACAATAAGCCTAGCAAGAAACTCTCGAGTATCTTTATACAAATCAATTACCTCATATGTGTTAAAATCCTTCTTCCCTACTTTAAGTCTCCATCCCTTAAACCTTAAGAACACCGAAGACTCGGACTTTATATCTCACCTTTCTGAGTTCTATCTAGGGAATCAGGTATAAGACTTTCTCACTTATAAAGTTTTGATTCCAAGTAATTCCTTGTGTCTTAGAAACTTTTCTGAGTGATATGGTACTTTTCTGAGTGTTATAGAAACTTTCTCATGCATTTATGCATGACTCGTGTGACTCGAAATCATCTCTGCATGTGTCACTCGGTTCCGAGTCACTTAACACTCATACATATCGCATGATTCAAACACTATCTTTTCGCACTCGACTCTGCTATTTTAGTTTGAATTGTGTTTAGTCTAGATCAAATCTGTCTACTTTGATATTTCATATTTGACTTGATTTACTTTTAGACGGACTCGGATGGACTTTTGAGTCTCATGAATATTAGACTCTGAAAATTCCATTCCTTTTCCGACCCGGATAATTAGCCACTTAATTATCTTAATTATATTATTATCTCGTGTCTAACCTTAGACCAAAGTATTTTATACTTTGAGAACCAAATTGATTTACTTTTGTAGGTGATTCAAACGAGGTTATCCTATATTTGAAATACAAAAGTAACCGGCTTCAAAACGTCAAATCACTAGCGGACAAAGCTTTTTCCACCTCCGACCTACCCTCGGACACTCGTGTTAGGGTTGTCTATTTACAGAAATGGAAATCTACAACACTTAAGCTCAACGGTGGTTTCCACCTTACTTCGAAGACACCGCCGAGTGGTTTAGGCACTATCAAGGGAGTCAAGAGCCGTTGTCTAACGTTCACATATCAACGGATATTTTCCGAGTGACTCGGAAAATCCTACACAACGGTCATAAAGGAACTTCCAGTCGGAAGATGGACACAACGGCTAAGCTGCTTGGTCATCTATAAAAGGACGCCAACTCTCAAGACTTGAAGGTTGCCGAACCTATTGTTAATACACATACTTGATCAAAAGTCTCTGTATTCATTCTCAATCTTCTACTTACAACTCCCACTCTGTAATTCATTATATTCCGAGTTGTAAGGTCTTGTACTCGATTACAAACACGCTCTTTCTTACTCTCTAAGTAAGGTCCCTTGACTGAGCTGTAAGGGTTAACTCAGCTCGGTTGTCCCTATCTCGTAAGGGTTATCTCGGCTAGAAAGTACTAGATCGGATAAGAGAATTTCGAGTCTAGGAAAAATTTGTAAGGAGTTGTTTAAGGGAGAAACTCGGGGTTCAATCAGCCTACTCGTATTTTGTGGACTCAAAATAGTGGATTTGACTTCGTGCTTGGATTAGGATACTGAGCCGATAGTTATTATTTGCTTCCAGCTTCGAGTCACTTAGAAACTAAGCCGAGTTAGACTCGGACGTTGAGAAAAATGGACATCAATTTTCCGAAATCATCTCTAGATAAGTGGGGAATTTCAGAATTTTTTTCAAAATTTTTTTCTCTCTCTCGCTTGCTGTCATCGGACAACTAGCCATTGGAAGGCAAACCACTCGAATTCTAACCGTTGAAGGAGAAAACCGTCACACCGGTCCGAGGTGACCGATGAAAGAGCCGAGTCGAACGGATATTGAAGGACGATTATTTTCCCTATAAATAGCGACTATTCTCCTTCATTTCGTTACTTTACTTTTCCATTACTCTCTCTCTTGAAATCAAAACTTCGCGCACAAGCTCTCTCGCATCTACAACGATTTCTCGGTTCCTTCAAGCTTCGTTAAGATCATCTCAAGTAAGCTCACGCTGCTCTCATCTCCTTCTTCTACTCGTTTTACTTTTACTCTCTTCGAGTTCTTCTCTTCTCATCTCTCTCAAGCCTTTCTACTCTCTTTTTTCTCTCAAAGATGACTAAAAGAGGTTCTCACCTCGACTTTCTTGGCTCTGCTACAAAGAAGCCTCGACCCAAAAGCCAAGAGGGCCCTTCAACCTCTAAACCTATTGTCACTCAAGCATCTTGTGCTTGGATGATAAGTTCTTCCCAACCACCAAATTCTCGTGGTTGCCCCACATCCAAACAACTGGGGTTTATAACTTTCTTTGTTTCAGCTGAGTTCATCTACCCCGAACTCGTATCCGAGTTTTACACTCATCTCACCAGCTCGAAGGTGTCTTAACCTCCGGGGTTCGAACATCACAGTCCGCATAAACACCTATCTTCTTCATTGTTTGTTCAAGGTCACTTCTCTCTTCTTAAACAGCAATCCAATTCATTTCACCGACGTCGTCGACGACTTCTTTGAAAAATATGCCAAATAGTTCCCTGGGTCACGCAAGAATTTTTCGTAGACTCAGCTAAGGTCGAAGCACGTCTTCCGTGCTTCTTGCCGATAAGAACCTTTTTCTCTCAGCACTCTAGTAAGGATAACCCTAACTCCAAACACCTCAAAGTTCTCTTTGACATTCTTAAGGACTACGAAGTAGACCTCTTCCACTCCATCATTAAGTAAATGACAGTTGTCCTAGCTCAACTCCAAAACAAGAAGAACACCCCTCTCCCCTTCGGTGCTCTTCTCACTCTTGTTTTTAAACAATTCAAAGTTCCTCTTCCCTCGGACCCAAACGTCTGTTTCGAGGCTGCCGTTGTTGTCGGCAAAAGGAACTTCAGGGTACTGGTACCAGGAGACCGAACCCGGTATCCGGATACATAGCTTAGAGCCGAGGCCCTCTCGGACTCGAAAGAAACCCCCTTTCTCTTCCTGTCCCACCTGGTGGTGCTTCCACCTCAGGTGCCTCTAAATCCTTCGGTTCCATTTTGTCCTCCGCCTTCATGGACAAAATCAGCTCCGTGTCCTTGGAATTCAAGGACATACTTGGTCACTCAAGACTGTCTATCGGCCTATGACCATAAACCAGAAAACTTCCCATTCTCAAATCCGAGAGCGAGTAGAACATGCTCATTGAGATGAAGGCCTTGGTCAAGGAGCAGAAGGAGCTAAAAGAGCTTCTTCAAGAGAGACAATCCAAGGCCGATCAGGACCCACGCGACTCGGACACATCGGAAGAGTCTTCGAGCCCGGCCAAGGCTTCCTCGAAAGAGGCGAGGAAGAAGAAGAAAAAGATCGAGAAGAAGCGAAGCCGAGGAACTCGCGGTTGAGGCAGCTCCTTCCGGCCAAGGGAAGGAACAAAAGGAAGATCAAGGAGCCACAGCTGAGGGAACAAGTGCTCCTCAAGCTCAACCGGAAGTACTCAGCTCGGACAGTGAGTCCGAGTGGGTCGAAGACCTTGCTGCACAAGGACAATCAGCGAGTGGGTCAGATTGAGCAGTTCCTCTAGCTGCCGAGATACAAGAGGAAGAACCTCTGGATCCCCTCGTTCGGGTAAGCCACTCGGAACCGAGCCCATGCCGGAGATCCCGGTCCTCCCTCTCGCTCGCGCTCAAGCACATCGTCAAGATCTTATCGGCGCCGCACACCTCTCGTCCTTCCTCCTCCACTCGGACACACCCTTCTCCTTCTTAATTTCATCTTCTTTCAACTTTTTTTTGTCCGGACATCAAACTTGTATTTCCTGTATTCTTCCCATTTTTTGTTTTTTGTTTTGTTTTTTGCTGAAAGGCAAGGGGAGAATAACTAGAAAATTTGTTGTCTTGTCTAGGGGAGTTTTCTCTCTCACCTCTGTACATATTTTTCTACTTTAATGAAATTATGCATTTTGTTCCAATTCTTAGTACAATGTTAAAAACAAGCACTTCGAGTTTCTATCTAATATGTCTTATTGCTTAGCATCATTAATAATTATTGTTCGACATCTCTTTATTGCTCGTTATCTATGAAAATTTAAGTTTCTTTTCCGAGCGAGGTTACGGACTCAATATATTCTCACTAACAGAGTTTCGTTTAAGTATGGAATGTCTTTCATCAAAAAGGGGAGATTGAAGACTCGGACTTTACATCTCACCTTTCCGAGTTCTATCTAGGGAATCAGGTATAAAACTTTCTCACTTATAAAGTTTTGATTCCAAGTCATTCCTTGTGTCTTAGAAACTTTTTGAGTGATATGGTACTTTCTCCGAGTGTTATACAAACTTTCTCATGCATTTATGCATGACTCGTGTGACTCGAAATAATCTCTGCATGTAATCTGCTATTCGTATTCATCTTTGTCAAGTGCTTTTGTTTGAGACTTGATGGTTGACCCTACTTTATGTGTCCACTAGCATGTTAGGGAGTACTTGACAAAGCCTTTGTCAAAAGAGAAGAGCGACTTGCTAGCGATTGTGCGTCAATCATGCAAGTCGTTCAAAAACCCAGTGATTGGTATGCAAATCAACCGATGTCATTCAGAACCATTGTCTTTTGCATGAACTTCGTTACTCATTGTACATTCTCATGGTGCAGGAATGTTAAACTCCCTGGTGCTTCAAACCCGAACGCTTTTGGGGATACGTTGAGTGCCCTCATTCATGTTGTCCCGAAGCGCGGCGCATATGATACGTGGTAAAAGTACTATATTGGGGGACTTGCGGTTAATGAATATGGGTCACTCCTCCAAAAGCACCAGGAAATGTATGGGGACTTGTGCTGGCAGACCGTGTACTTGTCATACCAAATGTAGGTTTGTTCGGACTGGCATAACCAAACGTGCGTTACTTACCGTATACTATTTCCTTCATTACTCGTACAATTGTTGTGTGAGCATGCAACTTTCAAGCCCAAAGCCGTCAACGCGTCCATTCGGGTTACATCTGCGGAATCGTTTCAATGAATCCGTCCGCTTCGTAAGCCTTCAACTTAACTACCTATGGATAACACATGTTTTTCATAATGGTTCATGTCGTACAAGTTACTCGTTATACATAAATGTATGGTTGCAGGTGTTTATGCCCCTACTAGAGGCGGAGGCCGGACATTGGGTTCCGTTGGTTGCTGACTTCCATGCCGAGCAATTCTTCGTCTACGACTCCCTACCTTTGAAAGGGCCATCGTTGAAAAGCAAGAAGGGAGAAGCCCGGTCCGACTCGATCGGGGCAGCGGTAAGCGTCCTTGTTTAGGATAGGTTGTCGTATACTGAAAGTCGTTGTCTATTAGTTTATATTTCCCTAACTAAGTGTGTTGTGTCGGAAAGTTGCAATTGCATCAGCATTGCAAGCATGCACATATATAAATGATGCTTTCTCATGGGAAGTTGAGCACGCCGATCGCCCTCAACAAAAGAAGTCGGTGTTCTTTTCTTAACTTAACCGTTTATATCTTAGGCGAACGAACTATTTCTCCAGCTACTGTTACATCCCATAGTGAGTGTATCAACTTTTAACACCTGCTTCCTTTGTTGGCAAATGTTATTGTAGTGGGTACGATTGCGGCGTTTACATGATGTTATTTATGGACTTGTTGTCGTTGAGGGCGAGCGGACTTTTCTTTTATGAAGTTGATATTAGACTCATCCGCGATAAGATGCTTGCTCGGCCTCCTGAATGGCTATATTGCCCACTTCCCCGATCCATTCCTATCTTCATCTCGCTTCATTCTGATGGCACTTATGCACCATTTGCTTTGTTAGTCAATGTATTATTATGAATACGTTACACAACAGGGTGTAGTTGTGATCAATGTGTCTCGCTTAGTAATTGTTAATAGGTTGTTTATGTATAATGTAGTAGTTGGTAATTGTGTTCATGGTGGGAATGATGTACTTTGGAGTATTGCATGTTAGTGTGAATAGGTTGCAGGTGTATAATGCGAGTACTTTGCTACCGAGTGCTAGTCATGATGCACATTTGGAGTATTGCATGCCGACGTGCTGCCTTTGTCATCAAGTAGTTCCGAAAATGAGGATTCAGCCTCAACAATGTAAATGAAGCTATACTATTTGTACTTGGTTATTTTGTAAATGGTATTTGCTCAATTGATGTTTGTCGTTATCATTTTTAGGGGAGAACCTTATGCATGTTTATATTTATTTGGCTCAAATTTATTCGAGTATTTTTAGGGGCAAACTATTAAGTGCGATATTGTACCCTTATATGGTCGGCTCTCCTTGCCCAAGGCATTCATTTCAATGATAACCTTTTATGCAATATGCGTACATTTAAGCATGTTGAACATCTCCAATGGGCTAATGGAGAGCGGGACCTTTATTGGAGGCTAGGAGTGCACAATGACGATGACTATCCCATTAATTAAATGGAGAATGGGACCTTTTTGGAGGCAAGGAGTCCACAATGACGATTACTATCCCACTATGTACTACGGAAATGCAATTTATTGGTACTCCGAAAGTCACATCATCATGTACAAAATAATCCCAAAACACTAGTTTGGCATATACAAACATAATCGAAAAATAACAAGTAATGACTAAGGCGTATAGAAACAAGTACCATCCCATTAAGTAGTTCGGAAATGCAATTCATAGTTACAAAAGTGATATCATCATATACAACATAAGTCCAATACAATAGTAACACATATACAAACATACTCCCAAAAGAACACCAATGATGATCAGCCTATACAAAGGACCATCTCGCAAAAACTAATTCATGGTAATTGACGTCAATATCACCTTGCCTACCTTCATCGTACCAATGTACAATGACGATGAATCCCATTATACACATACCCAAAACAATCATGCCAATTGAATTGAAGATGATCTTTTTAACTCGTATTTCCCACGTAAAATGAAGCTCATTGTACCCGTACGGACTACATATCAGTCCATAACGAGTTGCCCTCTTCAAGCATGTACAGGATAACGAACATGCACATGAGAACCAACCTCACCAATTCCCAATAAATATCATACTTACGTTGGTTCCTTAACCTAAACTCATTTTCTTTGTATTGGGTGACAACAACTTTGGCAGCGATTAAATCAAGCAATCAATTTCCGATTTTGCGTTCAAGTGTCAAACCGACACCTTCTCGGTTCTCGTCAATGGTTCATCCAGGTAAGCGGAATGGTTACGGGCCCTCTACAAAAATCAAAACAACTGTATGGATTATCGGAGATATATTTAATTATTAATATATGCGGTTCATTTAGTTTGGGTGGATATTAATGAAGTTATATTAATATTTTGCTAATTTATTATGGCATCATACATTTTGGTCAAAGTTTGAAAGTGATTGGAAAGTTCATAACCTTATGACATCTTGTACGGCGTCGAGTCTGTCCGAAGAATCGCGAACTATGTCGACGGGGAGCCCACAATCACATAGAACCGGCACATCAACGTCATCGTCATTTCCGAAGACCCTAACTGCGGAATAGTTGCACCCGGTTTCAGATTTAATGCCCATTGAATGCTTCGAAGAGAGTAAATTGGTGTTGTACTTGTGGTGGAAGGCTTTTGTACGAGTGCAAATTTATTGAGGTCGGACCACAATCACATTCATGCTGCACTTGTACTTTCATTTGAAGTTATTGTGAGGTTAGTGGTAGGTTTAATTTGGTGTAGTAGAGGCCCACAACACCAAAGTGATATAGCAATTATTTCATGTATTTATGCATGACTCTGTCGACTCGGAAAGCATATCTATACTCACTTTTGTACACTCAATTCCGAGTCTCGATCACTTAGAATTATCGCATGTTCAAATGACTAGTATTTGCATAACCATACTCGAGTCCGACTTCATGTTACATGTCTTATTTTGTTAGAGTCAATGCTTCTAGTCCGAACCATGCTTAGTCTAGATTAAGTTTGTTTCAATCGATATTCCGTATTTAACTTGATTCTCGCTTAGACTAACTCGGATGGAATTTCGAGTTTCATGGATATTAGACTCAACGGCTAAGCTGCTTGGTCATCTATAAATAGAAGCCAACTCTCAAGACTTGAAGATTGCCGAATCTATTGTTAATATACATACTTGATCAAAAGTCATTGTATTCATTCTCAATCTTCTACTTACAACTCCCACTCTGTAATTCATTATATTCCGAGTTGTAAGGTCTTGTACTTAGTTACAAACTCTCTTCTTACTCTCTAAGTAAGGTCCCTTGACTGGGTCGTAAGGGTTAACTCAGCTCGGTTGTCCCTAGTTGTAAGGGTTATCTCAGCTAGGAAGTACTAGATCGAGATAAGGGAATTTCGAGTCTAGGAAAAACTTGTAAAGAGTTGTCTAAGGGAACAACTCGGGGTCGATCGATCTACTGTATTTTATGGACTCAAAATAGTGGATTTGACTTCGTGCTTGGATTAGCACGGTCCGTGGTTTTCTCGCCCTAGGAGGGTTTCCACGTACTTTCGTGTCTTCACTGTCTCGAGTACATTCTAGACTCGGACATGACTCAAAGTTTCGGTTTTATCCGCTTCTTTACTCCTCACTGCAATTCGAGTTCATACTTTTCGACCCCATTATAGACTCGGAATCGCTTCGTCCGTCCCGTGCTCAAAAGAATTTGATAGTGGCTCTAAATATAATATCATCAACATAAATCCGAGCAATAAGGAAATATTTCCCCTTGATTTTTATGAAAATATTTTTGTTAATCTGACCTCTTTTGAAATCATTTTCAACCAAGAAACTGCTCAATCTTTCATACCAAGCTCCGGGAGCTTGTTTAAGACCATATAAAGCCTTTTTCAATTTGAAAACATGATTTGGAAATTCCGAGTTCTTAAATCCATGGATTGCTCAACATAGACTTTCTCTTAAATGAAACCATTCAGAAAAGCACATTTAACATCCATTTGATGTAATTTAATATTCATGTTAGATGCAAATGCCAACAAGATTCCGATTGCTTCGATCCTAGCAACAGGTGCAAAGGTTTCTCCACAATCAATTCCTTCTTCTTGATTGTAACCCTGAATCACAAGTTTAGCTTTATTTCTAACTACCAACCCATCCTCATCCAGTTTGTTTTTGAAAACCCATTTGGTTCCTATGATTGGGTAGTCGGAAGGTCGTTTAGTTAGAGTCCGGACTTGGTTTCTTTCAAATTGATTGAGTTCTTCTTGCATGGCCTGTACCCATTCAGGTTCATTTAGGGCCTCTAGTGCATTTCTGGGTTCTATTAATGATATGAATGCAGTGAATGCATATAGATTTTACAAATAAGAATGAGTTCTTACCCCACTTGTTAATGTCGGATAGAATGTTCTCGAGTGGGTAGGTCGAAGCATATTTAAATGCTCTACTTGTTCTCTCGGTTCACCAAATTTTTGGTTGAATTGGCTGATCTTTAGTAGTTTGAGCTTGCTAAATCTCCTCATTCTCTTATCCTTCGAGCATTCCGAGCTGGCTCTTGAGCTGGTTCGATCTTAGTAACAATGTTCTAAGTTGCCTCATTCCGAGCTCGGCTTGAGCAAGATCATCCTTATCTCAACCGAGTTTCAGATCCGAGAAGATTGACTTACTTTTTCTTCCATGATCTATCTCATCAATCACAACGTGGTTACTTTCTTCCACTTTGTTAGTTCTTTTGTTAAAAACACGATAAGCTTTACTTGTGAGATGAGTAACCTAGAAATAGACCTTCATCCGACCTAGTATCAAACTTGGTCGAGTGATCCTTACCGTTATTGTGTACAAAGCACTTACATCCAAAAGGTTTAAATTATGAGATGTTGGGTTTCTTTCCCTTGTAAAGCTCGTAGGGAGTTTTCTTCAAGATGGGTTTGATGAGGCATCTATTGAGTGTGTAATTTACTCGTGTTGATCGCCTCGACCAAGAAATAGTAAGGTAGATCATTTTCAATCATTATTGTCCTTCCTATTTCTTCAAGAGTTCGGTTCTTTCTCTCCACTACTCCATTTTGTTAAGGAGTTCTGGGTGCCGAGAAGTTTTGAGAGATACCATTCTTGTCACGGAACTCTACAAATTCCGAGTGGTTGAACTCCCTTCCATGGTTAGTTTGAACACTTTTAATCCGAGTCCGAGACTCCACTTGAATTTTCCTGTAGAGCTTACTAAACTCTTTGAAAGCTTTATTTTTATTCTTAAGAAAACAAACCCAGGTAAATCGTGAGAAATCATCAGCAATCACAAGTACATACGATTTACCTCCAAGGCTTTTCATAGAGATTTCACACAAAAATCCATATGAAGCAATTTAAGCACTTTGGATATGGAAAAAGTTTTGAGAGGTTTGAAGGATGATTTGACTTGTTTCCCTTTTGTGCATGCTGCACTGATTTTATCTTTCTTAAATGCACAGTTAAGTAAGCCCCTAACTAAACCATGAGATGCAAGCTTCTTGATAGTGTGCATGCTAACATGACCTAATCTGCGATGCAATGTCCAAGAACCATCATTCAACGATGCTTTTAAGCAAGATAAATTATGATTTGGATCAGAAAGAGGAATAGTATAGGTGTTTCCTGACCTCTTACCCGAGAGTTTAGTCTCTTTGGTAAGCTGTATCATAAATGTAGTAATTGGTATGAATAAACCATACCTCTTGACCTTTGTCACACAACCGAGAGATGCTTGAGAAGATTGTACTTTAATCCCTTGACAAGATAAAATTGACTAACTAGGTTGTCTCTTTTACCAATCTTACCAATCCCAACTATCTTTCCTTTGCTGTTATCTCCAAATGTGACTTTGCCTCCTTTTAGATCTTCTAACTCGGAAAAGAGTCTTGAATCTCCTAACATGTGGTATGAGCATCCACTATATAAATACCAATGACCTTTCATCTTTTTCTGAGTTACCTGCAAGTCTGAAACAAACTAACTTCTCACTTCCTCTAACGAACCTAGTAACTCCCTTTACTATGGTCTTTTTATGAGGAAGAACACACTTGGGAACCCAGATTTGAATAATTTTGGGTTTGGTCCGATTCCGAGTCTTCTTTCTAGAAAATTGAGTCTGTGTCTCTTTCTTTTGAAAATCTTTTCTTTTGTAAACAGGTGGGGAAGGTTTTTTCTTATAAACTAGTCCGGGCTCAGTCCTCCTTTCATTCTTATAAATGGGACCATGCTCAGCCTTCCTAAACTTCACGGTTCCGGAATCCTTTTTGAACAGATTAGAGTTAGAATTAGATTCCTCCTCTTCATTAAAACCAACTCCTTCTTTCCTGAAGGAGACACATTGAGAGCCTAAAAGCATGTCAAGGTTTTTATGACCCTGAGTGAATTTCAAAACAAGCTCTTGAGACTCATTGACCTTTCTTTTCGGATGCTCATTTTCTTTTCTAAGTGACTCGGACTCAATCTCATTAGCTTGAGGACTGGTCTTGAGTTCTTTCGAGTTAGTCTCGGTTTTTCCAATTCATTTTTCAAACCATTGCTCTCGAAGTAAGAGACTCAAATTGTTCTTTGAACTGAGAAGAATCGAATTGGTCTTTTCATCCGAGTGTGTAAATATATCTGGCTAAATCAGCTTTGGATAACTTAAGAAAGTATTCAATTACCTCCTAAGGACTTATCTCCTCGGTGTCCGAGTTGTCGACATCCGACTCAAATTCAGCTTCGAGTCTATTAGTGCCATTAGACACTTTGAGTCATGAGAATCATCTTCATCTTCGGATGAGTTGTCATCGCTCTATGTGGCCATCATAGCCTTCTTCTTTCTCGTCCTTCTTTCTCTTCGGACGAGTCTTTGACTATGTGATCTTTGCTACCACATTAAAAACAGCCAAAGTTCATACTTAAAGATAACTTTGAAGGAGATGAATATTTACCTTTTCTGTCCTTCTTATCTTTCTTGTGGAACTCTTCTTTTGGCCTCTTTCCCCACTTCTCATGCTTCATCATTCTTTTGAAGCCTCGGGCAGTGAGTGTCATTAGATCCTCTTCGAGTCCGAGGAGCTCGGACTTTCCCTTCTACTTTCCGAGGCCTTTAGTGCAATGTTCTTTTTAGTGCCGACCTTGGCATCCTCTTCTTCGAGATGAATCTCATGGGTAAGTAGCTTCCGAATTAGTTCGTCCGGCTTCAGTAGAGAGAGGTTTTGAGCTTCCTCAATGGCAGTCACCTTGGGACCCTATCTCTTCTTTGGTAGACTTCTCATAATCGTTACGCACATCTCTTCATGAGAGATTTTTCTACCCAGAGATTATTTGTAATGTCGATGAAGCAAATATATATCTAAGTGATGTTTTCCTCCGACTCCATCTTAAATAGCTCATACTTGTGAAGATATTGGCTTATCTTTGCCTGTTTCACGTGACTTGTTCCTTCGTATGTGTTAACAAGAGCCTCCTACACATCTTTGGCTGTGTCATAGGCTGACACTCTGTTGTACTCTTCCGAGCTGATAGCACTCATCGGAATGTTCATTGCTTTGAAGTTCTTTCGAACTTTTCCGCTTCTTCATTTGTGTACTCGAATTTTTCTTTAGGCACAGATCTTGTTCTTTCCATCTTCATTGGGATGTAGCTGCCTTCTAGGATGATGTTCCGGACATCTTCATCGTTGTTCAATAGAAAACACTTCATCGGTTTCTTCCAATGCACAAAGTTTAACCCTTTGAACTTTGGTGGTCCAGTGGATGACCTTCCTTCATTGAACTCTCCAATTTGATCTTTAGACCTTTGGATTGTTAGATCCTTCTTAAAAGGCTAGGCTCGATACCAATTGAAAGTTTGCTCTTGGAGAGTCTAAGTCACGTTGAAGGGGGTGAATAGGGTGATTAGGAAATTTAAAAGAACTTAGACACTTTTTGCTAAGAAGAAATCAACAGTGAGTCCGAGTCTCGATTGGACTCGAAATGCAAAACTCATAAATACGTGCAAACCCTCTTGGGGCAAAAAACCACAGATAATGCTAATCCAAGAACCAAGTCAAATCCACTATTTTGAATCCTCAAAATACAAAGGACTGACTCTACCAGAATTTCTCCCTTAGACAATTCTTTACAATGTTTTCCTAGACTCGGAAGATCCCTTATCCGATCTAGTACTTCCTCAATGAGGTAACCTTTACAATCAGGGGCAACCGAGCTGAATTAACTCTTACAGCTCAGCAAGGGACTTAGAAAGAAAGTAAGTGAAGAATGTAACGGATTGCAAGACTTTCTTTACAACTAAAAAATATTAAGTGAAGACTTGGAGTTGTAAGTAGAAGATTGAGTAAGTAATGCACTAAGAGAATTAGGCAATGTATTGATCAATAAATTCAGCAATCTTCAAGTCTTATAAAGTGGCTTCTATTTATAGATGATCAAGCAAAGTAGCCGTTGAGTCTAATTTCTGGACTGACTTCTTTACTAGCCGTTGTGAAGGCTTTTCCGAGTCATTCGAAAAGATGCTGTTGGAGTGTGAACGTTGGGCAACGACTATTTTCTCCAAAAGGTGTTCCAATCAACTGGTGTTGTCCGAAAAGAGAGGTGGAAACCACCGTTGAGACTAGTGTTGGAGTTTTCCAATTTTGGAAACAGACAGCCTTCACACGGTGTTTGAGTTATGTCCAGATTTGGCTAAAACTATCTACTGGTGTTTAACAGGTTAGAAGTCGGTTGTTTTTGAGATTCAAAAGATAGACTAGCCTTGTTTAAATAACCTATCAAAGCAAACGACATTGGTTCTCAATGTATAAAAATACTTTGGTCTAAGATTAGGCAAAGATAATAATTAAATTTGAGTAATTAAGAGCTTAATTATCTTAGGCCTACAGGAGTGGAATATTCTGAGTCTAATATCTAATAGGTTCAAAGTCAGCTCAGAATAAATCCAAGAGAGATCAAGTTAAAGGATAAACATCGAGAGAAAGTGAACTTGATCTTATCAAATAATTCTCTAAGAAAATAAATTAACTTAGAAGAGAGAATTAATGTTGTAATTCATTTTACCAAAGCAACCACAGTCAGTACTCGGAAAAAGTGTGTTTAGAGAATTGTTTGATCATGTGATGTTTTCGAGTAGATTCTTAATAGGTCAGAATACCTCAGTGGAGAAGATATTAAATAAAGTCATATCCGAGTCACTCGAACAGTGATGAAAACTTAGAAAGAAGTTTCTATGTAACTCAGAATGACTTGCAATCAAAACTTAAAAGAGATAGAAGTTTATACCGAGTCTTTCGTAAAATGCTTAGAGTTAAGATCCGAGTCTTCACATAGGTACCAAAGAAAAATAATACTCCAAAAAAGACAAGACTCTAAACATGAAAAAGGAAAGAACAAAAATAAACTCATATACAATTTATGAAATAAAGTAAAATAAAAGGAGAAAAAAGAGAGGAATGATCATACCGAGGTTAGGTGTTGGGTATACCCAAGCTAAAACATCTCAAGATCAGTTCAAATGGAGATTGATGAAGTACCAATCACTCCAAATCAACTGAAGTTACTATCTCAAATCAAAACCCATTATAGCACATTGCAACTTATCTTATCAAATATGCATGAAGAGCTCTCAGCCAAATAAAAGGTAACAAAAACAAGAAAGTTGGTGCCAAATAGAGTACATCCATTATATAAATGTAACACCATTAAGGGCCCTTTTCAACTTATCAAATTGTTGAGCTCAATGTCAATTAGGTAAATAAAATCACAAGTAGCAAGCAAACTGGTCATTAACTTAGAATGTTTATCATTATTGAAAACTTGTCTAGGCAAAATAGTGGCTCTCAAATCCTCATATCTTTAATTTCATCATGCTTAAGAGTTCGGTCTAAATCAAAATCAACTGGTACCAAGATCTTAGACTCAGGATATGTGGACTTCAGAAGTGGGGAGTGAGAAGGTTCAAAAAAGGGTTTAAAAAGAACACGTGTTTAACAAAGAAATTCTCATCCAACTTTTCATTTTTATCTAACCCACATGAAAAGGACTTATATCTCACAGAGAAAGTATCATCATTAAATTCCACAATATGAGGAGTCGCATGCACAAGTGGGTTAATGGGCTTAAATAAGCCTCCTCCTCTTACTCAACAATTGTATAATGCTCATTGTCATAATTAGCATTATCCTCAAACTCGTTACCCTCCTCAAACACATAATATGAAGTCAAAATGGTAGGTGGGGCCATGTCAAAGTAAGACATTCTTAGTGAGTCACTTGGTGTACTAGGTTCAATTTTAAGATTAGAAAAACGACATGCAGGGAGGGTATTCTCATTCTTATGGTTAGCAAAATATGTATCACCTAAAAACCAAACCTAAAAGAAAATGAATGTTGGAAATTATCACTATTACAATAATGACTTTTTACTACAAGCCTTTTACAACTGTTAAGAATAAAAATCATAGTAAAAAATGAAGCGATGACATTTTATAATATTTTTGAACTTTTACTATGGTTATAAGGAAGAATCACGAGTAAAAGGTTCGTCCTATTTTAAAAAAAATTACGGATTTTTTTGCTACGAGTTAGCTAGAACAACCGTAGTAATAAGTCTCACCTATCTGGTACGGTTGTCCGGGCAAACAGTAGTAAAATGTACGTTCACATTTTTCTCTCCTAAATTTAGTTTTCCCCTTCTCTTATGCTCGTTCACTCTCTATTTGTTTTCCAGGTTTTTCTCCCCTCTCTCTTTTCTCTTCAACTCTATCTCCATCCTCAATAGCCTTAGTAATTTTTCTCTCCTCTAATCTCTCTCTCTCTCTCTCTCTCTCTCTCTCTTTCTCTCTCTTCATCATCTTCTTCTTCCTAGAGATCTTAAATTTGGAAACCCTCAAGTTTGATCCCTAGTTTTAATTACCTCTCAATCACTTTCATCATATCCATCTTCATCTTCTCCATCCTCAATAGCCTTAGTAATTTTTCTCTACTTTAATCTCTCTCTCTCTCTCTCTCTCTCTCTCTCTCTCTCTCTCTCTCTCTCTCTCTTTTCATCTTCTCCTTCTTCCTGGAGATCTTCAGCTCTGAAACCCTCAAGTTTGATCCCTAATTTTAATCATCGTGATAGTAAAACTTGCCGAAAGTTTTCACGACGAAGACTTACTTGAATTTGTCGATGGAACCTAGGTCTCTAGTGGGAAATATCTTAATTTCGTGCTTCAAAATCTTCCTTAGTCCTAAGATGTCGTCTCTATTGAGTTGAATGGGGTGGCGCACGATCGCATGAGGCTTTTTCTTGTTTCAACCTTAGCTTCGAGTCCCTGGAGCCTTTGCTTCATAGATTAGCCTCTTCTCCTCACACACACACACACACACACACACACACACTCTCTCTCTCTCTCTCTCTCTCTCACTCTCACTCTCACTCTCAGTTTCTTTCTAAAATTGAATTTTCTTTTATTATTTTTAATTATTGTCATTAGTTTTTGTATTAATTGACCTTGAAAATAATAAATTATTGAGAATTACCCTATTACATCATCTTTCTTAAATACTTGCTGTTCATCTATCCCCTTCGGCTCATCCTTCCCCTTTAGATTTGAATTTTTTCTAGACTATAATTGCTGAGTTCTCAAGTTCATAGGCTGATTGTTGGAGCTTCTTTCGGTAATATTTTTATTTTGAATTATTACACTTAGAAGATTCGAAATTCCGCTTCTACTTTCGTTGCTTCGGGATGATGAAATTTCCAATGTCATTTCAATTCTTTTGTTCATTGCTTTCATTGGATCTTCAATTGGCACTATTGGGGTGATTCATCACTGCAAGTTTTTCCTTCTTATATTCTTCCCGAAGTGTGATGAATTTGTTTGTGTTGTTGCAAGTTTTGGGCTTAAATGTCTCTCCCTTTCTCTTTCCTTTTTCAACAGGTGATATACACTTGCAGTGACAAATTTCTTTTAGAAAAAGAGAAAGAGAAGTTTGAGAAGGAAGATGCATCTAACAAGAAAAATAAAGGGGGAAGAAAGTTAACGTTAGAGCTAGAGAAGATCTAAAGGGGATTTGGCCGGAAGATTGAAGAAGATAATGAGGACTGATTTTTATTTTTTTTTTTGGCACAAGTATCTTTGAATATGTAATTCTATCTATTTCTGATTAAGATAAATGAAAATAGTTCCTTTTTTCCACAATCACATATTTGAAAGTTGAAATCATGTTAGGCCTCTCCTTAATGTCGCCTTCTTTGTGCGAGATTGGGATTTACTAACCTAAAAAGGTATTGTAGATTCTTAGGCTCGGAGGAATGCAGGTCGCGGACTAACTAGCTAAAAAGGGATTGTAATTACTCTCTTTTTTTTGCTAATGATGTAAAAGATGGACCAACCTAAAAAGGATGACTCAAAAGATGGATCAACCTCAAAAGGAATGACTCTTTATTTTTGGCTAATGTAAAAGATGGACGAACCTAAAAGGGATGACTTTTTTGGATAAAATGTAAAAATGGATCAACCTAAAAGGAATGATTTTTTTTTTTTTGACTAGTATGCAAAAACTGACCAACCAAAAAAGGATTATTTTTTCTAGGCTAATATGCAAAAATGGATCAATCTAAAAACGAGATGACTATGCAAAACACAAACCAACCTAAAAAAAGGGATGACTATGCAAAAAGATGGACCACCTAGTATTTTTTATTAATGATTTTACATCAATGCAAAGGTCATTAGGCTTAGTTGAACTTGAACTGGCTTTACTTGACTGGATGAAGACTCAAAGAAAGCGGTAAATAATAACCACACACAAGCAATCAATGAGTTCCAACCTGAGTATAGGCTTTATGTTACAAAGGGTTTAAAAGGTCACATAAACATGATAGCTCATAGTCTAAACACTTCATCTCCCGTGGTTTGCACGAGTGAGACATGAATATTCATTACCTCTCGATGAAGAATCAAGAAAGCGTGTTATTAGTGGAAAAGCACTCACACATCGGTAGTAAAGTTGAGTGGACTCACTGAGATAACAATTCGACTTTCCCGAAAAGGGATAACTAAAAGTTAAAGCCTAATGGTCTCATCATCTATGTCTAGCTAGGTTGCCTAAATGTAAGGATGCCTAATGCAAACATAATTAAAACTTCCCAATCTAATGTTCGAGCCTCACCCTCTTAATAAGTATCCCAGGTGAAGTCATCACTGTAAGAATCACAACTTGTGCATCGAGGAGGCGGATCGCATCTCCCATTACTGTTAATTTCGGATAAGGGTGCTTACAAAAACATATGGCTTTCTGATTTTTGAAGTTATTGGTTGGTGACTTTAGAAAAAAATTTTATTTTTGAAGATGTTTTAAAATTTTCAGGATAGGCAACAAAAAGTAAAGTATTATGGACGTGTTGCAATGAGACTCATTGGCCAAGCAATGGGAGTGCTTAAGCCAGGAGTTAGTCCAAGAACCCACCATGGTGACTGGTGTGGGTTACCTATGAGGGTGAACGATATGGGTTTTCTAGTCGAGACTACGAAGCAGTCTTGGTCACAAGATCCACATTGTACTTTATGTTCAAAATAGTTCAATTTTCTAGAAAAACTGAGATGCATTATTCAGAATAAAAGAGACTAAAATAAGAGTCATCGGTCGGTTTTGATTAAAAACTAAAAAAATTAAAATTTACTTTCCTAATTTGAGCTTAAACAGGAAGAGACAAAAAATTTCAAAGTTAAGAAAGGTTTTAGAAAATAACTCCATTGGACTAAACCAACGACTCGAGTATTCAAGGGCGAAGGTACAAAATGAAGAGGGTTGCTCCTCATTCCGCCTATTATAAGAATGGTTTTTACCAATAAAAAGGGAAGTTAAAGTCATGTTAAAGAAAACAAACAAGCGACATTCAAAAGCCGGAATGTAAAGCAATCAAAACATCAACAAAAATTAATAAAGAAAGCCATAAATGAAACAATAAATCTAAACTATTATATCAAAGGGTGAAATTAAATGAAATTACATCGCTCAAAACCACAATATGAAAATTAAAAGACTGAAACTAAAGAAATGAATAGATGAAATCAAAAGGCTTGCAAGGTCTAGTTGGTGTTCTCAGGTAGACCTATTTGTAAAGCTTGATTCTTGAATGAATCTAGCAGAGTAACAGTAGGTTGGTCATGGAAATTCAATTGGGAAACGGAGGGCTTTTTGTGAGAAGTTTTGGGATAAAGAATGAAAGTTTGGATTTGAGAGATTCGAAAGGAAATAGTAGGATGAAGATTCAGCCGAATGAAGGCTAATTTCAGTTGAAAACTAGTGTATGGAAATGAGAGAAATAACCCCCTTATTTATAGAAGAATTTAGGGTTAGGGAAACATTGAACCTAGCCCTCGAGCTGGCCGGGTAGATAGAGCTATCCGGCTAAGAAATCTATAAAGAATAGAAAAAATATGGTAGTTTCAAACATTGAAAACGAATGTGTTCAAAAGATTCCGGGAATGGATCCTGTCTAAACGACCGCGTTCAATGGTCATGGAAGGCAAACTTTGCTTGGTTTTACGAAACACTTCGAAACAACCTAGAATTCTCTACAAACTTCTTCGTTGTTCCACAAGCTTCCACTATGTTCCATAGTCATCTACACTAGTGCAGATTTATTGATACTTGTGTAGAGAAATCTAGATAGTGAATCTAGATCGTTGGAATGAATCAATCTCCACTTGTCCATTGAGGAGATAGGCATGTATATATACCCCTACGAGGGCTCATCCGTAACCCATCCACAAGAGTTTTCAAGCCAAGTAATATACAAGTACTCTCCCAAAATCTCTTTAAGTGTTCTTTTGTTTACTCGGCTTCTTCCGACCTTAACCTAAGCATCCTCAATGCTAACTAGCAAGCTCAAGAAAGTGTAGTTTGCTAGCACTACACGGGTGATTAATTTGAGTGAATTATCATCCCATAAAATTTGGTATCGAGCCAAAGTGAGGATGTTAACTAGCAAGCTCAAGAAAGTGTAGTTTGCTAGCACTACACGAGTGATTAATTTGAGTGAATTATCATCCCATAAAATTTGGTATCGAGCCAAAGTTTAGGAAATGATGTCAAGCATCACCGAGGAAAGCTAACAACAAGGTGGCAAGAAGGGTTGTTAGAAGTCTCTAGAGGTAATTGCTGCACTTGACTAAAGGCTTGTTCAGTTGCATGCCTCCATGGTTCACTTAAAGGAGTTAGTCGACACCATGGACCAACACGTTGAGGAGCTTGAGTCCAAGATGGAGGACTCGGAGCTAAAGGAGGAGAACAAGAGGCCTTGAATACGGTGACCACGAACTTTTTCAAGGAGATGGCAACCCTTAAAGCCGAGAGACTAAGGATGATGAATCGAAGCTCGCTAGGCTGCTCTTAATGAACAATAAGAGCAAGTGGAGAAACTTAAGGAACAAGTCAAATTGTGCATGGTCGTGGTGGAAAACAATGGGTCAATCTAGGTGACGATCGCCTCAAAGGTGAATGTGCCCAAGCCTCCAAAGTTCAAGGGATCTAGGAGCGCAAGGGAGATCAATAATTTCATATGGGATCTTGAGGCTTACTTTGGAGCTTCGGGCATTAAGCAAGACGCCCTCAAGGTGAGCAATGCTTCTTTCTTTCTTAAAGAACTCTTGTATGGTGGCAACGTCATTGTGACGATGTCAAAAGAGGCTCTAATCCCATCACTACTTGGGAGGCATTCCAAGGTTAACGAAAAGATAGTTCTATCACAAGGATGCCGAACACAAAGCTAGGGCCAAACTTCAATGCCTCCAACACAAGGTGAGTTGTATCCAAGAATACGTCAAGGAGTTCCAAGAACTACTCTTGGAAATTGCTAGCATGGGAGCAAGATGACTTATTTTGCTTCCTCGATGGCCTCTGCGGTTGGGCGAAGATGGAACTTAAGGGGTAAGGAGTGCAAAACCTTGCCACCATATTTTACGTTGTTGAATCTCTATAAGAGTTCAAGTCCTCGAAAGGACAAGGCAAAAAGACGTACGGCGACAGCAAAAGTGGGGAGACCATGCCAAGTCTCCTAAGACGGATAATTTGTCCTCGTATAAGGATAAGGGAAAATCAAAGAAGGACGGACATTCCGGAAAGGAGATATTTAGTTTCCTTTGCAATGGGCCTCATCGAGTATTTGACTACCCGAAAAGGGGAAAACTTGCCACTCTTGTCATGGAAGAAAAGAGGCAAGAGGAGGAAAAAAACTTACTTCCATGAGGCTCCTTAACACCATTCAAGCAAAAGCGAAAGGCGAGGCTCGTGGACGTATTTATGTGGAGACCCTCATCAACGACAAGGTATTACAAACAATGTTATACACGGGAGCCGACACGGTAGGGTCTATATGGCCAAGGAGCTTGCCAAGGAGATTGGTATTTCCTATGTTAAATAAAAAGGCTATGTCAAAGGCATCAACGTAAGGAGTCTCCTGATTGTAGGTGTCGTATATGATATCGAGATTCAGATTGGTCGGTGGAAAGGTAAGGTCGACATCATTGTTGCTCCTCTAGATGACAAGAAATTCTATTTTGGCATCGGTTTTATTAATAGGGTGAACGCGTTCTTGGTGCCTTACACTAACACTATGTGCGTTATGGAGAAGGGACAACCTTGTTTTATTCCAAAAAAGGGAGATTGATGAAGGGAAGATGCTCTGCGCTCTTCAATTCTCAAGAGGAATCAACAATAAGGAGTCAACCTTCCTTTCTACCCTCAAAATAGAAGAGAAGGCTAACAAATTCCAAGCACCCAAGGCCATTCGGGAGGTACCGGATGAATTCCAAGATTTAATACTGTAGAATTACCGAAAAGACTTCTTCCCGGATGGGAAGTCAATCACACCATTAAGTTAGAATCGGGGACTAAACCACCCGCATTTGCCCCCTACCGAATGACACCTCTAAACCTCAAAGAGCTAAGGAGACAGTTAAAGGAGCTGCTCGACGCTGGATTCATCCATCTAAGTCAACTTATGGTGTGCCGGTTCTTTTCGAAAGAAGCATGACGATCCCTTTGATCTGTGCATCGACTACCGAGCACTTAATAAGGTTACTATCAAGAACAAGTATCCCATTCATAATATTGATAATCTATTTTATCAACTGGGAAACGCAAGGTATTTCACCAAGTTGGACTTGAGTAGTGGGTACTATCAAGTTCGCATAGCCAAAGGAGATGAGCCAAAGGCGGCATGCGTTACACACTACGGATCATACGAGTTCCTTGTCTCGTCCTTTGGTCCCATAAACACACCAGCCATGTTCTAAACACTAATGAACAAGGTACTTGCTCCTTATCTTAACCGCTTTATAGTAGTCTACTTGAATGACATCGTCATCTATAGTAAGACCCTTGAGGAGCATCCGAGACACTTACGGAAGTGTTCTCAACTTTGAGGGACAACAAGCTTTATGTTAAGAAGGAAAAGTGCTCCTTCACTCAAGAAAAGGTGTCATTCTTGGGTCACATTGTTGGCAAGGGAAGGATTCGAATGGATCTATCAAAAGTGAAGGTCATACATGACTATGAGCCACCAACTAAAGCTACTGAGTTAAGATCATTTCTTAGCTTAGTGAACTACTATCATTGGCTTATCAAGAGTTATTCCAAAATAAAAGCACCTCCCACTACTTATTGAAGAGGATAAAAGGATGGGCTTGGAGACCGGAGTGTCAACAAGCTTTCGAAGCCTTGAAAAGGGCTATCATCGAGGAACATGTGTTGGTTCTCCCGACTTCAACAAGTCATTCGAGCTTTATACTAATGCCTCCGACTTCGTTATTGGTGGAGTCTTAATGCGGGATGGTGATCCCATCGCTTTTAAATATCGAAAGCTCAACGACACTAAAAGAGGGTACACTCGTACAAGAGAAGGAAATGACCGTGGTGGTACATGTCTCCAAAATTGGATACATTACACTGCTAAGGAGCAAGTTTGTCATTAGACCGACAATGTAGCCACAAGTTATTTCTAGACACACAAGAATCTTTCTCCTAAGCAAGCTAGATGGTAAGATTTCTTGGTTGAATTTCACTATGAAATGGAATACAAGTGGGGCAAGGCTAACCTGGAAGGCGACGCCTTGAATAATCCAACATAACCTGGCCTCAAAGCAATTTGAGGGACTACATCCGAGAGGGACTCAAACATGATCGTCCGACACAAACCATCACGAAAGGCAAGAAGATTCTAGGTTGAAGATGGACTAGCATTCACGAAAGGGAAATGCCTTTATGTGCGTTCATACGACAACCTAAGGAAGGAACCCTTGAAGGAGTGCCACGACGAGTAAATCGGCAAGACATCCAGGCATGCACCACACTCTCGCACTTGTGAGTGATTCCTATTATCGGCTTTACTTTGAAAGATAACATCGAGAGTTATATGAAGACTTGTCTTGTGTGCCAACAAGACAAAATCGAGCAAGGAGCACTCACGGGGCTTTTAGAGTCACTTCCTATTCCCGAGAAGTCGTGGGAAAGCATCTCTATAGACATCATCGTGGGCTTACCTATGAGTGAAAGGGACACCTGGGTCCTTGTAGTGGTGGACCAATACTCCAAGTATGTTACCTTCATTTCCAAACTCATGGAATGTTCGATCGATTAATCTGCCTAATTATTCTTTAAGCACGTGGTGAAGTATTATGGTTTCGTCGCTTAATAGTGAATGATCGAGACACTCGCTTACAGGCCATTTTTGGACGGAACTATTTAAGCTTATGGGATTTGGGCTTAACTTCTCCACAAGCTTTTATCCTCTACGCGATAGGCAAATTGAGCCAATGAATGCACTTTTGGACCTATACTTGAGGAACTATATGTGTGCCAATCAATGAGATTGGGTCAAGGTACTCAACGTAGCCCGGTTCTCATATAACTTGCAAAGGGCTGAGTCCATGGGCCGGACTTCGTTCAAGATTATCACGGGCCAATAACCCTTGACACCAAACACAATTTCTATAGGCTAAAAGGGTCCTAGTCCACCAATGTTCAAGTTCGCCAAGGATTGGAATAACCAAGCTAACATAGCATGGGCTTACTCGGAGAAAGCCTCCAAGAAGATGAAGAAATGGGACGACAAAAAGAGACGCCCAAGAAAGTTCCAAGTTGGGGACCTTCTCCTCATTAGGACGTACAACCACGCAAGGTTGAGTGATCATCATCAAGGACTTACTTATAGGTACTAGGGACCTTTACCCATCCTTAAAAAGGTTGGGGCTCAAGCTTACAAAGTGGAGTTGCCTCGAAAAATCAAGTGTCATCTTGTCTTCCATGTGAGTCTACTCAAGCCTTATCAAGGAGCCCAAGTGAATCCAAGTAGAAGCATATTTCATCGGGCACAATTGGGCATAACAGTCCAACACAACAAAGGAGTAGAAAAGGCCCTCGCAGATCAAGTGGTGCATCATTCAAACAAGCCTCCAACACATGAGTTACTTGTCGGATGGAAAGGTCAATCGGAAAGCAAAGTTAACTGGGAGCCCATCCAAAATTTGTGGCAATTCAAGTTAACAAATACAGGCATTCGAGAACGCGAAGGCTATGAAGATGTTGTCCGATTAGGTGACGAAGGATGTCGAACACTCGGGAACAATCCAAACTTCTCTAAAATCATCTCCATTATTCCACAACCTTTCACCATATTCCATAATCTTCTACATTTGTGTAAATTTGTAGATATTTGTATAGAGAACTCTAGATAGTGAATCTATACCGTTGGATTGAATCAATCTCCACCGTCCATTGAAGAGGTGGGCATGTATATATTCCCTCAAGGGGCTAATTTGTAATCCATCTACAAGAGTTTCCAAGCAAAGTAATATACAAGCATTCTCTCAAACTCTCTTTAAGTGTTCTCTTACTTAACTTCGCCAAGATTAAGTCAAGCATCCTTTAAAGCTTACTAACAAGCTCGAGAAGGGTTTCGAGTGTAGTTTGCTAGCGCTGCATGGGTGATCAGTTTGAATGAGTTATCATCCCATAAAATTGGGCATTTAAATGAGTCAAAATGGCCGCATTTTGATGGTTTAGGGACAAGATCCAGTCCAGGTTTTGGCTTTGGGAAGTCAAACCTAGCTTAGGCCATTTGAAAATGGAAAAGGGATGGTCGGACCCAATTTTGGGAAGTTTCCACTGTTGGAAAATTTCTATTTTTGAAAACTTTCTATTTTTGAAAATGTTTTGTTTATACACTTATTTTTAGCATGGCATGCTATTTTGGGCTAAAATAGGGATTGTCATAATGTCTTCGTCCAATCTCATCTCGAGCATACCAATAAAGTTAGGTCTTCACCACCGAACTAGCAAAACAAAATAAATAAATAAAGCATTAATATAGTGACAATCTCTCGGTGTTTATATCTACTAAACATCATTTTTAAATATTTTTAAATATTTTATTGGATGCCTTATTGAGCATTGTCATTATTGTTCATCATTCACAGTTATTGGGTGATCACGAAGGAATTATTTGTGTACACATTATTGTATATATATTCTTCTGGAGAGTTATCATTGGCCTATCCAATATAGTATTCCCTCATATCTTATCTTATTCATAAAATGAAAGTTTACAACAACAAAAAAAAAGAGGTTATTTTACACGATCGAGTTTATTGTACTGGGACTCCACTCTGTTTTTTTTTTTTTTTTGTTCTTTTATGTTTTCAAGTGTCATATGATTACTTGGAGAATCATTAAATCTGGAGACACTTGCTTAGAATTAGTGTAGTACTTTCTAGATAAGTTTATAAGAACTTGGTATTATGAGATTAAAAATTGAATTGATTAGTAAAGTTAAAAACTAATTTTAATCTATATAATGTTGATTGATATATTTTTAATCAATTACCTTACATATCTTTCAAATACGTGACATAAAAACCTAATTAATAAAATTGTAGTTCTATTATGGACTCAAATTCTGCAAAAATATATAAAAAAATATTTGTATATATAAAGTTGATTGTTATAAAGATGGTTGTTTTCTTGTTGATTTTGAGTTGAAACTGAAGTGGACTAGTTGTAAAGAAGTGTGGCAAGTTCTCCAGTGGCTTGCGGGTTGCTTTTTTTGTTGTGCTTGAGTTAGAGTTGGGACGGGTTAGCTAATAGGAGTCTCTTGTAAGGGCTGCTAATAGGAGTCTATTGTACAGTGGTAGAACTAACCCAAAAACTTCTCCACATGAAAGAAAATTTTGTTTTATCTCAAGGTCACAAAGTGGCCGCCTTTTTGTCCATAGGATATAACAAAAATATGAATTTGATAGATTTAACATCAACTTTATCCTTAATACAATTGTGAGCATGTGCATAGCATTAAGTAACAACCAAACACTCTTAAATGTATATAAAATGGGTAGAGTTCAAACATCTCATTAGGAGTACTATAAACTTAGGAGTTTTGAATATGCTTTATTAGTTATATGAGCATCACTTAAAACACATTCATCTAAACACATATCGAGCATGAAATATTGAAATGTTTAGACCTATTTATTGCCACATGTAACAACCGGTGATTTTACGCTTTATTCAGCAACTTTGTTGAGGAGTACCTACATAAGATGCCTCATGAGTAATGCCATTCTTAACAAAAAATTTTGTAACTTTCTATTGAACATTGTCGCTACTAACACATTAAACTACCAACACAAATTTCATTAATAAAAAGCCACTTTCTATTAGTCAACGAGTGTCAATACTATCACATTAAACTACTAACATGAAGGTTTGCTATCGGAGAAACTAAGTCACCCTAGAGAGGGGTGAATAGGGTGATGAGGAAATTCGCTCGAGTTAAACACTTGATATGATTCCGAGGACGAGTGTGAGTCAAGAATGAACTCGAAAAACACCGACTCAGAAATAAGTGGAAGATGAAGATATAGATTGGACAGAACTTTAAATCTGTCTGAGTCTAGATTTGACTCCAAAAAGTATCAACTCGAAATTACGTGAAAACCCTCTTGGGACAGAAAACCACGGACCGTGCTAATCCAAGCACGAAATCAAATCCACTATTTTGAATCCACAAAATACAGTAGAATGACTCAATTATAGTTACTCCCTTAGACAACTCCTTACAAGTTTTTCCTAGACTCAGAAATTCCCTTATCCGATCTAGTACTTCCTAACCGAGATAACCTTTACACCTAGGGACAAGCGAGCTGAGATAACCCTTACAACTCAGTCAAGGGACCTTACTCAAAAAGTAAGAATAAGTGTTTGTGGCTGATTACAAGACCTTACAACTTAGAAAATATTAATTACAGAGTTGGAGTTGTAAGTAGAAGATTGAATATGAATACAAAGACTTTTGCTCAAGTATATGTATTGACAGTTGGTTCAAGCAATCTTCAAGTCTTGAGAGTTGGCTTCTATTTATAGATGACCAAGCGGACTAGCCGTTGTTATCATCTTCCGATCTGGAAGTCCTTTGTGACTGTTGTAAAAGATTTTCCGAGTACTCACAAAATATCCGTTGATGTATGTTCGTTGGGCAACGGCTCTTAACTCCTTTGGAAGTCCCAAAACCACTGGTGGTGTCTTGAAAAGTAAGGTGGAGACCACCGTTAAGCTTAGCGTTGTAGATTTCCAATTTTGGAAACAGACAACCCCGATACGATGTGCTGGGGCTAGGTCGTAGATGGAAAAAGTCTTGTCTGCTGGTGATTTGACATTTTGAAGCCGGTTACTTTTGTAATTCAAAAATAGGATAGCCTCATTTGAATAACCTACAAAAGTAAATCAATTTGGTTCTCAAAGTATAAAATACTTTGGTCCAAGATTAGGCATAGATAATAAATTAATTAAGATAATTAAGTGCATAATTATCTCGAGTCGGAAAAACGAAAGGAATTTTCCGAGTCTAATATCCATGAGACTCAAAATCCATCCGAGTTAGTCTAAGAGAGAATCAAGTCAAATAAAGAATATCGGACTTGATTTAAACAAAGCAAAGTTCAAACAAAATATGCCGACTTAGAAGAATGAATTATCAATGTAATTTTTTGGAACATGAAGTCAGATCTGCGGTTATGGAAAATAGAACAAGTGTTTGAACATGCGATATATCTAAGTGTTGTCCGAGTGACTCGAACGAGTGTGTGAACAGAGTATGCGTTACGAGTCGATCGTAATCAAGTGAGAATATATGCAATGGTTTCGTAACACTCGTAAAAGATGATCTATCACTCGGAAAAGTTTCTAAGGCACACATAATGACTTGAAATCAAAACCTTATGAGAGCTGAAGTCTTATAACCGATTCTTTGATGGAAGTTAGAATGATGTATATGTAAAGTCCGAGTCTTCAATCTCCCCTTTTGATGAAAGGCATTGCATACTTAGACAAAACTTTGTTAGTGATATAGATCTGGTGTTTTAATCTTGCTCGGAAAATAAGTTAGTAAGATGTGATAAAATTTAGTTCTATCAGAGCATATTTATCTATTATAGCAAATAAATTGAGATTGCACAGCAAGAACTAAAGTATCGGACCAAGAAAAAGAAAAAAAACTTGTAGACAAAATAATGATTGGCCACTGATAGCAGGATTATTAATGAGATGCATTTATTCATTTAAGGAAAAGAGAATAATTGAGTATTAGAGCAATGATAGATATAGTTGACATACCGAGCAAGAAATGGAAACTCGTAAATAATTGCATTAAGCATTAAACTCGAAATTATTAATGAAATGCATTAATTCATTAAAGATAAGAAAATTACATGAAAGAGAGGGTGAGAGAAACTCCCCTAAATAAGACAACAAATTTTTCTAACTATTCTCCCCCTTGCCTTTCAAAGAAAAACAAAAAGAGGAAGAATGTATCCAGTAGATACGCATTTGATGTCCGGATAAAAAAAATGAAAAAAAAAAAGAAAAGAAAAGAAACTAAGAAGGAGGAGATGGAGTAGTCTAGGTTGAAGATGAAGGACGACTAGTGCGCTTGCGCTGATAAGATCGAGAAGATGTAGTTGAACGCGGCGGGGCAGTACTTGGATTTCTAGTATCGGCTCGGCTCCGAGTGGTTGACCCGTAACGAGGTCATCCAGAGGCTCATCCTCCTGGAACTCGACTCGCCGGAGGGTGCGCTCGGTCGACCGGCTGCCGACCGGCCATGGTCGGCAGGGTCTTCCGACCCACTCAAACTACTATCCGAGCCGATCATCTCCGGTTGCGGTTACGGAGCACTTGGACCCTCGGCTTCGCTCCTTGCTCCGCCTCTTCTTTCTCCCTTTCCGCAGACGGAGTTGCCTCACCTGCAGGCTCCGCCGCTTCTTCTTCTTCTGCTTCTTCTTCCTCTTGTGAGGAAGATTTGGCCGGACTCGGAGATTCCTCGGAGGTGTCCGAGTCGACGGGTTCCCGAGCCGCCTTGGATCGCCTCTCCCGAAGGAGCTCGATCAACTCCCTCCGCTCCCTAACCGGAGCCTTCATCTTGAGTAGTACATCCTACTGCTCTCGGATTTGGGATTGGGCTGTTTTCCGGTTAATGGTCATAGACCGAAGGATAGTCTTGAATGACCGATTGGTGTCCTTAAACTCAATGGACACCGAGGAGAGCTTGTCCATAAAAGCAAGTGGACAAGGCGGAAGAGATAACTTGAGAAACACCTAGGTGGAGGCACCACCAGGTGGAGGAGGTAGAGAGAGAAGAGTTTTAGTCCGAGTCCGAGGCGGAGAAGGTGCCCTCGGTTCGAGCTATGGACCTAGACACCCGGTTGGGTTTCCTGGTATCCATATCCAAGAAATTCCTTTTGCCAACGACTATGGCAGCCTCGTAAATCGTGCTAGGATCCGAGGGAAGAGGAACTTTTAATTGTTTAAAAACAAGGGTGAGAAGAGCCCCGAAAGGAAGAGGGGTGGTCTTCTTATTCTGAGTCCGAGCCGACACAACCGCCATTTGCTCAATGATAGTAGGGAAGAGGTCTACATTGTACCCCTCTAAAATATCGAATAGAGCTTTGAGATGCTTGGAGTTGGGGTTCTCCTTGCTAGAATGCTTGTGAGAAGAAGGTTCTCATCAGCGAAACACAAAAGACGAGCTTCGACTTTAGTTGGGTCACAGAGAAGTTTTTGCGTGACCTAGGAATTCTTTAGCGCATTTCTCAAAGAAGTTGTCAGCAACCTCATTGAAAGGTATGGGGTTGCTGTTCAAGAAAAAGAAGATACTTTGAAAAGTCAATGGAGGAGGGAAGTATTGATGCGAACAGTGATGTTCGAATTCGTGAGGTGAGGATACCCTCGTAGCTAGAAAGATGAGTGTAAAACTCATAGACGAGTTCAAGATAAATGAACTCGTTAAAATAAAGAAAATTGTAGACCCTAGTGGATTAGATGTGAGGCAACCACGAAAATTTTGTGTTTGGAAAGAATTTATCATCCAAGCACGAGATGCTTGGGTGACAAGAGGTTTGGAAGGAGTAAAGGGACCTTCCTGGCTTTTTGTGCAAGGCTTCTTGGTCGCGAGAACCAAGAAAATTGGGGTAAGAACCTCTTTTGGCATTTTGGTGTAGAAAAGAGAAAAAGAATAAGCTTTTGAGAGAGATAGAGAGAAAAGGCTTGAAGAAAATTGAAGACTCGGACAATGCTCAATACTTTTCCGAGTTATGCAAAAGGAATCAGGTATAACAATCCCATGCATATAGAGTTTTGATTCCAAGGCATTCTCGGTATCGCAGAAACTTCTTTGAGTAAAATAGTATCTTCTCTAAGTAATACGATTTTCACTTATTGCATTTATTGCGTTTCCAGTAGCGACTCGTAAAACCGGTTCTTAATTTCGAGTTCATCTTCACTCAGATTTATCGCGTTTTGAATATACCAAGTATTCCGTCTCGTAATCCGACTTGTGGTTATACGTTCTATTTTGTTATAGTTAATATTCTTAGTTTATTTCATGCTTAGTCTATATCAAGTTATCTCACTCGATATTCTTTATGGAACTTGCTCTATTGCTTAGACTAAGTCGGATGGAATTCCGAGTATCATGGATATTGGACTCGTAAAATTCCATTTCGTTTCGACTCGGATAATCGGTTGCTTAATTATTATAATTATTTTATTATCCGTGTCTAATCTTGGGCCAAAGTATTCTATACTTTGAGAACCAAAATTAATTTACTTTTGTAGGTTATTCATTCGAGGATACACCTTTTTCAAACCACAAAAGTAACCTAGCTTCGTAACGTCAAATCACCAAGCAAACATGGCTCTTCACCTTCCCCGCTCCAATCCCAAAAGATTGTGTCGAAGCCGTCTGTTTCCATATTCGGAAAACTGGAACGCTAAGCTTAACGGTGGTTTCCACCTCATTTTTCAAGACACTACCGATGGTTTTGGGACTTCCAAGAGAGTTAAACCATTGTCCAACGTTCATATTTCAACGGATACTTTCTGAGTGACTCGGAAAGCCTCTATCAACGGTCACGGAAGACTCTTGGTCGGCAGATGAAGATAACGGCTACTCGTCTCGGTTATCTATAAATAGAAGCCCCTTCACAAGACTTGAAGATTGTCGAATCTACTTGTTAATACACATACTTGAGAAAAGTCATTGTATTTACTTTCAATCTTCTACTTACAACTCCCACTCTGTAATTCATTACTTTCGAGTTGTAAGGTCTTGTACTCAATTACAAACTCTTTCTTACATTCTTTGTAAGGTCCCTTGACTAAGCTGTAAGGGCTAACTCAGCTTAGTTGTCCCTAGCTATGAAGGTTATCTCAGCTAGGAAGTACTAGATCGGATAAAGGAATTTCTAAGTCTAGGAAAACTTATATAGAGTTGTCTAAGGGAGCAACTCGGGTTCGATCGGTTCACGGTATTTTGTGGACTCAAAATAGTGGATTTGACTTCGTGTCCGGATTGACACGGGCCGTGGTTTTCTGCCCCAGGAGGGTTTCCACGTAAAATCTAAGTGTTATCTCTCCGAGTTCATTTTAGACTCGGCATGACCTTCATCGCTCTTGTTCTTTCCGATTCATTGCTTTCGAGTCCAATCTTTTTCGACCTAGTTAATAGACTCGGAATCTATCTTCCTTTCTACTTCGTGCAAAAGAGTGTGATTTCGCAAAGAATTTCTTATCACCCTATTCACCCCCTCTAGGGTGACTCGGACTCTCCCGAGCAAACCTTCAAAAATAAAAGAGTAGAAGAAGACGGAATCGAGAGCAACAGAGCTTACTTGAGATGTTCTTCACGAAGCTTGAGATCACCGAGCATTGCTTTGATCGTAGAGAGCTTGTTCACGAAGATTTAGTTGCGAGAGAGAAAGTAAACAAATGGTAAAGTAACAAAATGAATGAAAATAAGCGCTATTTATAGAGAAGTAAGCGTCCTTTAGTATCCATTCCGACTCGGCTCTTCAGCGGTCACCTCGACCGGTGTGACTGTTCTCTTCTCCAACGGTTAGAATTCACAGCAGTTGTCTCCCAACGGCTAGTTGTCCGATCACGAGCACGCGAGAGAAAGAGAGAAAAAGAAAGATTTTTAAAATAAATTCTGAAATTCTCCACTTATCTAGAGATGATTTCGGAGGTTTGAAGTCCAATTTTTCTCAAAATGCGAGTCCGACTCAGCTAAGTTTCCGAGTGACTCGAAACTGCAAACAAATAACAACTCTTAGCTCAGTATCACTGGTTCAATTGAACTAATAACTTATTAAAGAAAGTAAGCACGCAACACATAATCATGTAGAAAATTTTCACACGTAAAAGCACATAATTTTGCGTTTAACATACCTAGCTCATTCCTAATAAAGCAAAATTGATCCTCACTAAGTGCCTTAGTAAAGATATCAGCTAATTGAAGATTGGTAGGAATGAATTCGAGTTCCATATCACCTTTGTCAGAATGGTCTCTTAAGAAATGATACCGACCTCAATATGTTTTGTCTTTGAGTGCTTGAACTGGATTCTTGGTGATGCTGATTGCACTCGATTATCACGCTTGATTGGAATTGATTTTGAATGTAAGTCCAAGATCTCTCAAGTGTTTCTTTATCCATAAAATCTGAGCACGGCATGCCCCAACTGCAATGTACTCAGCTTCGGTAGTTGATAGAGCTACTGAGTTTTGCTTCTTTGAGTGCCAAGATATCGGGGATTGACCCGAAACCGGTAGGCTCTCGAGGTGCTTTTTCTATCAACTTTGTACCCAGCATAATCAGCATCTAAGTATCAAGTGAGAGTCGGTTACGAGTCTCCGGAATACCATAGACCTAAATTCCGAGTCCTCGCAAGATATCCGAAAATTCTTTTCACCGCGAGTGAGATGTGATTCTTTTCGGTTAGCTTGAAATCTTGCACACGAGACGGACACTAAACATTATGTCCGGCCTCACTGGAAGTAAGATATAGCAAAGATCCAATCATACCTCGATAGATTTTCTGATCTACTTGCTTTACCTTGTTCGTCCGAGTCCAGTTTTATCGTTGCTACTCATGGGGGTTTCTGCATGCTTTGCATCTTGAAGTTTGTAGTTCTTTAGCAGCTTATTGGTGTACTTTGATTGATGGACATATATTCCATCTCTGTCTTGCTTGATTTGTAGGCCAAGGAAGAAATTGAGTTCTCCCATCATACTCATTTGAAATTCCTATCTCTTTAACTCGGAAAATTCTCGACACGAGAATATCATTAGTAGCTCCAAAAATTATGTCATCAACATATATCTCAACAATCAGAAAGTCTTTCCCCTTGGTTTTTACAAAAGAGAGTCTTGTCAATCTGACCTCTCCTAAAATCATTTTGAACCAAGAAATTGCTCGAGTCTTTCATACCAAGCTCTAGGAGCTTGTTTAAGACCATAGAGAGCTTTTTGCAGTTTGAAAACATGATTTGGAAATTCAAGAGTTTTCAAATCCAGGGGGTTGCTCAACATAGACTTCCTCTTCAATAAAACCATTGAGAAATGCACATTTCACATCCATTGGATACAATTTGATATTCATGCTAGATGCAAATGCTAATAAAATTCTAATGGCTTCAATTCGGCTACAAGTGCAAAGGTTTCCCCACAATCAATCCCTTCTTCTTGATTGTAACCTTGAGCCACAAGTGTAGCCTTATTTCTGACTACCAACCCACCTTCATCCAGTTTCGAATTGATTGAGTTCCTCTTGCATGGCCTCTACCCATTCAGGTTCATTAAGGGCCTCTAGTGCATTTCCGGGTTCGAGTTAATGATATGAATGCTGTGAATGCACATAGATTTTGAAGAGAGGAACGAGTTCTTACCCCAATGTTGATGTCGGATATGATGTTTTCTAATGGATGACTGGAAGCATACTTGAATGCTCTACCTGTTCTCTGGTTTACCGGATCTGTAGGTTGAATTGGTTGATCCGCATAAGTCTATTCCGAGTGAGCTTGTTCATCAAATTGTCCTTCATCATTCTGAGCTGGCTCTTGAGTCATCTCATTCTGAGTCACTTTGTTACGAGTGACTTAATTCCGAGTGTCATGGATTTGATTCTTGATGAGCTCATTTTCATCATGATCTTCATCTCTGTTGAGCTTTAGGTCGAGAATGATGACTCACTTGGTTTTTCCTGTTCATTCTCATCAAACACAACGTGGATGCTTTCTTCCACTTTGTTAGTTCTTTTATTGAAAATGCGATAAGCTTTGCTATGAGATGAATAACCAAGAAAAATACCTTCATCCGACCGAGCATCAAACTTGGTCGAGTGATCCTTACCATTGTTGTGAACAAAGCACTTACATCCAAAGGGTCTGAAGTATGAAATATTAGGTTTCTTCCCTTTGTAGAGCTCGTATGGAGTTTTCTTCAGGATGGATCTAATGAGGCATCTGTTCAAAGTGTAGTTAGCTGTGTTGACTACCTCGGCCTAGAAATAGTAGGGTAGGTTATGTTTAATCATCATAGTCCTTGCTATTTCTTCAAGAGTTCTGTTCTTTCTCTCCACCACTCCATTTTGTTGAGGAGTTCTTAGTGCTGAGAAGTTATGAGAGATGCCATTCTTATCACAAAACTCTGCAAAATCCGAGTAGTCGAATTCCCTTCCATGGTCGGTTCGAATTCTTTGGATCCGAGTCCGAGACTCAATTTGGATTTTCTGTAGAGCTTGCTTGAACTCTTTGAAGGCTTCATTTTTATGCTTGAGAAAACATACCTAGGTAAATCGTGAGTAATCATCAACAATAACAAGCACATATGATTTACCTCCGAGACTCTTGATAGGGATTTCACCACGTAAATCCATATGCAACCTATCAAGCACTTTGGATGTGGAAACAGTTTTCGGGGATTTGAAGGATGATCTAACTTGTTTCCCTTTTGCGCATGCTTCACAAATTTTATCTTTCTTAAATACACAATTAGGCAATCCTCCGACTAAACCATGGGATGCAAGCTTCTTAATGGTATGTATGCTAACATGAACTAGTCTACGATGCCATGCCCATGAATCATCATGAAGAGATGCTTTTAAACATGATAAGTGTCGACTTAGGTTAGAAAGGGGAATAGTGTAAGTGTTACCCGATCTCTTACCCGAGAGCTTGATATCTTTGGTAGCATCATCGAAATATAGCAATTGGTCCGAGTGAATCTTACCTCTTGACCTTTATCACATAGCTGAGAGATGCTTAGCAAGTTGTACTTTAACCCTTTGACAAGATATACTTGGGCTGACCAGATTGCTTCATTTCCCAATCTTGCCAATCCCAATTATCTTGCCTTTGCTATCATCCCAAACGTGAATTTTCCTCCTTTGTAGTCCTCTAACTCGGAAAAGAGTCTTGAATCTCCCGACATGTGGTGTGAGCATCCACTGTCTAGGTACCAATGCCCTTTTGTTCTTTTCTGAGTCACCTACAAGTCGAAACAAACTAACCCTTCTCACTTCCTCTAGCGAACCCAGTAACACCCTTTACTTGTGGTCCTTTTCGAGGAAGAAGACTTTTCGGAACCCAGATTTGAATGACTTTGGGTGTGGTCTGATTCTGAGTCTTCCGTTTAGAGAACCGAGTCTGTGTCTCTTTCTTTTGAGAAACTTTTCTTTCATAAAACAGTGGAGAAGGTTTTCTCCTGTAAGTCTGGTCCGGGCTCGGTTCTCCTTTCATTCTTATGAATGGGACTCAGGCTCAGCCTTCCTGAACTTCTCGGTTCCGGAATCCTTTTGAAAAGTTCCGAGTAGGAATTGGATTCCTCCTCTTGTTAAAACCAAGACCTTCTTTTACGTAGGACACACATTGGGACCCTAAGAGCATATCAAGGTTTTTCTAACCTTGAGTAAACTTTAAAACAAGATCTTGAGACTCGTTGAGCTTTTGCTTTAGTTGCTCATTTTCCCTTCGAGTAACTCGGACTCAGTCTCATTAGATTGAGCACTAGTCTTAAGTTCTCTTAGAGTAAGTCTAAGTTTTTCCAATTCATTTTTTAAAGAGATGCTCTCGGAATTGATTGACTCAAGTTGTTCTTTAAAAAGAGAAGAGTCGAATTGGACTTTTCTTCCAAAGTGAAAATATACTTAGCTAAATCAACTTTGAAAAACTTGAGAAAGTATTCAATTACCTCCTGAGGATTTGTTTCCTCATTGTCCGAGTGATCCGAATCGACTCTGTTTCAGCTTCCGAGTCGAGAGTGCCATCGGACATTTTGAGTCATCCGAGTCTTCTTTGTCTTCCGATGAGTCTTCATCACTCCATGTGGCCATCATAGTCTTTTTCTTTCTTCTGTCCCTTTTTCTCTTGGGACAGTCCTTGACTATGTGTTCCTTGCTGCCACATTCAAAACGAGAAGAGTTCTTAGTCAAAGATAACTTTGAAAGGGAAGAGTGTTTACCTTTCCTATCCTTCTTGTCTTTCTTAAAGAACTCTTATCTTGGCTTCTTATCCCATCTCTTGTGCTTCATTATTTTCTTGAAGCCTCTAACGATAAGTGCCATGGGATCCTCTTCCGAGTAAGAGGAACTCATATTTGCTTCTCTGGATTTTGAGGCTTTCAACGCAATGTTCTTCTTGGTGCTGACCTCTGCATCCTCCTCTTCCAGGTGGATCTCATGGGTGAGAAGCTTCCCAATGAGTTCGTCCGGCTTCGGTAGAGACAAGTTCCGAGCCTCTTCGATAGATGTTACCTTTGGACCCCATCTTCTCTTGGGTAGACTTCGAGTATCTTTCTCCACATTTCCTCGTGGGAAATCTTTTTATCTAGAGATTTGAGATTGTTGGTAATCTCGGTGAAGCGGATGAACATCCGAGTGATGTTTTCTTCGGCTCCATCTTGAACAGCTCATACTTATGAAGATATTGGCTTATCTTCCCTTGTCCGACTCGGCTTGTGCCTTCATAAGTATTGACCGAGTGTGTCGCATACTTCTTTGGTTGTGCCACGAGCAGACACTCGGTTATACTCTTCCGAGCTGATGGTGCACATCGAGTGTTCATCGCCTTAAAGTTCTTTCGAACTTTTCTGTTTCTTCGATAGTGAACTCGGCCTTTGTCTTGGGCACGAGTCTTGTTTCTTCGTCTTCATGGGAATGTATTTGCCTACTTGTATGATGTTCCGGACATCCTTATCATGATCTAGCAGGAAACATTCCATGAGCTTTTTCCAGCGCACGAAGTTAGATCCTTTGAACTTTGGTGGTCTGCTGGAAGATCTTCCTTCATCGAACTCTCCGTTGTTTTGAGCCATTTGATCTTTAGACCTTAGATGGTTAGATCCTTTTTGAAAGGTTAGGCTCTTATACCAATTGAAGGTTTGCTCTCGGAGAAGCTAAGTCACCCTAGAGGGGGTGAATAGGGTGATGAGGAAATTCGCTCGAGTTAAACACTTGATATGATTCCGAGGACGAGTGTCACTCAAGAATAAACTCGGAAAAACACCGACTCGAAATAAGTGGAAGATGAAGATATAGATTGGACGAGAACTTTAAATGCATGCGAGTCTAGATTGGACTCGGAAAAGTATCAACTCGAAATTACGTGGAAACCCTCCTGGGGCGGAAAACCACGGACCGTGCTAATCCAAGCACGAAGTCAAATCCACTATTTTGAATCCACAAAATACGGTAGAATGACTCAATCATAGTTGCTCCCTTAGACAACTCCTTACAAGTTTTTCCTAGACTCATAAATTCCCTTATCTGATCTAGTACTTCCTAACTGAGATAACCTTTACAGTTAGAGACAACAAAGCTGAGATAACCCTTACAGCTCAATCAAGGGACCTTACTCGGAAAGTAAGAATAAGTGTTTGGGACTAATTACAAGACCTTACAACTCGGAAAATATTAATTACGAGTTGGAGTTGTAAGTAGAAGATTGAATATGAATACAAAGACTTTTGCTCAAGTATATGTATTGACGACTAGTTCGAGCAATCTTCAAGTCTTGAGAGTTGGCTTCTATTTATAGATGACCAAGCGGACTAGCCCGTTGTGATTATCTTCATCTGGAAGTCCTTTGTGACCGTTGTAAAAGATTTTCCGAGTCACTTAGAAAATATCCGTTGATGTACGTTCGTTAGGCAACAGCTCTTAACTCCTTTGGAAGTCCCAAAACCACGAGTGGTGTCTTGAAAAGTAAGGTGGAAACCACCGTTAAGCTTAGCGTTGTAGATTTCCGAGTTGTGGAAACAGACAACCCCGATACGATGTCTGGGGCTAGGTCGTAGATGGAAAAAGCCTTTGAAGGTTTGCTCGGGGAGAAGTTAAGTCACCCTAGAGGGGGTGAATAGGGTGATGGAAGATTTTTGAGAAAATCAAACTCTTTTGCACAAAATAGAGACAGAAGCGATTCCGAGTCTAGATTGGACTCGAAAAGTGTAAACTCGGATATACGTTGAAACCCTCCCAGGGCGGAAAACCACGGACGAGTGTCAATCCGGACACCAAGTCAAATCCACTAATTGAATCCTCAATTACAATGAATATGACTACCTAGATTTGTTCCCAAACAAATCTATTACAATTTTCCCGAGCTCGAATTTACCTTATCCGATCGACCTAGTACTTCCAAGTTAAAGTTACCTTATCAACTTGGGATCCTCCAATTTTTCCCAGGGTTAGAAGTTCCCTTATCTAACCTCGTACTTCCAAACCGAGGTAACCTTTACAGTTTGGGACAACTAAGTTGAGGTAACCTTTACAACTCAGTCGAGAGAAAGAGTAGAAGAGTAGTAAGAATTGCAATACAACCGACTCGGAAAAATACAACTCGAATATTAGAATTACAGTTTGGGAGTTGTATGCTAGAGAAGATGTTCAATATGGTCTCTCTTTTCTTCCATTCGTCGGTTGAAATCTTGTGCTAAGGCGTCTATAAATAGTCCGCCTTGAAGAGATAGCCGTTGTGCCTTCAACGTCTTTCTCGTTGAAGCCGTCTCGAGTCAACTAGCCGTTGTAACGGATAGTCCGAGTCACTCAGATTTTGGACCACCTTGAAATAACCGTTGTGCCTTGGTCCTAGCTTCCAACAATTCTTTTTCCACCTTTTGTAAACTGGAAAAGCAAAACGAAAAGACCGTTAGACACGTAAATAAAATATTACCCAAAACAAGAATGCACAAGGTCGTCAGTAAGTTCCGAGCTTTTCTAGAAATTCCAACTTTTTGTCCGGCGAGTGCTTTAACGGTCAGAAACCTTTTGCTTTTGCTTTTTCTTCAAATAATTGACATTAGAAAAACCTGCAAAAACATTAAGCACAATGGTTCTCAAAGTATAAATATACTTTGGTCCATAATTAGATAAGGATTAGTCTAAATAAAGCATTTAATGACTAATTACCTTAATCTATTAATCTGGAATATTTCAAGTCTAATATTCAATATACTCAGATTCCAAATATGCTAAAACTCATAAATAAATCATTCAATCTTAATGGGCACAAGAGTTATATAGACATTTTACAATTACGCATAATTAAACAAATAATAGCGTAGGCAAACTAAATGTCCGAGTCCGACTAAGTGGGTCGAATCCGAGTTCCGAGTGGGTTAGATCTCGAGTCCGAGTTCCGAGTGGGTCGGATCCGAGTCCGAGTTCATAATGGGTCGGATCCGAGTCCGAGTTTATAATGGGTCGATTTGAGTGGGTCGGACTTACTCAGTCTATCATAACTAACTCAAATTCTACTTTCTAAGTCCGAGTCCGACTTAGTGGGTCGGACTTAGTCGGATAATTTTAATATGCTTAAGTCCGAGTTCGATCAAGAATAAGTCATATTGAAATGATGAATTGTAAAGCATATGACTTAGTTAAATGAATTTCTTTTAGGATGCTTCTTGCTTTATCCTAAATTTAGATGAATGCATGAAATCAAAACACATTCAAGGGGTTAGTCAGTCATACCTGAGTCTTCGACCTTGTCTGCTGGTGATTTGACATTTTGAAGCCGGTTACTTTTGTAATTCAAAAATAGGATAGCCTCGTTTGAATAACCTACAAAAACAAATCAATTTGGTTCTCAAAGTATAAAATACTTTGGTCCAAGATTAGGCATAGATAATAAATTAATTAAGATAATTAAGTGCATAATTATCCGAGTCGGAAAAACGAAAGGAATTTTCCGAGTCTAATATCCATGAGACTCAAAATCCATCCGAGTTAGTCTAAGAGAGAATCAAGTCAAATAAAGAATATCGGACTTGATTTAAACAAAGCAAAGTTCAAACAAAATATGCTTGAATTAGAAGAATGAATTATCGATGTAATTTTTTGGAACATGAAGTCGGATCTGCGGTTATGCAAAATAGAACAAGTGTTTGAACATGCGATATATTTGAGTGTTGTCGGAGTAACTCGTAACAGTGTGTGAACAAAGTATGCTTTTTGTTCAGTCGGAATCAAGTGAGAATATATGCAATGGTTTACGTAACACTCGGAAAAGATGATCTATGACTCGAGAAAAGTTTCTAAGGCACACGGAATGACTTGAAATCAAAACCTTATGAGAGTCGAAGTCTTACACCCGATTCTTTGATGGAAGTCGGAATGATGTATATGTAAAGTCCGAGTCTTCATAACACATTAAACTACTAACACAAATTCCAAACGCCCTAAACCAGAAACCCTCAACACTTAAACTCTCTTCCCTCATCTATACCAGAAACCCTACCCCTCCCCCAACTCTTTCTTTGATAGAAAGAGAAATTTCATTAACAAATAGCCGTACAACATGTACAAAGATAACTTTCTAACAATAATAAATCTAAATTATAAAAATAGATTTCTATCTCGACAAAATTAATGGTAAATATACTTCCGTTTTGCTTCATACTTGCATCGTCAATCCGGCCACAAACAGTGTTCTTCGACTTCAATATTTTCTCAATAATCGGTGAGCTATTGTATAACTTCAAATAATAGATCTCTATGTGATACAATAGATCCAACCTGAAGGAAACATCACTTTGATCGATCCATATAAGATTCCATTGTTGAATCATTCTCAATCAAAATCAATGACACTAATTGACAAAAATATTAAACAAATTGCTCCAATCGAATCAACAATCCTAATAAAACTTGCATGTATTGGTAAGAGAACAAAGACTCATAAGAAGGAGAGAAACACTAACTCTCACAAAAAAGGAGTTAAACACAAACTCTCATAAGAACGAGGAAAAATTTATTAGCAAATTACCTTTAGATCTTAATTCCATTAAAAAATTGAATTAAAAGGGGTTTACAATTAGATGTAACTAGGTCAATAATAATCCCAACAATTTAGAAAAGAGAAAAAAAAGTAGTGAATTCAGAATTAGGATTTAGAAAGGACTAAGGGAGAAAAGAGAAGGAAAAGGGAGGGGGTTGTGTAGGTATGATAATGGAATAATGTCTCCCCAACTCTATATCTTCCTTTTCCCTCTCTACTCAGCAAAACCACTCGGCTAGGGCTGAAATCCTCAACACCCAATCCAGAAACCACATCCCCCTCAATCTATCTATCTACCCTTGTCCCTTTACAAGATCTTCTTGACCTTTATCCATAACCAAACCCTCGCCACACAAATTGGGAACAACAACACAACATGAGCACAGTGAGAGGACTATGAAAACAAGACGAAGAGTAAATGAATGGGAGACGGCAAGGGCAAGTTTTAACTTTTAGGTTTAATTATTCTTCAAAATTTTTAGTTTTATATCTTAAATTTTAGTTTCACGTTCTCAAAATTCCGTAGTTCAATCCTTTTTCAAATTAAATTCTAGTGGTGATTTGATTTTGGTTATTGAATTCAGTCCGAGCTTATGGTTCGAATTTTGGGTTTGTAGATTTGTGTCGTTCGTATCCGGGCATTCGAATTGCTTGGTATAATCTTCCGAATTTTACAATTCGATTTTTTGATTTTCAGTTTTAGTTTCGATTGAATCCTTGTTAGTATAATTGATTTGGTGATTTATTGATAGTTTAGTGAATGTTTAGTTGTGTAGTATCGTATATTAAGTCTCCGATTCATGTCAATTCAGCTTAGGTCAATAGTTAAGTTTCAATTTTAATTCATGAGTTTAATCTCATATTTTTATTCATATTTAGTTAATTCTTTTGAATTGATTCTTTAAGTTCTACTTTACGTTTAGTAGTTAAGCATAGCTATTAAAGTAAAAGATTTTTATGCTTTAGAGAATTACTTAGAGGAAAAGTAAATGCGAGTTTGTTTCACCGAGGTGTTACTTGTTTCCTCCCAAATTTTAATACTTCGATAGCCTTTTTGAGCAAGTTTTTATCATAATAAATTACAATTTCGAGGATTTTTATTTATTATAGAGGAAATAGTATTTATCCATGAGTTGAAAGCAAAATCGGAATCAAAAGATGCAAAACCTATGAAAGGTCAAGTTGTAGCATGCACATAGACTTTCCAAGAGGCTATGAAGCGTTCATTAACAAGTCCTTGCATGCTCCCACACGTTGCTGATGTACGCTTGCAAACAACGGGTGAACAAGGCACAGGCGTGCTCGAGACACAAGTGACCCATGTTTAGCGACACAAACATGGTCAAGCCTATTCCCTATAACGTTCGACCACTTTGCTACTGATAGAACATGAGTACCTTGTGTCTTATGACACGAACATGTCTAGCCTCGATGCATTGAGTTTCTACATTTAATTCTAGCTTCTTTTGTCCTTAATTAGTTCATAGAGAGGCGAGAAATTGAACTATATTAGTATTGATTTTGAAGATTAAACACTCGCTCATTGAATATTGTTGATTATTTCTCTCTATTAATCCTTAATTTTCTCATTCCCTTCTCTTTAGTTTAATTAGGGTCTATTTGGTCATTAGAAAGTAGCTTTGAAAGAATTTCTTTTTGTAAAACTAAAACTTTTCCATTGTTTTGAGTAAAAAAAAAATAAGAGGGAAAAATCTAGAGGACTATTAAGAAAAATAACACAAAATATTTTCCTCACAAAAACATGAAGAAAAAGTTTGGAATGTTTTGACAATTGTGCTAAAGTTGCCAATGATATTAACGAGTAATTCACAATCTATTGCCTCTCTCTCTCTCTCTCTCTCTCTCTCTCTCTCTCTCTCTTTAAATCCTAGAAATTTCATTATCTTCCTCTCCTCGAATGACTCTTCAAGGGTTATGACAACAAACTAAATTTTTTTTTATAAAAATCCTTTTTCTCATTTTCACTAATTTTAAGCATTACTTCCCATCCTACACTAAAGTAACAGAATGTCTTTATTGTGGATAGGACTGCCCTAAAGACAAAAAACAAAAGGAAAAGAAAAGGAAAAACAAAACAACATACCATATACACAATATACAAGAGCAAAGAACAATGTTACTAGGCCAGGTACCAATTTCACCCAAACTACAAGTCTTTTAGTTGGTGCCAAACTACACTTAAGGAGTACCAGCTTACTCCTCCATGATTAAGATGCAGTCCTCTCATATAGATATAGTCAAAACTCTTAACAGCTTGTTATACACCTACATATACATCTCAAAAAAATACATGTAAGAGAATGGTGGTACATTGAAGATAAATAGAGCCGAAATTTGGGGTGTTGTGCACTACTTTTCAACTTTGGGCTATCGGTTTCTAATACTTCCAAAGTCCCTATTATTATAATTCAAAAACCAATTATAAAATAACATAAGTACAATATATACATTTTTCCAACACATAATTATAAGGTGTTGAGATGCGAAACGAAAATCGGATGGAGTATGAGGCACAAAAACTACAAAAATGCTTTTCTATGTAACTTATAAATGTTATCTATATGTTTTCCTTATATAGCTCACCCAATGGATCCGGAGGATAAACTTACCATTACATCTAAAGCTACAACTCATAACAGGTCTAGTAGCTCTTGAATCTTGTGGATCATGTTACTTGGTGGCTCTCTACTGGTTTTGAGATAGGAGAAATACCCACGTGCCCTCTTTTTTCTTACATTGCTCCATTGTATGCCCATAACCATTAGAAAAAGTGAATTTAATAGCTTTCCACTCGAAGTGTATCCGCTTCTTCGAAGCACCTAAATTCATTATCAAAGATTACTTTCTCCTTCAAAGAGTATGATACTTCCACTTCCACTAGCATTCGAGCATAACTTTCATTTTCCTCAATCCAGTTACCCTATCCATCATAATAGGACACCTACTAGGCTACAAATCTTACTCGGGGATTGTGCACTCCAATAGTTGAGGTCTAAACTAGGTAATTGTATCCAAACAGGTACTCAATTTATCTCATTCTTAACGTTAGAAAAATCTAGGCACCACGGGTTCATGATAAGTGTTTTACTATCATAATGATGAAGGCCTCGATTGCGAGTACCTCATTCTTGGTTTCAACCGAGTTAAATCAAACAAGGGTTATACCATTCTCCAGCATTATAACACCTTTTCAATCTGAAATTTGCCCCAAATTCTTTCCGAAATCCCTTTAACATCATAAAAACGGGGCTTTTCACCCAATACATAGCGAGATCACGGATGATTTCCAATACTCAATCTCATTTTGAGCATCATCAAGCACAATTTTTCCAATTCATTGTCCATCGACGCATTCGGGTTGCACAAAGCTTAGTTTAGATCCCGCATTTGCAAGTTTGCTCACATCAAAGCTATCATAACATATAATTCATAGGTTAAGGTATTGGGGGAGGGGACTGCATGCCTCAACATGAGATTGAGGGGGAAGGGGAGTGTCAAGATGCAATAGAATAGTGTTTACTTTGTCGGGATAAGGTGGAGGGCTTCCGGAAGAAGACTAGGTTTTATTTGCTCCGAGTTTTGCCAAAGCTTGAGCTCGAGACATGCTTTTCCTTGCCATGGCAAGCACTAGTTTTGGCCAATCGCCTAGCTATTGTTGAGAAGAGCCATGTCCAATGCTCTAATTTACTTATCTATTTTGTTATTGACAGGATATGAATAACTTATGTTTTATGACACAACCGTGTCTAGCCCTAAGCATTGGGTTTCTATATTTCATTCTAGCTTATTATTTTCATTTCTTAAGTTTAGTTCACACAAAGACTAGAAATTGAGCGATATTAGTATTGATTTTAAAGATTAAGCACTTGCTCATTGAAGATTGTTCATCATTTCTATACATTAATCCTAAATTTTCTCATTTTCTTCTCTCTACACTACTACAGATATGACTTTTAATTACGATCGATTTACAACAGCTTAAAAGGACAAACCATCATGAAAAATAAACCGGTGGCATTTTTGTAAATAAGTGGCGTTGTTTACCACCTATGACGACGGTTGTTTCAATGAACCATCGTCATATGTTAGGGTGTAAACATATGACAATGGTTCATTAAAATAACCATTGTCATAGGGCACATTTGATGACGATTCTTAATTTGAACCGTCGTTAAATATGTTCCACAATTGATCTAAAAACCTAAGAACTGGTTCCTGCTCTTTTACACGCCTAGTTCATCTTCTCTATTTTCTCGGTCTTATCACTCTTCCACAGTTCCTCTCGTCTATAGTACTCATATCTAGATCTCCTCAGCTTCGTACTTGTCATCGGTAAGCTCCCATCACTCACTCTTCCCGGTAAGCTCTCGGGTGTACCTCTTATTACTCTTTCGTTTCCCTCACTCTTTCCGCTCGTCACTTTTAGGTGTTGTTGTCCTCTCTTGTCATTGTATCCGTACTATGTCGTTGTAGTTATGGTTCGCCCGCTAGCCTCTCGCTCACTCTCGTTGTTTTCGTCTTCCAAGTAGTAGTGTCAATACTCTCTTAATTTTCATGTAAGTTATTTATAAAATTAAGGTAGGTGAATGTGGAATGTATTTGCGGTAATTATTAGATGTTAAGAATGTGGGTAATATTTGAGATTGTTGAAATGTTGAATCATTTATTGAGAATGTGGGTAACATTTATTTGGTTTGTTAAATTGGAAATTCGTTAAATGTTTGAGATTTTGAGAAAAAGGGTTTAGAGGTTTAGGAGTTTAGGATTTAATAATATTAGGGAAATAGAATGATAGTGAGGATGGTAATCAAATGAGTGTATTCAAATTTGTTTATGATTTAGAAAAATAAAAAGATAATTTGGATATAGTCATCCCTGAAAACTTGTCATGAAGATAAATTTGTATCCAAATTTGTTTATTTTGATGAGGTGATATTGAGGTGGACTCATTTATTCAACTATCAAAATTGGTATCCAAATTTGGTTAAACTTTAGAGAAATAGAAATATTTATGTTTAAGGGTTTGGGGAAATAGAAAAATTTGTGGTTTAGGATTTAGGAAAATGGAACTCGATCTCATTGTGACAACAAGGGTCATGGAGACTCCGAGTTGTAGTTATGTCTTAGGGTTGTTAAAGCGAATTAAAGGGATGACCTCAACATTTTATTCATATTAATTTATCCTATGCATTATGTAAAGCTTAAAAAAATCATGTTTAGTTTCCGATAATGTAAAATACATCAAAATTGGAAGCAAAAAGGAAACAATATATATATATATATATATATATATATATATATATATACATACACGTAAACAATTCTCTTACATAACGTATAGGGAAAGAGTTGTATATATATATTTAAAAAGAGAAAAATTTAAACAATGAGAAAGTATTATTGTTTATTATCTTTTGTTTCCATTTGACTCCTCTACCCCTTCCGCCCTTCTTCGTGGATAAGTAACATCATCTTTTTGTTTTTCATATAATTTGATAAATGACATGCTTAATTATGTATAATTGTGCTTATTTTTCTTACCAATCTATGCTTTTCATAAAATTATCGTATGCATTTCATAAGCTTAGAGAACTCGTTCAAAAATCTGTACATAACAAGTTATCCTAGGTCGCGGTAGGTGCAAAAATGTGCATATAGCGCTTAAGATATTATCTTGGTATGTATAAGTTTTGAATTGTCCGTGTTGGACAGTTTGAGAATAATATGATAATAGGTTGTGTGGCTATTATAATTTTATCATAAATTTTACAAGATATCACAATGCTCATTTCCCCTTTCGTTCTTCGAGTGCAATTATGATGACAATGGGTTTGATGTGTGTATTTTTACTTATGTTACCATACAATTAAGTAAGGATATACGCATTAGCCACTTCGTTTTTGTATGTTGTACTTGAAGGACTAAGGGCAAATGCTGCCGAAATTTTATCAAATGTATGATAAGATTTTGCTACATGGTCAAGGGTCATATTATTCTTGACTCGGGTTTAGGATCATCTATCCTCGTAGAAGGATCTTAGACTCATGTCATATTATTTGTATGTAAGTACGTGTTTCTCGAACTATATGTGATAAATTGCTTCTCATGTTTATGGGTAAAATATGGATCGAGCATGGGTTTATAGCGATAGGAGGAGTGTAGAATATCGTTATGGTGTTAACAACTTTCTAGAGATTTCCATCGAACATGCAACCAAATTCGGAGAATAGTCCATATTATGTACGTGTTTAAGGTGTTTTAAGACCTCAAGATTGCCCCCTAAGGTTGTAAAAAGTCACCTATATCGACATGGGTTTGACATAATTTATAAGGTATGGGTATGACATGGGGAAGAGGAGTCCGTGAAAAGGGTATGATGAAAATGAAGCCGGTAGTATGGAATTAGAAGATCGACCTAAAGATCCGGTTCATGGAGTAGAACGTGAATTAGTCAATCAACCACATGTATTGGAGCAATTGTTAGCTGATTTGGAGAAGTCTCTTTACCCGGGTGTAATAAATATACCCGTTTATCAACTATGTTGAGGTTGATGAACTTGAAAATAGCTAATGGCTAGAGTGACAAAAGTTTCACGGACTTACCGAGTGTGCTAAAAAATATACTCCCGGAAGGCAATGTCCTTCCCGGCCGTACATATGAGGTGAAGAGGATGTTGTATCCTATGGGTATGGGGTATAAGAAGATACATGTCTACCCCCAATGATTGCATACTCGTACCAAAAAGAACATGCACACGGACACGAACGTTCTAAATGTGGTGTACCTCGACACAAAATGAAAAACATTGATGGAGAGAGTTAAGGGACCTCCCGCAAAGGTGTTGTGGTACTTGCCGATAATAGCGAGGTTTAAGCACTTGTTTTCAAATGCAACCGATGCCAAGAACTTGACATGGCATGTCGACGGAAGAGTCTGTGATGACAAGCTACGTCACCCTACCGATTCTCCACAATGGAAAAAGATTGATTCATTATTCCCGAAATTTGGTAGGGAGCCACGGAATCTACGTCCGGGTCTTTGTACGGACGGAATAAACCCCCATGGTGACCTTAGTAGCAAGCACAATAGTTGGCCCGTTCGTTTGGTTACCTACAACCTACCATCGTCGTTGTGTATGAAGTACAAGTACATTATGTTGTCCACGCTCATTTCTTGGCCTAAATAGCCAGGAAATGATATATATGTGTACTTAGCGCCTTTTGTTGAAGATTTCAAGTCTGTTGCGGGATGAAGGTATGTCGTTTTATGATGCATACCGTGAAGAGCAATTTACATTGCGAGCTATGATCTTCACCACAATCAATGGCTTCGGCGTACGGAAACTTGTCCGAGATACACCGTCAAAGTCCATAAGGCATGCCTCATTTATGCAGAGGGTGCTTGCTCCTATCAACTTAAGCATAGAAAAAGACAACCTATCTCGGACTCCGAAAGTTTCTTCCCTTTTACCCATCAATATCGTAAGAAAAAGAAGGCTTTCAACGATAAAGCTGAGATGGATTATGCTCCAACTCCATTAACAGGACATCAAATATATGACCAAGTGATGGATCTTGATGTGGAGTTCGGCAAGCCATACCGATGTCAATCCAAAACGGTGTATGAAATAGATCAATATATTTTTATCTTCCATATTTAAAAGAGTTTTATGTAAGACATAGTTTTGATGTAATGCATATAGAGAAAAACATTTATGAAAGTCTCATTGGCACTCTTTTGAACATACCGGGAAGACCAAGGATGGAGAGAATGCACGACTTGATATGTATGAAATGGGAATACGGGAGGAATTACCACCACAACCAAAGGGGAAGATAACATATTTGCCTCCGGTGTATTGAACATTGTTGCTAATCGATCTAATTATAGACTAATCGGTCTTAAATTTCACGATTGTCATGCTTTGATGCAACAAATACTACCGATTGCTATCCAAGCCGTGATGCCGAAACATGTCGGACAGTCGATCACAAGACTTTACTTCTTCTTCAATGCAATATGTAGTAAAGATGTTGATTTAGAGAAATTGGATGATCTTCAGTGCGGCATGATCGTTACATTGTGCCAACTTGAGATGTACGTCCCACCTTCTTTTTTGATATCATGGTGCACCTAGTTGTCCATCCGGTGAGAGAAGTGTGATTCTGTGGCCTAGGTTTTTACCGATGGATGTACCCTTTTGAACATTTTATGAAAATTCTCAAAGGGTATGTTAGAAATCAATAATGACCAGAAATGTGCATTGTTGAGGCATACATAGTTGAGGAGTGTGTCGAGTTCTGTCATGAATACTACCCCCAAATGAAAGTTGGTGGTATTCCAAAACATCGATTTATGGGGAAGATCGGTGGGTAGGGAAAGCTGGGGCCGACGGTTCTAACAATCGGTCGTGATATGAGGGATCAAGCACATCTTTATATTGTACAAAATAGTGATGAAGTGCAGTTGTTCATTGATGAGCACAAATCCCTCTTAAGGAGATAGTACCAAGGAAAAAGTGAGACGCGGAACCGACCCATCATAATCGCACATTTGTCAACTAGTTTAGAGATACATTTATCACTAGCCAATTGGAAGAATAACGAGAACATATCTTGCAAGCATTAGTAAGCTTGACTAGAGGGTCACAATTGGAAGTCATATATCACCATGGGTATGACATTAATGGATACTCTTTGTACACAAAGAGTCGGGACAATAGAAGTACCTCGCAAAATAGTGGGGTCACATTGGAGGCTCATGCATTTCATGTTTTAAGCTCCAAGAACAAAAATCCCGTTGTAGCTAAAATTTCATATTACGAAGTCATTGAGGAGATATGGGAGCTAGACCATGTTGACTTCCATGAGCCTGTTTTCCGGTGCAAATGGGTTGACAATAACAACGGTGTCCGAGTTGATGAGATGGGATTCACCGTGGTCGATCTCACAAGAGAAGGGCCTAAGGAGGATCAATTTGTCATGGCATCCCAAGCAAGACAAGTGTTCTACGTTAACGATCCGGCCAATGATAAGTGGTTTATTGTTCTTCAAGGAAGAGGCATGTTGCTGGTGGGGATGGTGAAGATATGTGCAAGTTTGTTGAGGAAACCCACCCTCCTCCTTAGGAAATGCCTGTCGAAAATGAGGATGCCAATTTTGAAGAATTGTATTTAAGGGTTGACCATCAAGAGGGCATATATATTGAAGATAAATCCAAATGAGGGAAAAAAGGGCATAAACCATGTAATTATATCAACTCGGTAAGAACATTATTGTATAACAATTTTGATTCCGGATATCCATATTGTTGCTTGTTTTAGAAATTGCGGCTTGCTTTTCATTATTTTTGACTTATTGTATTCATGTAACGAATCATTGTTTGATGAGGATCAAAATAAGGACTAAGTTGTCCAATGGAAGGGTAGAATGCTTTTTCGGTTGAGAAGCGATCAATGTTAGTTTTGATTTCCTTTCCCATTTTATAACCTGTTCTATGTTTGTTCCGATTATGGAGAATTTGTTGCTTTAGGTACCTGAATTTTGTAGAAGATCATTGTTCGATGATGATCAAAAGGACTAAACTTTTTCGGGTAATATTTCTAGTGGATAATTGTTAACGCTTTTCTCAATTTTGGTCACTAATCTTAGCTCTCGCTTCTCAACAAGGAATTTTTGGTATAAATTTAGATGAAGTGATTTGTACCATGAAGTTCCTTGTTGAGAAGCGGAGTGAGAATAGCGACCAAATGTTAGCGTTGATGTCGTTTCCTAATTTATGATCCTTCTATATTTGTTATGTTTCTTATGAATAAGTTGTTGCTTAACGTTTTCCTTAGTTTTTATGTGGACAAGAACTCCAAGCAATGTATTCATAAGAGGAGCATCACTTTAGGACTGATATAGGAAATAAAGGTTGCTCGGTCGGATGTCCTATTTGTGTATTCCTTTTTAGTACTTATGTTAAAAAGTCCATCTCTTTGTCTTGAAATTTTGTGGTTTAAATGATTTTAATATTTATGTCAAATTGTTCTTCTCTATTTGCACAAATTTATGCTTTTTAGTAGATTGAGTTATGTGCTTGTCTTTATGAATATATTGCTTGCTTGGAGTTTGTGCATTGGTAGCGTGTGCAATATATATGATGTATATATGTTGTCCAAGATGCCGATACAACAACTCCAAACAAGTAATATCATTATAATTTATAAACGCAATCACCTAACTAAATCTACTACAAAAGCATGAATTTGGGTAAATAGAGATTTCCCTTGACATAAACATTGAAATCAGTTTGTACCACAAAGTTTCAAAATGAGAGATGAACTTTTTGACATAAATACTTGAAAGAAGAGTACTCTTTGTATTATATGTCACATCATTGTAATATATTCTTTGCTTGGAACTTATTGTGAAATATGGAATTGTGTTGTCGAACTTGTTAAAGATGGTACTTGTTATGGTTGTAGTAATGTGGAAAATTTTCATAATATTTGGAACAATTGAGGCTGTTGGTTGTTGATGTGTAAGTTGTCATGTATTTTGTAGTATATTTTGTACAGTACGAAAAAACAAAAAAATCATAAAAAATTTCAGACCTATGACGACGGTTCTTACATAACAAACGCCGTCATATGTCCTGGCTTAAACATTTTGGCAGAGAGGGGGAATTTGTACCAAGACATATGATGACGGTTCTTAAGGAAGAACCGTCGTCATATGCTAACCTATTACTACAGCTTCTTTTGAAAGGACCGTATTACTAGTCCGTATATGACGGTAGTTCACTAGAAGAACCATTGTCATAAGTTCTCTTTTACTACGGTTTAAAACCATAGTAAAAGATGCCTACATACAACAATGATCACATAGATGACGCCGAATTACGGTAGTTAAAGGTCGTTACGAACCGTAGTTAAAAATGGTTCCTATAGTAGTGGTAGTTTACTTAGGGTCTATTTGGTCCTTGGAAAGTAGCTTTGAAAGAATTTTTATGGAAAACTTACTTTTTCATTGTTTTGAGTAAAATAAAAATAAGAGGAAAAATCTAGAGGACTATTAAAAACATAAAATATTTTCCTCCGCAAAAATGTGAGCAAAATGTTTGGAATGTTTTGATAATTGTACTCGAAGCCACCAATGCTATTATCAGTAATTCACAATCTAGTGTGTGTGTGTGTGTGTGTATATATATATATATATATATATATATATATATATATATATATATATATATATATATATATATATATATATATATATCCCTCTCTCTCTCTCATATAAACCCTAGAAATTTCATTATCTTCCGTTGGTAGTTGATATTTCCTTTCCTTCTATGACTCTTTAAAGGTAATGACAACAAACTGATCTTTTAATAGAAAATCCTTTTTTTTTCATTTTCACTAATTTAAAGCATGACTTCCTCCCTACACTAAAGTAACATAATGTCCTCATTGTGGATAGGAATACACTAAAGACAAAAAAAAAAAAAAGAAAAGGAAAAATAAAACAACATACCATATACACAAATACACAAAAGTAAAGAACATACTACACTAGGTCAGGTACAAATTTCACCAAAACTACAACTCTCTTTTAGTTGGTGCCAAAATACACTTAAAGAGCATTAGCTACTCCTTCGTGATTTAGATGCAATCCTTTCATATAGATGCAATTAGAGCTCTTAAGAGCTTGTTATACACCCACACATACATCTAAAAAAGGTAGGTAAGATAAGTCATTGGCAGTATATTGAAAATAAACAGAGTCGAAATTTCGGGGTGTTGTGCACTATTTTTCAAGTTTGGACTATCATACCATGTTTGGTTGAAGAAAACCAGGATGAAACTTGAATTCTAAGGTTTCAAGTTTAGGATATTTTGAAAGTGAACTTCAAATTTAAAGGTTTTAAATTTCCCTCAAAACAATGACATTTGAGCCCTCCAAATTAGCGAGAGGATTCAATTTCCTATCCCCACGGATCAAATTATGAATATTTAAAAAAGAGAAAAATTAGCCTCGTGTTGGAAAATTTTACCATTTCTCTATCACTATGGTAGAGACGGAGGGAGTGAGAGAGAGTGATCAAGGCACCTAGGCACAACCGCTAGAGCTTCTCTCAACGCTCCACTAGAACTCAACCATCAACGTTTTCTCTAGCACTTCACCTGGCTCGATGGTGCTTCTCTCGGGCATAGAGTGTCGTTTTGTTTTCATTCTATTTTTCAATCTTGAGCATGGGTTTGACTTTGGTTTTGGTTCTAGATAATTGGGTCAACTTAGAAGATTGTTGGGTACTTGAGAGGCTCGATGATTGGTTCTAGGTTGGTTGAAGCATTGGCGAACCTGCTCAATAAGTGCCATGGCAAAGATGTTGAGGAGAGAGAGACATGGGTGTGGCTAAAGGTGAAGAGAGAGAGAGAGAGAGAGAGAGAGAGAGAGAGAGAGAGAGAGAGAGAGGAGTCTTGGGAGGGTAAGTGGGTTATTATTATTACTAGCTAATACCCATGCGCTGCCGTTATTTCAAAAAAATCGCTGATTTTAATCATAGAAGTTCTTCAGGACCAACGTAGGCAAAAATCAAACATTAGGAGTCCAGATCCGAATTCCAAATGATAGCCTACATTCCAAAAATAAACTCAAAAGGAACAACTTTAATAACTCCTTAATTTACAAACAATTCAAAATTTGCAAACAAATAACATTTTAGGTATAGAGAAATTGTAAATAACCATATATTACGTTTAATATATGAAATTGTAAAAATATAAAAAAATTTAAAGAGAAGGAGAGTCAGTTTTATTATTATTCTTTTGACAGAGATAATTTCACCCATGATAAAATCTTAATAAGGAATTAAAGAGAGTAAATGAAATAAAGCATAATATGGGGAACTATGTCGAGGCCTTAGCAAAGATGCTCTCGTAATCGGTTTCTTGAATGGTTCGTTCTTCATTGCTAGCATCATCCTTTTTCTTCTCTTTCAGTTTTGATCAAACTTGGCGTATCATTTTGCACGAACATACTTAAATTCTCTCTCTTTATCCTCATCTCCTCTCTCGCCCACAAACACGTATGACCCCCTCTCCTCCTCTCTCTCTCCTCCCCAACCATGGCTTCCCCGACCATCGCCTCCCCACCTCCCCTTGCCCTTCCTTCCTAACCTCCGAGTTAGCCATGTCAACAAACACCCCGAACTTATCTTGAATCATCTACAATTCCACAATATCCAAATTTCAAAATCGTAAATTTTTCAAAAACCTTAAAGATCAATTAGAAAACTCAGCTCGAAAAGAGGAGGAAATGAGGGAAATTTTTGTCCTTTGAAGTCGGGGATATTTCTCCAACCAAAATCCTCACAAAAAGCAGCATCGAGCTCATCGGGGAAGAAAGGAATGACGTCCAAGAAAATAACCTCGCCACACGTAAGGAAGAAATTTGCTTGAATAGATGGAGATGTTGAGGGCAAAGATATCTTGGCGGCGGCCTCCCCTCCTCCTCATGCCTCCGCCGATACCGCCTCTCCACCTCTTCCTTCGCAACCTCCTCACGACCCATCCCGCAATTTGCTTACTCTCTCCATCCCCACAATCCCACCCCTCCAACAATCCTCCCATCGCCACCGCCCTCCCCCTCTTCTCATGCCCGACCAAATTAATTTTCTTAAACTTCCACCTTCATGGTCTCATTTATACAATATCACCTCAACGATTAAATTTAAATGTTTGATATCTATTAATCTATAAAAAAGAAGTGAATACCATTTTAAATATATAAACCTTCGATATTCGAATGAACGTGAATGGTGCATCGATTAAATTGGCGATTCATATAAAACGTTGGTTCGGAATTTTTGTATATCATACACTTAATTCATTATATGTTCTCTTACAATATTTTCAAAATATAAGTACAAAGGTTATTTACTAAAAATCTTATAAATTGGTGTTATAGAAAATAAGAAATTAATTTAAAAATTGAAAAATAGTTAATGTTAAAAAAATATAGATTAAGTTGATTTTAAAACAAATCAATTACAAAAATAAATGAACTTGTGTTACCAAAAATGAACCATAATTTATTTAAGAAAAAAGTATTATATGGCTACTTGTACATTTATTAGTATTATATAACTTACTATAGTCTGTGTTAAAAGATAAAAGAAAAATTAATCATGGGAGTGTAATAGATAAAATCTTTCAGCCATTTTTACATTTGCATAAGGTTTAGAATTAGTTTACTATAGTTGTATTAAAAAATTAAAAAAAATTAACTATGGGGTATTTAAGTCGACTTTTGTGGCAGTGGGTTAGAAACCCTAACCCATTTCTTAACTAGGTGCACGGAGAAAGAGAGAGGGGCCGCACGGAGAGAGAGAGAGAGAGAGAGAGGGCCCGGGAAGGCGGCCGAGCACCGGGACAGAGAGAGAGAGAGGGGCCCGGGAAGGCGGCCGAGCATCGGCAGAGAGAGAGAGAGAGGTTCGGCGACTCGCTGGGAGAGCGAGAGAGGCCCGCGAAGGCGGCCGAGCACCGGAGAGAGAGAGAGAGAGGTCGGCCACTGCTGGGAGAGAGAGAGGGGCCGGGAAGGCGGCCGAGAACCGGCAGAGAGAGAGAGGGGTTCGGTGACTCGCTGGGAGAGCGAGAGAGGCCCGCGAAGGCGGCCGAGCACCAGCACCGAAGAGACGCAATGCAAGCGAGAGAGAGAGAAGGAGCGAGTGAGATGGCGACCGATCACCATATGGTGACCACCACGGGAAGGCGACCGACCCCCGCACAAGGGTAGACCAAGCTGCGAGAGAGAGTGAGCGAGAGAGAGAGACGAGAGGAAGCGGCGAGCGAGCCACGGCGAGACGGCCAACGGCCCGGAAGGCGGCCAACCACGCCGGCGTACGGTGAGAGTGCAACCGAGACAAGACAGAGGGGACAGCTAGTCGTAGGTAATACGCTTTGTTATAATCGAATTCGGAGGGTTTTGGGATCTTCGGGTTTGACCCAATTGAAGGGTACAATTCATCTTCTCAAGAGTAAACTTTGCGCTCATGTTCTTGAACTTCGTTTGTAAATTGCTAAAGGGATTTCCTTTTGACGAGTAACATTTTTAATTTGGTTGTCAATGTATATGTTGTGACTTTTCTTATGCCCGAACTTAATTGGGGGAAGAGGATGAATAACAGAGCGAGGCAAAATGGAGAGAGAGTTGTTTGGTGAGGGAAGGTTTGGTAAAAACGAATTACTCGAATTAGTGAATGAATAGGAGAGAAAAGGTGGGGAGAGAGAGTTCACGGGAGAGATAGATAGTGGGTGACAGTTTTGGGAGGGGGTGGGAGGTTAATTACCGGCAAGAGGGAGAAGAAGACCGGTGAGAGAGAGGCTCTAAAAAATCAAGAGTTGAGATTAATTCTTAAATTTAATCAAAGGCTGGAAATTGCTTTAATTCCTACAATTAAGGAGAGGAGAGTAACCCCAACTTTTCTTTTATATATTAATAGATTATTATTATTATTATTATTATTATTATTATTATTATTATTATTGTTAGATATAATTTTTTATCTTATTATTTGATAGAGTATTATAATTTGAAAATAGATTTACTAAAAATTACAAGCAAAATTTACTAATTACTGAAAAAATTATAAGATAATTAATATCAAAAAATAAAATAAATGTAAGACTCAATTATTAGGTAATATGGTAACAGGCTTCAAATTTTATTGAATTAAATAATAATAATAATAATAATAATAATAATAATAATTATTATTATTATTATTATTATTATTATTATTATTATTATTATTATTATTATATTTACAATGACATAAAGTAACTTAAAAAATAAAACAATTTTAATTCCATTATATGATTAACAATCAAATAATAACAATTAGAACTTAATTCCATTCTTGTTCTTTACTAAACACATGGAAAAAATATGCAAGTTTCATATCGGACCCTTCACATATCATTCTCTAATTTCATTCAATTCCAATTTTCCATACCAAACAAGGCCTTAGTTTCTAATGCTTCCAAAGTCCCTATTATTATAATCCAAAATCAATTATAAAATAACATAAGTATAATAAATACGTTTTTCCCAACATATAATTATAAGGTGTTGGAGAAGTAAAACAAAAATAAGATGGAGTAAAAGGCACACAAAACTACAAAAATGTTTATCTATGTAACTTATAAATGCTATTTATATCTTTTATTTAGAGAGCTCATCTAGCGGAGTACGGATAGCAAGTTTAACATTACATCTAAAATTACAACTCATAAATGTTAATCATTTTAAATAATCAATACATTTATTGGTGTAGTTTATAAATACCTATTCTTCATTAATATTTTTATGCATGATATCTAATGAAACTTTAGATCTATTTTCCCTCTTCCATTGGTTTCTCTTTTATTTTATTTTCTTGCCATTCTTTTAATTTCCTTGATATTTTAGAAAAATCGAACAAGCTGCTTGCCATCTTTTCTAAGTTTATATACTACTAGTTGTCCATACGTAGAAACATACTAACACACACTATGCAAATATACAAATGGAAAAGAATGGTACAAAATCAAGTACATTAACCGAATATCCATCGGCCGTACTGGGAGCCAGCAATGGTGAAGGCCAAGATGCCAAAATGCCGTCCGTTGACTTTTGACTCTTAACGTTCTTCACTTCTTCATCAACATCATCGCTGTACCCCAGCTAAAACTTCCAAGTTCAAATACCCACGTCCTCTAACCCATTTCTCAAACACTAAAATAATCATATTTGCTGCTTCAAAGCATCAATTTCAAAGCAATCTTTCTCTCCCGTCTCTTTCTGCTCTTCGTGTTTCGCAAACCCGAAAAACTACAAACACCCAGGACAATTGGAGCCTTGGAGAGAGAAAACCTTTAGAATTTTGTGGGTTGGTTTTGTGTAATTCACCAGCTATGGAGGAGCAGGGGACTGTGGTTTGTGGGAAATGGATAAAGCGGCCCGACAATGTCAATTTGGTGGTTCTAGGCAAGTCTTTTAAGTCGTCAAAATCGGTGCTTCAGATTTTCTCCCTCGACCCATTGACAACTTCTCTTTCGTCTTCCCCCTGGTAAACTAACCCCTTTTCTCTCTCTCTTGTTTGATGCTGATTTTCATTTTTTCTGTGGTTTTTTAAAAGTTGAATATTGTGGTTTAGGCTGCCCATGACATTGAAGATGGTGAGCCTATTAACATTGCGGTGCACCCCAATGGTGATGTGATCGTTTGTGCCACTAGTTCTGGTGATTGCAAGTATGTGCTATTATAAATTTCTACCTTTATCTCTTCCCCTCCCTAAGTGCTCTTTATGTCATAATTTCTATTTTTACTATAAAGAGTTGAAGCTTTTGCAATTGCAATTGGTACAAAATGCTTGTGGGGTTTGTGGAATGAATTGCAGAGACAGCTTTTAATAGTTATTGGCAGTTTATAAATGTCTCACCAAACTTCCCTATTTTGTTTGCTGTGAATTTATAGTCTAATTAACGCTTTCTGATTAAAGGGTCCATCAGAAATGAAATTTTTGCAATCCTGAATGTTACCCAACACTGTACTTGCTTCTAGGTGGGAGCTTTGTAAGTGGCACTGATTGATGGGTCTAGTATGTTGGTCTTTTGGAAACCTAATTCTGCTCTTCTTGGTTAAGGTGGCATCCCATGTCTTTCCCTTAGTGGAGTACTCGTCATCTAGTGGTGGTTTCGGACAATGGTTTGAGGTTTACCAGTTGAGTATGTTAATTGAGGCAAAAGAGAGACAAGAAATAAGTAAGCAGAAGGAGATTAGCGGAAAGGGATGTAACGAACATTACAGGAAGATTTGCGAGAAGTCAAGCTAAAATTGTGAAGGCTTCATTAGTAATATTTTCTTTGGGAGGAAATTTTCTTGAAAGGAGTACCATCTCATAAATTGTGTTATAACCTGATTGCTAAAGTAACCCCCCTCCCTCTTTTCTTGAACATAGTGAATTTTCTTTCCACAAGACAGTTTTGATTCTGATCTTCGTGCTAGGCTCAATACTCAAGCCCATGCCTACAATAAGTGAATTATAATAGGGTATATGTCATCCCCATCAGCACATTTCAATGTTTCATCAAGTTATTAAGCTCTTTGTGAGGCATTGAGAGAGTGTAAGTGATACTGAAAAAAAGCATTGAAGTTAAATGATGTACTGAATTTTGGATTTTTGTACTGAATTTTGGATTTTTATATATGCCACTTGTGTGCATGTCTCTCATTGATGTTTTAATTGCTGCTGTTGCTGTTGTGTTACTGTAGTTTTGTTATTCTCTTTTGAAGGTACATGACTTGTGCTTAAATGACTTGATAAAGACATGGAAAAAGACAATGAAATTGCATATTTCTATTGCGATATGTATGCTGGTGGACTTCCTAGTATCAGTGTTTTGAGGTTGATAGGTTAGGATAATGAATGTTGCTAACATGACTGCCCCATCAGTATAAAAACATCAATTTTAATAGATGGCTGAAACAAATTGGGTCACAGAATAGTAGAATCTATGTCTTTTAAAAGCTTAAAGTGGATTTACTTTGGGGAGAAAGTTGTATTCCTTGCTTTATTGTGTGGCTCCTCATTTTCCAAGACATGTGGTTATTATGCAAAATGATTCAAAAGCACTATTTTCAGGTTTGATCGTATTGGCGTGTTTGTTGAGAGGACTATTGCCTTACAGAGTCATGCAGTCTGTCTTAATCAATGAAATTTGTTATTTTAGCTTCAAAAACAGAAAAAAAGGTCCGACAATGGGTGACTTGAAAAGATATCCCTAAGCCTCTATCTTTTCGCTGCCTTGACTGTGATGGTGAATATTGAAATGATGAAAGCTACTGCAAGAAATTTTTGTGTACAGTTGACACCTTTATGATACTTGAAGAGCAGTATGGTGTAGAGTAGGAGCCAGAAAAAAACAAATAAATGGAAAGAAAGATCGAATAACCATGATACATTCTTGAATGTGGATAGTTTGGGATTTATATCATAAGCTTTGTTGTTGTGGGAAAGTGAAGAGCAAGGGAAGCTTCATATTCAGCTGAATGACGTACTTTGCTGTATGTAAGGGATATGAAGGCTCAGACATGGTTGACATGCGACAAACCAAAGCTACAGAATATATTGGAAGAATTTGAAGTCTTTTGCCCAGTGAATGTAGGGATTTTGGATGAAGTGATGCTGGGTCTGCTTTTGCTCCTTTGGAAATGAGTAAATCATAAATTTCATTCTGGAGGACTTGTCTCATCATTTTGGTGGTTCAACTTTCTATTTATGAATTAATGCACCAACTCTGTTGAATTTCTTCCTGTGAAGTGTTATATCCAGGCAGCCTCTGGTTGAGTCTTTTGTCACATGTCAAACCAACTTTGGTTTGACATGTGACAAACCAAAGCTACAGAATATATTGGAAGAATTTGAAGTCTTTTGCCCAGTGAATGTAGGGATTTTGGATGAAGTGATGCTGGGTCTGCTTTTGCTCCTTTGGAAATGAGTAAATCATAAATTTCATTCCGGAGGACTTGTCTCATCATTTTGGTGGTTCAACTTTCTATTTATGCATTAATGCACCAACTCTGTTGAATTTCTTCCTGTGAAGTGTTATATCCAGGCGGCCTCTGGTTGAGTATGATCCTGGAAATCAGTTAATATCTTGTATTTTCATTCGTAGTTTCTTGACTGAATGTTCCAACTAATAAAATCTCTATCAATATATGTCGCTCTTTGACTTTAAGCTATTGGGTCTAAAACAGATTGGACAATAAGAAAGGGAACCTATTTAGATGTAACATAACACGAGATTTTAGGATTAATTTTAATTTTTACATAGCTTTTATAAGAAATACATCAGTCGTCCTTAAAGAAACAATGAGGAATTATAAAGCTGTCTTAGCGAAATGGAGAAAGGTTTCATCAGCTGGAAAGGATATGGGAGAATGGCAATAATTACAGCATTAATAGCAGCAGCAAGAAAATGGCAACTTGGTATGGACTCACTACAACGTTGGTGACCACATAGGTGAAGATGTATTTAATCCTTTACTAACTCTTTGACAGAGGGCAGAGAAGGCCCTTCTTAGCAACCCACAAAAATAAGGAATTTAGTAGAGCTGTTGAAAATTGGGTAGAAATAGGATGAGGCTGACAAACTGTATAAATAATTATAGATATATAAGAGATTCCATGATCCGTAAAGATGCAACCTCTATGCAAATCAAAGGTAAGGCTGGATATATCTAACCTCCCATCACCATGCCAGGTGAGAATATGGATATTGATTTGATAAATGGTTTATGAAGCCATTTTTAGAAACATTAGTTCCAATAATTCATAGGAATTACATATCCCAAGGGTGATTGGCTTAACTAATACACGAGATGTTTTTATATCTAGGATCCTAAAGAGTAACTCGGTGACCTTTTTGGGAGAAACTCAAACATATAAACTAAAGGAAGAGAAAAAAAGAGGAATTGTTTTTCAAGGGGAAAAATTGGAAAAGAAAACGGAGAGGAAAACAACAAAATTTGTTCTTTTATTTTAGTTTATATGGGATAGTGATAATAAAGAATTAGAAGCGAGGCTAGTTGGAGAACGAATAGTGAGGTTACATCATGTTTTCAAAAGTTCTAGTGTCCTTTCTTGGTGAAATTACAAAGATGAAATCCCTCCACTCATAGGATTTTAGAATCATCACATGTGCATAATAATTTTCATTTGAAGGTTGAGCATAGACATTTAGTCCGTGTTCCATTTGGATCTTCCGGAAGGAGTTTTAATATAGTTGTAAAGTTAGTTATAAAAAGCTGAAGGAGCTTTAAGAAATTAGTTATAAAAAGTTGGAAGGAGCTTGAGGCTGTAAGCTAAAGGTAAATGGAGCAGAGCTTTAGATGAAGATGATTTAATTAGTTATGTAGCATGTCATTTTGAGCACTACAACCGACATAATACTCCTGACGTGGATCTTGCTAGCGGAGGTGTGGGGAAGTCTAGATATGAGCAACCTTACCTCCGGAAAGTAGAGAGTTTTTATAAGGGCCAAAAAAATTGAAATGAGATACGGAAGAATTTGAAAGAAAAATTTCAAGTTCAAAGAGTGATAGGTGTGAAATGCACGAACATAAAAATCACAAGAAAAAACAAAATAAGCTATAAAGAAAGAAGAAAAAGGAACTAGAGAGATGAATACTTCCTAGATAGGTCGATCACATGAATTTTAGATTGCCGCAGTCTTCCATCATGGGCCACTTCGTCAGAGAGATGCCATTGAGCCAAATTATAACCTCGCTTTTTGTTCTTTTTCTACCTTTTCAACTTTCTCACCAGAGCATCAGAATGTCTTCTACTAACACGCTGGAATCCAATAATTTGTTTTCAAGGAATCTCTTCTGCTTCCCTTTGAATTTTTTCATTTGTAGCTCTATCGCTCTTGTCACATACGCTTATTCACAGTAAATACCCTGTTTTTAGTTACTGGCATCTATTGGAACTTGAGTGAGTTATGAATGGCCAATATCAAACACCACATTTGTGGTCTATAGTTGTCAGATGAGGTTTGTTTTATGTCTATGTGAGATTCTCTCGTCACATGACATAAGACCTTTGGATGCCTATTCATTCTTCCATCTTGCTTGAATGTGTTAGTTGATGTTCTCTTCAGTTCCCTGTTTCCTGCACAGTGGACACAAGATATTTGAATTCTTTTTTCTTTCTCGTAGTTCCTGATTTTCAGTCACTCTTACTTGTATTTAATCCGAAACCTTAAATTCTAGCTGGCTTCTCCAAGATTTTAGGATCTAACTTCCTATAATTTCTTGCTTTGTCTCATACACTAGAAAAATGCATCAGCAAAAAGCATGTACCACTGAAGCCTATGCTGAATTACCTTTGTGCCCATGACTACCCAAAAGGAGGGTCTAAACATTACAAAGAGGTCTCTAGAATAGGTAATAGTTAGATGCATATTACATAGGCCTGTTTGCATGGTGAAAGTGAGCATTTGAAGGTCAAATGCTTTAGGGAGGAAGATATAAAGCCATATCTTGATCCTTATGAATTGTAAAGTCATATTTTTATTTCACCATCTCTATACACTTGGGAGTCATCTTTCTTTAGCATAGCAGGATAAAAGAGTAAAGAAGAATCTTGGATAGTGCTGATTGATATCCTTCCAACTCTTAGGATGTGATTTTCGAAGACAAAGAAAATGGGTATAGGAAATTTTCTTTTTCCTTTACTTCGAGGGGAGCTAGATGCTTGATAGGTAGTGGTATGATTTTTTTACTGATGTGTACCAATGTTTCTGTGAATGTGATCCTTTTTGTGGGCATTAAATATCTGTCCTGTTTGTTGTGTAGTGCTTCCACATTTGGTATTTGCGTCAACTCCCATATGCAGCATGTTAGCAAAGATCCTAGCATTCATAGTGGATTATTTTACTTGCTCTTTGAATTGCAGAGTATTTGAATTGCATGTTGAAGAAACATCTACAGAGCTGTTGGCCAAAGAAGCACCACCTCTTGAAGGTGTTGGACAACAAAATTGTGTAGCTTTTAGCATTGATGGATCCAAGCTTGCCATGGGTGGAGAGGTACGATGTCCATGACTTGAATAACAAAAGGAAAGAGGAAGTTCATCTGCTGGATACAGCTTGATTGTTGCTGACATTTGCTTTTCTTAACCACCTTGTTGCCCTCCAGGAGTGGGGTCGGCAAAAAGGGGAAAAATGTGCTTTTTCTACTGTTTTTGTCTCAGATGTTTACTGACTCCACATTGGTGTAGGATGGGCATCTCAGGATTTTTGAGTGGCCTACCATGCGCGTTATTCTTCACGAATCAAAAGCTCACAAGTCCTTCCGTGATATGGATTTCAGGTGATGTGAATCCCATTTGAATGTTAACTCCCTTCCCTCCTGAAGATCCTCTAGTGTTTTTAATAATTCTAGTGAGCATAAAATATCTACACTGCTGAAGTGTCAGGTGATTGAAGATCCTTTCAAATTCTTAGTTATCTGTTGTCAAATCATGTTCTTATGTGCATTTGCTTGTGACATATTCCCCCCCAAAAAAAAAGGTCTGATTTACTCTCTTTGTTTCATCACTTCTACTATTTTTTTTTGCTGTTTCTTTTCCTGTATCTGTTATAACCTTTGGAAAAGGGTTATTAGCATTAAATATGGTGATGATGGTCTTAAGTGGTGTCCCTCTAAACCAAATGGATCATATAGGCAAAGCTTGTGGAGATACATTTATAAAGGGTGGGGAAGATTGTTTTTCTCTGTTACTCTTTTGAAGTTATGTGGGTTCATCCCTCTTGTTTTAGTATGATCATAGTTACTGGGAACGCTCCATACCGCAACAATATGTGATCCAAGAAAAAGATGCAAAGCCTTAAAAAACTAAATCTGGTGCAATAAGTGTTCTGGAAATGTTCCTAGTAACTATGGGCATACATAATTGGTGGGATAATTCCCGCTTTCGAGATTTTTCCTTTTGTGTCCTTTCAGTGAATAGATATGCTACTATTGCTGATTATGGTCAGCAAGTATCTAGTACTTGTGTGTGTGGTATCCAGTATTCGTTTGGGATGCCCTTGTTGATGATGATATTCTTGTTAGCTTTCTCAACAAGATAAATGGCATAACACCTGGGGATTCTTCACTTGATTTGATTAAATGGCATCTCAACTCTAAAGGAGTTTTCACCAGGATCTATTTTTCTGGAAACTCCTATCATTTTTATCTTCCGCCATTCAGGCAAATTCAACTAATCTGTTCCCTAGCAAGGTTCTATGGAAGTCCTTGGCTCCTTTAAAGGTTTCATTTTTTGTGGGGGACGCATCATATAGGAGGTATTTTAACTTGTGATAATTTGCAAAAGAAGGGAAAAATCTTGGTGAATAGACCCAATCTGCTAAAAAGATGGTCTCTGTAAGATATGACTGTTTTCTTATACTATCCTCAGAAAGATCCTTTAAGTATTTGTGCAGCTATTATCATTTCTCCTATAGAGTCGATATGTGATGCGGATGAAAGAGTCTCCAAGGACTCCTTTTTCTTCTTATAAGTTATTACTGGGGGCTGAATCAAAATGGTTCACAAAACCCTTGTAAGCTTTTATTTCTCATGAAGCAGTGAATGGTAAACACATTTGCCATCAACAGAAAAACGAAGCTGGCATTTTGTAATTGCAGGGTGATTACACCTGATACCCTTATCCCTCCCGAGAGGGGCCTAGTGAGTGGCACTGGAGTGGGGTGGATTCTGCCTTTGAGGCCACTAACTAACTTTGCCTCCAAGATGAGGTATAACTTCTGGTGAATTTTCTCCATTGATATCTCAAATTCTTCTACTTGTTGCAACTAAATGGTTATGCTAGGTAGGGCTTTCTTAGACATTGGTGACTAGGTCTGGCTACATAGATATGAATCCAACCTTAGGATCCTTAATGTAGACCATTTTTAAGCTTTCTTCTGCTTAATCAGTTTCCACAATGAAGTGAAACCTCTCCCTGTTGTCCTTATTGGTCTATTTGGGGTCATCATCAACAATAACATCAGACACAATTGAATCAGCCACTTCTTGTAGCATTTCCTTTCCTTTTTTTTTTGGGGGGGCAGTTTTATTACATACATCGAGAGGGCATAGTAAAACACTCCAAGAAGTACATTGGATCGGTGAGGTTGTGATAGACATAGGGAAGACCAAACCACGTAGGAGATCCTAGAGTAATATTTTTGGTGACTCATAAACTCCAACAAATATAAAATGCTTATCAGGTGATTGTTAGGTCGTTAGGTCCTGGAGTGAGCTGGAAGGAGCTGGAAGCAACGATAAGATAGTTGTAGGGTTAGTTGTAAAGAGTTTTAAGGAGCTCTAAGAAAGTTGAAGCTAAGAAGAATAGGGCCTTAATCTATTGACTTTTCAAAGGTATACTAAATAGCTTATTGGCTAGAATTGATGTGACCAATAGTTGCTTTTTTGTAATATTTGGATAATGTGAAGGTGATGTCGGTAGGTTGTATTTGTATGGGCTTCTTTATTTGTTTTTATCCACTAGATATTTATTGTTGCTTGATAATTAAAAGTCCCTGAAAATTTTACCTGTATCACTTTCATCAATCACTTATATAAACAATTTATTGCCGTTCTGCAGCCTGGACTCTGAGTTCTTGGCTTCAACTTCTACCGATGGTTCAGCAAGAGTTTGGAATGCTAATGATGGAGTTCCTGTAACGATTTTGAGACGCAATTCGGTACAATTATTTATACTATGAAATGTTATTATTAGTGTCTTTTTAGTAATCTCTGCTGACATCTGATTCTTGATTCATCTTTGCAGGAGGAAAAAATTGAATTATGTTGTTTCTCCAAAGATGGAACAAAACCTTTCTTGTTTTGCACTGTAAGGAAAGGTATGATAAGCTAATAGGTGAAGTCAAGCCTTTTGATATCATTTGGAGTCAGTAGTAAGAGTTCTAATCTGAACACAACAGGGGACAAATCGGTCACTGGAGTTTGGGACATGAGCACTTGGAACAGGATTGGGCATAAGACACTACTTAAGAAGCCTGCATCAGTAATGACTACCAGTGTGGATGGAAAATATCTTGCTTTGTAAGAACCTCAATCCTTTTGTGGTGTCTTGTTCAAACCAAACTCATGAGCTTTTCTTGTGATTGCACCCTTTGGATCCCACAAACCCCCACTCCACTGCCTCCTCCAAATTAAATGGAAAAGGAAAAATAAAATACTGTTGGATCAACAGTATGGTCTTGATGCCTTTTGGTTCTCAAAAGAATATTCCTGTAACAATTGCAGAATGATATCCTCATGTTTTTCTGCTACTGAAAGCCATAGTTTAGTAGCAAGAACTCACTATCCCAACAAAGAGGTTGGGGGTTCAAACGCAATCACCTGAAAGGTTTCCTCATCTTATTACCCTTGGTGTGGGCTTCATACCATCCCAAGCCATAACTGTGGCTGTGCCTGGCCCATTAACAAAAAAAATATTATATGATATCTTTTTGATCCGTTCCTCATAACTTATTGTTTTTGGTAATTTATGTGCTTGTTAATTCTCTTTCATAATTCTAAGGGTGAAGAGGGTGTTAATAGTAACTTTTTGGCTACGGATATGTCCTTTTAAATCTCTTTATACATTTAATCACTGGCTTGCTTTTAAAATTAATCTTTACTTAGGTCTCCTCAAGACCATCCTCTTTGCTTGGAGGGTAAGGCTACCAATATTTGAATCTCCTAGACTCGTTGGGATCCATATTGGGTGGTGGTTGTCCTGTTTTAAAAGCAAGGTACTTCCAGGATATTTCCCGTTGTTAGATGCTGCGTGGGATAAGACAATTGTTTCTATGTATTCTGTGTAACCCGCTGGGGGGGTTATGATGAGTAACCCTAAAATTAAACAAAGTAATATTAAACAGCTATTTTATGGGAGAGTACAACTCACGCAATTTCTGGCTTAAGAATTTGATCAAGACCCCAGGGGCGATAATTGAAGTATCTCAGTTTGTCCACTTGGTCAACGCTGACATTCATGAGCATATCTGCTGCTCTAGGTAAAAATGTTCCACCTTAATATTCCAACTTTCAAAATCAGGATACTCTTGCGATAGTCCATGAGGTTGGAGTATGGGCATAAGTCATGGACTTCATTAGTTGGGAGGATGCACACTGCAGAACCCTCTGAAGGGAAAGAAATCAAAATAAGAAAAGAATAAAAATGAGCAAAAAGTGAATGCTTTGTTGCATGGTTTTCCATATTGTTTTGCTTATTTGTAGGAAATCTTAGTTCTGGCTGTCCATTCACTCATTTATACTCATTTATTTTTCTTTGTCAAAAGAGGGAGCAAAGATGGTGATATTTGTGTAGTTGAAGTGAAAAGGATGCAGATCAGTCACTGGAGTAAGAGACTTCACCCGGGTACTTCTGTTATGTCACTGGAGTTCTGCCCCACTGAAAGGTTAGTTAATTCTGAAATGGTGACTCAAATAGTTGCTGCTAGCGTGATAACTAGCCTTAAGCTTTCATCAAATATGTCTTACCTGTCTACTCATGATATTATTTCAATTTTCCACTTCACTGCATTCCATTTTGGTAGCTGTACGACGGTAAGAAATTGTAATCTAAATTCAGAAAAATTGTTAATTTACTGGAACGCGGAGTACATGTTACATGGCATAGGATCCAACTTTGCATTTTTTATTGACATGTTGAAGCGTGAACAGTAAGAGGGAGAACCTTAAGAGGGCGTCCAAGTATGTGGCAATTCAAGGATAGGAACAGGCATAAGAGTTGGAATATCTTAATTTCTAGATACAGTGAAATTCGGATCGGGTGTGAATACAATCTTCCAATTACCCCAAATTCAGTCCAGAGAAGAGAGACATAGGAATAGGGAAGCTGAACTAGGAATAAGATAAAGTGACAAAGTTGGCACTAAAGTAGAAATTTTTATGTTAATTTTAAGGTTATATTTATGAGATCATTATTTTGTTCCCAATTCTAGCACCCTCGTACCAAACAAGAGAATGGTAACGCCAACACGGTTGTCAATCCTTGAAATATAGCTTCGCATTCCCAGTATCCAACTCACCGCATGCTAGATGCCAGCATTAATTTCTTACACACATTCCTTTTGCTTTAATTTGCATATTTCTCCCATAAATTGCTAACAAGCAGCGATTCCAGTGAAGAGAACATTTGAGAATGTGAAATCCATTTTCCTTGTTTAATAATGCATAACTGCAACTTTTATGCAAACATCACCCCTACAATCAAACCAAAACAGTAGTTCACTTTTGGCCTTATCTCAATTAGACCAAAACACATGCCAGACAATCTCTTTTTCTAAGGGAAATTTATGCATTATAGACCTCTAGTGTTGATGGTAAATTCCATATCAACTGTCTTATCAGAATTTGCAACAATATATTAAATTATGAATACATACACAACACAAGTAAGAGTACTGAAAAATTAGAAGTAAAGTCATCAAGGTTAGAAAATTAATACAAGGAAACTGAGAACATTAAAAATTACAAATCCCTGTAACCTTCATGTAGGCGACCTGCAATCATGCAGTTTATAGTTAGTTTCAATTTATGCCTTTGGTGGTTGAAATGTCAACACCCTTTGGTTTTGTCTCAAAACTTCATAATTCTCAACAATGATGGTTGAGGAGACCCGGGAAATTCTAAGTTGTTCACCGGCTTGATCACTATCTGGAATTTGCATCATTTGCATGTGTTTCCTGCATTTTCTTTTAGAGTGCATGCGTCTTTGAAAGCTCATTTTCATTCTTATTTGTACAGTGTTAAATCAGAAGCCTTTCGTTAGTGATTTGTCTGACATTGATTTTATTAACAATTACCAACTATCCCCCTTCCTAAAAAGGGAAAACCTGAAAAAAGGAATTCAAAAGAAGAATCAAAAAGAAAGGGCATCAGCTCCTGCTGAAGAAGCTTTATACGTAATGGTAGATACCAGCATGTTTGAAATCGAGATTGCATGTATGGGATCAATCATCAATCATTCAAGTTTTGCCCATTTTGTTGAGGAAAACATGGTTTTCTAATGACAATATTTTTCCGACTTTTTAATTTTTGGAGAGACAAAGGGAGTTTGTTTGGATGCCTATAACTGAAATTGTTCCTCTTTCACAGAGATGGCTTTTGATTTCTTCTTGCTCTGTATGATTGGGTTTATTTTGAGGGCGCTTGAATGTTCTGATTCTTAGATAATTTGTTTTCAATATTTTCTTCAAAAGTATTTTCAACAACCCATCGTTTCAACTAAATAACTTCCACTGAAGTAGGTTCCATCAGGATAAAGTACTTCAGGTGCAACCTATAAAAAAATTAATGTGATTGCATCAGACCACACTTTGACCAGAATTTGAAGAATTTCAAACCCTACAAATCAGAGAAGCTTTCAAACAGGAGTTCCAAGTGAGACCAAAGAATTACATGAGCAAAACAAAAAAATACCAGCTAAACAAAGCAAGAAGCGTATTTCCCTCAATTTTTTTTTTTTTCAGATGCTACAAGGGTCAAACATTTTAGCTATGCATATTCTTCTATATATGAATCTCATTAGATGTCATTTAAGGCTACCAGGGGTAAAAGAAGCATCACTAGCTGCAACACTATAATATTCATGTCCATTTGTACAAATTTGTACCGCCTTGGCCAACCGCAAAATAAAACAATGGTTGATGTTACTTTTAGTTTTTGCCTTGTTTCCTCATTCTCATTGTATGACCACACATGCAATGCAGCAGCCAGATTGCCATCACTTGTTTATCTCCATACGTCTTTACTTCTAATTTGTATGTGCTCGACTCCACAAAGAACAGAACGAATTCCTGATCTTTTCACCGTTTGATAAAATATAGTTTAAAACCTGGGCGGGAATTTCTTCCTGTATTTGCATGAGATGTAAATTATCGTTCATTGTGATTATTCACAGCATCATTATTCTCCTGTCATCAATAACCTTGATATACTCAGAGAACTTTTTAAGCATCCAGTCACCTCCTAGAGGACCCTTATTATAAGCCTTCTATCAATTGAACCATGTCCATTTACATTCCTAGTTTGTACCAAATTTCTAAATGGACTAACTGACCATTTCATGTTCAGACTGAATGGTTGATATCCTAAAGTGTGAGTGCCAAGAGGATATAGTTGTAATATTGTTTGTGCCACTTCTTTGCTTCATTGATCATAGAATAATCATTTAATTCTCACTTTTGTGCCTTGTGTTTGTGTTCAAACCAATGTCTGATGCTAAATCACCAGGACTGTACTTACAACTACTAAAGAATGGGGCGTTAAGGTGACGAAACTAACTGTTCCGGCAGACTGGAAAGGTTCTTTTTCCTCTCTTGTCAACACATTCCCTGCCACATTTTTCTTTTTTGGTCAGTGTATAATACACCCTGTTCTTGTCTGGTTGCAGACTGGCAAATCTACTTGGTTCTGCTTGGTTTATTTTTGGCTTCTGCAGTTGTCTTCTATGTTTTCTATGTGTTGTCTGATTCATTCTGGAGTTTACCAGTCACAAATCAGCCGGCAAGACCGAATATTGATACCGTTCTAGATGGTGCTCACCCATATGATGACGATCCATTTGGGCAAATGGATTTGTGAAGCACGGTTTGAGTAATGACACAGGCATTCTGGTGCTGCGTTCTTTATTGTTTATTTTTAACTTTGTGACCTGGGGTCGAGTGGGTCTAAGCCCATTTTGGTAAGAGTTTGGGCTCGACGGCCAATTATTGGACGGACTTTTATGTTCTTCCACACTATTGAGGTCACATGGCCATGCTCAGGTCTGCAGTCCTACTTGCTGGACACTAACTGGGCGAAGTAGCAGAGCCGATGTTTCATCCAAATGGTGTATATCTGATTTCCTTTCCCTCTGTATACGCTTTTGTAGACTCCACTGATTTGGTTTGCTTATAGAATAGGGTCTCAAATCCTGAATGGACATGTTGAATTCATATGATTGAAGTTATCCAGCTCGAATTCAAGTTTTTTCAATCTAAAACTCGAATTCGAATTGGATTAACTCAAGCAATTTGATATGTATTTTTTTCCAATTGAGTCGGTGAGTATTATTTGATCACTTTGTGCTTCTTTTATTGTGTGTTCTTGAAGATGGTTTGGTGAGGCAACTTTGTACATGAACAAACCTCAAAGTTCATAGGAGATTACTACTTGACCTTTGGACTGTTTGGTGGTTCAGGAAACACCCCCTCTTTTGGCGCATGATTTCTGGGGTTTCTGGCAAAGATTTTTAAAATAAATATTTAAAAATTAGTTTTTTCCCTATTAGCTATTTTACATTAGTCAAAAAACTATTTGGTTGTTTGGTTGTTAAGCATTTTTAATTAGCTTTTTATTACATAAAAGCATTTTTTAAAAAGCTATTTGAAAAGGCTTTTTTTTTTTTTTTGGTAAAGAAACTATTTGGAAGAGCTTTTTTTTTTTGGGTTAAAAGCTATTTGAAAATAGCTTTTCAATTAGTTCAATATTTAGAATGAAAATGAATATATGGACCACACCAATTTAACAAATTACTTCAAATGCCACTCATAACAAAAGTACTATTTTAGCTAATGATTTTTATTTTTAAATATGCTATACAATTTTTAACGAATGATTTATGTGGATTGTACGTAAATACTGTCTCTAAAAACATTGTCAAACTTTGAAAAGGTAAAAATTTGAGAAAATATTATTATTACTCACAACTCTCAAATGAAGGATAATGTACTAATACAATTAGTCAATGAATAGAAAATTTTAAAAAATAACTAATGTAACAAGCTAAATAAAACAAATAATACAATCGTTTAACCGTTTACAACTAATGTAATTAGCCAATGAATAGCAATTGATTGCCAAACAAAGCCTTAATGTATAAGATACATCACATACTATACTCATGTTTAATTTGATTTACTTTTTCTTACCTTGAATATGAGGATAGTACTTTTGTAGAAGATATTTTAACATTAAGATTTCATAATTATCTCAACGAAAATTTTTTGAGATAATACTTCAATTTTTACCTCCCTCTTTCTAAATCATCTCATCTTTATCCTATGAGATCTGGTATAATATTGTCGTTGTCATGCACAACATAACGTGTGTTTAGCACTAACTTTTGAGGTAGTACTTAGTGTTTTGGAGGAGGTAAAACATTACTTATCTAAAAATATACGTGTTCGGCAAAGTAGTATTTGATATAGTGATTAGAGTTTTAGGTGGTGTTTTCAAAAAGTTACTCAAAGTAATATTTTCAAAAATACAACCTAGTATTTGCACATATATTTCGAAATTCTCCTTTTTATAAAAGCTTTTATCTATTATATCTTTTTAAGTCATTTTATACAAATATACTTGCTTAAATAGGTACTATTACCGAATACACTTATCGTAAATCACTAATTGAACATCTAACCACTAATCACTAGTCAATAACGACTAATCGCTAATAAAAGCAGGTTAACAACTACTAAAACAACTAATCACTAATAAAACAACAAATTTTACCGAACACACCCATAAAGCTTCTTTCCTTCTTAAGCATCCTTCTTTTCAACAACCATCTCTTCTATAATTAATAAGGGACCAAGTATTCTTTTCCTTCAAATTCTTATATTCATGCGGGAGCATATACTCCCGGGTGTCACGATATTATGTTAGGCTCACAAAATCCCCTATTTTTCGTTTCGTCCAACCATTTATTGACATATATCCTGTGAGTATATATTCCTAGGTATATTGTTGACCAAGGTCAATAAACAACCACTTAGACTCCCACTTATCCAGCAAAGGTTCATGGATAAGTGGGATGGTTGAAAAGTTGAGTAAGGCTCAACTCCTCAACTCCGGAAAATAGGAGTCAATGCCTCCTATTAATGTAAGACCCGGAAATTTCGGGTGTTTACTTGCTAGTGAATTAAATTATTAAAAGTTAAGTGAAAGATTCGAAATTATTAAATTAAGTGAATTAGAATTTTTCCGAGTGGAAATTGGAAAACCGAGAACCGAAACCGGGCATGGGTTAGCTTATTGGGCCTCTTGAAATTGAAGTTGGGCCCAATTAAAATAAAAAGAAAAGGAAAAGAGAAATGGAGATTGCTGGCATTCTAAGGGAGAGTTGGCGGATTACTAAGCAAGAATGAGCAAGGGGTCCAATTGAAAGAGAGCACCAAGCTAATTAGGTGGAATAAGGAAATTAGGAGAGAGAAACCCAAATTGGGATGAAGAGGAACCGGGCGAGAGAGAGGAAAAGAAGCGAGAAATAGAAACGGGGAAAGCAAGAGAGAGCGAGAGGGAGGCCGAAAGGAAGAGGAAAAGGAACGAAAGAAGTAGAAGCGAAGCGAGGAAAGAGAAGAGGAAGCGAGCAAAAACGAAACAGAGGAAAACGAAAAGAAGAAGCAGAGGCGAGCAAAGAGGGAAGCGAGAGGAAGCGAACGAGAGCGAGAGAGGGAGAGAGCGCGAGAAGTCGGTGGCCGGTGGCCGCTGAGCAGCGAGGCGCCGCTGTCGGTGGGCAAGGGAGAGCGAGAGCTCGGGAGGTCGAGCGAGAGCGAAGAAAGAGAAGAGTAGAGAGACCGAGTGAGAGGGACAAAGAACCACAAACAGAGATAGGCGGAAGAGGAAGAAATCAAGAGGTAGAAGAAGGAAAGGGAACCGGAAGGGAGAAGAAGGAAGAGCAAAAACTCCCAATTCGAAACCTTCCAAAACCGAAATTCTTAGAACCTCTAAGAATCTAAGGTGAGTAATTCAAATTCATCCTCAAGAATTAAAATGAATTAGGTGGATTGAACATGAATTCGAAGTATGAAATTGGAAACCCTAGGCTTAATTGAAGAAGTTGAAGGATTAAATTCACTAAATTAGCAACTCACGAATCAAAGAGCATGTTGTGATTATGTGATATCTAGTTCTGAATTTGTGATGTTTAAGTATTATTGAGCATGATTATTGAGCATGATTATTGAGAATTGGGCGAGATTAGCTTGAGCAAAATTAGGGGAAAAATCGGAAAGTTAATTTCATGATTCATGTGCAGATTTCTATGAATTAAGCATGCTGTCCGAATTTCTGTGAATTCATGTGTAGCCCAAATTTCCTGAAAATTTTACTGTAGCTTCGTGGCAATTTATGGAAATTTCCTGTAAAATTTGGTACGCATTGGATGAGTAGATTGGGAAATATGCAATTTTAAGTGAAAATGTCCTGTTTTGAGCAAAATCGGAACTAAGTGAGTAACTGAATTAAGAACTGAAATTTAAGAAGCTATAAGGCTAGACCAAAGGATATATATATCGATTAAGAAAAGATATAGAACCATAAACCACCTAATCGCGATAATACACGATCATGAAAACGATAAGTTCATTGATGGGAATCCTAGTTGGCATGTTTATGTGATTATGTGTTTATCTCGAATTACATCGATTATAAATGACATAAGCATGCGTATGTGAATTACATTGATCGTACTTGAGTTAGAACTTGCTTATGCGAATTGCTTGTTTCGAAGAAGTTATGCATGAGCGTGTTGAGCATGAATTATATGAATTAAGTATAGCTTATGTATAAGTAATAAGAAGATAAGAAACATAAAAAACTAAAGAAGGGAGAAAGGATTGTGTTATTGATCTAAGACCCCACGAATTAAAGAACCCTCTCGAAGCTATGACCATAGAAGTGTCCGTCAACCCGAAGCCACGAATTGAATTGCTTCTAAGAATTATTGACAGTATGCGTCCTTCGGGGAAGGGAGGCTGCCTCGAGGCCACGAATTGTTTTGCCTCTAGGCCACGAATTGTATGCCTCCGTGAGCCGAGCCCGTGAATTGTTTTGCCTCTAGGCCATGAATTGTATGCCTCCGTGAGCCGAGCCCACGAATTGTTTTGGCTCCAAGAACTGGGTCTTTAGAGCAGAGCATAAATCTTCTTTCCATTCGAAACTAAGAAGGCTCAAAGAATTATGATATGAAGAATCGAATGATCATGCATGACGAACAAGAAAGAACGAATCGATGATTTATGAAATGCATGATTGAACTCAAGAAAAAGAGTGAGAAGAAGAACGAATCCCGATTTCGTAAGAAATGAATACGATAAGAACTAAGATATGATTTACGCGATTAATGATTTACATGATGATTGATTCTATGACTTACTTGCGTAGAAAGATGAATGAAGTATGTTTGATTGAATTCATGAGTAAGTGATGTCATTATGTTTCTCGGCAAGTTGGTAAGTTTAGAATCTCGAATGTCTTAAGCACGTATGATCCGAATCGCATGTTATGAATGAATTGTGAACTTACGTGTGTTTGTTAATGAATTAATGTGCAAAGTGAAACTCGGGGTTGGGTTTGGGTTATTCACTAGGCTAGTGGAGCTCATGACCTCACCAACATTTCGGGTTCGAAGTAGACTCGCGGGAGTTGCCTTTGGCTTTCGAAATAGCGATCGGATACGAGATGTCGATCTTACTGCATGTTTATTTGTCTTTTGTTTGTAAGGATGTTGTAAAGATCGGTTGTATTTGAACTTAAGTTTTGACCATGAATGTAAAAGCCCTATGTGAATACTCCGAGTGTGTGGCTCGTTGAGTTGTGTTGTGTTTCTCCGAGCGTGTGGCTCGTTGAGTTTAAGATTGTGTTTAGTGCGGGGTCAAGGCTTTAAGTCTATGGGATTAGTCATATTATAGAGGAAACTCTGCTGAAATTTTTAGGAAAACCTTCGAAAACCTAGAATTACGCTTCCGCCAATCCAAGAAAGGGTTATTAACCCCAAGTGAGATCTTAAGCGGCCTTAGGGGTTCCTCTCGGGAGTCCTGGCATGTAATACTCTAGGGTGGGTCTAGGGGTGTTACGATTAATCTTTAATTGGAAATCACGGAAAGTGAACATGAGATTAAACAAAACAGAGAGAGCATAAGTTGCTCTTCGCTAACTCTCCCTCCGAAATCCTCAATTACTCTCTCACGTAAACCGCCATAAGAGTTAACGGGTTTGAAGGCGTTATTATCCACCGGTGACTCTAATAGCCACCAGCGTTTCTACGGGTTATGTTCTACCGAGGAGAAAGGACACAAGTGGACCTAGACATTTGGAAGACTTGCGAAATCGTGGAGCTCTAATCGGCAAACCAAAAGTTTACGCACATTCAAGGTATAATCTAATTTACCAACGAGTGGTATCGAGACCCTAATTGCTTGGGTTTTTGTTCTCGATGTGTGTATTCCTAATCTGTTTAGGAGTTGATGCAAGTTTTAATTTCAAAGAATAATTTTTTTTGCTTTTGCCTAAATTCGATTTTACTGCAAACCTGGATTGACTAAACCTCCTCCACCACTCGGCCCTTTTACTAGTTTTGAACTAGTGCCCTTAATTTGACCTACCCACCTGACCGCCTTAGTGGCGGCGGCGGCGGCAACCTTTTCCAACCTCCAATATTTTTGGGCAACATAACTTTTTAAGTCAAACTCTTTATGTTTCTTTAGCATGAGTACAAGAATTTAGAATGAGTACAAGAATAGAAGAGATGTTCCAAGCTTTCTTTATTTTGTTCACAAATGACACAACAATCTAGGTATTTGAGTATAGTTAGCTAATTTGCTTCTTAGGGGAACTCTATCCCGGTATTTGTATGTGTAGCAGCTACATAAATACTTTGTGTTTTGCAATAACACTTTTGTAGCACTCGGTCCTATCCAGTTGAACTCTTTCCTCTTCCCCATTCGATTTTCTATCCAACTTTAGGAATGTAGTCCTCTATAAAAGTGGTCATCCATCCATACATAATGTTTTTAGGCTTGCATATGTTCTTGAGATAATAACACACATTAGCTTTTGATGTATTCCCACCAATTTTTGCCTCTCAGGTGGTGACTATGAATCCTCATAATCCATAAGTTGTTTTTCTCCATAGTTATAGCCCAAATATGTTAGCAATGAGTGCTCTATTCTATGTTGAAATCTTTTAACACCCAAACCACCATTGTTTTCTAGTACAAATACTATCCTATGCTACAAGAGGGGTTCCGATACTTATGTCAATCTTCTTTATATAGCTCCTTAGGGAAATTATGAAGATCTATCCCTAAAAAGTAATTATACTAAACTAAATTAACCAAGGTAATTCGAGTTGCTTATGATAAATGCTTACTTTTCCATACTCTAAATCTAATCTGGACCCATTTTATGTATGGAGCGATATTATAATAGAATTACGGAGCGATGTTGTACAATGTGCATCCACTACTACGGGAACCACTTTTAACGGCAGTTAAAAGGACAAATTGTCATGAAAAATGGACCGGTGTCATTTTCGTAAAAAATGCGGTTTTTAATGGATATATCACGACGATTCAACATAAAAACTGTCGTCTAAACTTAGATCACGGTTCTTTTACGGAACCATCATCATAGATACATCTCTATAGACGACGGTTCGTAAAAGAAGCAGTAGTCCGAGAACTTTAGACGTCGGTTCTTGGTAGTGAACGTGGTCTAAAGTTCCGCACACAAAAAACCCTCGGCCAACGCCGAGTCTCACTTTGTGACTCTCGGTCCCACACTCTCTCTGTTCGGTTGCTCTTCCATCCGTGGTTGCTTGGTGGTTTCCGGTGGTTTCCGTTGGCTTCACACTCATTCTCTTTGCGATTTCCAATCATGGTTGTACTTCCCCTACTTACTCTCTCTGCATTTCCGGTTGTGGCTGCACCATTCTCCCGCCGACTTCTCTTTCCGACCCCACTCTCTCCGGGTGGTTGTACCTCTCTCGTCGATTTCACTCTCTCCACGTGGTTGCACCTCTCTCGCCGACTTCTCTTTCTAGGCACCACCAGCGGGTTTGTCTCTTTCCCTTCATCTTTAGTATTTTTCCCTAAATTCCATTTCGGGTTTTTAATTCTATTATTGTTTGCCTTGTCACTTTCGGCATTTTCATGAAACTCGAAAGTGTAGATAGTGCTTTCCAATTTCAAATCTAAACTCCGAAGTGTAATTCGAGAGTCTTATATTTTGCGGTGTTGTAGAGAAAATTTGTAAGATTAATCTTATATTTGAGGAATGTGAATGGATAAAATATGAAAATAAGAGAAGAGAAGGGAAAACGGCCAAAATTGAGGAACTAGGGTTACGGGCCGCCGGCATGGGTTGTGCCGGACTACACTCTGTCGGCCCGTGTTAGGCTGCTGCCCGATCCAACTTCGTGTTTCCATTCGAAAATTGTTGTACATGTTTATTATCAAGAGTTGTATAATTGCTTGCAGTATAAAATGGATTCTTCCAAAAGTACAAAAAAATCAAGGGGGCGAACTATGATGAACAAGGAGAAGTTGGTCCGGAGTAGTGACAATCTAACTCTCCTTACACGCGTCGATTTTGATAGGCACATAAATGTTGTAGGTGATAATAAAGCTCCCTTTATGAGCTACGTTGGTACGGCAACCCGCTCACACGTGAACATCAACTACGGAAAATGGGTTGACGTCCCCGATTCCATTAAGGACAAGCTTTGGAGCGATATTAAGGTAAATGAACTACATCTCAACTTAGTATTGAAACTTATATTGTAAATGGTTAATATATATGTACTAATAAATATCGTTCTTGTGTTTTAGAGAACGTTCAACTTGAACGTTAATGAATCCGAGATCCCCTCCATGAAGCACAAGACCCTCATGTCGGTGGCTGAAAAGTTTAGAGACTTCAAATATAGCATTGCCTCTATATAGGTCTACAAAACAAGGCGAGATAAAGCAAGAAGGAAGACCCTGGGAAGTCTACAATTGTATCACCGAGAAAGACTGGAAATCGTTTGAATCACATGTCACCTCTCCGGAATACATGGTAATTTCATTACTTTGATACCCTTTTTGATATTACATCATCAAATGATTGTATAAAAAATTCATGGGTAGCTCTAAGGAGAAAATAGAGGGTTTGAGTAATATGTAACTTCATTAAATATTTATAGACAATCTCATATAAAAATAGTGTGATCGTTGTTTTTCTATAAATGTAAGTGGTGAGATCTACTTGAGAAAGCGAGAGGAAAATGAGAGGGAGTTGTCTTATGCACTAATATTTTCGTTGTCGAATTCATATAAAAAGGAAGAAATTGTCGATGATATATACAACTATTTTCGATTTAAATCTTATGCACTCGATATTTTCGTTGTCTTAGTTACTTACGCAGGCGATAGATGAAGCCAATCGGAAGAGGATTAAGAGCAATTTGTACCCTCATGTGATGTCCCGTGGGGATATGCGAAGTTGGAGGAGAGGTTGTACACGCAAAGCTTGAACAACTTCAAACCACATTCGGTGAAGGTTCTAGCATAGATACTTCGCATTTTGTTGTCGATAGGGACGAGTCGTGGGTCGAAGGAAGAAAGAAGAAAGATAGAACCTTCACTACGACCGATGTAGAAGGCTGTTGCATAGCGACTTGTGAGTTTTTTTACTATTTCCTTTATTTATTTTAAGAACTTATCGATTTTAAAAATTATGAATTAATCAAATGATAATATTTTTTTCTTCTTACAGGAGTCTTTGTCATAGACATCGAATTCGAAGTCGCCGACACCACCGAGATAATGGACAAGGTAGCCTTGGCCCTAGAAAGAGGTGAGCGTCCTAGTCGTGTTCGAGCTGTTGTTGGGTAGATGGGGATAGTTGAGCACTTTGGGGCTAGGAAGAAGCGCCCTGTCACTTCCAACCAAGCGTATATGAAGGCCGAAATGACCCAAATGAGGTCCCACATGGAGCCCCAACAATCGATAATTGAGTTCCAACAGACCCAAATGTCTTAAATGGCTGCAAAGGTGGTAGAGATGGAAGCCCGGATGAGTTCGTACTTCATCACCAACATGGGTATGCCATTATCACCCCACACACCAGCCAGCGTGAACGCAAGTGCAGCCGGCAAAGTGCAAGCTAGCTTCTCATTACCCTTCCCTAGAGCATGTTGTGGCATTGGGTGTTGTTTTCCGTGGAGGTCGGATATTGTCATTCATGGGACATCTCTTGTAGCTGATGAGGTGAGGGTGACTGTGAAAGAGGTCATGCATGGGAAAGGAGAGTGTGAGTTGCCGATCCGGGGACCGGACCTCCACATTGTTGACGACGCGGTCAACGCTTTTCTTCGTTGGCCCAAGAGTTTGGTCATCCTCTCTACGGTAATTCATTTTTATTTAAAATATTAGATTTAGATGTTGTTAATATCACGTATATGTATTTTTAATTTTTATATTGATTATTCACTAGAATATTGGGGACATATTCGAGAGTGGGATGAAGGGCGGCAGTGGCACAAACAAACGTTTAGTGGCGCCCGTTCGTCGTTCGAAGAAGTCTCCTCTCAAATCCATTGAGGAGCTCTACACCGATTAGTGTGCTTGCTCCGAAAAGTTATGTGAAAACTCTGTCACCGGAGGAATCGTTCATCTACAGCGCGTCGAGTCACGTGTTTGGGCAACGTAAAGGGGATATGTCGGTCTATGTCTTCTCGGATGACATAAAATAATTTTTGCACATGGAGGATATTATGCTTGTCATGATATGAGTTAATATATTCATAATCGGTTCTTTGTTTTACTATTAATTTCAATTTCTAGGTACATACAATTAATATGTAAGGTGGCTGCACGAGATTGGGAAAGACTTCGTTCGGTTTCGAACCTTAATTACATTATTCAAGGAGTTGGGCTGAATCATGAAGAACGAGTCACCTATATCTTCAACATCATCAAACATATTGCGGAGGATAAAACATGGTACTTGGTGGCGTTCAATGAGAGGTAAGTGTACAAATAATGAACTAATTAATTGAAGTTTTTATATGGTGTTATACAAACTTATATAAAAATGTGTTATTTGTGGTTATGTAGCCACCGTTGGATGCTTGCTATCCTATATCCAAGGGCTAACATCGCCTACCAGCATGATCCTCTAGGTGGTGACATGAGGGAAGATATCAAGGATGTCGTCGAGACGTGAGTTCATACTTTTAATCATTTTATACTTGTTTTGTTAATTACTAAATCGTTCAATGGTATGTCTAACTTGAATTTTATTTTTCCGATTGAAAATTAGTGCTCTAATCCGTTATTATTATGACGGAGGCATCAAAGACAAATGAGTGAAGAAATCACAGCCACTAATTTTCCCCATCAAGGTGAGGTTCTCTTGGTTATTAGAATCTACTTTAATTGTTTTTCATTTCATATTATTTGCTAGTTACATAAAGTACTAATTAATTCTCTATGTGTTGGGAATGTATTTTATTATTATTATGTCATATACAATTGGGGAACGTGGAGTACGGCTTCTACATTCTCCAGTACATGAAAGAAATTGTGACCGAACTCATTTTAAAATCTAGTCCCAAAGAGGTATACTTGCATTTGTAATTGATTATATTCTTTTTCACCTTGAATAACACCTGCACTTAACCTAATTAATATGTCTTTTACAACATTGGTTACAATATTTTATGAGAAAGAAGCCACCCACTCCCTATACGAGATGAAGTGCCCAACAAGTTAAAACAAGGTTGAACAGAGTTTGTATATAACCGTATAAAGAAATGAGTATATATTTACAATTATTCTTCATTATTTGATTAGTCAAGTTTGTGATTTTAATACTCATACAGATTATAGGTATATAAGTACATATGCATATATATTTTTACACTATCTTATACTATATATATATATATATATATATATATATATATATATATATATATATATATATATATATATATGTATGTATATATACATACAAAATGTGATGAGTATGCTATTTTGTATATATATTATCGTGAAGAGTGTATTGGATTTGTGGTTTGTATTCTGAAAGGTTGTATATGATTTGTACCTGTATAGAGGGAAAGCAAACACGAGCAAAATTATATAAAAAAAAAATCAGATCTATTGTTACGGTTCTTAAGGCGAAACAGTAGTAAAAGGTCCGGTTGGAGACATATGACGACGGTTCGAGATGGAAAAACCGCCATCATAGGATTATCTATGACGACAGTTCCGTAATAATTTTATTTCACTACGAGAGGAAAACCTATGACGACGGTTTAGATGAAGAACCATTGCCATAGATAATCCTACGATGACGGTTTTTCCATCCGAATCGTCATCATATAGTGACCCATTACTACGGTTTTGAACCGTAGTCAAAGGTGGTACATACAATGACGCCCACATACACGACGCCTGATTAAGCACGATTAAATGTCGTTTTTAACCGTAGTTAAAAATGGTTCTTGTAGTAGTGATTTTAAGAAATTATTGAAATAAATGTATTACAACTAAATCTATAATTGAGCTTGGTTAGTAATTGAAAATGGCTAAGAAGCAACTTCATACATAACAATGTATTGAAAATAAAAATATCTATAGTTATAAAAGATACTACCTATATTAAACTTACTTGATATTAAACAAGAAAATCTCAAATAAAAACCTACTCGGTATTAAAACTTGATGAGTTCCTTTTCCTCGATCACTTGATCTTATTAAACGGTTTTACCTTCAACAACCTTCTTCAATGTGTTGCTCGCTCTTTTTACTTAATTTGGTTCTTTTGAATAATTAGAACCCAAAAACGGTAAAAGTATAAAATATAATAAGTACCAATAAGTTGCAAATTGGCAAAACATCTACAACTCGTACAATCATCATAGGATATTATTTATAATTGTACATAGTTGACGAGTTTAGGTCAAGAAAACATCCATTTCTTGCCAATCTTCTTTAGATATTGTAAACCAAAGTTCAAACAGAGAGGAAAATTACCCAAGAGGGGGTGAATAAGGTGATAAAAGAAAATTACGAAAAATTAAAATTCAAAAGTGAGCTATCCACTCGGACAGAAAACCGAATCTAGAGTGACTCGAAAATAAGAAAGAATGAAGACAAGTGATTTTTATGAGGAAACCCTCCCGGGCGGAAAATACATTAGATTCGAAGTACATTGTATTCAGAAAACAGAGATAGGGAAAAATACGTTAGATTCAGAAATGATAAATTACCCAAATGGAAATAAACAAGCTTGTGAGCTTAGTTTAAGTTATCTATAATTTCCAGCTTTTACTGTCTGCAGATCTTCAATGGTAATAAGCCTTTGTTTTTTCTTTTCTTTGGGATTAAAATTCTTTAGAAAACCTACAAAAATAAATTAGACAAATGATTTTCAAAGTATAAAATTACTTTGGTCTATAATTAGATTAAGATTAGTCTAAATAAAGTATTTAAAGACCAATTGTTCTTATTCTATTAATATGAAAATTTTCAAGTCTAATATTCAATATATTCAAAATCCATATATGTCTTAACTCAAATAATAAGTTTAGTAATGATGAGTACATGAGTTATTTATACATTTTTCAGTGTTTGTCAAGTTAATTAATACTTGCTTAATCAATCGGCTTAAATAAAATTAGGATAACTAATTTTAGTTCAATTCTTGAAGCATGCTAATTTCAAAGTGATGTTATAAATGTGAAATTACTTGGGTAAACTTGATGTATGAGTCATACTGAGTGAGTCAATTTCTAAGAAGTGAGTGGCTCAATCAAGCTCGGTTAGTATGACTTGTCGGTTTCTACTTTCAAGTAGAAGTAAGTCTTTAGACTCTTATAAGAAATCTTTTAAGAACAAAGTCTTAGGTCAGTCATCTATTAGTCATATTAATCAAGTGATTGTTATTTCAAGTAACTTTATCTTGTGAATTTGTTTTAGGATGCTTCTTGGTTAATCCTTAATTTAGATGAATGTCCTTAACTTAAAACTAAGTAAGGGGTCAGCTTAATCATACCCGAGTCTTCAATCTCTCCTTTTTGATGAAAAACATTCAATATAAATAATGACTTAGAGAAATTCATCAAGTAATGAAGATTATAAATAATTTCTAAGAGTAAGGTAAAGTATAAGTATTAAAGCTAGATAAACATGATACGAGTAATAAGTTTGAGTATCAAAGTGATAAAAATAATAAATTTGAGTATTAGAACAATATGAAGAAAACCTTAAATAGTCGTATTATGTGTACAAGAGAGATTTCATTCATTAATAAACAAAATATATAAACGAAAATGTTTTTTGGCTTACTCCCCTAAACATATGAACTCTCCCTAAGTCTACCAAAACCAAACTTATTCTTTTCCTCATAATCCATTTCATCAAAATAAATGAAGAGAAAAATATTGGATAAAAATGAATAAAATAAAATAAAAGGATTAACAGGGAGGTGACTGAGAAGAAGAGACTTGTTGTGTAGTCCGAGTTCGCTTTCGTTGAACTATCTTATGTTGATCTTCTTTCTTATCTTCATCCGAGTCCTCATCTTGTTTTCGTTCAACGAGCTTTATCTCGGCTAAAGTTTCTTCTCGGATGTTCCCACTTCCTCGGAAGATGCATCATATGAATCTTCTTCTTCTTCTTTTTCTCGCTCCGGCAAAGGATTTTTGAGGGTGATTATAGCACCATAGAACATCTCTGTTAGCTCTTTAATGAGAGCTTTGGCCTAATCGGTTTGCTTTTGAGCAGTGTTTGCATTTGAAAAAGAAGAGGAATGAAGCTTTGAAAAGTAGCCAAGGTTTCCTTGAACTCTTTGGCTAGAGAAGATAAGTGGGAGGCTAGTTGCTTAAAGTTCCGAGCTAAGGTACTCGGTTCGGAAGGACCAGAGGTAAGTAAAAGAGGTGGAGGAGAGGATTCAATGATCTCAAGGAGTGTGTCCAGACTCCAAGTGATGCTTCCTAGTATCCAAGACTTACCAACTCTTCCTTCCGGATCATAATAGCCGGAGTGAGAAATTTATTTTTAGGAAGTTGGAGATCGTAATGAGTGAACACTTTTGAGAGTCAGGCTCCAAAGGGGTGAGCGAGGTTCTTCATGTCCGCAAGGACGAAGCAATTTGTTGAAGTACGAATGGAAAGAGATCTATGTCGAAGCCTTCCATGATGTCATAGACATGGCTTTGAGAATTGAGTTGTTTGGGTTTTGTTTCGAAGGAAAGAAGGAGAAAACTGTTCTTATAAAAAGAAACAAAGAAGTATCCGTTCGAGACTTTATCTAAGTAATGGAAAAGTTATTTTGAACTTTGGGTTTGACTCGAGAGTTCTTGGAATAAAAATCATCCGCAACGTCGGAAAATTTTTGGGTGTTGCAGTTGAGGAAAAGATAGTCAAACTTGAAAAGGTTATCAAGAAGGGTAAGATTGCTAACAATCTTCTTCCCTTGAACAAAAGAAATAAGAATTGAGTCAGTAAAAGTGAGGTTTTGGTATAACTCAATGACTAAATTAGGGTAGATATCGTCACGAGAAAATGAGAAGATCAATGAATTTTGTGGATTTCAAGTTGTGAACCCATGAGATTTTGGTTAAGAGAAACAATTTGTCATCCAGACAGATCTGTGGAACGACAAAAGGTGATTTGGATTCTCCTAATTTTATGGAGGATCCCTATTTATGTTCCGAGGTATCTTTTCAAGGCCTCGAGCTTAGAAATCCGAACAGTTAGGCGGGAAAAAGTTTTAGACCTTTTCTTTATAGCTGAAGTCGCCTCAACTTCTAGGTTTCTGTTTATCATGTTTTTGACTTAGAGTAAAAGGAGTAGAAGTTTGAATAAAAAGAAGACAATGACAGAGAGCGACAACTAAGAGAGAAAAAAATAAGAGTAGGACTTGGAACCCGAGTGAGAAGACTTGAGTTGAAGTAAATTCCGAGTGAGCTTGAAATAAGTCCGAGCATATTAGAGAGAGAGAGAGAGAGTGAGTGAGTGAGAGTGCTCGAGAATGAGAGAGAAAAGTAAGAAATAAATAAACATGAAGAGTATTTATAAACAAACACTCGAAATGCATACTAAGTGCCAAAGGTCTCTAACAACTAGTTCCTAGAGCAATGATGAGTCAACGAGTCCTAGCGCAGTGATGAGTCGCGAGTCTCAAAACATGTGGAAAAGAGAGAGATGGTTTGCGAAAATATTATATAAGATTCTCGATTAATTAGAGATGACCTCGGATATTTGAATGTCCATTTTAATTATAAATAAATCTTTGTCCATTTTAATTATAAATAAATCTAACTCAATTAGTCGTCCGAGTGCTCGGATAACCAATGAATGAGGCTCAATTTCATGAAATGTCAACAAAATCGCCGATCTAACAGATTTCTCACATAGAAAGCATGTTCAATAAGATCGACACATATGAAATTAATCAAGTAATCACACAATCATGCATTCAACATACCAAATTCATTTCTAATAAAGAAAAATTGATCTTCACCTAAAGGTTTAGTAAAGATATCGGCTAATTAAAGCTTAATAGGAATAAATTCTAACTCAATATCACCTTCTCAGGCATGATCTCAAAGAAAATGATACATAACCTCAATGTGCTTCGTTTTAGAGTGTTGAGTTGGATTCTTTGGTTTGCTTATTACACTTTCATTATCACACTTGTACTCAACTTAGTAGGAATAAATTCTAACTTTAGTCCAAGCTCTTTTAATGTTGCTTGATCCATAGCAGTTGAGCACAACAAGATCCTCGCTACTATGTACTCAGCCTCGGCAGCCTAACAAAGCGACTAAGTTCCGCTTTTGGAATGCTAAGCGATCAAGGAGTGTCCAAGAAATTGAAATGTTCTTGAGGTACTCTTCTTATCAACTTTTTTCAATATAATCGAGCATCCGAGTAGCAACCCGTGGTCGACTTGAGTCTTTGGAATACCAATGACCAAGTGGCCGAGTTCCTACAAGATTTCTAAATATCTCTTCATCGTAGTAAGATGAGATTCCTTTGGGTTAGCTTGTACTTATGTAGATTTTCTGATCTACTGACTTACCCATCTTGTATGAGTCTAGTTGTGTTGCTAGTCATTAGTGTAACTGCAGATTTTGCATCTTAAAGTTTGTACTTCTTGAGAAATTCTTTCACATGCTTGGTCCGATGAACATAAATTACATACTTTTCTTGTTTGATTTGTAATCCAAGGAAGAAATTTAGTTCTTCCATCATACTCATTTGGAATTCATGTCTCATCAACTCAAAAAATTTTTAGCAAAGGGTTTCATTAGTGTATACACCTAAAAAGTGTTGTCTCTTATCTCTTTATTTTTGTATTTTCTTCGTTGGTCCGATGATGAAATTTCGAGTTTTGTATGAGGAATTAGATCTTGGCCTGTGATTGATTGGTGCGACATAAGCTAGTAAACCACAAAGAACCCCTAACACCAAGTAAATAGGATTTTGCCGTGGGTCGGTCGACAAATCCCCCTTTCTTTCGGGGAATCCAAGAACCGGGCCAAGCCTTCGAGACAACAGAGTCCAGTGTTGTGTGCCGGGAAATTCCAAGTTTAGAATACTGCATTTTACTTTGTCCAATCGGATAAGGAGTCGAAGACCCGAAGACGGTGTTAAAGCGCCGCATTTCATGATCATGAGCATTGAAGGTTTGCTCGGGGAGAGTCCGAGTCACCCTAGAGGGGGTGAATAGGGTGATAGAGAATTCTTTATAAAATTCGCACTTTTGTGCAGAAATGTTGCAAAGACAGATTCCGAGTCTAAAGACAGAGTCGAAAAGATTGGACTCGAAGTCGGTGAATCGAAGAAGCAAGAGCACTAAGGCCGTCCGAGCCTAGAATGAACTCGGAAGGTGAACACAGAGATTTTACGTGGAAACCCTCCTGGGGCGAAAACCACGGCCCGTGTCAATCCAGACACGAAGTCAAATCCACTATTTTGAGTCCACAAAATACCGTGAACTTGATCGAACCCGAGTTGCTCCCTTGGACAACTCTATACAAGTTTTCCTAGACTCGAAATTCCCTTATCCGATCTAGTACTTCCTAGCTGAGATAACCCTTACAGCTTAGGGACAACTAAGCTGAGTTAACCCTTACAGCTTAGTCAAGGGACCTTACAAGGAATGTAAGAAGTGTTTGTAACGAAGTACAAGACCTTACAACTCGTAAAGTAATGAATTACAGAGTGGGAGTTGTAAGTTGAAGATTGAGAGTAAATACAATGACTTCTATCAAGTAAGTGTATAGACAATATGTTCGGCAACCTTCAAGTCTTGTGAAGTGGCTTCCATTTATAGATGACCAGGCAGAGTAGCCATTATCTTCATCTGCTGACCGAGAGTCCTCTCGTGACCGTTGTGAAAGGCTTTCCGAGTCACTCGGAATGTATCCGTTGAAATATGGACGTTGGACAACGGTTTAACTCTCTTGGAAGTCCCAAAACCATTGGTTGTGTCCTGAAAAGTGTGGTGAAAACCACCGTTAAGCTTGACGTTCCAGCTTTTCGGATATGGAAGCGACAGCTTCGACACAATCTTCTGGGACTAAAGCGAGGAAGGTGAAAAGCCATATCTCGCTGGTGATTTGACGTTCGAAGCCGGCTACTTTTGTAGTTTGAAAAGATATCCTCGATTGAATAACCTACAAAAGTAAAACACCTTCGGTTCTCAAAGTATAAAATACTTTGGTCCAAGGTTAGACACAGTATAATAAAATAAATATGAAAATTACGTAATTGATTATCCGAGTCGAAGAGAAATGGAATTTTCGAGTCTAATATCCATGATACTCGGAATTCCATATGACTTAGTCTTAGGTAAAGAATCAAGTTCCATAACGAATATCGAGTGGGAAATACTTGATGTAGACTAAGCATGAAATGAACTACGAATGCCGATTCCGCAAACAATAGAGTAAATAGCCACAAGTTAGACTCGAGTGAGAGTGGACTCGGAATAAAGAACAAGTTTTCGAGTCGCTAACCGAAAAGCGATTAAATAGATATGTGAAGGCCGAATCGCATAGAAAAGATACTTTTTAAACCAAGTAAGTTTCTAAGACACAGAGAATGCCTTGGAATCAAAACTCTATATAAATGACATCGTTATACCCGATTCCTTTTGCATGACTCGGAAAGATATAGAGCAGTGTCCGAGTCTTCAATCTCCCCTTTTGATGAAAGGCATTCCATACTTAAACGAAACTTTGTTAGAGGAAAAAATAGATCGATTCCGAGTAGTTTGAGTAAAGGTAAGGCATAATGAATGGATCGAGCAATGTACACTATATCAAAGCAAATTAAAGTATGCTTGAAATCATTAACTCGGAAAAGAAAGAACTCGGAAATTAATAATGAAATGCATCAATTCATTAAAAGAAATTACAAGGGCGGAAAGAACTCCCCTAGACAAGACAACCAGTTTCGACTACATTTTCTCCCCTTGCCTTTCAAGCAAAAACAAGAAACAAAAAGAAGGGAGAAAAGTACAAGTAATACACATAAGTTGTCCGGACAAAGAGAAAGTTTTGAAACAGAAATTCTGGAGACACCGAGGAATCGTGACTCGGTGCATGGCTCCAACTAGGAAGGAGGGGATTTCGAGTGGAGGCGGAGGTGCGCCGCGCCGATAAGATCTTGACGATGTGCTTGAGCGCGGCGAAGGGAGAACCGGAACAACTCGCAGGGGCTCGGCTCCGAGTGGCCGACCCGGAGAAAGTGGATCGAGGGGTTCTTCCCTTGGGACCTCGAGGGCCGGAGGGGGCTGCTCGGCCGACTCGCCGGAGGAGCGAGATCTTCGGACCCACTCGATCGCTCGTCTCGAGCTAAGTACAGCAATTTGAGCTTGGGGAGCAGTGCTGTCCCTCGCAGCTGCCACGGCCTCTTCTTCCCTTGGCCCGGAAGGGGCTGCCTCAGCCGCAGGTTCCTCGGCGTCCTCCGCCGCATCCGTAGCTTCTTCCTCTCGCTTCCTCGGCTTCCTCGCTCTCCGAGGAGGAGGTCGAGCTCGGGCTCGAAGACGCCTCGGATGGGTCCGAGTCTTCGGCTCCCGAGCCGCCTTGGACCATCTCTCTCCGAGGAGCTCAGCCAGCTCCTTCGCTCCTTAACCAGCTCTCTCATCTCAAGAACAAGAGACTCGCTGCTCTCGGATTTGGGACCGACCGGTCTTTTGGTTGATGGTCGGACCTCGAAGAACAGTACTTGAAACCCCGAGCATGTCTCCGAATTTAGAAGACACAGAGGTGATCTTGTCCATGAAGACAGGGGACAAGAGGGCGGAGAGAGTTTTGGAAGCACTCGGAGGTGGAGGCACCACCAGGTGAAGACGGAAGAGGGAGAGGGGTTGATTTCGAGTCCGAGGTGGAGAAGGAGGCCTCGGCTCCGAGTTGTGAACCCGGACACCGGGGTTAGTTTCTTGGTATCCGTACCTCGGAGTTCCTTCTTGCCGACCACAATGGCCGCCTCGGACACCGCGTTAGGGTCGAGGGAAGAGGAACTTGGAATTGTTTGAAGACAAGGGTGAGAAGAGCACCGAAAGGAAGGGAGGTGTTCTTCTTGGTTTGAAGTCGAGCCGGCACAGCGGCCATCCGCTTCAATGATGGAGGGGAAGAGGTCGACTTCGTATCCCTCCAGGATATCGAAGAGGGCTTTGAGGTGCTTGGAGTTGGGGTTCTCCTTGCTAGAATGCCGTGAGAAGAAGGTTCTCATCGGCAGGAAACACAGAAGCCCGGCTTCGACTTCAACCGAGTCACGTAAAAGTTCTTTCGGACCCGGGGAATTCTTTAGCATACTTTTCAAAGAAGTCGTCGGCGACTTCAAGTGAAAGGGATAGGGTTGCTGTTCAACAAGAGAGAAGAGACTTTGAACAGACGGTGAAGGAGAGAGGGGTTAATACTGAACAAGTAATGTTCCGAACCCTAGAGGTTAGAACATTTTCAGAGTGGGAGAGATGAGTATAAAACTCGGACACGAGTTCGGGATAGATGAACTCGCTGAAACACGAGAAAGGGTAGACTCCGGTGGTTTGGATATTAGACAACCAGGAGAATTTGGTTGTTGGGAAGAACTTGTCGTCCAGACGCAAGATGCTCGGGTGACAATGGGTTTAGAAGGGGTTGAGCTTTCGGCTTGTTGGAGCGAGGCTTTTGGAGGATGAAGAAACCCGAAAGTCGGGATGGTTTCCTCTTTTAGGCATTGTGAGAGATGAAAAGATGAAACTTTTTGAAAGAGAAAGAGAAAGAGAAGGAGGTGTAGAAGAGAAGAAAACGAAAATGGTAGAAGAAAATGGGAAGAGAGCAATCGAAAACTTACGAGAGAGAAAGAGAGCTTCTTCGACATCTCGCGGACGACCAGTGGAACACTCGTTCACGTAGAAAACTTCCGCGAGAGGGATTTCGTTTGAGAGGGAAGGAGTTTTAGAGTACCGAGAGAAAGATGGATAGACGTTATTTATAATGAGTACGCGCGCCCGTTCACTATCCGTTAAGTAACTCCGTTCTGTCTCACTCGTCCATCGATCATTAATGCCCGGTGTGACAGTTCTTCTTCAACGGTTGAGATATCGGTAGTTTGAAATCTGCGGTTAAGATCCGATCGCAGCGCTCGAGAAAGAGAGAGAAAAAGAGTTTGAAATTATAGTCCGAAACTCTCCACTGTTCTAGAGATAGCTTCGAAAATTTGATGTCCAAATTTCTCTACGTCCGAGTTTGACTCGAAAAGTTTCGAGTGACTCGTAAACACGTAAATAACTATCAGCCCAAGTATCACATGATCAACTCGAACTAATGGCTATTGACAACGAAAGCACATAGCACGTAAATATTCAAGAGTCACAACACAAAACTAAGCATTTAACATACCAAGCTCATTCCGAATAAAATGCAATTGATCTTCACCAAGAGGCTTAGTAAAGATATCAGCTAATTGAAGATTAGTAGGAATGAATTCAAGTGTAATGTCACCCTTTTCCGAGTGATCGCGTAAGAAATGATACCCGACTTCAATATGCTTTGTTTTTGAGTGCTGGACAGGATTCTTAGTGATACCGATTGCGCTTTGATTGTCACACTTGATTGGGACAGAGTTGAGAGTTAGTCCAAGATCCTTCAAGTGTTGTTTTATCCAGAGAATCTGAGCGCAACAAGCTCCAGCGGCAATATATTCAGCTTCCGCAGCTTGATAGAGCTACTGAGTTTTGCTTCTTTGAGTGCCAGGATATTAGGGATTGACCCGAAACCGGCAAGCTCCGGATGTGCTCTTTCGATCAACTTTGTATCCCGCATAGTCTGCGTCTCGAGTACCCAGTCGGACTCGGCCCGAGTCTCCGGAGTACCACAGTCCTAGACTCGAGTGCCTGCAAGATATCCGAATATTCTCTTCACCGCAGATGAGATGTGATTCTTTTGGATTAGCTTGAAATCGTGCGCATAAGCAAACACTCGAACATTATGTCCGGTCCGCTCGAAGTAAGATATAGCAGTGATCCAATCATACCTCGATAGAGTTTCGATCTACCGCTTTACCTGTTTCATCCGAGTCGAGTTTTATACTCGTCGCTCATAGGAGTAGATGCGTGCTTTGCATCTTGAAGTTTGTATTTCTTCAGCAGTTCCTTGGTGTACTTTGATTGATGGACAAAGATTCCATCTTTGTCTTGTTTGATTTGCAGCCCAAGGAAGAAATTGAGTTCTCCCATCATACTCATTTGGAACTCTTGGCTCATCAACTCGTAAAATTCTCGGCACGTAAATTCATTAGTAGCACCGAAAATAATATCATCAACATATATTTGAATAATGAGAAAATCTTTCCCTTTGGTCTTTATGAATAGAGTCTTGTCAATCTGACCTCTTTTAAAATCATTTTGAACCAGAAATTGCTCGCTCTTTCATACCAAGCTCTAGGGGCTTGCTTAAGACCATAGAGAGCCTTTTAAAGTTTGAAAACATGATTTGGAAATTCCGAGTTTTCAAAACCAGGAGGCCGCTCGACATAGACCTCTTCTTCAATAAAACCATTGAGAAAGGCACACTTAACATCCATTTGATATAATTTAATATGCATGCAGGATGCAAATGCCAACAGATATTCTAATGGCTTCAATTCTAGCTACTCGGTGCAAAGGTTTCCCACAATCAATTCCTTCCTCTTGATTGTAACCCCGAGCTACAAGTCTAGCCTTGTTTCTGACTACTACTCCACCCTCATCCAGCTTTGTTTTTGAAAACCCATTTGGTTCCTATAACTCGGGTGGTCGAAGGTCGGTTGGTCGAGTCCGGACTTGGTTTCTCTCGAATTGATTCAGCTCTTCTTGCATGGCCTCTACCCATTCGGGTTCATTAAGGGCTTCTAGTGCATTTTTGGGTTCAGTTAGAGAAATGAATGCAGTGAATGCACATAGATTATGAAGAGAAGAACGAGTTCTTACCCCACCGTTGATATCGAAATAATGTTTTCTTGGGGATGACTCGGAAGTAAATTTGAATGCTTTACCAGCTTCTTTGATTCACCAGGTTTGTTGGTTGAATTGCTTGATCTTCGAAGCTTGCTCTAAGTGATCTTCTTCATTGACTTGCTCGTTCGAGCGACCTCTAGAGTTGTCTCATTCTCGAGCTTCCTCGTTCCGAGTGGTCTCCTTCGAGTCTTTATAGACTCATCTTCGTCATCATCCTTTCCGAGCTTCAATTCCGAGTATGAAGATTCACTTGGTTTTCCCTGTTCAAGCTCATCAAACACTACGTGGATACTTTCTTCCACTTTGTTAGTTCTCTTGTTGAATATACGGTAGGCTTTGCTATGAGAAGAATAACCTAGAAAAATTCCTTCGTCTCGACCGAGCATCAAACTTGGTCGATGATCCTTACCGTTGTTGTGGACAAAGCACTTACATCCGAAAGATCCGAAATAGGAAATATTTGGCTTCCTTCCTTTGTAGAGCTCATAAGGTGTTTTCTTCGTAATGGGTCCGATGAGGCATCGATTGAGAGTGTAGTTGGCTGTGTTTATCGCCTCGCCCGTAAATAGTAAGGCAAGTTGTGTTCAATCATCATCGTCCTTGCTATTTCTTCAAGGGTTCTCGTTCTTTCTCTCAACTACTCCATTCTGCCGAGGAGTTCGGGTGCCGAGAAGTTATGAGAAATTCCGTTCTTGTCACAAAACTCCGAGAATTCCGAGTAATCGAACTCCCTTCCATGGTCAGTTCGAATCTTTTGAATCTCGAGTCCGAGACTCAACTTGAATCTTTCTACAGAGCTTGCTGAACTCCTTAAAAGCCTCATTCTTATGCTTCGAAAACACACCCGTGTAAATCTTGAAAAATCATCAATAATAACAAGTATGTAAGATTTACCTCCGAGACTCTTCACAGGGATTTCACCACATAAGTCCATGTGTAGTAATTCAAGCACGTTGGATGTGGAAACTGTCTTCGAGATTTGAATGAAGACCCGACTTGTTTCCTCTCGGTGCATGCTTCACATACTTTATCCTTCTCAAACGCACAGTTAGGTAATCCTCTAACCATACCAAGAGATGCAAGCTTTTTGATAGTATGCATGCTAATATGACCTAATCTACGATGCCAAGTCCAAGAATCATCTTGAAGAAATGCTTTTAAACATGATAAGTTCCGACTTGGGTCGAGAGAGGGATGATGTAGGTATTACCCGATCTCTTACCCGAGAGCTTTACCTCTTTGGTGGTCTCATCTCGTGATGTAGCACTTGGATTGAGTGAATTTTACCTCTTGACCTTTGTCACAAAGTCGGGAGATGCTAAGTAAGTTGTACTTAAGTCCTTTTACAAGGTAGACTGGGCTCACCGGATTGTTTCCATTACCAATCTTCCCAATGCCCACTATCTTGCCCTTGCTGTCATCACCAAAGGTCACCTTTCCTCCTTTATATGACTCCAGCTCGTAAAAGAGTGCTTGGTCACCCGACATATGTCGAGAACATCCGCTGTCCAGGTACCAGTGTCCTTTGATCTTTTCGAGTGACCCGCAAAACAGGGAAAATCTAACCCTTCTCACTTCCTCTAACGAACCCAAGTAACATTCCTTACTCGTGGTCCTTTTCGAGGAAGAAGGTGCTTCGGAACCCAGATTTGAATGACTTTGGTTTTAGTCTCGATTCCGAGTCTCCTTCTTTTCGGAGGACTCGAGTCTCGTGTCTCTTTCCTTTTAAAAACCTTTCCTTTTGAAATAGAGGAAAATGGTTTCTTTTTGTAAATAGGTCCGGGTTTAGTCCTCCTTTCATTTTTGTGAATGGGACCATGCTCAGCCTTTTGAACTTAACAGTTCTGGAATCCTTTTTGAACAAATCCGAGTAAGAATTAGATTCTTCCTCTTTGTTGAAACCAAGACCTTCTTTTCGAAATGAGACACATTGTGATCCTAAGAGCATATCAAGGTTCTTCTCGTCCTTGAGAAAACTTCAAAACCAAATCTTGAGACTCAATGAGCTTCGTTTCGCTTGCTCATTTTCTTTCCTGAGTAACTCGGACTCGGCCTCATTAGTTTGAGCACTTGTCTTGAGTTCTCTCGAGTGTGAGTCTCAGCTTTTCCAATTCATTTTTTAAAAAGGTGCTCTCAGTAGTGATTGACTCCAGTTGTTCCTTGAAATGAGAAGAATCGAATTGGACTTTTCTTCCAAAGTAAAGATGTATTTAGCTAAATCAACTTTGGAGAATTTGAGGAAGTAGTTTATTACCTCTTGAGGATCGGTTTCCTCGTTGTCCGAGTCTCGAGTCCGACTCTCTTTCAGCCTTCCGAGTCGAAATTGCCATCGGACACTTCGAGTCATCCGAGTCTTCGTCGTCTTCGGATGAGTCCTCGTCACTCCATGTTGCCATCATGGCCTTTTTCTTCTTCCTGTCCCTTCTTCGTTTTGGACAGTCCTTGACTATGTGGTCTTTGCTGCCACATTCGAAACATCCAGTAATTCTTAGACAAAGATAACTTTGAGGATGAAGAAAACTTACCTTTTCTCGTCTCTCTTGTCCTTTTGTAGAATTCTTCTTTTGGTCTTTTGTCCCATCTTTTGTGCTTCATCATTCTCTTGAAGCCTCTTGCAATGAGTGCCATGGGATCATCTTCCGAGTCGAGGAGCTTGGACTTGCTTCTTTGGATTCCGAGGCTTTAAGCGCGATGTTCCTTTTGGAAGTACCCTCAGCATCTTCTTCTTCCGGATGCATCTCATGAGTCGAAGCTTTCCAATGAGCTCGTCCGGCTTCAAGAGTGAGAGGTTCCGAGCCTCTTCTATGGCAGTTACCTTCGGACCCCATCGTTTCTTGGGTAGGCTTCGAGAATTTTCCAGCACATTTCTTCATGGGAGATTTTCTTTCCTAAAGATTTGAGATTGTTGGTGATCTCAGTGAAGCGTATGAACATCCGAGTAATGTTCTCTTCGGCTCCATTTTGAAAAGCTCATATTTGTGAAGATACTCGGCTGATCTTCGCTTGTCTCACCCGACTTGTACCTTCGTAGGTGTTGACCAGAGTGTCCCACACCTCTTTAGTAGAGTCACAGGCAGAGACTCGATTATATTCTTCCGAGCTTATGGCGCACATGAGGATGTTCATGGCTTTGAAGTTCTTTCGAACTTCTCCGCTTCGCTGGCGTGAACTCGGCCTTTGTCTTTGGAAGCATTCTGAATTCATCCGTCTTCGTTGGAATGTAGTTTCCTTGTTGTATGATTTCCCATACTTCTTCGTCGTGATCCATAAGGAAACATTCCATCGGCTTCTTCCAAGTGATCGAAATTTGAACCTTTGAATTTTGGTGGCCTGTTGGAAGATCTACCTTCGTCGAACTCTCCGGTGTTCCGAGCCATCCGATCTTTAAACCTTTGGACTGTTAGATCCTTTATAAAAGGCTAGGCTCGATACCAATTGAAGGTTTGCTCGGGGAGAGTCCGAGTCACCCTAGAGGGGGTGAATAGGGTGATAGAGAATTCTTTATAAAATTCGCACTTTTGTGCGTAAATGTTGCTTAGACAGATTCTCGAGTCTAAAGACAGAGTCGAAAAGATTGGACTCGAAGTAAGTGAATCGAAGAAGCAAGAGCACTAAGGCCGTCCGAGCCTAGAATGAACTCGGAAGGTGAACACAGAGATTTTACGTGGAAACCCTCCCGGGGCAGAAAACCACGGCCCGTGTCAATCCAGACACGAAGTCAAATCCACTATTTTGAGTCCATAAAATACCGTGAACTTGATCGAACCCGAGTTGCTCCCTTGGACAACTCTATACAAGTTTTCCTAGACTCAGAAATTCCCTTATCTCGATCTAGTACTTCCTAGCTGAGATAACCCTTACAGCTTAGGGACAACTAAGCCGAGTTAACCCTTACAGCTTAGTCAAGGGACCTTACAAGGAATGTAAGAAGTGTTTGTAACGAAGTACAAGACCTTACAACTCGAAAGTAATGAATCACAGAGTGGGAGTTGTAAGTTGAAGATTGAGAGTAAATACAATGACTTCTATCAAGTAAGTGTATAGACAATATGTTCGACAACCTTCAAGTCTTGTGAAGTGGCTTCCATTTATAGATGACCAGGCAGAGTAGCCGTTATCTTCATCTCGCTGACCGAGAGTCCTCTCGTGACCATTGTGAAAGGCTTTCCGAGTCACTCGGAATGTATCCGTTGAAATATGGACGTTGGACAACGGTTTAACTCTCTTGGAAGTCCCAAAACCATTGGTTGTGTCCTGAAAAGTGTGGTGAAAACCACCGTTAAGCTTGACGTTCCAGCTTTTCCGGATATGGAAGCGCACAGCTTCGACACAATCTTCTGGGACTAAAGCAGGGAAGGTGAAAAGCCATATCTCGCTGGTGATTTGACGTTCAGGCCTGGCTGCTTTTGTAGTTTGAAAAGATATCCTCGATTGAATAACCTACAAAAGTAAAACACCTTCGGTTCTCAAAGTATAAAATACTTTGGTCCAAGGTTAGACACGAGATAATAAAATAAATATGAAAATTACGTAATTGATTATCCGAGTCGAAGAGAAATGGAATTTTCTGAGTCTAATATCCATGATACTCGGAATTCCATATGACTTAGTCTTAGGTAAAGAATCAAGTTCCATAACGAATATCGAGTGGGAAATACTTGATGTAGACTAAGCATGAAATGAACTACGAATGCCGATTCCGCAAACAATAGAGTAAATAGCCACAAGTTAGACTTCGAGTGAGAGTGGACTCGGAATAAAGAACAAGTTTTCCGAGTCGCTAACCGAAAAGCGATTAAACAGATATGTGAAGGCCGAATCGCATAGAAAAGATACTTTTTAAACCAAGTAAGTTTCTAAGACACAGAGAATGCCTTGGAATCAAAACTCTATATAAATGACATCGTTATACTCGATTCCTTTTGCATGACTCGGAAAGATATAGAGCAAGTGTCTCGAGTCTTCAAGCATAAAAGTGCCTGCATTTAAGCTCCACAAGAAAGTCCACATGAGACTAGGAGATTTTCCCCTCAAAACAACATTGTGGTCTGCGCCTACCACCCCGAAGATTTAAGTGAAACGTTGCTTTTGGCTTAGAGAATCCCTTGGAAACACGGTAAGGCACGAAGCCCTAGGAGCGCCCGGTTGGCCGGCGCCGTGAACTGGGTTCTATCTCGGTTCTATTGCTTCTTTATTCAGTTCAATATTGTGAGATTCTAGTCAGTTTATTTGCTAGCTACTTGGACGGTTGACCGAGGGCAAACCCTAGGTCATTTATGACCTAGGTTCTCTCCTATAAATAGATATCCTTGGCTATCATTTCCATACGGCTTTCTCCTATGCGTAATGCTGCAGAAATTTAACCAGAGAACTCATACCTAAACGTTACTCTTCTAAAATTACTATCAATCATTCATCTTTTCTTTACTTATTGTCGTAAAATATATGCAAAGAGCTAAAGAATATTCGGTTACTCGATCTCCAGGCCCTTATTCAACCGATCTTTACTATTCCCTACATACATTCACAAAAATAAGCCCTTTTTCTTTTGTTTGTCGTCATCACATCAAGAGATCCAGATTAGCAAGGTGGGACAACCTGAGGGCAATCGTGCGGCCTTCAAACAGGTTTATTATGTTTACGGGCGATCCAAGAACCGCTGGGTGCGAGCGGGGTAAAAAGACAGGTTTCGGATCCGCCCACCAAGGCAAAGGCCGAGGCTGATTTCTTGAGCCACGGCCTATGGCCGGTACCCGCCACCACTAGGTATAGGCTACCACACGCATCGAGTGGTCGGCGGTGATGCTTCTGTCCGGATTGATGTTTTTACACCAATCGACCCTAAAGCCTCACAGCAGAATCAAAACTCTAATTTTATTTATCTTTCAATTAGTAAATAACATCCCGGGAATTTTGAAAATAATTTATAAAATGAAACAATTAATAAAACCGCCATCCAAACTTTGTCTAAATTAGACTAAATAAAACTCGGAAATCTTAATAAAAGATTCATCTCCACTTTCTAAAATGCATCTTCAAAACCCTAAAATCATTTTCCCAAATTTTAGAAAAACCCTTACGCCAAGGTAATGTAGGGAAGCTCGGCCCGGTCCAGTGTAAGCCCGAGGCCGTGGTTTCCTACAATTAGTAATATCAAATATAACATCATCAACATAAATATGGATAATAATGAAATCCTTCCCCTTGGTTTTTCTAAATAAGGTTTTGTTAATTAAACCTCCTTTAAAACCATTTTTAACAAAGAAACTACTCAATCTTTCATATCAAGCTCTAGGAGTTTGTTTCAAACCACAAAGAACTTTTTGTAACTTAAAAACATGGTTTGAAAAAATAAGGATTTTCAAATCGAGTGGGTTGCTTAACATAAACTTCCTCTTGAATAAAACCATTTAAGAAAGAACATTTTACATCCATTTGATAAAGTTTAATGTTCACTCTTAATGCAAATGCAAGTAGGATTCTTGTGAATTCAATTCTAGCAACAAGTGCAAAGGTTTCCCCACAATCAATTCCCCTTCTTGATTATACCCTTGAGCAACTAGTCCGGCCTTATTTCATACTCCTAAACCCTTCGCATCCAGTTTATTCTTGAAAATTTACTTGGTTCCTATAATCAGGTGGTTAGTTGGTCGATTAGTCAAGATTCAAACTTCGTTTCTCTTAAACCGAGAGAGTTATTTTTGCATGGCATTTACCCATTCAGGTGCAAGTAAGACTTCAACCACATTCTCAGGTTCAACCATGGAGATGAATGTAGCAAATGAACAAAAATATAAAGAGAAGAATGAGTTTGCACACTTAAGTTAATATCAAAAATAATGTTCTCGGGTAGAGGACTATAATTATACTTGAATGCTCTTCCAGATCTTTGATTTACTAGATTGGATTCTTGGATGCTTGGTTCCTTAGTTGGTTGATTCTCGGTTTCTTCTTGAGCTTATGAAGGCTGAGCTGAGTCGAGTCTTGAACTGGGTCGATTGATACCTCGGTTCTTTTGTTTTCGAGTCATTCCGAGCTCAACTTCAATTAATTCATCATTATCTTTACTTAACTTAAGATCCGAGAAGGTTGATTCATTTATTCTGCCACAATCAACTTCATCAAAGATAATGGGAATACTTTCTTCCACTTTATTAGTACTTGTTATTGAAAATACGATAAGTTTTACTATCAATTGAGTAGCTAAGAAAAATACCTTCTTTGGATCTAGCATCGGAATTTAGTTAAGCGAACCTTACCATTCTTGTGAACAAAACACTTACAACCAAAAGGCTTGATGTCGGAAATGTTGGGTTTCTTGCCTTTGTAGAGTTCATAGGGTGTTTTCTTGAGGATTGGGCAAAAGAGACATTGGTTCAAAGTGTAGTTGGCGGTGTTGACTGCCTCAGCTCCTAAGTAATATGGTAGATCATTCTCAATCATCATTGTTCTACCTATCTCTCTAAGGATTTTGTTTTTCTTTCCACAAATTCATTTTGTTGAGGTGTTCTTGTTGCTGAAAAGTTGTCAAAGATCCCGGATTTGTTCACGAATTCTGCAAACTCGAGTAGTCGAATTATCTTCCGTGGTCGGTTCTAACCCTTACAATCCGAGTCCTAGATTCAACTTGTATTTGTCCGTATACTTTGAAGAACTCCTTGAATGCTTCCTTCTTGTTCTTAAGAAATATACCCAAGTAAATTTTAAATAATCATCAATAATGATAAGTACATAAGATTTAGCTCCTAGGCTTTTTACTGGAATTTCCTCACACAAATCCATGTGAATTAATTCAAGCACTTTTGATGTGGAAACAACCTTAAGTGGTTTTAAAGATGACCTAATGTGTTTCTATTTTGTACATACATCACAAATTTTATCTTTATTACATGTACATTTAGAAATCCTCGGACTAACCCTTGTGATGACAATTTCTTAATTGTGTGCATGCTAATATGATGTAATCAACAATGCCATGTCCAAGAAGCTAAACCCCTGGACCAGCAGTTTTAACAACCTGGGCCAAGACCTAAACCCAATCAACCACCCGGAGGCGGGGCCGGCTCACAAAGATAGCTAATCGGCGTCGACCATCCGGCCGAGACTGTCCTTTTCTAGTTTTTACCAATTTTTGTTTTTCAAAAATCTTGAGATGTAGATTAAGAATTAAAAAATTAAAAGAGGAGTTGCCAGTCAGTTTTTAAAAATAAAAAAATAAAAAAATCACTTTTGTAAATTCGATACAAAGACTTGAAATCAGAAAAGGTTTTAAAAAAGGACTCCATCGATCTTAAACCAATGATATGGTGTTCAGGAGTGAAGGCATAAAACAAAGAGGGACACTTTTCATTCTTTGTCAAAAAACAACCTTTACCAATTGAAAAAGTGAGTTTGAATCACGTTAGGTAAAACAAGCAAACAACATGTAAAAGGTAGAAAAAAAAGGAAAACGAAACATGACATAAAGAGGTAAATAAAGCAATTAAATGAGAACAACAAAGAAAGCGAAAAAAGAAAGAAAAGTGATAAAAAAAACTACATCAGGCGAGAAGGAAAGTAAAGAGATTACATCTTAAAACCACAATACATTAAGCAATAAATAACTAAAATTAAATAAAGTGCAAACACAAACTCGGGTGGTGGAACGATGCTCTCGGGTTGACCCAACTACAAGGCTTGAATCTCGGTTAGAATTTGATAGAATGATAGTAGGGCAATGGCAAGCAAAAAAGGCAAATGAAGGCCTTTTTGAGAGAGGTTGAGAAAGGTTTTTTGAGAGCGGAAGTGATCGAGAGTGCACGAAGAGAGAGTGAGAGAATTTAGCATAAATGGGGGGTTTCCTATCCGAATTGGTGTGTAATGAGAAGGCAGAAATCCCCCTCTTTATAGGAATTTTTAGGGTTTAGAAAATCCTAACAATCAATTTAAATTGTTGGTTAAAGATAGAATCGGGTCCGAAATTTTCAAAAAAGATAAAGGATTGAATTGGGAATTGAACTTGTCAAAACGATACAACTCAAGGGGTTACGGGGACTGGCGCCAGTCCAAAACAATGTCGTACGAGACATTTGGGAGCACATGCCGCATTTGGCAGCTGTAAATAGGTAAAACGATGCATTAGAGCAGCTTGGGAAACCAACACTGGTTTAGATCCTGGTTTCGGAGTCCAAACTTGTCTTGGGTCGGCCAAAGAAAAAGTTTGTGGGTCAATCCTAGAAAAATGAAATGGGTTGTTTTTGTGGTGCTTGAATGGCCTTTTGTGGACTACTCGCCTTCCGTCACACTTGTTTTAGTCCAAAAATCACCCGAATTCGCTAACGAGAATTGGATTTCATCATCGGGATTACATAAATAAATAAAAGACATAAAGATGACATTTTTAGGTATCTACGAGTTAGCCCCCACTTTGACCGAATCGAAAAACGAAGGTCAAAGTAGATACTAAAGGGTACTTGTCTATTGCTTTGGATGCCAATTAAATCAACGAGGTCCGGAAGTGGTCATCTTCTACCCCGAACTCTAATAACAGGGCCTGGAATGGAGTCTAAAGTCTAGTTGACTAATTCTCGAACTTGGCTAATTAAAGTCATGAGGCTTGGATTGGTGTGCCTAAACTTGACCATGTACTTTGTCCGAAGTTTGGCAAAGGGCTTGAACTTGACTCGGGTAGTAAAGTATGAAGTCTAGTAGAGGTTCTTAAACTTGACTACTTCTTGGATTTGAAGTTCGGTGGGGTATATTGAGCTTGGCTTAATCAATGTCGTGAAGCTCGAATGAGGGGCCTAAAAACCATTCTTAGTCCGAAGCTTGGCTGAAAATGATATGTAGCTAGTTCATCTTTCAAATGTGCTTGTCTTGACTTGGCCGTAGAGAGGTCTTAAAGTCTTAGCATGTTGTCCGAACCTTGATCGCTGTTAGGTATGAAGCTCAACTGGTTATCCGAAACTTGACCATTGTCCGGCCTGCAGCTATGCTTGGTTGTCCGAACCTTGACCGTCGTTGGGCCTAAAGCTCGATGGGGGTGCCTGAACCTTGACCATTGTTGTGTCTAAAGCTCGATAAGGGTATTTGAACCCCGACCACTATTGGGTCCGAAGCTCGAGAGGGATGTCCGAACCTTGACCGCTGTTGGGTCCGAAGCTCGACGAGGGTGTCCGAACCTTAATTGCTATTGGGTTTGAAGCTCGACAAGGATGTCCGAATTTTAACCATTGTAGGGCCTGAAGCTCGATGATGGTGTCCGAACCTTGACCTTTGTTGGGTTCGAAACTCGACTGGTTGTCTAAACCTTGATCGCTATCCGACTTGAAGCTCTCACTGGTTCTCCGAACCTTGATTGTTGTTGGGACTAAAGCTTGACGGAGATGCCTAAACCTTGACTATTATTGGAGTCCGAAGCTTGATAAGGGTGTTTGAACCTTGACTGTTATTGGTTCTAAAGCTCGACAAGGATGTCCGAGCCTTGACCGCTATTGTGTCCGAAGCTCATTGAAGATGTCCGAACCTTGACCACTATTGGGCCCAAAGCTCAATGAGGGTATCTAAACCGTGACCATTATTGGGTCTAAAGCTCGATAGGAATGTCCGCACCACCACTGTTGAGTGTGAAGCTAGACGGGATGTCCGAACCTTGACCGTTATTAGGCTCGAAGCTTGACAAGGTGTCCGAACCTTGACTCGTTGTTGGACCTAAAGCTCAACGTTTATCCACTTTTGTTGGAATAGGGATGGATTCTTGTTTTTCATTTTTCCTAAACTTGGTCGTGTGATGAACTAAAATCTAGGGAATGGTTTAAACTTGGCTTCTTTGAAAATCCGAAGTTCAATGAGGTTATATGACTCATTCTAATCATGAGCTTTTTAGTTTGTGTTCTAATAGCTCCTTTGTTTGCATGGTAGACGATTTGTGTCTCTTCTTGGGTATTCCTGAAGTTTGTCGCGAGTCATTGATCCTTTTAACCATAAGCCCCTATGTTCTTTTTGGGTGTCCGTGTCTAGCTCTTCTCGAATGTCGGAGAGTTAACTATGAAGGTTTGCTCGGGGAGAGTCCGAGTCACCCTAGAGGGGGTGAATAGGGTGATGGAAAAATCTTTGCGAAAACACACACTTTTTGACGAAAAAGATGTTAAGTCGTATTTTATACGTATTTTTAGTAGTTATTGAGTTTATATTATATAGTTTATTTTATCTAATTTATTCTATTTTGTCTATTTATAGGTAATTATCGAATAAAGTGGGGAAGAGAAGAAAAGTCGTTAAAAGTGGATTTTTAGCTACCGACAAGCATCCAAGAAAATATATGAAGTCGGTCCATAAATATAATATGTAATAAAATATTTATTTTAGGATATTATATTTTAGGAAATCCTAAGTGGAATAGAAAAGGGAAACTTAGAAGAGAAGAAAGAGAAATAAACCCTAACTCTTTCACCCTATATATACTACTTATTATCATCATGGAGAGAGACCAAGGAAGCCAGCCACACACAATCACCACTCGCTGCTTGCTGTCCACGTCCACCTGCCAGCCAGCCGCTGCACCTGCCGCCTACACCTGCTGCTGCCGCCGTTGCACCACCAGCCAGCCGCTGCACTGCGGCCTCGAACTCAGGCTGCTGCCGCTGCTGCTCGCTGTCCGCTGCCCAGCCAGCCACCATCCATCATCATCTTCTTCATCTTCCCGGTCAAAGAAACTAATAGCGGTAGTATAATTTAGTTTTGTAATTTTTATTAGAAAAGATTGAGTTTTTATTGATAGATTAATACTAAAGATGCTAGTTTTATTTAGTTTACATGTTTTAAATTACATGATGTGTGAGTAGTTTTTCTTGTACTTAGTATAATCTCATTGAAGCCATGTTAAATTATTTATTTTGAAACAAAGTTTTGACTTTTATTGTCTTATTGATTCGATCCATGATTCTATGATAATTTGTGTTTAATGTTTATGAATTTATGTCTAATTAATTAGAGTGCACGCTACTTAGTTTTATATAAATTCATGTGATAGTTTAGAGGGTTTAAGTACGTAATTGCTTGATCTTTTAGACATAAGTATCACCCTAGTTAATCATGGATGACTCATACCCATCTCTTTTAATTAGGAAATTATCATAGATCCTTCTTAAATCAATTTGCTAGTAGATTGGTTATTAGGTGCTAGATGATGTTTTTCTAATACTTAATGCTCTAATTTGATTAAATTCTAGTGCTAGTGCTAGGGTTATCAATATTAGTAGGGTTTATATTAGGGCTAGGCCTAAGTAAACTAATAACTAAGGAAAAACGGGGAAGATCCGCTAGTGGTTGTCTTCTACAGTTTAGCTCATGGGTAGATCAATTTGTGTGTTAATGATAAATAATAATTTGCATGGTGGATATAGATTATACTAAGTGTTTTTATAAATTTGATATCTTTGGTAATTATTTGTTTGCTTTTTAGTTATTTTCTTTAGTTTGTCAATTTTTATTTATAAATATATAGTCTTTTATTATTAATTTTATTACCCCCTAAAGATCAGTATTTTAGGTTAGTTTTAGTAATTTTATTTTAATTTAATTTTGAGTCTTTACATATTTTAATTTTCAGAATTAATTTTCTGTCAGTTTTTATTATTTTTGGAGTTAGTTTGTTAGAAATTAGTTTAAAAATAGTTTCTTTTGTCATTTTTCGTGTTTTATTTTCTTTTAGGGTTTAGATAGAGTCCTAGTTTGCTGTGATTAAATTTTAGAATTTTTGGAATTAATTTGATATTTTTTCAGATTTAATTCTTGAATTTAATTACTGCAGGTTTTTAATAAAATAAATTCGTAAATTAGATTTTTAATTTTGTTTTTATATTTTAGGGTCTGGTTAGGTTTAGAAAATTAGTATTATTATTCTGGGTAATTTTAGTATTTATTTTCGTAATTATTTTAGTGCAGAATATTATTTATTTAATTTTCTGTTTTAGAATTTGTTTATTTTCTACTTTAGTTTTCTGTTTTAATTATTCTAAAAATATACAAAAATATTTCTGGGTTATTGTAGTTTTATTATTCTGTATAAATTATTTATTTAGTTATTAGATAATTTTCTATGAATTTTAGTTATTGATTTTAATTTATATTTTCTATTTTGTTTTTAAGAGTAGTAAATTTAATTAGATTAAAACTTGCATGTTATTATATCTTTCCTCGTGGATTCGATCCCTACTTGCCCTTGCTATATTGTTTATTATAAGTTTAAGTAGTGGTTTAATTTGTTGCTGTACGATAAGCTTAACAAATTTTGGCGCCGTTGTCAGGGAAAGAAAATAATAGTTGTTGGTTTTTATTTATTTTAGATTTACTACTTTTATTACTTTTTGTAACTTTAATAGTTTGTTTTCATAGTTTTGTTTTTTTTAGTGCTTTTTTTATTTTGAAAAGGAGTATACATTTGACGAGTTGAAAGCCAAGTAAGTGTTTCGATTCCGTTTCGTAAGTTCTAAAATTATTGAGATGACTACCTTACGTGAACTTGCTGCACCTAACTTGGATACACAACTTTTACCTATCTCATATCCTGCATTGGACCTACCACTAAAACCGAACTCCGGATTTTTAAATATGTTACCTAAATTTCATGGACTCACTCGGTGAGGACCCATATCGTCATATCAATGAGTTTATTATTACATGTTCCACTATGCAACTTGAGGGAATCACCCAAGACCAAATTAAGTTGAGAGCCTTTCCCTTTTCGCTTCAGGATAAGGCTAAAGATTGGTTTTATTACTTACCACCTGCAACATTCACTACATGGACCGAAGTTCATAAAGCATTTTTAGAGAAATTTTTTCCTGCATCTAGGATAGGGTCCATTAGAAAGGAAATTTGTGGTATTAAACAGATGATTGGGGAGAGTTTTTTTGAATATTGGGAGCGTTTTAATAAATTATGTGCTAGTTGTCCCCAACATCAAATTCCCGAGCATTTATTGATTCAATATTTTTATGAAGGTTTATTGCCAATAGGTAGAAATATGGTAGATGTTGCTAGTGGAGGGACCTTGTTTAATAAGACTCCAGCTCAGGCTAGAGAATTGTTAAATATTATGGCCCAAAATACTCAACAATATGGAATGGGAGATACCCAATTTAGGAATGTTAATGAGTTCAATTTAGGTCCATCTCGTAGAGACCCAATTGTCCCAAATTACTGTTATGTTGAATAAATTGGTCCACAGAGAAGAAGTAGTAGTTTGTAGTATTTGCTATTTAGAGGGTCATGTTGCTAATTCATGCCCTACACAACAAAGAGGGCATGTGAATGCTATTTTTTCCAACCAAGGTCGAATGAATTATAACATATTCTCGAACACTTATGAAGAATGGAGTGATTACTCTAACCTTAGGTATGGATTTGAAGAAAACTCCATAGAATTTGATGAATCCATTGCTCGTAACAAAACTAATTATCTTTTAGAGCAAATCATTAAGAAAATGGATGACCAGAAAAAGGAGACTCGACCTTCGGTTCCAAAGCTTAGAGATGACCATTAAGCGTGTACAAGAGAAACAGATTGCCAATGATACCATGCTTAGTAACCTGCAAGCCCAAGTGCAATCTCAACCTTTCCAAGATCCAAAAGAAAATGTGAGTGTCTTAACATTTAATAGGGGGAAAGAGTTAGAGGAACCTCCGAAAAACATAGAGGTAGAGCCAAAATTAGAAGTCATGGAATCCGAACTTGACCAAAATAAAGATAAGGCCTCTAATGCTCGAGGAAATAGGTGAAAATAAGAAAGATATTTACAAGCCTATCCCACCTTTTCCTAGTAGATTGATAAGCACAACTCCTACGATAGACGAGGCAATTGAAGATATTATAGAAGTATCTAGGAAGGTAGAAACAAACATTCCTCTTCTAGATACCATGAAAAGGGAACCTCGTTATGCTAAGTTTCTTAAAGATCTATTCACGAACAAATTAAAATTGAAAAGGAACAAAAAGGTAAGTGTGGGGGAGAATACATCTGTTCTTTTCCAAAAGAAATCTCCCACTAATTGCAAGTATGCAGGAGACCGGATCAATTTAGTGTGGGAAATGCAACTGAATGATCCTTGAGCTACAAAGGTGTCGAGCCAAAGACGGTAAACAAAGGCGTTGGTTGGGAGGCAACCCAACATTTTCAGGGAAGTTTCTATAATTTTTACTTTAATTTAATTTTTATTTTTATTTAGCATGCATTAGGGACAATGCATGAATTAAGTGTGGGGAGTGCATCCTGCATTTTAATTTTATGCATTTATCTTTATTACATTTTAATTTTATGCATTTATCTTTATCTTATTTTTTGAAAAAAAAAAATTTCTTGTAAAGAAATGCATGAACATGAATATATGCTAGGTTAACTTGCTTAAATTTTTTTGTTTCTAATTTTTCTTTCCCTTTTAAAGTGAGAAATTTGAACATGTTAATTGTCATTCAGAGTTGTTTGAGTTGATCCTCATATATTTCTTCAATTAGTGACAATCATAATTTTTCTGTCGATTTGATCATGTTATATGATCGTGATAGAGGCAAATTGACTTAAACCGTTCACCTAGACTACTGAACTTAGCAGATTGACTCATTAAAACTTTGATTTTTCTTGTTTTGCCTTAAAAAAAAAAAAAAAAATTGTTAGTTTACCAACATGGGTCGGAGTTGGTGGCTCGGCGCCATTTCCCCTTAAGTTTAGGTCTCAAGTTGAGCCTTATGAATGGAGTAACCCATGCTGGGAGAGTCATGCCCCTTTTAGGCCGATCAATGGCTCGAACCATACTAACGAAAAGAAAAAAAAAAATAGAGTATTAACTCCAGCACCTCTGTTTGGGTGAGTGGGAGACAGGGAGTGTTATATTTCTAAGACCCTATATGGGCCTCGAATATGTGCTTGAATGGAGTTATATATATATATATAATTGAAAAAAAAAAAAAAAGGTTTGCAAAACAAGTTTATTATCGATTTTTAGTGTGTTATTTGCTGATTCAGTGTCTCTATAACCATACTGCACCTTAATTTTTCCCATCCTAAAAAGTTTTAGACCTCTTGACCGGAATGTACATGTTTGAAAAATATGGATAAATTTTTGATTGTTGCTTAATTAAAAGAGATATTGTGAGGTCGATGAATAAACTCTCCGATGGCAATGAAAATGTTTAGTTCTTCACTTGCTTGGGAAAGACAAAAATTTCATCAAAGTATTTTTGAAAGCAAGGCAAACTTAGTATATATTTTATGTTTTATGTATATCTTTATAAGAAAGCGTATTATTAGATCGAGTCTTAGATTTCTTTGCACGAGGACGTCCAAAGTCTAAGTGTGGGGATTTGTTAAGTCGTATTTTATACGTATTTTTAGTAGTTATTGAGTTTATATTATATAGTTTATTTTATCTAATTTATTCTATTTTGTCTATTTATAGGTAATTATCGAATAAAGTGGGGAAGAGAAGAAAAGTCGTTAAAAGTGGATTTTTAGCTACCGACAAGCATCCAAGAAAATATATGAAGTCGGTCCATAAATATAATATGTAATAAAATATTTATTTTAGGATATTATATTTTAGGAAATCCTAAGTGGAATAGAAAAGGGAAACTTAGAAGAGAAGAAAGAGAAATAAACCCTAACTCTTTCACCCTATATATACTACTTATTATCATCATGGAGAGAGACCAAGGAAGCCAGCCACACACAATCACCACTGCTGCTTGCTGTCCACGTCCACCTGCCAGCCAGCCGCTGCACCTGCCGCCTACACCTGGCTGCTGCCGCCGTTGCACCACCAGCCAGCCGCTGCACCTGCGGCCTGAACCTGGCTGCTGCCGCTGCTGCCCTTTGCTGCTGCTACTGTCCGCTGCCCAGCCAGCCACCATCCATCATCATCTTCTTCATCTTCCCGGGTCAAAGAAACTAATATCGGTAGTATAATTTAGTTTTGTAATTTTTATTAGAAAAGATTGAGTTTTTATTGATAGATTAATACTAAAGATGCTAGTTTTATTTAGTTTACATGTTTTAAATTACATGATGTGTGAGTAGTTTTTCTTGTACTTAGTATAATCTCATTGAAGCCATGTTAAATTATTTATTTTGAAACAAAGTTTTGATTTTTATTGTCTTATTGATTCGATCCATGATTCTATGATAATTTGTGTTTAATGTTTATGAATTTATGTCTAATTAATTAGAGTGCACGCTACTTAGTTTTATATAAATTCATGTGATAGTTTAGAGGGTTTAAGTACGTAATTGCTTGATCTTTTAGACATAAGTATCACCCTAGTTAATCATGGATGACTCATACCCATCTCTTTTAATTAGGAAATTATCATAGATCCTTCTTAAATCAATTTGCTAGTAGATTGGTTATTAGGTGCTAGATGATGTTTTTCTAATACTTAATGCTCTAATTTGATTAAATTCTAGTGCTAGTGCTAGGGTTATCAATATTAGTAGGGTTTATATTAGGGCTAGGCCTAAGTAAACTAATAACTAAGGAAAAACGGGAAGATCCGCTAGTGGTTGTCTTCTACAGCTTTAGCTCATGGGTAGATCAATTTGTGTGTTAATGATAAATAATAATTTGCATGGTGGATATAGATTATACTAAGTGTTTTTATAAATTTGATATCTTTGGTAACTATTTGTTTGCTTTTTAGTTATTTTCTTTAGTTTGTCAATTTTTATTTATAAATATATAGTCTTTTATTATTAATTTTATTACCCCCTAAAGATCAGTATTTTAGGTTAGTTTTAGTAATTTTATTTTAATTTAATTTTGAGTCTTTACATATTTTAATTTTCAGAATTAATTTTCTGTCAGTTTTTATTATTTTTGGAGTTAGTTTGTTAGAAATTAGTTTAAAAATAGTTTCTTTTGTCATTTTTCGTGTTTTATTTTCTTTTAGGGTTTAGATAGAGTCCTAGTTTGCTGTGATTAAATTTTAGAATTTTTGGAATTAATTTGATATTTTTTCAGATTTAATTCTTGAATTTAATTACTGCAGGTTTTTAATAAAATAAATTCGTAAATTAGATTTTTAATTTTGTTTTTATATTTTAGGGTCTGGTTAGGTTTAGAAAATTAGTATTATTATTCTGGGTAATTTTAGTATTTATTTTCGTAATTATTTTAGTGCAGAATATTATTTATTTAATTTTCTGTTTTAGAATTTGTTTATTTTCTACTTTAGTTTTCTGTTTTAATTATTCTAAAAAATATACAAAAATATTTCTGGGTTATTGTAGTTTTATTATTCTGTATAAATTATTTATTTAGTTATTAGATAATTTTCTATGAATTTTAGTTATTGATTTTAATTTATATTTTCTATTTTGTTTTTAAGAGTAGTAAATTTAATTAGATTAAAACTTGCATGTTATTATATCTTTCCTCGTGGATTCGATCCCTACTTGCCCTTGCTATATTGTTTATTATAAGTTTAAGTAGTGGTTTAATTTGTTGCTGTATCGACAAGCTTAACAAATTTTGGCGCCGTTGCTGGGGAAAGAAAATAATAGTTGTTGGTTTTTATTTATTTTAGATTTACTACTTTTATTACTTTTTGTAACTTTAATAGTTTGTTTTCATAGTTTTGTTTTTTTAGTGCTTTTTTATTTTGAAAAGGAGTATACATTTGACGAAGTTGAAAGCCAAGTAAGTGTTTCGATTCTGTTTCGTAAGTTCTAAAATTATTGAGATGACTACCTTACGTGAACTTGCTGCACCTAACTTGGATACACAACTTTTACCTATCTCATATCCTGCATTGGACCTACCACTAAAACTGAACTCCGGATTTTTAAATATGTTACCTAAATTTCATGGACTGCTGGTGAGGACCCATATCGTCATATCAATGAGTTTATTATTACATGTTCCACTATGCAACTTGAGGGAATCACCCAAGACCAAATTAAGTTGAGAGCCTTTCCCTTTTCGCTCAGGATAAGGCTAAAGATTGGTTTTATTACTTACCACCTGCAACATTCACTACATGGACCGAAGTTCATAAAGCATTTTTAGAGAAATTTTTTCCTGCATCTAGGATAGGGTCCATTAGAAAGGAAATTTGTGGTATTAAACAGATGATTGGGGAGAGTTTTTTGAATATTGGGAGCGTTTTAATAAATTATGTGCTAGTTGTCCCCAACATCAAATTCCCGAGCATTTATTGATTCAATATTTTTATGAAGGTTTATTGCCAATAGGTAGAAATATGGTAGATGTTGCTAGTGGAGGGACCTTGTTTAATAAGACTCCAGCTCAGGCTAGAGAATTGTTAAATATTATGGCCCAAAATACTCAACAATATGGAATGGGAGATACCCAATTTAGGAATGTTAATGAGTTCAATTTAGGTCCATCTGTAGAGACCCAATTGTCCCAAATTACTGTTATGTTGAATAAATTGGTCCACAGAGAAGAAGTAGTAGTTTGTAGTATTTGCTATTTAGAGGGTCATGTTGCTAATTCATGCCCTACACAACAAAGAGGGCATGTGAATGCTATTTTTTCCAACCAAGGTCGAATGAATTATAACATATTCTCGAACACTTATGAAGAATGGAGTGATTACTCTAACCTTAGGTATGGATTTGAAGAAAACTCCATAGAATTTGATGAATCCATTGCTCAGAACAAAACTAATTATCTTTTAGAGCAAATCATTAAGAAAATGGATGACCGGAAAAGGAGACCGACCTTCGGTTCCAAAGCTTAGAGATGACCATTAAGCAGGTACAAGAGAAACAGATTGCCAATGATACCATGCTTAGTAACCCGCAAGCCCAAGTGCAATCTCAACCTTTCCAAGATCCAAAAGAAAATGTGAGTGTCTTAACATTTAATAGGGGGAAAGAGTTAGAGGAACCTCCGAAAAACATAGAGGTAGAGCCAAAATTAGAAGTCATGGAATCCGAACTTGACCAAAATAAAGATAAGGCCTCTAATGCTGAGGAAATAGGTGAAAATAAGAAAGATATTTACAAGCCTATCCCACCTTTTCCTAGTAGATTGATAAGCACAACTCCTACGATAGACGAGGCAATTGAAGATATTATAGAAGTATCTAGGAAGGTAGAAACAAACATTCCTCTTCTAGATACCATGAAAAGGGAACCTCGTTATGCTAAGTTCCTTAAAGATCTATTCACGAACAAATTAAAATTGAAAAGGAACAAAAAGGTAAGTGTGGGGGAGAATACATCTGTTCTTTTCCAAAAGAAATCTCCCACTAATTGCAAGTATGCAGGAGACCAGATCAATTTAGTGTGGGAAATGCAACCGAATGATCCTTGAGCTACAAAGGTGTCGAGCCAAAGACGGTAAACAAAGGCGTTGGTTGGGAGGCAACCCAACATTTTCAGGGAAGTTTCTATAATTTTTACTTTAATTTAATTTTTATTTTTATTTAGCATGCATTAGGGACAATGCATGAATTAAGTGTGGGGAGTGCATCCTGCATTTTAATTTTATGCATTTATCTTTATTACATTTTAATTTTATGCATTTATCTTTATCTTATTTTTTGAAAAAAAAAAATTTCTTGTAAAGAAATGCATGAACATGAATATATGCTAGGTTAACTTGCTTAAATTTTTTTGTTTCTAATTTTTCTTTCCCTTTTAAAGTGAGAAATTTGAACATGTTAATTGTCATTCGAGTTGTTTGAGTTGATCCTCATATATTTCTTCAATTAGTGACAATCATAATTTTTCTGTCGATTTGATCATGTTATATGATCGTGATAGAGGCAAATTGACTTAAACCGTTCACCTAGACTACTGAACTTAGCAGATTGACTCATTAAAACTTTGATTTTTCTTGTTTTGCCTTAAAAAAAAAAAAAAAAATTGTTAGTTTACCAACATGGGTCGGAGTTGGTGGCTCGGCGCCATTTCCCCTTAAGTTTAGGTCTCAAGTTGAGCCTTATGAATGGAGTAACCCATGCTGGGAGAGTCATGCCCCTTTTAGGCCGATCAATGGCTCGAACCATACTAACGAAAAGAAAAAAAAAATAGAGTATTAACTCCAAGCACCTCTGTTTGGGTGAGTGGGAGACAGGGAGTGTTATATTTCTAAGACCCTATATGGGCCTCGAATATGTGCTTGAATGGAGTTATATATATATATATAATTGAAAAAAAAAAAAAAAAGGTTTGCAAAACAAGTTTATTATCGATTTTTAGTGTGTTATTTGCTGATTCGAGTGTCTCTATAACCATACTCGCACCTTAATTTTTCCCATCCTAAAAAGTTTTAGACCTCTTGACCGGAATGTACATGTTTGAAAAATATGGATAAATTTTTGATTGTTGCTTAATTAAAAGAGATATTGTGAGGCTGATGAATAAACTCTCCGATGGCAATGAAAATGTTTAGTTCTTCACTTGCTTGGGAAAGACAAAAATTTCATCAAAGTATTTTTGAAAGCAAGGCAAACTTAGTATATATTTTATGTTTTATGTATATCTTTATAAGAAAGCGTATTATTAGATCGAGTCTTAGATTTCTTTGCACGAGGACGTCCAAAGTCTAAGTGTGGGGGATTTGTTAAGTCGTATTTTATACGTATTTTTAGTAGTTATTGAGTTTATATTATATAGTTTATTTTATCTAATTTATTCTATTTTGTCTATTTATAGGTAATTATCGAATAAAGTGGGGAAGAGAAGAAAAGTCGTTAAAAGTGGATTTTTAGCTACCGACAAGCATCCAAGAAAATATATGAAGTCGGTCCATAAATATAATATGTAATAAAATATTTATTTTAGGATATTATATTTTAGGAAATCCTAAGTGGAATAGAAAAGGGAAACTTAGAAGAGAAGAAAGAGAAATAAACCCTAACTCTTTCACCCTATATATACTACTTATTATCATCATGGAGAGAGACCAAGGAAGCCAGCCACACACAATCACCACTGCCGCTTGCTGTCCACGTCCACCTGCCAGCCAGCCGCTGCACCTGCCGCCTACACCTGGCTGCTGCCGCCGTTGCACCACCAGCCAGCCGCTGCACTCGCGGCCTGAACTCGGCTGCTGCCGCTGCTGCCCTTTGCTGCTGCTACTCGTCCGCTGCCCAGCCAGCCACCATCCATCATCATCTTCTTCATCTTCCCGGTCAAAGAAACTAATATCGGTAGTATAATTTAGTTTTGTAATTTTTATTAGAAAAGATTGAGTTTTTATTGATAGATTAATACTAAAGATGCTAGTTTTATTTAGTTTACATGTTTTAAATTACATGATGTGTGAGTAGTTTTTCTTGTACTTAGTATAATCTCATTGAAGCCATGTTAAATTATTTATTTTGAAACAAAGTTTTGATTTTTATTGTCTTATTGATTCGATCCATGATTCTATGATAATTTGTGTTTAATGTTTATGAATTTATGTCTAATTAATTAGAGTGCACGCTACTTAGTTTTATATAAATTCATGTGATAGTTTAGAGGGTTTAAGTACGTAATTGCTTGATCTTTTAGACATAAGTATCACCCTAGTTAATCATGGATGACTCATACCCATCTCTTTTAATTAGGAAATTATCATAGATCCTTCTTAAATCAATTTGCTAGTAGATTGGTTATTAGGTGCTAGATGATGTTTTTCTAATACTTAATGCTCTAATTTGATTAAATTCTAGTGCTAGTGCTAGGGTTATCAATATTAGTAGGGTTTATATTAGGGCTAGGCCTAAGTAAACTAATAACTAAGGAAAAACGGGGAAGATCCGCTAGTGGTTGTCTTCTACAGTTTAGCTCATGGGTAGATCAATTTGTGTGTTAATGATAAATAATAATTTGCATGGTGGATATAGATTATACTAAGTGTTTTTATAAATTTGATATCTTTGGTAACTATTTGTTTGCTTTTTAGTTATTTTCTTTAGTTTGTCAATTTTTATTTATAAATATATAGTCTTTTATTATTAATTTTATTACCCCCTAAAGATCAGTATTTTAGGTTAGTTTTAGTAATTTTATTTTAATTTAATTTTGAGTCTTTACATATTTTAATTTTCAGAATTAATTTTCTGTCAGTTTTTATTATTTTTGGAGTTAGTTTGTTAGAAATTAGTTTAAAAATAGTTTCTTTTGTCATTTTTCGTGTTTTATTTTCTTTTAGGGTTTAGATAGAGTCCTAGTTTGCTGTGATTAAATTTTAGAATTTTTGGAATTAATTTGATATTTTTTCAGATTTAATTCTTGAATTTAATTACTGCAGGTTTTTAATAAAATAAATTCGTAAATTAGATTTTTAATTTTGTTTTTATATTTTAGGGTCTGGTTAGGTTTAGAAAATTAGTATTATTATTCTGGGTAATTTTAGTATTTATTTTCGTAATTATTTTAGTGCAGAATATTATTTATTTAATTTTCTGTTTTAGAATTTGTTTATTTTCTACTTTAGTTTTCTGTTTTAATTATTCTAAAAATATACAAAAATATTTCTGGGTTATTGTAGTTTTATTATTCTGTATAAATTATTTATTTAGTTATTAGATAATTTTCTATGAATTTTAGTTATTGATTTTAATTTATATTTTCTATTTTGTTTTTAAGAGTAGTAAATTTAATTAGATTAAAACTTGCATGTTATTATATCTTTCCTCGTGGATTCGATCCCTACTTGCCCTTGCTATATTGTTTATTATAAGTTTAAGTAGTGGTTTAATTTGTTGTCTGTACGACAAGCTTAACAAAAGATGCAAAGACAGTTTCGAGTCTAAGCACGGGGTCGGAAAACATTGGACTCGTAATGCAATGAATCGGAGTAAACAAGTACAGCAGGGCTGTCTCGAGTCTAGAATGAACTCGGAAAGAGAACACGAGAGATTTTACGTGGAAACCCTCCTGGGGCAGAAAACCACGGCCCGTGTCAATCCGGACACGAAGTCAAATCTACTATTTTGAGTCCATAAAATACCGTGAATCGATCGAACCCGAGCTGCTCCTTGGACAACTCTATACAAGTTTTCCTAGACTCGAAGTTACTTTATCTCGATCTAGTACTTCCTAGCTGAGATAACCCTTACAGCTAGGGACAACTAAGCTGAGCTAACCTTTACGAGCTTAGTCAAAGGACCTTACAAAGGATGTAAGAGGAGTTTGTAACTAAGTACAAGACCTTACAACTCGAAAGTAATGAATTACAAAGTGGGAGTTGTAAGTTGAAGATTGTGAGTAAATACAATAACTTTGATCAAGTAAGTGTATAGACAATATGTTCGGCAACCTTCAAGTCTTGTGAAGTGGCTTCTATTTATAGATAACCAAGCGAGTAGCCGTTATCTTCATCTCGCTGACCGAGAGTCCTTTGTGACCATTGTGACAGGCTTTCGAGTCACTCAGAAAGTATCCGTTGAAATATGGACGTTGGACAACGGTTTAACTCTCTTGGAAGTCCCAAAAACATCGGTTGTGTCTTGATAAATGTGGTGGAAACCACCGTTAAGCTTAGCGTTCCAGTTTTCCGGATATGGAAGCGGACGGCTTCGACACAATCTTCGAGACTAAAGCGAGGGAAGGTGAAAAGCCATATCTCGCTGGTGATTTGACGTTCGAAGCCGGCTACTTTTGTAGTTTGAAAAGATATCCTCGATTGAATAACCTACAAAAGTAAAACACCTTCGGTTCTCAAAGTATAAAATACTTTGGTCCAAGGTTAGACACGAGATAATAAAATAATTATGAAAATTACGCAATTGATTATCCGAGTCGGAAAAGAAATGGAATTTTCGAGTCTAATATCCATGATACTCGGAATTCCATATGACTTAGTCTTAGGTAAAGAATCAAGTTCTATAACGAATATCAAAGTGGGAAAAACTTGATATAGACTAAGCATGAAATGAACTACGAACGCTAACTATGCAAACAATAGATTAGATAACCACAAGTCGGATTCCGAGTGAGAAGCGGCGGAATACCGATACACTCAAAATGCGAATAGTCCGAGTGAGAGTGGACCAATTTTCCGATTCGCTAACCGAAAAGTAATAATTGAAGGCCGAAACACTTAGAGAAAAATACTATTTACTCAAGTAAGTTTCTAAGTCACAGAGAATGCCTTGGAATCAAAACTCTATGTAAATAACATCGTTATACCCGATTCCTTTTGCATGACTCGAGAGAGATATAGAGCAGTGTCCGAGTCTTCAAACTAGATTTGGCTGGTTGATGACATAGGAATGTAGACACCTAAAAAGTGTCATCCCTTTTCTATTTTATTTTTTGGCTCGGTGATGAAATCCCAATCCTATTTACGAAATTGGATCATGATCGGAGTCTAATTGGCATGACGAAGCCACTAAACCACAAAAGACTCGTTAGCACCCTAAAAAATAGCCTTTTTGCTTGGGCTCGTACACAAACGCATTTTCTTTCGAGCGAATCTAGCCCTGTTTGGGTTCCCAACCAGGAAACCCAAACCCGCAACAAAAATAAAATCCATCCAAAAATAAAAACTTCCCAAAAATAGAAAGTTGCCCAAACCGGTGCTGGTTACCTCCATATTGTGCAAAAGCATAGCATTTAACTTTGCACTCATCGGCTAAACGAGGCATGGAACCTAAGACATTCGTACGACACCATTTGTAATCGGCATCGAGTTTTCAACGTTAACTAGCCAAAACGTTGCGTTTGGTCCCAGAGCCCAACTATGGCACGAAACTCACACCAGAGCCACGTTTCCAGGCTTAACTTTCCAAAACGCTGCGTTTTGTTCCCGGAGGTCATTTGGAGCATGGAGTTCGATACGCCTATACGATGTTGTTTGAGGAAACCCGTGCCGCATTTCTCGGGATCCTCCGGTCCATAAGAATTTTATCCGGTCCAGCCCCTTTATCCTCGCTGGCAAATTCGAACCCGGTTTAGCTGATTTTCCCAGTGTGAAGTAGTTTTTGGGTTGATTTTTTACTTAAATTTTTCTACAATTAGGGGCTTCTCTCCTCATTTTTGGCTGCGGAATAATTCCATATTTTGCTCTATTTTGAGCTAACTAAACCTCTAAGCTAAAAATTCTCTCTCCCACTCTCCACTTTTTCCATTTCATAACGATGACACACATTTTTCTAATTCTCGAACTCCGAAACAACCTTCTTTATCCTCTGTTTGAGCTCATCGCCCTACTAATATGCTGCCGTATTCGTTCGTGATCCAAGCTAAGCGGATGGACAACCTAAGCGCACCAGATCCACTTTCAATTCATTCTCTCTACGGTTTTATTTATTTACACCATTTTATAGCTTTCTTTATTGTGGATCAAAGATGTAATCGCTTTTAATTCCTCCAACTCCACTCGTAACTTTTATTTCTTTTCGTTTAACTTATCGCTTTCCTATTTTTCTTATTTATCACTTTCTTAGCATGCGTTCTTTGATTTAATTTTCGCACTTCACATGTTGTATGCTTGATCTGTTTAAACATATTTTTTAACTCATAACTTAAATCGGTAAAGGTTGTTTGTGGATGGGCGGAATGGAGAGATTCCTTCTCTATTTTGTACCTTCACCCCGAACACTAGATTCTCCATTTGGACCGATGGAGTCTCTTTCAAAACCTCTTTCAGGCTTAGTTTTTCCATACTAAGATTGGAAGAGTACTTTTTAAAAAATTGTAAAATTTTTACTTTCTAAAACTAATCGACGATGTCCTATTTTCTCGCTTCATTTCTCTCTATCTGCTTCTCGACATTTCAGGTTGAAAATAGTTAAATTTGGGTTTCATTTTGACAACCAAAGCTATAGGGTCGAGACCGATTTCTCAATCTTAGTCTTATAGCTAGCGCCGAACTCCGGTTGGTGTTGGCCGACGCCGACATCGGCTAGAAGTCGAGCTTAGCTCTCGGCCGATCAGGTTTATCTGTTTAGCCCGAGAGCTTTGCAACAAAATGCGAACTAAATTTTTTATTTTTTCCTAACCTTGAAATATCATCCCGGGATTTCTCGAAAATTAATTTCTAAAATAAAAATGATTAGTAAAAATCGTCAATCACCCTTTCACTCAAACTATTTTAAAATCATATTCTAAGAAATAATCTTAATAAGGGGTGTGCCCCACTTTCCAAATCTATTTTTAAAATCAACTTTCAAAAAGAGTCTTCAAAAATCAAAGAGAGTCGACATTCATGGGAAAACTTCGTCCGATCCAGCTTCCCTATGAGGGGACGGGCCGTGGTTCCTACGAGTGGCGACTCTGTTGGGGATGTATCACTTATTAAGAAGGGAGACTTAAAAATTTAAGTTGTGAGTTTTCTTAATGTGTTTTGCATTAGGCATATTGCATTTAGATGACCTTAGACATACTTGTTTTTAATTTCAACTATAGGCTTTACCCTTAAGTGAACATTTTTGGAGAGGTCGAACTATTGACCCGGTGGACCCACTTAGGCTTGATTACTGGTAAGATGATTACTCTCCACTCGTAGCACGCTCTTCTTGGTTCTTGATCGAGAGGCACCGAGAATTCATGTTTTTTCCTGCCATACATCCCACGAAGGACTAAATTTTTGGACTATGAGACATCATGTATCTCACCTAGATTTATCCCTCTTTTGACCATAGATCCTTGGTTGTTGAGGTGGCACCTTTTCTCTTCACTTGCGTGCTTGAAATGAGTGTGATTGTTTTTGGTATTTAACATTTTTCTTGTGAGCCTTTAGATTGGGTTGAGGGTGTTAAAATAGTCCATTTGTGCATTTTAGCCAAAAGTCATATTTGCCTTTCCCTTTTAAGTTCGGTCCATTTGTTCCATTTTTCAAGTCAGTCCAATTCCTCTTAGTCTCGGTCCAAAAAAGGGAAAAAGTCTAGAACGGGCTATCTGTTAGGCCTAACGAGCACTCGTTACCCATAGTCTAGGTCTTTCCATCGACCCATTCCGTGCTTAAGTAGGTCTTAGGGTTCGAATCCTCGTTTCTACATTTTTTTCTCCACGTAACTACATTTTTTATTTTATTGCATTAACCAAATTTCAAATTCATCTTAAAATAGGTGAGTCTTTTATTTTCATTAGCCCGAGTTTAAAATTTATCTCAAATAGGTGAGTCCATTTTACATTAGTTAAATTTCAAATTCATCTCAAAATAGGTGAGTCTTTTATTTACGTTAGCCCAATTTCAAATTCATCTCAAAATAGATGAGTCTTTTATAGGTGAGTCTTTAATTTACATTTAGCCAAATTAAAATTAATCTCAATTAGGTGAGTTTATTTTGTTACATTAGTCAAATTTCAAATTCATCACAAATAGGCGAGTCCATTTTTATATTATCCAAATTTTAAATTCATCTCAAATAGGTGAGTCCATTTTGCATTAGTCAAATTTTAAATTCATCTCAAATAGGTGAGTCCATTTTTACATTATTGGATGGGAATAATACAAACGTTAGGAGTATTGGCCAAATTTAATACGAATAATTTCCTTGGCTGCGAACAAAACCAAATTTTGGGTTATTTTCCAATATCAGAAAACCACCAAGTTTTATGGGTGGCGACTCGTTGGGAAAGTGATGTGGCAAGTTTTTGGACACGTGCACGGTGGAGTCAATGTTTTGACTGAATCTATCATAGTTTAATGCCAGCTATGAAAGGATTTTGTTTTGAAAAAATTGAAAGTCCTTCCTCTCTCTCTCTCTCTTCCCCTGCTTTATCCCTCTCACTCTCTCTCTTTCTTTCTCTTTCTCTCTCTCTCTCTCTCTCTTATCTCTCTGTGAAGAACTCTCCTCCCTCTCTACCGTTCACCCTCCTCCCTCTCTGTCTCTCTCTCTCTTCTATAGGTAATGGTACAAAGAATTAAGGAAACATTCATAATCCTGATAAATATTAAGCATTAGCTCTATCTCTTTCCTCCCTATACATTTGTTTGTTTCCTTACCTAATCTTTCTTAGAGAGAGAACAAAACAAAATTCAATCTTATCTTTCTATCTTTACGTTGTTTGACAAATTTTTCTCAAATGAAGCTCAAGAATCCAACTCCAATCAACTTAGGGTCAAAATCTACGAGCCAAGGGAAAAAATTAAGAAATAGATGCCTTTATAGAAGAACAGAGCTCCAGGACCTTTTTTCGGTGAGAATCGACACTAGCGAGCAACATTCCGAGACAACCCAATGAACTCGAAGCTTGCCATTAGGGTCATAAACGACGTAAATTCCGGCATCGGGAGCCAATTTTCCGGCAATATCATCGGAATCGGCTACAAAGAGATAGAATCGGCTTCGAAATCTTCTTGAGAGCCGACACGATAGAGAGAGAACGAGGCTTGATCCTTCCGCTACTCCGAACACTACTTCTAGCACCGACGTTTACAGAGAGAAAGTGGCGGATTGAGATGCAGGAGAAGAGAGAGAGAGAGGTAGGAGGTTGAAGAGAGTTTGAGGGGTTGTTGACAATCGAAGGGATGGACAGATTCTTCTTAAAATTGCATTCATCGTCACCATTGTTGAGCACCTCACAGCTAGAAAGAGAAAAAGAGGGGGCTAAGTTTGTGAAGTGATAGGCTCTCCTTAGGCTAGCCTCTCGGACTGGACTCGAAGCCTCTCATTCTAGGCGGAAAGAGAAAGTAATGGAAGCAGAGACAGAGAAAGCGAGAGAGAGAGAGAGAGAGAGAGAGAGAGAGAGAGAGCACGTGTTTGCAGAGATATAAGAGAGAGAGAAAGAGAGAGCATGAGATGGGTAAAGGAAGAGAGAGAGAATAACAGAGCGAGAGAGAGGAAAGATTTTTTTTTTTCAAAACAAAACCCTTCCATAGCTAGCATTAAACTTTCATAGATTCGGTTAAAATATTGACTCCGCCGTACACGTGTCCAAAAACCTTGCCACGTCACTTTTCCGACGAGTCGCCGCCCATAAAACTTGGTGGCATTCTGATATTGGAAAATAGCCCCAAAGTTGGTTCTCGCTCGCAACCAGGAAATTGCTCGTATTAAATTTGGCCAATACCCCCAAAGTTTGTATTATTCCCGTCCAATATTCCAATTTTAAATTCATCTCAAATAGGTGAGTCCATTTTGCATTAGCCAAAATTTAATTCATCTCTAATTAGGTGAATCTTTGTTTGCATTAGCCAAATTAAAATTCATCTCTTGTTAAGAGAGTCTTTATTTGCATTATCAAAATAAAATTCATCTCAAATACGTGAGTCTTTTATTTGCGTTTAGCCAAATTAAAATTCATCTCTAATTGGGAAAGTCTTTTATTTGCATTTAGCCAAAGTAAAGTTCATCTCAAATTAGGTGAGTCTTTGTTTGCATTAGCCAAATCAAACTCATCCCAATTCCGAGGGATTCCATTTGCGTCATTGCATTTCATGTTGGTCAATTTGCATTCCTTTATATGCATCCAAATAAAAGCATATCATTTTCATTTCTCTAAGGATCATCTCCCTAAAATTCTCCACGATTCAATCCTCGAATACCTACCCTTTCGGGATATAGGATAGGAAATCCTACTCAAATCGGGAATCCCAACACGAAACGACTAGGAAATAAGAAGTCTAATTCGACAACGGCACAGATCAACACCGATACGTCCCACATCAATACATACCACACTAGTACGTTCAACACCTTTACTAGTAACACCCATACATCGCCTACGGTGAAAGCACAACCTTCCTCCAAAAATGGCCAACAAGGAAGAACAAACTCCCATCATGACCTTGTTCAAGGAGTCTGCTGCAAAAATAGAAGCTAAGATTGAGGCTCAAGACAAAAAGATTAAGTCAATATCTAAAAGCCTTGATCTTATACTCCAAATCCTCAACAAAAATGCTAACGAAGCATGAAAAGATGCAGAGGAAACAAACATTCAAACTAAGCCTCAACCTCAGCCCAAGCCTCGGTCCGATCCACGAATATGTCCGATAGAGAAGCTGCTACGTGAATCCTCAATGTTTAATGACAACTACCTGGCCCAGGGATTCACTTCAATCCCTAACGGCAAATTGCCCCAAAAATTCACCATGCCCGGTATTAAATTCCAAGGGACTGAAAACCCTCGCCACCATGTGAGGAACTTTATAGGGATAATGACTTTAAAGAATGTACCGGAGAACAAATACCATGTCAACTTCCCATGGACGATTGACAAAGACGTCATGAAGTGGTACAATGCTATCGACCCGCACAAGGTCACAAACCGGCAGGATCTATGTCGTGAGTTGTTACATCAATACTCCTACAATACCGATCTACCAATCATTCTTCGGGACCTAGAGCTAATCAAGCAAGGAGACAAGGAAAGCTTCACCCGACTTCGTCACTCGATGGAGGGCAAAGGCTACCTACATGATCGATCGACGCTCTTAAAAGGATCAGAGTTAGATAAATCATCAAAAACCCGAAACCCGCCTATCAACAAGCACTTTAAGTTCTTGCCTTTCATGGACTATCCAATGAGTCCATCACTCATCAAGGATGCCAATAAAGTGTGCATTTCCTTTCAAATCTGTTCTATGTCTTTTTGAACTATCAAAGCCTAATTTCCGCTACACGAATACATAGAAAGCCCATGAGCTCCGGCCCTAATCCTAATCGTGTTCCCAATCCTCATTTCCAAATTCAAAGCCACTTTGCCATAGCCAAATGAGAAAAAATCAATCAAGAAGCATGCCATACCGATTCAAGCACCTAACTGTCTAGTCTACGGTTCTCTATTTACCATTTAGCAGACAATACATTGCAGTTCGAGAGACCTAATTTTCTTTAGGTTCTACTTTGGGGAGTGTGGGTTGAAGTGCAATTTTGTCTTTATCTGTTTGAAACATTTTGCATCATCTTAATAAAAGAATGTATTTGTCTTATATTAGAGTTTTGCATTCATCTCCTTTGCATGAGTCAAACTCCTAAAAATATAAAACTTAATAACAAAGCACCCTACAAGGAAGTATTCAATCAAACATCATTCATCAAGTCAGCATCGGGAAGGTCACTAGCGTCGCTACCTTCAAAGGGGATCTCCCATGCCATCAACTAGTCAAATCTAGTCAACTTTCCAACATTTGAGAAGAGTTAGGCACAAGCACCCAAGAAGAACTTGGGGGCTCATGATTGAAAGGGTTATACAACAACTCCAAGAATATTCAAGGGAAGACACAAGTCGTTTATCTTACGGAAGAGCTATTAGCACACAAACTAAAAATTTTAAATTAGAATAGGGCACATAACGCCACTAAACTTGAGCTTTTCAAATAAGTCCAGTTCATCCATCCCTATTCGAAGAAAGTGGATAGACATCAAGCTTCAAGCCCAACAACGGTCAAGTTTCGGACAATCGGTCGAGCTTAAGGCCTAATAGTGGCCAAGGTTCGGACAACCCCATTGAGTTTCGGACAACCCCATTGAGTTTCGGACCCAACAGCAGTTAAGGTTCGGACATCCCCAATCGAGTCTCAAATCCAAGAGTCGTCAAGGTTTAGACATCTCTGTCGAGCTTTAGGCCCAACAACATTTTAGGTTGAGACAACCTTAGTCGAGTCTCAAACCTAGTAGCGGTCTAGGTTCAAACACCTCGTCGAGCTTCGGGCCTAACAGGTGGTCAAGGTTCGGATAGCTCCATCGAGCCACAAGCCCAACAACGGTCAAGGTTTTGACACACCGGTAAGTTTCGAGCACAACACCGGTTAAGGTCCAAACACTAAGCTAGGACTTCGGGACCACTACATGAGCAAGTCAAGGCAACATATTTGAAACATGATCTAGTACAGATTATTTTCAGGTAACACTTGAATCTATCTACATTCGATTATTAGCTAAAACAACTGTTAGTGCGGAAAATTTTAGCCAAGCTTCGGGTCGAGAAATGGCTAAGTTTAGGCCTCTCATCCGAGATTCAAGACATTGATTAAGCCAAGCTCGGGATACCTAGCTGAACTTCAAATCTAAGAAGTGGTCAATTTCGAACACTCCGTTGGACTTCGGACTTTACTATCCGAGTCAAGTTCAAGCCCTCGCCGAGCTTCAAACCGAGTACGTGGTCAAGTTTAGGCACACTAATTCGAGCTTCGTAACTTTAATTAGCCAAGTTCAGGAACTAGCCACCCGGACTTCGGACTCGTTAATCAAGTCTAGGCTTCCCTATTAGAGTTCAAGTCAAAGGACAAATAATTCCGCAGGCAGTTGATTCGGTCGGCATCCGAAGGAACAGGTAAGTACCCTTTAGTGTCTACTTTGACCTTTGTCTTTTGGACTCGATCAAAGTGGGGACTAACCGTAGACACTCGAAAAAGTGTCGTCTCTTTTCTCTTTTATTTTTGTTGGCCCGGTGATGAAATTCCAATCCTTTTTACGAACTCAAATCGTGATCGTAGTCCGATCGATGTGAAGGAAATCGCTAAACTACAAAAAACTCATTAGCACCACAAAAAATAACCTTTTGCTCGGGCCAGCATAGAAACGCATTTTCTTTCGGCCGAACCAAGCCTAGTTCGGGCTCCTAACCACGAAACTCTAACTCGCATCAAAAATAAAAACCTGTCCAAAATAGAAACTTTCTAAAAATAGAAAGTTTTAAAAATGGAAAGCTGCCCAAACCGGCACCAGCTTCCTCTATATTACGCAAAAACGCAACGTTTCACTTTACACTAAACGGCCAAGTGAGGCACGGAACCCGAGATGTCTCGTACAACACCGTTTGTAATCGACATCGTGTTTTTAGCGCTAACTCGCTAAAACGCCGCTTTTAGTCCCAATGCCCAACCGAGGTAGGTAACTTAGATCTGCGTCACATTTTCGGGCTCAACTTGCCAATACGCTGCGTTTTGTTCCCGAGAGGTCATTTGGAGCACCAAGTTCGAGATGCTCACACGACGTCGTTTGGGAAGACCGGCTCGCGTTTCTCAAGGTCCTTCGGTCCATACGAATTTTATCCGGTCCAGCCCATTTATCCTCGCCAAGCAAATCCGAACTTGGTTCAGCTGATTTCAACCGGCCAACGCAAGTTTTTAGGTTGATTTTTTACCTAATTTTTTCTAAAAATAGGGGTTATTCCCCTCATTTTTGGCTGCTGAATAATTCCATCTTTTGCTCTATTTTTAGCTAACTAAACCCCTACGCTAAAAATATTCTCTCCTACTCTCTACTCTTTCCATTTCATCACACTCGACACACATTTTTCCAATTCTCAAACTCCACAAACAACTTTCTTTGTCCTCTGTTTGAGCTCATCACCTTGCAATTACGTTGCCGGATTCTCGTTTGTGATCTAAGTTTAGCAGGTGGAACAAACTAAGGGCACCGGATCCACTTTCATTTCATTCTCTCTACGATTTTATTTATTTACACCATTTATAACTTCCTATATTGTGGATCAAAGATGTAATCGCTTTTAATTCTTCCTCGCTCGTTGTAACTTTTATCTCTTTTCGTTTTCTTTATCATTTTCCTATTTGCTTATTTATCGTTTTCTCGAGCATGCCTTGTTTGATTTAATTTTCGCACTTCACATATTGTGTGCTTGAATATTTAAAACATTTTTTAACTCAAAACTTTAACTCGGTAAAGGTCGTCCGTTGACGGGCGAAATGAAGAACATCCTCTCGTATTTCGTACCTTCACCCCTGAACACCGGATTCTCGGCTTAGACCGACCGAGTCTCTTCCAAAACCTCATTTAGGCTTAGTTTTTCCATACTAAGATTGGAAGAGTACTTTTTTATTTTTCTTAGTTTTTACGTTCTAAAACCGATCGGCGACTCCCTATTTTCTCGCTTCATTTCTCTCTAAGTGCTTCTCGACATTTCAGGTTAAAAATAGCTAAATTTGGGTTTCATTTGGATAGCCTAAGCTATAGAGCTGAGACTGGTTTCTCATTCTTAGCCTTATAGTTGGCGTTGGACTCCGGTCGGTGTTGGCCGACACCGGCAGTGGCTCTCGGCTCAACTCTCGGCCCGACCAGGTTTATCTATTTTGACCTAGAGCTTTGCCACAAAATGTGATCTCATTTTTTTTAATTTTTTTCCTAATGTTGAAATAATATCCGGGGATTTCTCTAAAATCAATTTCTAAAATAAAAATGATTAATAAAAATTGTCAATCACCCTTTTCACTCAAATTGTTTCAAAATTAAATTCTAAGAAATAATCTTAATAAGAGATGCACCCCACTTTCCAAATCAATTTTCAAAAATAAACTTTTAAAAAGAATCTTCAAAAACCAAAGAGAGTCAACATTCATGGGGAAACTCGGTCCGATCCGATTCCCTATGGGGGACGAGTCGTGGTTCCTATAGGGAGGTTCCTTATGAAGGTGGTGATGTCGGTGACTTTTCTAATGCTAACTTGATGGATGATGCTTGATTTAATAATTATTGTATGGTACTTTGTTTATTAACTTTTTATTTTTAGGATTTTGACTCATGCAAAGGAGATGAATGTAAATTATTCTAAGAAAAATGCATTTTTTATTAATATGATAAGAAAAATTTTAAAAGACAAAGATAAAATTATAATTTTAGCCCCCACTCCCCAAAGTAGAGCATAGTGAAAAGTAGGCCCCTTGCTCTGTAATGTGCCGCTATTGAACGGTGAACCCTAGACCTAATGGTTCGGTGGCGGATTAGAATAGCATGCTTCCCTATTAATTTCTACTCCTCAAGGTATGGCAAGTGGATTTGAATTTAGGAATTGGAAATTGGAAATGTGAATTGGGAACAAGATTAGAAATGGGGTTGGACCTCATGGGCTTCCTACATATCCGCTATAATGGAAATTAGGCTTTTGTAATTTAAAACTAATTTGGTTTTTTATTTTTGAAGGAGTAAAAGAAAACATACCTAGGAGATTGATCTGAAACAGGGAAGTCCACACTTTATTAGCATCCTTGATGAGTGATGGGTTCATTGGATGGTAAAGTATAGTGCTTTACAAGAGTTGCTCGGACCCACACATGCCTTCTAGTTGGTTGTCGATTTTGTGGCTGCCTGCTCATCTTCTATAAGCATGCCAACATCTCGGAGCGTTTTGAAGTCCATAAAAGGCAAGAACTTCAAGTGTCGATGATAAACAAGTTTAAAGTTTTTGATGATAAGTCTAACTCGATCCTTTTTAAAGAGTTGATCCGTCATATAGGCGACCTTTGCCCTCCACCGAGTGAGAAAGTTAGTGAAGCTTTCTTTGTTTCCTTGCTTGATCAGCTCTGGGTCTCGCACGATGATTAGTATATCAATATTGTAGGATTATTATTGTAAGAACTCCCTACAAAGATCCCGCTAGTTAGTGACCTTGCGTGGGTCGACAACATTATACCACTTCATGACATGTTTGTCAAACTTCCATAGAAAGATGACATGGTATGTGTCATCTATTATATTGTTTAGAGTCATTGCCCCTACAAAGTTCCTTATGTGGTGGTAAGGGTTTTTAGTCCCATGGAATTTGATGTCGGTATGGTAAAGTTTGGAGGTAACTTGCCTTCAGAGATTGAAGTGAATCCCTGGACTAAATCTTAGTCATTGAACATCGGAGATTCACGCGACAACTTCTCTATTTAATCTATTTGTCGATCAGATTGAGGCTTGGGAATTCATCCTTATCTTCTTTTTCATTCCCTTTGGATTTTGGTTTCTTTCCCAGTTCTTTGAGTATGAGGTTAAAGGTTTCAAACATGCATTCAATATTTTTATCCTATGCCTCAATTTTTGCTTCTATTTTTACAAGCATATTCATTGAACAAGTTATGATAGGGGTTTTCTTTGGTTTGTTTTCCATTTTAAAAGGAGGATTGCACTTTATTGTTGTCCGTGGGCGATGTATAAGCATTGACGATAAAGGTGTTGAATGTACTGGTATGATACATGTTGATATGGGACGTATCGGTATTGAACGTGTCTGGTGTTGAAGTAGACTTCGATTTCCTACCCGCTTAGTACCGGGATTTTCGATTTCGGTGGCCTTCTTTAGGCTATGTCCCAAAAGAGTAGGCACTCGAAATGACTCGTGGAAAATTTTATGGGAGATAGGGCTTGAGTGCTCGACTTTAGAAGATAACTAACTCCTAAGAAAAGAGAACGATATGCTCTTATTTTGGATGCACATAAAAATGAATACTAACAAAATGCAAAAAGATTATCCTTAAGGGGAAAATGAATGCATTTTTATTGTATAAATGGACCGATCTAAATGCAAAAATGAACTCACTTAAAATGAAATGATTTTTATTTGGCTAATGCAAAAATGGACTCACCTTAATTGAGATTATTTTTATTTATGTAATGCAAAAAATGGACTCACCTTAATTGAGATTTTTTTAACTAATGTAAAAATACAATAATGCGAGACAAATGCAGAAACTAAGCATGGACCTACAATTGCTGAAACCGGAAATAGGTCTAGTAAAAAGACCCGACCTAAGGAAAAGGCGATGGGCCGCTATCGGACCTAGCCCACCGGATTTTGCTTGCTTTTTATACTTATTTTTAACCTAGACCTGAAGGAAATGGACTGACTCCAAAAATGCAAAAATGGACCAACCTTAAGGGGAGAGGAAAATTTTTGACTTTTGACTACTCGACTCAAAGTTTTATTATTTTTTTGTTTTGCAAGCAATGCAAGAATTGTTGGACCGAACTGGCTAAAATGCTGAAGGCCCAAGAAAAATAATTATATAACAAAAGTAATCACATACGTTTAATCATGCAAATGACGGTCCAACCTAAACCACAAAAGTTCTCTCGGTTAATAAGGTAATTCTAGGTTAGATAAACACAAGTGGCTCATAGTCCGAAATTCCGTCTCCTATGGGATTCATAGTGGGATTTGATTAATCGGTGCTTCTTAATTAGGAATCAAGAAAGCGTGCTATGATTAGAAAGTAATAACACCTTAGTGTCAAGTCGAGTGGACCCACCAAGATAATGATTTGATCTCCCGAAAAAAGGTTCTAAAGGGTTGAACCCTATAGGTCCAAAAACATCTATGTTCAAGGTTGCCTTGAAGAATGTAAGATGCCTAATGCAAATGTGATAAAAACTCAAAATTCAACTTTCAAATCTCACTTTCTTAATAAGCGTCCCTAGCGGAGTTGCCACCTGCAGCAGCCACGACCCGTTGCATAGGAGTGGATCAAGTTTCCCCATGAATGTCGACTTTTACGCAAGGTGTACTTATCAAGTAAACAATGAGGATTTTGAAAGAGAAATTTATGAAGGGTTTAATTGGCGATTTTTAAGAAATTATTTTATTTTCGAAAGTGGTTTTAGAAATCTCGGGATGCTTTTCTAAACAGAAAGATCAAACTACAAAAATGTTGCAGCAAAAGCTCTCATCTGGACCAGGTAGTTTTTACAACTAGGGCCAAGAGCTAAAACCAATCAACCACCCGGAGGCCTAGGCTGGCCCACCAAGATAGCTAACCAGTGTTGACCATCCGCCTTGACTGCCGTTACGGTCTTGGTCGGATGGCTTGGATTGTCAATCATTTTCCCGTTTTAGCAGCTTCTGTTTTTTTTTTAAAAAATTGAGATGCGAGATCAAGAATTAAAAAGATTAAAAGAGAAATTTCCAGTCAGTTTTGAAAATAAAAAACTAACAAAAATAAAAAGACGCACTTTTCTAAATTCGAGTACAAAAACTAACAAAACTAATTAAAAAAACTAACAAAAGGACTCCATTGGTATTAAGATAATGATTCGGTGTTGGGGAGTGAAGGTAGGAAACAAAGGACACTCTTCATTCTAGCCGTAAAAAGACAGTCTCTACTAATTAAAAAAGTGAGTTTAAACGTGTTAGGAAAAACAAGCAAATAACATGCAAAAGTTAGAAATAAAAGGCAAACAAAACATGACGTAAAGCGGTAAATAAAGCAATTAAATGAAAATAATAAAGAAAGCAAAAAAGAAAGAAAAGCGATAAAGAAAATTACTTGGACGAGGAGGAAAGTAAAAAGATTACATCTAAAACCTCAATATAGAAAGTAATAAATAACTTATATTAAATAAAGTAAAAAAACTCCCGAGTGGTGGAATGGTGCCCTCAGGTTGACCCACTAGGTAGGCTTGAATCACGATCAAACTTCAAAAGAGTGACGGTAGGGCGATGGTAAGCAAAAAGGAAAAAGAATGCCTTTTGAGAGAGGTTTAGAAAGGGTTTTCGAGAGTGAAAGTGACGGAGAGTGCGAGAGAAGAGAGAGTGAGAGAATTCAACATAAATGGGAGGGGGCTCCTAACTAAATTTGTGAGTAATGAGGAGGGGAAACGCCCCCATTTACATGAATTTAGGGTTTAGAAAACCCTAAAAATTAATTCCAATCGCTCGTTAAATATAGAACCGAGTCCGAAATTTTCGAAAAGGATAAAGGAATAAACCGACAATTGAACTAGTCAAAACGACATAACTCAAGGGGTTCTGGTACGACCCCTATCCAAAACGACATCGTACGAACGTTTGGGAGCACGTGTCACCTTTGACCATTAAAATAGGTAAAACGTTGAGTTAGAGCGAGTTTGGGAAATCGGCATCGGTTCGGATCCTGGTTTGGGAGTCCCAACCTATCTTGGGTTGACCTAAGAAATGGTTTGCGGGCCCAACCAATCCCGGAAAATAGGCAGCTTTTGTAGTGCTCGAATGACTTTTGTGGGTTATCGGCTTCCGTCACACTTGTTTTAGTACGATCATGACCCGAGTTCGTAAACGACATTGAGACTTCATCACGAGGCTAACACAAAAATAAAAAAAGATAAGAATGACATTTTTAGGTGTCTAGATAAGCCAATCAACTTAAAAATCAAAATCCTTATTACCATAATAAACACACCTCTTGTGAAACCGACATTCATGGAGACACGATCCGAAAAAATCCCCTTGGGGGTGCAGCTCTTGAGCCGTGGTTCTTATAGTTATACCCGACAATCAGGTCATTTGGTTCGGGTTCGAGTTCCGGTCAACTTCGGTTTGGGTAAACTTCGGTCGATCTCGTTTGGGTTCCTTCGGTTTCGGTTCGGGTCAACTTCGGTTCGGTTTAACTTCGGGTCAATCTCTTCGAGTAGGGTTTGGGTTCGATTTGGGTTAATTTCGGATCGGGTCAACTTCGGGTCATAATCGGGTTACTTTTTAGGTCAAAATCGATTCAAAATTGTACCCACCAAAAAATTGTACCACTATAGGCACAAAAAGTTCATCCCGAAAGACCCAACAAAAAAAATGTGGGTTATGTCACTTTTATTCGGGTTAAATCGATTCGGGTCCGATTCGGTTCGAGTCATTTTGGTTCGGTTCATAATCGGGTCAATAATATTTCGGTTTGGGTTGGGTCATTTAGGTTCAGGTCGGAATCGAGTTCATTAGATTTCGGGTCGGTTCAGTTTATTTCGGTTTTGGGTCAAAATCGATTCAACTGTTTCGGATGTCCTGTTCGGTTTGGGTTTCAAATCGTTCCGGTCGATCCATTCGGTTCGGGTCGGTTTTGCCAGGCCTACTTACAGTATCCAACTCATAGAAAATAGGACCCACACTAGGACTTGTTATTATTCCATTATAAGAGGGAAAACTTGATACATGATTATTCTCCAATTTTATGATGTTGATGCACTTTTAAAGAGCGTTGAAATTAATTTATTATGTGTTGAAAAAAAATTATGTTCCTTCTCTACAAGAATTAAAAAAAGTAATTTATTAGGTGTCGAAATTTTCATATTAGGTGCGGCAAGTATCCTAGAACTAGAACAAGAACCACAACTATAGGTTTTGATTCTAGTTCCTGAATTTTGGGAACCATCAAACCAATTCTCGAATTTTCAGTAAATATGTAGAACCACTTACCCATACTCCAACACACATATTAATAAAGTGGAAGGGAAGACAAAGGTATGATATCATCATTTTAAGAAAGAATATATAATTTACAGAAATGGTTAAGTAGTTAAAAAGTTAGTGAACTCTTGTCACTCACCACATCCAAGAAGAATTGGTGAGAGTAGTTTAGAATCATGGAAAGAATTTAAAAGATGACTTATAATGAAAAGTAAGAAAATGTTTGTCAATGGTGTATTTAGACTTGACAAAATTGACCGAAATTTGAACGCTAAATCAAATAATTTGAACCCATACCAAAGTAGGTCAACTCATTTTAGACACTGGACCTAAAATAAACTTTTTCCTACAAAGTCATTTTTTTTTGTAATACAAATTTATTTAATCAAATTGATCCAAAATAACTCATAATCGAATTTGACAACCTAAGCCGGACTCGAATCCCAGCCACTCGATTCGAATAAAATCTAAATCAAAATTAATCAAACTAAACCAAATTGAACAACCTATTTGCCAAGTTTAGTTGGATTTCATAATCAATAAATATGTGTTTGTCTATATTCATTGAAAAAAGTCTTTCGTCCAAAAAAACTATACCTTTTAATTTTACACATATTATAAGAAAAAAGTAATATCTAAATTTCTTTGAAGGATAAGATGTTAATAATTACCTTAACATTTGAATTTAAAAGGCTATTTTAAATTTTCTTTCTTTCTTACTAATTACTTTTAAATTTAAAATTAAGATAATTCCCAAACATTTATAAATTTAGTGTTTCTATTTTTAGTAAATGGATATTGTTTTGTGACATTTACAAAATAAATAAACGATATTCTTATTAGCATGGAGGGGTAAATGATTGATAATCAATTAATCATGGCCCCTTGAGCTTGCATTTCGAATATAGAGAAATGATGGATGGTTTAGATTTTTTCAGAAAAATTCAACATGTTTATAATAAGAAATCCGTATTTGCAAGTAACGATGGAAATGGAATAATCACACTTTATTTGGCGTATCCTCAGATATTTCACTGAAATAATAATCAAAATCAAAATTTCCAGACAAAAAATTGACCCCCTTTTTAACGCATATCCGTTATTCCAAACATCAAAGTACCTTTTCATCTCCATACTAAACGGGGGAAAAAAATCTTCTTCGAAGTGACTGAGAATTCTGAGATTCGAGCGCTTTGATACGATGATGTCCATGGCTTCCACGAGCTCTGTCCGCCATTGCTCCCCCACCTTCTCTCCCTCACTCTTCTTCTTCTAATCCTTTCTCCACCAATTCGCTTCCGGCCTCTCTCTCGTTGTCCGAAATCCAACAATGCAATTCCAAGTTTCAATTCCTGGGTTGCATCGTTAAATTGCATTCTCGTAGCCTTAGATTCGAGGTATGTTTGAAAAACAGTGTGGTTTCTTTGATTTTTGAAGGTTTCAGCTCTGTTTTTTATTTTATTTTTGATGTTTGCGGATCGTGAATTTTGGGTTGGGTTGGTTTGATGAGGGAATGCGTAAATAAATTGTGAAAGTTGATTATAATGGGTTGGAAAATGAGTTGTTGAATCTCCGGACGTGGATTTGAATGAATGATGTTATTGGCCGATACGCATTATGTAATGGGCTTGAAGGGCTTTACAGAGTGGTGGAAAGCACTTAAACAGCTTTGATTATGCAGATTTGATTGGTTTAATGTTGTGTATTGGCTGTGAACTTATTTAAGGTTTGCCATAAAGAAAGTGGCCCTGGGAAAAGTGATCTTTAGTTGAGCAATTCTCTCCAATGGAGTTGTATGTGTCATGCACTAGTGATGGATTTGCTTATTGGGAACACATGAAAGAATTTCTCAGGATATGCGTGTCTCTTGATCTTTTAAGTTGATTATGGATATTTAACTTTTTAAGTTGATCTTTTTAAGGTCTCCTGCATCCGGATCTCCTTAGACACTGCGAATGAGGGACCTACCTTAGGAGTTGTTATTGTTGTTGTTGTTGTATTTGGAAATTCAGATTGGCAAATTTTGAAACCCATAATTCACTCAGATCAATCTTTTAACTTGATTCTACCAGGTTGAGGAAAACAGCCTGTTTGGGGCTCATCTCTGTTTTTTTATTTCTCTGCTCAGCCGCCCCCAACAAAGAAAAAAGGAAAAGAAAAAGATGAATGGGGTGATTGCATTTCTAGTTATTTATTTTTGCGCCAAATTTGCTGCTACTGAGGGATATTATCTATCTTGGTAGGCAATTCAGGGCTCCAAATCTGTAAGCAAGATGAGTGAAACTCAGGAGGAAGAGAAATCAGACACTTACAGTACTACCATGACAGAAGCAATGGGTGCTGGTAAGGTTTAAGTGTTCAATCTGCTATAGAATTGAGGTAATTAATCTGTGTTTGTATGTCATGACTGAATGTGGCATATGTCTAACCATGTTATTGGGAAGTATGGTATTATCTAAGAACGATCTTTTAAGTCACTTATAGAGTAGCCTTTAGTACTTAGTACTTGGGCATGTCAATAAATTAGGATATAAGTAACCAATACAAGATTCATACAGGTAATCCTGCCTCTTTCCTCCTCTGTCTGCCCCCTTCGCTTCTTAATTTTCTGTCTCCCATACTTTATCCGCTTCCTTGTTGTATTCTCCATGTTAGTCTCTGAATTCCTCAAAGTTCTTCTTCAAGTATTATCCCTCTCCCCCAACTCCTAATCCTCAATCTGATTTTCTGATCCAGCTGAATTTTTAGAATTGGCTTACTTCCTTCACTTGTTGTCAGAAAAGTAGCATCTTTGTTTTAGTAGTAGTTGTTTGAGTTTCTAACAATTTAAATCCATAGTCCTGACATATAGGCATGAGTTGGGGATGAACTACAACTTCATTCGGCCTGATTTGATTGTGGGGTCATGCCTACAGGTAACCTCATATTCTGCTTGCGGTATCACATAATCTTTCTTTCCTTAGGAAATTCTAAACTTTGAAACATTATCTCACTGCAGACTCCTGAAGATGTTGACAAGCTTCGGAATATTGGAGTTAGAACAATTTTCTGCCTCCAGCAGGATCCTGATCTTCAGTATCCTTATAAATTAGTACTCCTGTGTCTTAATTTGCCAAGAAGTTTAGTGAGTTTCTTTGTGCTAAAAATTTTTAACCATGAAGGTTTCATGAATTAGATGTATATATAATTTATTCTTTAACATACTTTAGATACTTTGGAGTTGATATCAATGCTATTCGGGAGTACGCAAGCAAATGCGATGACATTGAACATATCCGAGCTGAAATAAGGTTGGCTAATGAAATCCGTTGGCTTTTTGTTCACAACTCCTGAATTTTGAAAACTTCACAATGTACCAGATGGAATAATTGGTCATCCTTGTCTTTTCTCCTTCTCCTTCTTGTTCTTTTTTTCTTTTTCTTTCTTTTAATCTGTAGCCATATTATTTTTCACTTCATTATCATAAATCATTCTTCAAGGGGTAATGTATTATGATTTACACTATTGGATTGTCATGGCATCGATACATATGTCATGTATGCAAAAATTACGGTTCCGGAACATGACCAAGCACCTTGGCGCCAATATCCATCAAGAATGTCTTTATTGACCGCTACTTGATTTGATTGCCCAATACTTGGCCAAAGTAAGAGGGCTGGTGCTTACCATTCTCCTATATATAAAAAAAACAAAAATGTTAGTTAAAGAACTGATCATGGGATCAATTTTTATAATATGGGCGTCGGACATGGTGATGATTCTTCCATCTTTTTTAGCGTGATAGATGGTTTGACGGGACCCCCTTTAGAGAGATTTTCTCTTCTCTTTATGCTCCCGGAGTGGGTAGAGATGGTCCTATTTCTAATTATGTAGAGCGAGTGTCTATCTCTAATGTTTGGTCATCTATATTTGTCCGTGATGCCTTTGTTGATGTTGACACTCTTGTTAGTTTTTTCAATAAGCTAAATGAGGCTGACCTAGTGCACTCTTCATATGATCTAGTGAGATGGGATCACAAGCCTCCGGGGTTTTTATCATCAAATCTTATCATTTAAAGCTCTTTTCTTTAAATATCCATCAATTCAGCCTCGTTCCGGAAGAATCTTTCCTTGGAGGTGTCTTCGGAGATCTATGGCCCTCTTGAAGGTTTTTTTTTTTTTTAATTTAGTTTTTCCCTGTTCGGGAAGCATCTCATGGGAATCCTAACTTGTGATAATTTACAAAAGAGGGGAAAGGTCTTTGCGATATGGTGCTTTTCTGCCAAGGGGATCTAGAATCAACGTACCACTCTTCATTGCCAGCTTGCTAGAGCGCTCCGGGGGCTTGCTCTCGGTTTGCTTGGGTGTTTCACAAATTGTGTCGAATTCCATTAGGAAGCATCTCATGGCTGGGGATGGTTTCTTTGGTGGGACAATGAAAAATAAGGCCATGTTCCTCTTGTGTTTTTCTACGATAATTGGAAATAAAGAAACAGGAGAGTATTTGAGGGGGTGGAAACGTCTCTTCGATGAATGAAAGATAGTGTCATCAAGGCTCTCTATTTTTGAACAGCTGAAACTTTTGCCTTTCTTCTTTTGATGTATTTAACTATGTGGATAAGCTATATTTTGGATGTGTATAGTTTTTTTTTTTGGGTAGGATGCTAAGTATTCATGTATATCTTTTGATCATTATATATTATATATAGTCTATTTTCCTTATCCCCAAAAAATGGAAGAACAACACAAGTTCCCATTACAATGAAAATAGAGTCTCTTGATCAAATAATATTTCATACACAGAAGGGACATTTCCACACCATTGAAGATTCCTCCGACTTTATCTCCTCAAATGTGCCAAAATATTGTGTAAGGTATGACCATGCCCTTCTTTTTGTAACTTTCCTGCGAAAGAAACCCAGCCAAGCCAAGAGATGGTTCCTTATGGATTTGAAGAACCCCCTTGGGTGTGATGGAAGGGTTCCTCAAGAGGATATGGGCAACACAGTTGTTGATAAGGTTTCAAAAAGAAAAATGGGACCTATATTGTCCGTTTCCATGCTGTATTAGATCAAGATAAGGTCTCAAATCACCATATTTTCTACTTCGACAAGAAACCCTTGATTTTGAAGCAATGGTCCTTAGGTGATGATTTTGACATTCAGGTAAATTTGGTTCTATTTGGGTTCAATTTCATCGATTGCATCCTAATTTTTGGGGAGTGGACAGGTTAAGCAAAGTGGTCAGTCTAGTAGCAAGGCCCGTCTTGGTTGATAAAATCACCTCTAATAAAGGGAGATTACTATGCTAGTCATTGTGGATGTTGATATAACAAACCCTTTGCCTTAGGTAGTAGAATTCATTGATGAGGAGGACAACTTGGTGATACAAAAGATGGAATTTGAATGGCTACTAGAGAAATGCAATAAATGTGGAATGTTTGGACATGTTGAAGATGATCCTAGGAAAGGGTTGAAAAGAATCCCTAAAATTGATCATATAGGCACCTTCCATTATATAGGCACCTTACATTATAGTGCTAAATCAAGCTGCATTTGTATCTGAAAGACAAATATTGCATAATGTTATGATTGGTTTGGACTTGGTGAGACACTATAGGAGGAATAATTTTCTCTTAGATGCATTATTAAAATAGATATAAGGAAGGCCCATGATACAAGGGAGTTTGTGAAAGAGATGTTATATGGTATGGGATTCCCCAGTCAGTTCAATAAATGGATTTATGAGTGTATATAAACTGCTTCATTTTCATTGAGCTACAATGGATCCCTACATGGATATTTCAAAAGTAGTATAGGATTAAGACAAGGGCACCCTATATCTCCCCTCTTATTTGTCATTGGAATGGAATACCTCTCAAGGTTATTCCGAAGACTTGAGATTGAATTATCTCATTTTTGCTGATGATCTGCTTGTGTTATGAATGCTATCACTGCTATTGTAGAGGTGTCTAGTCTTGAGGCTAATACTCATAATCCCATATCTATCTAGCTGGTGTGTGTACCGAGGTGGAATAGGACCTGCTGCACAGGCTTTGAGAAAGGATCGTTACCTATGAAATACCTTGGTATACCATTTAAGCCTATCAAGTTGAATACAAATGATTGCCATCTTCTTGGGGAGGTAGAAAATTATATGTTGGAAGGCTACAGCTTGTTAACTCTGTCCTCATGAGCATGCATATGTACTGGAGCTCAATTTTTGTTAAACCCAGTCAAGAGATCAAAGAGGTGTAGAAGATCTGTAGGCAATATCTATGGAGTGGAGAGACACATAAAAGGAAAAACTCATCCCAGTTGTCTGGGTAGATGTCTTGCGTCCAAAACAAGAAGGTGGTATTGGAATTAGGAGATGTGACCTATGGAACAAGGCCTTAATTGGAAAGCAACTGTGGCACATTGCAGAAAAGTCTGAAAACTTGTGGTTGAAGTGGATACATAGCATCTACTTAAGAGAGGAAAGTTGGGTAACTGCAAGGCCTAAAGCAGGGGCTAGTTGGTATATAAAGAAAGTCATGTCTGTGAGGAATTATCTGCGTAAGTGGAAAACACAAACATGGACAGTTACCAAGGAAGGCAAATTCCAAGTCGAACTAGTCAATGAAGCAGTTAAAGAACAACGCAAGCTGGTGGAAATTTGTATGGCACAGGTTCACCATACCTAAGCACTCCTTTTGCTTATGGCTAGTGTTAAAGAGGAAAAATATTGACTCAAGACAGGCTTCAGCAATGGGTACCTATGACTGACAGTCAGTGTAATCTTTGCACCCAGCAAGAGTTCATTGATCATCTGTCCTTGCAGTGACCTTTTGTCCAGGAAATCCTTAATAACTTAAGCATGCAACACTCCTCTGATTTGCAGATGGCCAGATATCCCAAGCTAAAATGGCAGTTCTAGCCCTCTGATTTGCAGCAGTGGTGTATCATGTTTGGCAGGAGAGGAATGCTAGACAGTTTAAGGAGCAAAGAAGCACAGTGACTGATATTGTCAAGAAGATCAGGAGCACTTTAAGATACCAATTGAAGAATAGAAAACAAGTACACAAAGCATGGGTAGAAAGATTGTAAAGAAATAGGTGAAGTCTTTGGGTACGCACAAAGTAATTTGTACATATACTTGATGAGTTAATGGTCAAGCTATCACTTGTTTGCCAAAAAAAAAAACATGGAAGCCGTCAATAGAGAAGGCTTATAACATACACAAGAATAGAAGTATGTGTTTTTGGAATACCTATTTAAATATGTTGGAACAAAACATCCTAAAAGTGTAGCAAATTTTATATGGAAAATTATCGAAGGTTTTGGACTTTGTTTTCAATCTAATTCTGAGCATGATTCCAAGCCTTAGTTCTTTCTTGTCATAATTATCATTCACGTGAATAAAGAAAAATGTAATATGACCATTACAAGTGGTTTTTTGGCACCTTAGTAACTATTTGATTCGATCAATATTCAATATATTCTCTATTATATGAGACATTTCTTTTGCTAAATTATCTGAAAATGATTTCAAATTTTTGTATAAATAAATGCAATATCAATGCAGCCTTAAGAAAGAAATTTAATATCATGTATGTTTTTAGGATGGATTATTGATGATATTACTTGAAACTGTTGAACAGATAAATTTTTAGTATCTGGTCATTGCATTTAAAATTTTTGTGTTTTCTGTTTTCATCTGAAACAGGGGGTTATGTGTGCTTGGTTTATATAGTGTCTTGTTAACCCTGGAGTAGTAGGATTATAATTGCTTCATATGGTGCATTTGTGACATTCTTGAAGGATGTAGGACTAACAGTGTGATGCACAGGGACTTTGATGGATTTGATTTACTGGATGAGGCTTCCAGTAGTGGTTGGCATATTACACAATGCTATTAACCAAAATGGAGGCATTGCATACATACATTGTACTGCTGGAATGGGGAGAGCACCTGCTGTTGCTGTATGCAAGCTATCTCTTCTCATGTTATTTTTGTGGTTCTTCACTTCTACATTCCTTTACTTATTCTATTCTTACATGGAGTAAGTTGTTTCTTTTGGAAGATTTTTGCTAATTATTTAAATGGAAAACGACTCAATCTGCTGTATACTCTTCATAGTCCTGAAGATTTTCCCTTCTTTCTGTTCATGTTTTTCGAATATGTATTTACATCGACATGTTTCAGCTTGATTTACCTTGACAGTGATCACTTCACAGCTATGGGTTGTTCGTGCATTAGTATCTTCTTGACACCTTAAGATTTTCGGGCTTAGTAAATGCAGTATACTGTCATATCCTTCCATCAAAAGAAACAAAATAACACTGTCCTTCCTAATTTGTCTCAGTAACGATTTGAACCTCATATTGTGTCAGGGTCCTAATCCTGTGTGTATAGTCAGTTACACCTTTAATCACTGAGTTTGCTTTCTACAGTCATCTTTGTGTGGGTGCTCCTCTTTTCCCCTTTGAATTCTATGTCTACTGTTTGGTACAGCACTTGTTTGTTTGAACTCTTAAACTGATACTTCTGTAACTGGTGAGCCTCCAATGAAATTGTGAAGACTCACTTATGAGTTACAAGGGCTAGAAATTGGGTTATATTGGTGTTGTTAAGGTAGCTAGATGCAGTTTGGAATTCAAACATAGTGTGCTGACTAAGGTATTGCCTTATATTTAGGGTAGCTAGCTTTTCAGATTGGGTGTATTTGGAAACATGTTGGGATGCTACTTGCTGGTTTTATGTTTGTTTTCAATTTTTCCCTTTTTAAGTTCTAAAATGACAATATCTGTACAAGTGTTTCTCATTTTTAATATGTCATGTTCTCATAACTGAATTCATTTTCAAGAAAGCATTGTAATTGCTTATGAAAAAGTTCAGCTAGTTCGAGATTGCATCATCTCATCCCCTTTTCTGACCTTCGTCTTCTCCATTACTTAACCCATCCCCTTCTCCTATGATTTTCCGACCCTCCCTTTTCTTTTGATTCTGTTGATATTTATGGTCAAGCAAACATTGAAGACAAAAATTTGGGGGTTTCAGAGGTGTCCTGTAATTGTTGGTATCCCAGGTCAAAATTTGGTATTTTAGAGGTCATTTGATTTCTAGATCTCCCTGTTTACTTTATTGATTCAAATGCCCCTCTTTCAATTATATAGGATAAGGTAGCTCAAATGCCTGTTTCTTTCAACTCCTTATCCCTAAGTTTCAACAATATTGATTGTCAATTATTGTGGATACGGAATTATGGCAAGTTCAAAATTGATGGGGAAGGGATGCAGGCGGGGGACAGAGGGCAAGAAGCACAAACCAGGGCACTTGTTTCGACTTTAAAAAGTAGAAGGGAAAAAGAGGAATTCCAATGAATGATCTGAAGCTACAATCCAACATCAGTTGTTTGGAAATTGGAACCCATAATCTCAAACTGAGAGTGATGTTTTATGCGGTGTCAGTTGTCTGTTTTACTCAGAAAAAGAGCAAACTAGGTTAATATTGGAAAATGCTCTTAGCTTGTATGTAGTACAACTTCTGTTCTGATTAGGTGCCCCATGCTTTTATCAGGACGTAAATCTGCTAGTAAATCTTAGGTTAGTACTATAAAGTAAACTTGTTGGTTAGGGGGAAGGGGTGATTAATGTTGCTTTTGTGATTAGGTAGGTCCCTGCCATTGTTGTCTTGTTTTAATCAAAATTTATTATGAATTGCAGCTGGCCTACATGTATTGGATTCAAGGATATGAGCTAAATGAAGCACACAGATTGCTTCTGGTAAGTGGGCGTTCTTTTCAGTTGTGCTGTTCCATCGACTGAATTTCATAGTTTTTGGTTTCTACCTTTTTTATTTGTTTTTCCTTTATTTCTTTGAGGGGCGTGCGGTTGAGTGATGATATATGTTCGTGAGACTCTTAAGTTATGTTCCGTGGATTAAACCACCCTCCCCCAAAACAAAAATAAATGAAAAAAGGGAAAAGAAAAAAAGATGAAAAGCTAATATGTCAGACTGGAGTGTAACACGAAGGACACATCCCTCGTGGATCTGTAGTTCCAATTCTACTCATGCCTTCTAATCTTCTATATGGTTTTATAATAGAGTTTACAAACTAGACAAGCCAACATTCTGCACAGAGTCTTGCATGAACTCTACTATTCTTATGGAAGAGGTTGTGCTCCTACCGATCAAAAGTACAAATAAGAAGGGATTAAAGAGTGAGTCAAAGTAGCTGCAACACTGGGTTGTGAATTTCATAACTATACTGTAATAAATGAAAGCCAAACTTAACTGTGGACAGAGAGACTATTTCGTTCTTTTTAGAGTGCACAAGTTGTTCAATGCTCTTTGTAGCAGCTACATCCATTTTCTTGCTGAATGCCATTTTTTTGCAGAGCAAACGTTCATGCTGCCCCAAAGTTGATGCCATAAAGAGTGCAACAGCTGATATTGTGAGTCATTTATTTGCATATAATTTTTATGTTTCCTTTCTACTTGTATACCATACAGTGTAGTTAGAAATGAACGGAACATTTTTATTTCTTTCTGGAGAAATGCATTTGTTTTGTTATTTCACTGTACATTTGGATGGAAATTAATGATTGCAAGTCCTTTGCTTTTAGTGTAGTTGGGATCCTGGTGTTTTTTTTTTCAAGGTTAACAATCAGGGAGAACTTTCTGGTAAATTTGAAAGCTCTTCATACTGGTAATGGAGGTCCTACTAATCTTTGCAAATGGTATTTATATCATTACTGTTATTCAGGAGGCCTAATACTCAACAGTTAAAACTTTGTGATTTGTCCTTGTATATGTTTCTTAGGTGTAGATTGCAGAATATTCAATCAAATAAAAAAATTCGAAGTTACATCTGGAATAATTATCTTTTGCAAGAATCATTATTTCCATGTGGTGATTTGAATTTTGATTGTCTTATTTGCTTTACTGCTTTGTAATGAGTGGATCCAATTGCCCAACCCCCATCATCTTGTGGAAAAAAATATTTTGCAGAGAAAAAAACAGATTTGAAGAATTTGACCCCACTAATTCACAGGGTTCTCTTTAGCTTAGTGGCAATTCCGGTCCATGTGGAAGGAGAGTACTGAGCGATGACGTGTTTGATTCCTTGTAGCTTTAAAGTGAAGCAATTTTTTTTTTTGTTTTATGCCCTTTTTTGTTTTTTTGCTTGGGCTTTTAAAATTCCTTTTTCCTTGTTTTGCATTTTCAACTAGTTTTGTGTTATTTGCAATTTTGTTAGTGATATATGTGCTTGAATTTGCTGAATTGGAGCTACGTTTTCAAATTAAGCTACAATCTAATAATTATCTAAATTAGGTTTGGTTGTTACTTAATTTTTTTTGAATTTCTTTAATTTGTCATGAATTTTGCACTAATTTGTGCAAGTTTGAATTTTATTATTTGAAGTTGATTGAGCCTGTATAACGGTATGAATTAAAGAGATAATAGTACTCGTCTATTGCCTTTAATTTTTTTTTTTTTTAGGGTCTTACACTAGGTAGCTCTGATACCATGAAATCAAATGAAGGAGGAAGCAAAACCTCTGACTTTCTCATTACCTCAATTAAGCAGCCCTTAGGCTCTATATACCAAGACTACATCAAACGTGCATCCAGAATCCAAAAACCCAAAAATTTTGTATCCAGGCGGGTTGAACAGGTTAAAATTTTAAATAGTGTATTATCCCGAACCCTTTCGGCTTGGATTCTGGATCTGCCACTGGTTGTATTGAGTTAGTTTGTTGGAAGCAACATATATATATCGTGCTGCATTTAACTATGAGAGAAAAGGTTGCAAGAATTTGCCTTGGTGTTGATTTCTGTTTTAGTTTGGAGGTGTCCCAACCAATTTAGAGTTTTAATGATGTTGTCCATGATGTTTGCTTTTCAATCTAGATGTGAAACTGTTATTAGCATGTCTATTAGGAAAGAGTCCCGGTACTCATGTAGTTTTTGACAAAATTTGAACTGTATCTTTCTAAAGCTTACAGGCCTAAAGAAGCAGCCTGTCACGTTCAAATGGGTGGATCAAAATTGTACCCTTGTTGAAATTGCAGGGCTCGATGTCGGATGGAGCCAGGTAAATATCTACAATGCTTTTGATCACTCATTAAAAACAAAATCTACAGTGTTGTATCTCTGTTAGAAAATTTTGGGTTGGTGGAAGTCTCCGACTCCTGTCCAGCACATTTCATCCTATATAAAGTAAAGAGAGTATGCTGCTGGACTCTTAGCTGCTACAACTGACATCAATGCAGATGAACTTCTGGGGCATATGTACTAAAGTCCAACTGAAATCATTGACAGTTCAAGGATTCATTTGTGGGTTGTTTAGTGGATTATCATTCACTGCTCTGACAAAATTTTCCCCAGTGGTGGACTGATGTCAGATCACCAACTGTGCTAGAAATAATATGGTGTAGTGTGCTTTGGGAACAAAGGTTCCAAATGAATTAGAGTACTTAGGTCAGAGATTGAGCACATTTTTGGCTTATGCAAGCTCAAAGCTTACACTGTAACAGACTTCTATTCTTTGAGCTAATTGTGTAGTCAAGTGAGATTCAAATTTTTGTCCATAATATGTTGAAGTGTTGTGTTTGATGTGTGTCAATCACCAAAATCTGGGCAACAGCCAGAGATATTGACTACTGTAAAATTAAAAGCAATGTCTGATATGTGAATTCTTTCCTGCCATTGCTTTTTGTTATTTGTTGCTTGATGCCTTGGATGCAACTTGCGAGTTGTTACTGAATGAGTTTCCTTTTTATCCCAGAAAATTCCATTGGAATTTGATAGGGGGCAAGGTTCATGGATTCTTAATCGAGAATTGCCAGTAAGTCCTAACTGGTTACTGAAAAATTTCACCTACTGTGTCCATTTTTCTAATTCCTATCCGTTTTCTTGTCCTTTCTTGTTGAAGAGATTGGACCAAGCATCAATGTTATTTTCAAGCTGCTTTCTTCAGAATTTTGTACGTTAAAAGTTCATCATGCGAAGAGATCTTAGAATGATATATATTTGCTTCTGAATTGAACAATGTAGCTAATTCCTTGATGAATTATTTTAATAACCCTAATAGGTTCAGACAGTTACTTGCCAATCTAATTATGAGTACCTGATAAATGTCCTCAAATCTAGCCATCACTATTTTCTCCATTGCTTGAACAGGAAGGGCGCTATGAATACAAGTATGTTGTTGACGGTGAATGGGTCTGTAATAAGAATGAGCCGGTGACTCCTCCAAATAATGATGGCCATGTGAACAATTATGTTGTGGTGAGTCCCGATAGTCTCATGCATGCAAAATTTCTACGAATATCCATTGGGTCTCTCTTTTTCCATGTTTTTTCTCTTGAAGTAAACTTCAATGCTGATACTTAATGGTAGGGAATCTAGCAGCACCAGGATGTAAATACTTGCTGTTTAACCATTACATGAAATACAAAGGATATCGAATGCTAAATATACACAAATTTTGTTTAATATACAGTTCTGCTGTGTTTTTCTGTTGGCATTCCGCAGCTCTAGATGAATATGATGTTGCGCTAACAGGTGCAAGAGAAGTTAAATTTTATGGTGTATGCTGAAACAAGTTTTACATGTTAGCTAGTTCCTAAATATTCCACTGATATCGTGCAAATTAGTTGTTAGATATATTCATACTCTAAACATGCTTACAGTTTCGCGTATGTAATGAACTTAACCACCAGATCTGATTTACAGGGATACTAACGTAAGGTTCACTATTCCTAATTATTACCTAGGGGAGCAAATCTCAGTTTTTTTGGTTTATATTTATGACGAAAGACTAAAATGCCCTCACTTTAATTTAAAAATAAGAAAAACCAAGAACTCTAGAATTAGAAGGAATAGAGGGAGATAAATTTTTTAAATGTCAACTCTTATCGATAATGTAGGTGAGAGATGGAGGCTCCCTTTATGAGTTTCATGTACTTGACTACTTTTCATTTCCACTTCATTCCGGAGGAAGCACAAAGGAAGTGAAGGGAAGGAAACACATAGGAGCCTTCAGATAAAGGCGAATTCTTATGCCATGAGAGTCCTCCTGTCATAAATTGAAGAAAAGCCTATCTAAATTTTGATTGTTGAAGCAATATTTTTCCTTATTCCCCTGCAGTCGAAGTTAGAAAATGAGGCAAAATTGGCTTTTTTGGCTATCTGCCTAGTGCCTATCTAGAAAGTGATCATATTTCTTACACCAACTTCTGACTTCTAATTTGTATCTGTAGGTTTCTGCTGATGATCCAGACAATGACAATTCCAAACTGAGGCAGAGGTTAACCAGTGATGATCCTGAGCTTACTGCTGATGAGCGTCTTAGAATTCGGCAATTCCTCGAGCAGGTCCCCAGTGAGTGAGCACAGCAGTGACCTGCTAATCTGTTTTGACTAGTTTGTATAGTATAAGTTGTTATAATTGGTGTCGAACTTTACATGCATATAGTTTGTATAGTTCTACGAAAAGACAATATAATTTTGGTGAAAGCAAATAAACTCGAGCTGGTTCTACCAGTCAAAAATGTCAAATGTCGAGTAACAGAAAAAAGTTTACAGTTCTCTGATGAATATATGTACAAGGTCCTATTTCGAGGTCATTGCTTGCCTATTCGAGCCCAGCTAATGGCATCAAGGTGTGTGTTGGTTCCTCATTTGGTGGGAATGATAAACTCCTCTGCTGTATGTGCAAATATCTGGTTCTGTCCAAACAGCATATAGCAAATTGCTGTAATCACTTATGTTTCCTGAGCACTGAATGCATGAGTCCTTGCATAGAATTGCCGCTGAACTTTTCAAAATATTTAAAATGCCGCATCTATTTTGCAGTTAAAAAGGGTCTCCCTAATTGTTTAAATCAATGGAAAATGCTATTCTGACAATGTCCTTTTTGAATATTTAGAAACATTAAGTGGTTTGTTTTTATTGTTTTGAGAAAATTTAGTGATGAAAAGGTGGTAAGTTTTGAATATTTTGAGAAGTTTAGTGACAATTTTGGATATTAATTCAATAATCATTTGCATTTGTTAATAAGCTGCATGGCAGGAGATACACACTACTCATCCAATGCCAGGATGGAGTCAAAACCTGCCTTATATGTGTAACAAGCAACATAAAAAGTAAAAGTGGATTATAATTTTTCGTAAATTATGTTAGTAAATCAATATGTGCATCAGATTGAGAACCCACTATAGGATTTCCGGCATGGTATCAACTTGTCCAAGTTCCGTTAAAATAGTATTTCGGATATTTTGCTTATCTGTATTTCTTCTAATCATATAGCCTTTATCTCGCCCAATAATGCATTGTAAGATTTCATACCTTCTATCTTGTCCGATGAGACATTTGGTAAACAGATTCTCCGCCACCAGTGTCACCGGCAACAAGCAAGTCCCATGGTTGGACTTCTTTTAGTGAATCCAAAGACTTTGTAAATGAAGAGGATGATGGCAGCAGTGGCAGATGTGGTTGTGATAAAGCTTAGGGTTAACAAGTATTCTCATCGAGGGATGAAGAGGAAAATACAAATCTAGCACTTAAACATGATAGAGGCCAGCATAATTAACTACATTAATGCTTCATACCCTAATAACAATCTCCATAATTAGCACATTGAAAACCCTCCGGAAGCGTCCTCTGTTTGGTTTGGCAATCCCAAATAAAGAACTGGTTTGGAATATTATTACAAATGACTGATATATAAATCTCTCCCAGAGGGCAGCAAAGAGCTAAAACTGAGTCTAGAATAAGAAACAAGCTTATTTCGTCATGATCAAATACAAGCATTGAAGACGCCACCTCATTTTTTGCTCTCCAAAGCAGATGCTCCAGAAATGATTTCGATAAGTTCAGTGGTGATAGATGCTTGGCGAGTTCTGTCACAAAATCATAAACAACAGGAAAACAACCAGAGGCATCCGAAACAATCAGTTAACATGCAAGGACCATGTCTTCAAACTTATGTTACTTTGATTTTTCAACATGACCTAAGGAACCGATGTGTTCAAATCTCAACACTCTACCATAGGTATGGCTAGTTGGATAAAAAAAAATGTACAAAATAGTCTACAAAATAGCTGAGTTGAACACAATGCCCATGTCAGACACACACACATTAATTGGGAAGAAACTCGACACATACATTAACATGGGTATGCACGAGTTTGAGTAACATAACTTAAAAAGTATGAGTATAGGAATTCATGAGTAAGGGTCAATATAGGGGAGAGCAGAAGTATAAAAGAGAGAGGAAGATAAGAAATAATAAAATCTATGTTATTCTCATTTAAGCATAGATAAATAAAATTGAACAGGAGCAAGGAAGGAGAAAAGACTCCTCTGCACCTATCCATAGATAAGGAGAGGTAATACTCTCGCAGAGACTTCCCTTTATTCCTTAATCCCCTCCATAGATAAATGTAGTAGGAACCAACAATATGACTAAATTACTACTGTAGTGGCCCTTGTATCGTTGTACTGGTTTTCTACTAGAATGGAATGTCCAGTGTTGGGAATTGGGAGCAGATGTTTTTTACCTCATCTACCGTGTTAAGTGAGGAATAAAAAATGAACCTTAGAAAGATCTATACTCGTGTTGAAATCCAATTGGAAAGACTTGGGCCCACACCCAAAATCGGGGTGACAGGCTCTGTCAGTCTGTGTTTGACTGGTATTTGAGCAGTGCATTTCCGCTTGCTAATAAGTACAATTTTTCGTGCAAAATGTTATGTTCCAGCCAGTATTAGGCGATGCAAAATGGAAATGCCAACAAAGTGAGTAAAGAGTCCAAGCATTGTATAAATCTTAGTCAGACAGTCAGAGCTAAAGATAGAGAAATAGAACCTGTTATAGGTGAGTGTTAGCTTATCGAGCATGTTACCAGCATTTCTGCTAGAGCTGTCCATAGCAGACATCCTAGCACCTTGCTCACTGCACGCGTTCTCCATGACCGCATTGAACAGTACCTGAGATGTGTTGCTTGAGTTAGAGCTTAATTTACTGTACATTACACTGGGTTAAAGTACTATTCACAAATTATGACCATCACAAACAGCAAAAGGAGGGGCCATTATACATCAATCACCAACACAGGGAACCAAAGTTGTGCATATAAAGATCCAAAATATTCCTTGAATCAAAATCCAGATTGCAATCAATGGTCCAAGAGGAAGTACTTTGTTACTTACACATGAAAATTGGAACTCAGCTAGATTTTGAAGTATTTCTGACTTTGTCTCCTTGCCTTCAATTTCATAAGAGTCAAGATCACCAAGCTTACCACCAGCCTCAGACTCTCTCTCAACAATCTACAGATTTGAAATCAGTTACCACAAAAACCCATTAGTATAGCAAATTTCCTACTAGCTAAGTATTAGTACCTCTGGTGATAAGATAGTCGACAAGGTAGGTGAAGATGATACAACTGAATTAAACTTGTTGAAGACGATTCTCAGGGCATCAAACTCCACATTTTTCAAGATATCATCTGCAAGAACAGACACCTGCAGAGAATAGTTTGAATTATTAAAGCTGTCAAAATGTACAAGGAAAAGGAAATACGCCATCTTCAAATACCAAATATAACAGTCTCTAAATCAAGCAAAAGACTATGGAACAAGAATTTCCAGAGTATGCAATTCATTATGCCTGTGCCCATGAAACAAAGCCCGTGATAGCTTATGAATCAGTACCTGAAAGCTAAAGGAAAGCAGAAAAGACTAAATCACTCAAAATAATAGATGAAGTTGGTAGTAGTAAAGGAATCACCATTACTCTGGCATAATGATACGTGACCTAAGTTTATCAGAAATTAAACCACACAGTGGAGCCTACATAATTCCAGAATAGTAAAAGTAAGCTGGTAAATGAATACAAACAAGAGAACCTGTGTATAGTTCAGGGGATTCTTCTGCAACTCAGTTACGTTGAGTTCAATATTCTTTCTCGAGTCACGAACAAGCTGCACCTTTGCCTTCTCTCCCAAAATCACATATTTTGCCTCTTTGTCAGGACCTACACCATACAGACAAAATTTCCCATTAGGGCATCAAAGCTAACAGTCACCATTAAACTGCAGCAAAGAATATGATCACAGCTGCATAAGACAATGAAATTACCCGAACTTAACTTGTGGACTGCTCTGCTTATTTTGACAGAGGTGGAATTGATTCCACCACATAGACCTTTGTCTGAAGAGACTGTAATGATAACATTTTTCTTGACGTCAACACCTATACATACAGCACACAGAATTAGTTTAACTCCCTAAATTCTGGAATACTAGCACATTCACAACAGAATAAAAACAATTAGCAAATAATATATGTTGACTCCGACCAGATCAAAAGGAACTGCGTTATGGAGATCACTCCCCCAAATATATGGTTGCATTAAACCCGCATCACACACCATATGTGTACAATTACTGAATTTCGAAGCTTATTGAGCTGAAAATCATCTAAAACACCTACTAACTTCATGTAAGGAATAGAGACCAAAAATATAAGTGTTCCTTAACTTACAAAAGGCCAAGGGCACAACAGCTAACATCAGTTGTCGTGCTTCTTATTATAGCTTGTAAGGAAGTCATCATGAACACAAGAGTACACTGAGCAAAGGCTAGAATTTTATAGAAGACTAGTTCCAATAAGAGAAATCACCCTTTTATTCTCATTCCACCTTTAACTAACCACAGTTAACATGCCCGTGCTATGTCCTGCATGCTCTACATGGAAGATGGAATAGAGATTTGAGCTGGAATTCTTTTTGTGGCCTGGGGAAGTGTTAAAGAGACCCAAATAAGGAAGCAAACCATGAAAGATGTGAGAAAACTGATCACATCTCATGAAGACTCTTTTCTCCTTGTTCAATCTCACCTATAGTGCAATAACTGAAAGCCCATAGCAAAGAAAGATGCTACACAATAATATAATTCAGAAGCTACATTGTCCATGAAAAGGCACAAATAAATAAAACTGAAGGTCCTTACTTGGGGTATCCCCAAGCAGAGCTGCAAATGGCTGCCATAAGCCACGGGAATTTTCAGCTTTTGGTTGGATCTGTCGTAGCTTTGATGCTGCAACCATCTTCATGGCCTTTGTGATTTTCTCGATGTTCTTAACGCTTTTCATGCGATTTCGAACTGCATTTATCACATACAATGAATACCATAAAGACATAAAGTTAGAATAAGATCAGGCAAATGGAAAAAAACAATGCAATAAAAGTACGAGTCCATAATCTCATAGCATTTACTGGCTTGCATTGAAATACTTCGAGCACCCAATGAAGATTGCTTCCTGCAGAGAACATAAAGAAGAATGTCAGTTATGCTATAGAGTATTATTCCCTTCTGAAACAAAATTTCACACTAGGGACTCCTATATATCTTAAATTTAAAATCAACTCACCACCTAATACTGATGGTAAAATTCAGGAAGTATATGCTTATAAAGCGCACTAGTACAAAATGTCCACATGAGTGCAATCAAATTGGCTGGAGAAACCCCTCATAAAAAGAAGTCCTCCATAAGGCCATACACAGCTAAAATAGCTCAATTTCGAACAGGGAGACAGTAGTAACCAACCATAGAGATAGGATAGCAATGTTGGAAAAGTCCGTTTAGTACAGTGGAAGTAAACAATTTTTCCTCTGTGTAATTTAAGAAGGGTAATAAAATTAAGAAAAATAAAATAGATGGAGACACAACTTTTTAGATGAAAAACCCCTTCTAGACAAAAGAAAAAGCTACAAATTCGGAAATAGTACTTCCACTATTTTTGAAAGTACTATTTCCGAATAGTAGAATTACAATATTATCTCATATTCAGTTAATATGTTACCCACTTGGATGGAATACAAGATTACTTTCACCAAATATTGGTGGTATACACTCACGTAGCTAACTACTATTCACTTGCACTAATTAGTGTTCTTAATTCTTGTGAGATGATCAGATGCTAACAAATCACCTTCAATTTATAAGCTTGATGAGCTAACAAATTGCACTTTGTAATTTCCTGGCAACGAAGTCCCATCATTATTATTACTTGGGAGGAACAAAATTGTGATGCATCAATTTTTAATGCCTTGGTAAATTTTCCTCCCCCTAGGCATAGCTTCTGCATGGTTCCATGCGATTTGCATATTTCCTTTTTTTATTATTATTTACTCATGTGGGTCGCACCAATTACGCACGGAATCCAGCTAACAGACCCGAGACTTCCTTATAATTTGTACAACTAGCAGCAGTGAAAGACTAGTGATCGGAAAGGAATCCAATTCAGAGTAGTATAATGATCTTAAAGAAGCCAAGACATTGTTCCAAGAGTAGTTTAATTTCACCATAAGATGAAAATGACACACAAGAGCAATAAAACACACCAAGTTCTTTATGGATATATAGTTACAGTGAACGAATATAATTGAGATTATAGCTAGGGGAAAGGGAGTGAAGTGATCAAGTGATAATACTCGGAAGGGAAGAGAGAGAAATGAATAGTGTTGATAGGATGATGAGGAGACATAAGAGGGGCCAGGCGCCTTCTTCCCTCGAGCCTCAACGCTGCCATTGCCATTTATTCTGCTTGTAGTACTGACTGTGAAATTGCTCTTCTGAAATCTTAGTTGTTTCTTGTAACAAGTAACAACTCTTCCGTGAACAGAGAAACTCTTCTATAAAGTTGTAGGAGGTGACTGGTGAAGTGAGTGAGCAAATAATAATAATGTAAGTTTCGGGAAGTTTGCTAGTTTCTCTCTCCTAACTCTCAATGATAGTATAGTGTAGTGTAGGCCTCATTCTTCTAGTCTCTTTTTTCCTTTTCCCTTTTTTTTTGGGATTATGGGTATGAGTATGACAAGTTACCATATGCAAGGTGATGTGTTTTTTAGCAAGTGTCTTATTTCAACCTAAGTTAATATGTTACATAATTTTAAATTATTAAATTTTTAATATTTATAATTAATTATTAATGACAAAGTTTAGTATTCGTGAATTATTCCGACGAGAACAAAATGACACTCTAATCATATTAATCCTATCTCGCAAAGGCGTATCATACGCAATTTTATAATTGTGAAAATTACACAACTTATAAGTTGTAACACCATTATATTATACTCAATTAAACCAACTTTTTTAAAATAAATACATAATAATATAACTTTTAAATCGAGATAAGATACTTAAGAAGTATTTAAAAAGTGTTTTATATCAAAAATACATATCACTTTACCTATATAAACCTTTTGTTGGGGGTGAACATGGTTCCAGGTGGGTGTAGTGGTACACTTTCATATTCATTTTTGAAAATAGTACTTATACATTCTTATTTATATAATTGGATAATATTCATTTGGACCCTTAGTCATCGAGTTTGATGGGTTTTCAGGGTTTATTTGGGCACATATACCCAATAAAAAGTTTTAAATATTTTAATAACAAATGCAATATTTAATTAGTGATAGAGATTTTTAGCTATATTGTAAAATGTTTTTATAACCAGTGCCCACTAGACACTGGTTATGGGGTATTAATTAGGGGTATTTTAGCGTATAAAATACTAAAAGTTAAAAAATGCATTTATGGTTTAAATTTTATTTGCCGAATTTGTTATCAACTATTTTCTCCCTCTATTGCTAAAGTTCCCCACCAGATCAACCTTTCACCACATTGGTAATACTAATACAGTGTTTCTCTGCAAATTCTTATATGCTTTATCTCATGCAAAAGAAATGCCATTTATATTTTTTCAGTTGACATAGTTTTTCTCTGCCTACACATTCATATTTTTGATCTCGGATCGAGTTTGATGTTTAATTCTGATTGAAGCTGAACTGTTTTAATTTGATTTGATTATTTGGGAGTTGTAAACAATGGGGGTGTTTGAGAAACAACTTTTTGCCCTCAAAAGCTTTTTTTAACTGTTTGAATTGGTCAAAAAGTTAAAGTGGTGTTTGGTAAAGAGTTTTTAGAATAACTTTTTTACCCAAAAAGCTCTTTTATAAAAGTTCTTTGGAAGAACTTTTGAAAGAGCTGATTACTATTGATACTTCAAATTACTCTATTGTTCTTCATATTTTTTACGAAATTACGTTAATTGCCATTGGAAATTAGTAAAACCCTATTATTGTATTTACAAATTCAATTGACGTTCTACCTATGTTCTCTTCGTTCTTTCTTCCTCCTTCCTCTCTTCCTAATTGCATAAATTAATCTGAGAAGAGGCCATTAGAGGACGATTTTCACGTATCCAAGCAAGAAGGTATATCATTTAACTACTTTTTTTTTGTTGTTTTCTTTTTATGCGTTAGGTTTTGTTCAAATTTTCTATATCCGTGTCTCTCTTTCTCTCGTTTGTTTTTTCATCTTTGAATTTTCTTTATCATGTAATTTTTGGACGTTTATCGTGGCTTGGTAGTGATTATAAGAAGGCCAATTCCTGAATTTTGGGCATTAGGGTTTTAGAATTTTACTACGTCCGTGTTTAATTATTTTTGTTTGAGGCTTTTTTTATATAATTGAGAAATGACTCCAGAGTGGTTTGAGGCTTTTCTTGATAATTGAGAAATGATTCTAATGTAGTGTACGACGGTGCTTCACAATTTTTCAACTGGTGTGCTTCATCAACCATAAGATAGCTCCACTTGATCTTTGACAACATTGCTTTATCCTGGAGAACAACTTCATATGTCATCAAAAGTGCGTCAAATTTAATCGATCTTCCAGGATTCATGTCACTCTGTAAAACTCATACTTGTTGGCACACTTGAAATATCATAGGAAATGAATCTAAGATTAACAACCCATGAGATAATACAAGCCCCAAGAATCTACAAATCAAGCACATATCTACAAACAACTATTAAAAGACTTATAAAAATACCAGGAAAAAAACAGAATAGTTCTTTAAGCATCTAATACAAATGTAAACAGACTAAAGGGGTTAGAAAATCAACCGAGTAAAAGGATTAGTTGAGGATTCAGGCTTAGCTTTGAAGTTCTTTCTTTTCGTTTAAATAAAAGAAATATAAGCTTAAGTGCTGAAAAAAAATGCATTGATCACATTCCATAAAAAAGCACAGCACAAATCATAGCAAGTAAAACAAAACGCAATGCCTCATCCGACACCACATACAACCTTTTTTTTCTCCTTGTGTTTTTTAAATATAATTAGTAAAAAGGTCGAATAAATCTCCGACTCACTACATCTTATGGAGGACATGGCACTAGATAGAAGTTTCGTAGGTCTAGGATTAAAATCACAAACCTGAGGTAAGTAAGCTTGCTCTCTATCATCCCTTTGTCACCTAGGCATTCAGTGACCCTTTAGTATTTCCCTTGTTATTCAGTTCAACCATACTTATTGCAAACTTGTGTTATGTTGTTTACTATAGTGTGTTTCAAGATGTGAGAATTTATAGTTTAAAGTCTTAATTTTTGATTATTTTTTCTTTAGATGGCATCGCTCAAAAGAGGGGATAAGCACGAGGGTGATGAGGGTCATCCTATTTGGTCTAGGAAAAATCTTCTCATATTTTGTGAGATATGTAGTGAACATATTGAGAATACCAAGGGTAAGAAAGGAGCGACAATTTTTCAAAGGATTAAATGGGCTAAATTGGCAATAATCTTACAGCACAAAACCAATTTTCCATGAACTAGCCAACAACTAAAGAACAAGTACGATTGGATGAAGGTTAGATGGAGTCTATGGAAAAAATTGGAAGGAAGAGAAACTGGTTTAGGATGGGATCATGAAAAACGGACAATCTCAGCTAGTAATGGGTGATGGTCGAAAAGATTGAGGTTAGTTACTTATTAGAGCTTTTAAATTATAAAAATTTTGATACTAGAATGACTAGAAATGAGTCTTATAAGTTCCCTCTTATGTTATTCTATTTTATAGGAAGACAACAAATTTAACATATTTCGAGATGAAGGAATTGAGCCAGAAGTTGAGTATAAAATGGATCGGTTATTTGGAGGTAGTGTAGCAATTAGGGAAAGTATAATGACTCCTAAAATGGATCCTTCTCCAGATCACATAGAGCAAGAACAAGGAGTATATATCCCTTCTACACCCAACAACAATGAAATTACTAAAAATGTAGCCTTTACTATTGATGGTATTGCTTAGACAAGTGATGCTAGCTTAAACATGGGTGTTGATGCATGGCAAGAGTTGTGGCGTGAAAGCTCCCCTTTAGCTAATCCTCCTCCAATTTCTCAAGGGGTACAAAATGATGGACATGATGAAGTAATAAGAGGGAAGAGGCCATATGAGGGTAATGTTTCAAGAATTAATGAGAATGCAAGGGTTAGAGGTGGTCAAAACTAAGTGCAGCTACCATGTTGTGTGAAAAACTTGATAGCATATTAGAAACAATAAATGAAAGGAACACGAGGAAAGTGTGTGCAACTCGAACCAACTCCTAGCCTTGTAAATGCTCTAGCCAAGTTGCTTACATTAGATCTCGATCCATCATTGTTTGCCTTTGCTTGCGTTTTGATGGAAGATCCACGAAAAAGAATCATCCTTAACAGTTTGCCAAATGATCGTACAATTGTATGGATGAAGTATTTATATGATGAGCACCACAAAAAATAAATTTGTCTCTTAATCTATTATTACTTTAGTTATGAACTTAGCTAACTTAATTAGTAAGTCTAACAAATTTTGTGGATTGTAGTTGATACAATATCTAGCTTTTGCATTTGAATTGTTAGGTAATGATTCTTTTTGTAAATTGTGTTGAAATGGGTAACTATCATATGTATTAAACTGGAGCTGCGATGATTACTTTTGGAGGAATATTGTTGGTTGACTTGTGAAATCAACTTGAAACTTGTAGTATGATTGACGAAATTTTGTTTCTAAATTAGGTAAATGTATTTGTGCTTGACTTTTTTTGTCTATCAAGTTACATATATCTTAATTGGTTATATCATACTAGTGTAACTTGCATATATGAATGACCAAATCATGGATGATCAAGTAGTCGAATGAAAATATATGGATGATGGTGATGATGATAATGATGATGAATTTTGGGATAAAGTGTTGTATGTAGTAGGTGGCATTGTTGTTTACTATATTAAACATATACACAAGAAACATGCATGACTTCATATGACCGGGAAAATGTGGATGAATGAATTATTGGATGGTCATGTAAAAGGTATTTTAACATGTTTAGAATGGATCAAATTATGTTCCGTCATTTATGTGTCAATTTAGAAAGCAAATATGGATTGATGTTGTCAAACAGAATTTCAATTTTAGAGAAGATGGGCTTGTTTGTATATATCCTTAGCCAAGGTGCCTCAAACAAAAATGCCCGAGAACGCTTTCAACATTCCGATGAAATTATTAGTAGAGTATTCAACGAAGTTTTGAATGCAATAAATAGACTTTGTAAGGATATGCTCAAACCTAGAGATCATGAATTTAAGGATATCCTATGGAAAATTGTCAATGACAATCGATATATGTCCGATTTTAAGGTAAGCTTGTGTTTCACATTTATATTTATAGTTTATAATCAATTCACCATGTATACATTAATGTTATAAATATTTCATTTTAAGATTGTATTGGAGCTTTAAATGGAACCCATATTGTAGTAATTGTTCTAAAGGAAGACTAAATGCGTTATAGAGGGAGAAAAAGAATACCAACCGTAAATGTTTTAGCGGTATGTGATTTTGATTTGCAATTCACATATGTATTAATTGGTTGGGAGGGATCAGCACATGACACACGAGATCTTATTATCTACAATGAGTGGCCCAAGACTCAAATTTCCAAAGCCACCACCGAGCGTTATTTGTACTCTTTTTTCTTATATTATTCATAGTTTTTTATTTGGTATTTTGTACTCGTTATATTAATTATTATACGATTTTTTTTACATTTAGGCAAATATTACTTGGCCGATAAAGATTATTCAGAATGATAAGTAATTTTAACACGATATTCAAAGACAAGATATGATCGATCGAGTTTCGTGGTGCAAATCCTATAGGTTATAAGGAAATATTTAATCGAGCTCATTCATCTTTAAGAAGTTGTATTGAAAGAGCCTTTGGTGTTGTAAAGGCTCGATGGAAAATATTACGTTGCATGTCTCAATATTCAATCAATGACCAAAATATAATCATATTAGCAAGTTTTGCACTACATATGTATATCGGAAAAGTACAACTCAAGATCCGAGTTTTAGTATAATCGATCGAGATCCAGATTTCATCCTCGCTGATTAACTACCGGATGGTGTACGTGATCTTGTAGAAGATACCAATTTGGCCTCAAGTGCTTGAGAAGTGTCACATATTCATGATAATATTGCTTCGAGTTTGGTGTTTGCAAGACGGCGTAGAATATTCTAAATAATATTATCAAATGTCGTATGCTTATGTGTAAGATTTTTTTAGTTCATATTTTTCGACTATTGGAACAAAAGTGGAGGATGATTATGAATATTTAAGTTAATATTTTTTATTTTAATATTTTCTATATTTTAACAAATTTTAGTCTATCATAATAAATAAATAGCTTTGTCACGTAAATGTCAAATATTTATTAAATATAAACTTCAAAAAAATATACATTATTAAAATTGTGTAGCAGGTCTAAATATAATTTTATATATTACATAATTCTAAATTAATATTGAGAATAAATAGGAATATGGAAATGAAACAATATAATGTATAAAACAATTAATGAATTAAGCTATGGGTACAAATAAAATTTCACCAAACAACTTTATTAGAAATAATTAACTTTACCAAACACTTTTTCCTCAAACAGACTAATGCAAATAACTAAATCAAACAGCTAATCCAAACAAATAACAACTAATCCAAACAAATAACAATTAATAGCTAACAGACTAACAACCGATTGCCAAACGACCCTAATGTAAGAGATTCAATGTGGAAAAGTTCAAAAAGATTTAATTTGTAATTATGTTTTTTCTTATTACTTCAATGGAGTTGTTAATAGTGTTTAATTGGTTATTGATCGGTATGTAGCAATGATAGTTGGAAGCAGTTTTTCTTGCCATTATTCGTCGCAGGGTTTATCAATCACATGAACGTTTTTCTTTAATTGTTCAAACGACATTGTTAAATTGTTCACAAATATTTAAGTATTTGTTCACAAAGAATGTTCAAATTATTCATTGGTAATTGGTTATTTAGTCAATGTGAATTTTTTAAATAATGATCAGCTTAATTTTAATCAAATATATTGTGAGTGAACAATGCATCTACTCCGAATGAACAAATATATTATTTCGGTGAACAACCACGTATAATATCATGAACAAGTATATTGTGTCGGTGAACAAATTTACCCTTGCAATGAATATAACGTATCACTTGAATGAACAAACAAGCGAGAATAGTATGAACAAATTGTAGTATATCAATGAACAAATTGTCGATTTCTTACGAATAAGCAAATTCTATTTGGTTAACTAGTACATTGCAGCTATTTATATATCAAATAAGTTAAATAAAATTCAATTTATGTAGGTATTGGTTCCTCTTGTGAAGAAACTACGAATTTGGATCCTTTGGCCATTAATCTAGTTGGATTTAGTGCTCGCTCGGAAGATGAAATATTTCACTTATATAATGACTATCCATTTAAAGTTGGATTTAGTGTTCATAAAGACAAGGTTTGTAGGAGAGCTCAAAAAAGATGTTATTAATGTGTCAATGTGTTTGCTCGAACGAAGGTTGGAAGGAGGACAATCGTGAAAAATCAAAGTAGTTTTCAAATATTAATATGCCAACAAATTGCAAAGCAATGATCCGATTTAACATTGATTTAGATGGGATGTGGATTGTTACTAAGCATGTTGTTGAGCACAACCATCCATTATGTAACCTAAACAAGCGTCATCTTTTACCTTCTCATCATGAAGTCCCATTAGAGGATCTTTTGTCTATTCAGGAGTTTAGGAGTACAGGAATCAAGGCGATTGAAGCATTTCGTGTATTGACAAGATAAGTTGGTGAAGTTAATTGTGTTGGATTTCAGTTGAAGGATTTATACAATTGGCTTGCAGAACATGATAAGAAATGTAACGTCGGCAGTCATGCCAATTCACCGATTTAGGTATTCAAGTAACTTTTCAAGAATGAATCTAATTTTTTTTTTTATGATTTCAAGGTAGATGGAAATGGGTGTTTGGTGAGTTTTTTGGCAGGTTAAAAAATTCTAGAGGATTACAAGCTTTTCGGTGACTTGTTAGTTTTTGACACCACATATGGTACAAATAAATATGACATGATTTGCGCCCCATCTGTTGGCATGAATCAACATCGTAACAATGTGATGTTTGGTGGTGGGTTTGTTATGAATGAGAGGATTGAGTCATTTGAATGGCTATTCCGATCCTTTATGGAATCTGTGGGTGACAAATTCCCAATTACCATTATGACCAGATTAAGCGAGGCTATGGCTGCTTGTGATTGAATTAGTTTTCCCTGGTGGTCAGCACAGACTTTGCAGTTTTCACATTATTAAAAATTCATAAAAGAATATTGGAGCACTTAGGGCCAAGGAACATTTTACGAATGTCTATAATAAAGTTTTGATGGGTTGCGATACGGAAGCTGAATTTAACCATTTTGGAGAAGGTATATATGTTATTATTATTTAAGCTGTTTTGAATACTTGTTCAATAAAAAGTACACAAATATTTTGACATTGATATTTGTTCACTTTGGTGTTGTTATTTGTTCACAAATGGCATATAATCTGTTCATAAGAACATTGACATTTGTTCATCTGCGATGCAAATACCAAAAACAATGAATATGTTAATTGCATCTAGCCAAACAAATGAAAATGCAAGAGTTGTTTGCGAATAATATTGTAACAAGTTGAAGGAACTAGTTGAAACAAAGGTTGGGTCAATATTCTTTGAGGAAGATGCCCCAAAAATAGGTTAGACTCAACAAACGAGTGTTTTAAATCCTCCTAGTTCTCACAAAAAGGACAACGAAGCAAGAGGATGAAGAGCATCATAGAGAAAAAGGAATAAGATGTCGGTAGAGAACACTACTAGTTCTAAGAATATATCTAAGATTTGTCAAATTTCATATATTTTGATAAAATAAATGTCACGAAATAACAATATGGGTTTACCTACGTTAATATTAGTGTTTTTAGATGACCGGTTTTGAAAAGCGAGTGTCATCGGGAATTGTTGTAAATAATACCGATGTTATTTCACCACAGGTAGTTATTGTTGAATTATGTCAATTCAAGCAATTATGATTTGATGCATGAAGTTAATGATGATGTTATATTTGTTGACTTTGTATTAGAATTATGCTTCGATACTTGAGAATGCCGATGTCGTTACTATGTCGTAGGTAGTTAACAAACAAGTATATCTATAATTTTAACTCTTATGTAATTCATGAAATACTATAATTTGCTTGATAATGCTTATTTATTTTGGCTTGTTATAGAGTGTTATACCCATTTACGTGGGTGTACCTTATACTTGGGCTAGCTTATCCTGGAAACTTTGTATGTGTCGACAATCTAATGAATTGTAATATATGTCGGTGAAATTTTATAGTAATATGGATTTGCGTTGTTACCTTTTTAGCGAGTATTTACTTATAACGTTTATTGTACATTGCATGGACAAATGACACTAGTAGCATATCCTTAGCCGGTTTACTTTGATGCAAGAGGTGGTACAATGTTTATTCCGATGATGTTCCAGCTAGCTTTTAGTCGTCCATCATAAAATGATACATGTTTGGGTTACATATGATTGATATTTAGTTAGGATGAAGTTAGATTTTATTAGGTATTTATGTCCTTTTATCTCGTTTCATTTAAGATGACATTTGATTTTTCTTTGCACATTTATATATGTTATATGTGAACAATCCTTATGTGATATTTTTAAAATTAATGAACAAAAAAATTGCCATGAACAATGAAGATGATCGCAGTGAACAAATGTAACTCACCCCAATGAACGGAATGAAGGCTCGTAATGAACAAATACACAAAACCGCATGCTCAAACTATACAACTCACATGAACATATGGTAATAGCGAGAATGAACAAATTGAACCTATTCAATGAAATTTTATTATAATCATTGCCAATAGGAAAATCCATTCACATGTAAAAATCATATTCTTCATATGAACAAATGATGAGATACATTTTCAAATAATTAACTCCATACCCCATGAACAAATATGTAAAGACAAGTGAACAAATGATAAAATTATATATTTCACTTCAACAAAATGTACAGCATATGTGAACAAATAGTAACACTAAAATGAACAAATAAATAATTATTTATTAATCAATACTTAGCTTAAACAATTATCCACAAAACAAAACACCAACTTGTATGCCACGGATAAACAAATTTGTATTTAGCGTGAATAATTACAACAGCGTAAATGAACAAATACTACAACGAGGAGTGAACAAATATTACCAAGTTTATGAACAAATCATTTACTCTAATGATGAACAATAAATGAATAATAAAAGGCTATAATCAAGCTTATACATTGCTTATAAAAGAAATACATCCCTTAACTTAAGAATATGTCTAAAATTATCAACAAAATAAAACACCTGCTTAGAGACGATGGAGAATTTTGTAGGGATTAAAATAATAAATTGCATGTAGAATTCTAGCCATTAATAATTAGTCAATAAATTGCATATAGAATTCTAACTACTAATAATTAGACACTTGGATAAAACATATAAAATCACTCAACTTTATACATAGTTAGATAGATTATCAACAAAATAAAACACCAACTTGTATACCACGAGATGAACAAATTTGTATTCAACGTGAACAATTAGACCGAGTGTAAATAAACAAATACTTACAATGGAAATGAAAACAAAATCAATATTCTTCCGTTTTAAATTCATATGCTTATCTCAATAGATGAGTCCATTTTTGCATTAGCCAAATTTCAATTTCATCTCAAATTAGGCGAGTCCTTTTTGCATTAACCCAATTTAAAAATCATCTCAATTAAGGTGAGTCAATTTTGCATTAGTCTAATTTTAAATTCATCTCAAATAGGTGAGTCCATTTTTGCATTAGCCAAATTTCAATTTCATCTTAAATTAGGTGAGTCATTTTTTCCATTAGCCAAAGTTAAAATTCATCTCAAATAAGTGAGTCCATTTTTACATTTAGCCAAATTTAAAATTCATCTCAAATAGGTGAGTCCATTTTGCATTAGCCAAATTTTAAATTCATCTCAAATAGGTAGGGATGGCGGTGGGTCTTGGACCCGACCCGGACCCGCCAGACCCGACCCATTTAATCGGGTCCGGGTCCAAAAATTTGGACCCAATGGGTCCGGGTCGGGTCCGGGTCTAACTGTCTCGGGTCGGGTCCGGTCCGGGTCTCAAAAATAAGACCCGGACCCGACCCGAGACCCGTTTAAGACCCATTTAAGACCCGATCACTAATATTATTTTTTTAAAAAATTCTAACAGCGAGTATTCATACAAATTTGGAACCGATGCAATTTGGAAACCCTTCCCACAATTTGTTGTTAAGCTTTGATGGACTTTGAACTTTATGGTGTCAAACTTTGATGAACTTTGTGTTTAATATATTGGTGTATTTGGTTTGTATGAACTAAGTTTTTGGTTTGTACAATAGGTTGGTTGATAGATAGGTTAGTATAATACTAAAGAGGTTATATGTAACAAAATTACTTGTAAATTTACAATACTATTAAAATACGGCACAAAATACTGATTTTTAAACTCATTTATGATAAAAATATACTAGACCCGTTTAAGACCCGTTTAAGACCCGTGGACCCGTGGACCCGCCGGGTCCGGGTCCGAGTCCAAATTTTACAAACCCACCGGGTCCGGGTCGGGTCTGGGTCCAAGTTTAAAAAGTTAAATGGGTCCGGGTCCGGTCGGACCCGACCTGCACCCGACCCATTGCCATCCCTACAAATAGGTGAGTCCATTTTGTATTAGCCAAATTTCAAATTCATCTCAAAAATAGGTGGGTCTTTTATTGCATTAGCCAAGTTTTAAATTCATCTCAAAATAGATGAATCTTTTATTTGTATTAGCAAATTTTAAATTCATCTTAAAATAAGAGAGACTTTTATTTGCATTTAGCTAAAATTAAAATTCATTTCTAATTAGGAGAGTCTTTTGTTTGCATTTAGTCAAATCAAATTCATCTCAAATTAGGTGCAAGTTTGTTTGCATTTAGACAAATAAAATTCACCCCAATCTAAGGGACTCCATGTGCATTGTTGCATTTTAGTTGCATTCTTTATGTGCATCCAAATAAAGAGCATATCATTTTCTTTTCTTAGGGGTCATTCGTTTCTCGGGTCAAGCACTTAAGCCCTATCTCCCCTAAAATTTTCCACGAACCAATCCCGAGCACATACTCTTTTGGGACGAAGGATAGGGAATCCTACTCAAATCGGGAATCCTAACACGAAGTGGCTATGAAATAGGAAGTCTACTTCAACACCGACACTACGTCCCACATCAAAACGTACTACACCGAGTATGTCCAACACCTTTATTAGTAACACCAGCATTTCGCCCGCATACAAAGTGCAATCCTCCTCCAAAAATGGCCAACAAACCAGAACAAACTCCCATCGGGACCTTGTTCAAGGAGTCTACTGCAAAGACAAAAGCTAAGATTAATGCCCAAGATAAAAAGATTGAGTCAATATCTAAAACCCTTGATCTTGTACTCTAAACCCTCAACAATAATGCTAATGAAGCAAGAAAAGACGGAGAGGAAGCAAACCCTCAACCTAAACCTTAGCCTGATATCAAGTTCCATGGGATTGAAAATCCTCACCGCCATGTGAGGAACTTTATAGGGGCAACGACCTTAAAACCGGATGACACACACCATGTCATCTTTTCATGGACGTTTGACAAAGATTTCATGAAGTGATACGAGTGTTGTCAAACCACAAAAGATCACAAATTGGTAGGATCATTGTATGGAATTCTTACATCAATACTCCTATAATATTGATCTATCAGTCACTCTTTGTGACCTAGAGTTGATCAAGGAAGGAGACGAAGAGAGCCTCACCAACTTCTTCACTCGCTGGAGGGAAAAGACCACCGACATGGCGGATCGACCTTACGAAAAGGATTAGGTTATGCTAATCATCAAAAACCTAAAACCTACCTATCATCAGCACTTGAAGTTCTTACCTTTCATGGATTTTAAAACACTTCGAGATGCTACCATGCTTATAAAAGAAAAGCGAGCATCCACAAAAGCCACAACCAGCTAAAAGATCATCCAATAAGCCCATCACTCATCAAGGATGCCAATGAAGTGCGCATTTCCCTTTCATGTTTGTTCTATGTGGAGTTCCTTTTCCTATTTTCCAAAAAATAAAACCAAATCACTATTCCTTTTTGAACAACGAAGGCCTTATTTCCGCTATATCGGATACGTAAGAAGCCCACGAGGTCCAGCCCTACCCTAATCTTGATCCCAATTTCCATTTCCAATTTCCCGGATCCAAAAAGCCACCTTGCCTTACTCGGAAGAGCATAAGTTAATCAGGAAGCATACTATTTTCATCTAGCAATAAATCGTCAGGATCACGATTCACCGCCAGCAGCGAGTGCATTGCGGTTCAAGCAACTCGCTTTTCGTTAGCCTCTACTTTTGGGAGTAGGGGCTAAGTGTAATTTTTGTCTTTGTCCTTTTGAAAATTTTTGTATCATCTTAATAAAAGAATGCATTTGTTCTTATAATAGAGTCTTCTAGTCATCTCCTTTGCATGAGTCAAAACTCCTAAAAATACAAAAATTAATAACAAAGCACCCTACAAGGAAGTATTCAATCAAGAAGCATCATCCATCAAGTTAGCATCAAGGACACCGATGCATCGCTACCTTCAAAAGGAATCTGCCATGCCATCAAGTCATCAAGGCTCACTACCTCTCCAACATTCAAAAAGAGCTAGAACAAGCACCAAAGAAGAACGTGAGGGCTCATAATCAAAAGGGTCAAACAACAACTCCAAGAAAACAAACGAAGGAGCTATTAGCACACAAACTAAAAGCTTAAAGTTAGAATAGGGCACATAACCTCATTAAACTTCAAATTCTCAAGTAAGTCAAGTTCATCTATCCCTATTCCGACGAAAGTGGATAAAAGTCGAACTTCAGGCCTAATAGTCATCAAGGTTAAGACATTTTTGTCGAGTCTCGGATCTAGAAGCGGTCAATGTTCGGACACACACTCTGTCGAGCCTCGGGCCCAACAGGGGTCAAGGTTCGGACACCCGAGTCAAGTCTCAAACCCGAGCGCAGGCACACCTTCGTCAAGCTTCAAGCCCAATAGTAGTCAAGGTTCATACACAAGGCAAGACATCGGGACCACTCTATGGCCGGTTGAGACAGTAACCTCGAAACATAATCGGCTACATACCATTTTCGGTTAACACTTGAAACTATTTATATTCGATTATCAACTAACATATTTGTTAGTGTAGAAAATTTTAGCCAAGCTTCAAACCAAGAATGGTCAAGTTTACACCCCTCACCCGAGCTTCGGGATGATAATCAAGCCAAGCTCGGGATACTCCACCGAACTTCGGATCCAAAAAGTGGTCAAGTTTAGGCCCCAGGTTGGACTTTAGACTTTACTACCCGACTCAAATTCATGCCCCCACCAAGCTTCAAACTAAGTACGTGGTGAAGTTTAGGCACACAAATATGCGCTTCAAGACTTTAAGTAGCCACATTCAAGAATCATCCACCTAGACTTCGGACTCAGTTAGTCAAGCCCAGGCTCCCTGTTAGAGTTCAATTCAAAAGACAATTAATTCTAGATGTATTGATCCAAGCGACATCCGAAGCAACAGGTAAGTACCCTTTAGTGTCTACTTTGACCTTCGTCTTTCAATCACAAGTAAAAGTGGGGGCTAACTGTAGATAACTAAAAAGTGTCATGCCTCTTCTCTTTTATTTATTTGTTAGCCCGTTGATGAAATCCCGATCCTGTTTGCAAATTCGGATCACGGTCGGAGTCTAATTGGCGTGACGGAAGCTAGTAAACCACAAAGAACCCTTAGCACCACAAGAATTAGCTTTCTTTGCTTTAGGTTGACCCACAAACCCATTTTCTTTCAACTGGACCAAGCTCGGGTCAGGCTCCTAACCAGAAAACCCAAACCCGCATAAAAATGAAAACTTTCCATTTTTGGAAAGCCGCCAAGGTTGGCGCCGGTCACCTCCATATTGCGAGAAAAATGTAGTGTTTCACTTAGCAACCGAGCGAGGTACGGAATCCAAGACGTCCATACAACACCGTATGAGCTCGGCGACGCGCTTCGACATTATTTTTCCAAAACGCTGCGTTTGGTCCCATCTTCAAACCGAGACACGGAAGCCAACTTCACTAAACAACACCGTTTGTGACCAGCACCGCGTTTCGGGATCAACTTGCCAAAACGCCGCATTTTGCTCCCGGAGGTCACCCGAAGCATGAAACTTCGAAACGCCCGTACGACATCGTTGGAGCCGACGCCGCGCTTCTTGCCTCCCCATGCGGGATTCCCCGGTTCGATGGGATTTTGTTCGGCTTTTTCCTTGATCCCTACCTTGGGCCGGTCCGGTTCAACTGTATTGGACGACTACTTGTTGAACTTTTAGGTTATTTTTATGACCTAGCTTTCCTCTATAAATAGAAGGCTTAATCCCTTATTCTACCAATGGTCATTCCTATGCCACACACTTGTTAAAATTTAGCTCGGAGTTACTCGAATGCTCCATCAGTATTTTGATCTCTTGGCTCTTTTTCAGCTAACCATCACTCCACCAAGCATTTCATCATTCTCATACACTAATCTACCTCCACAAATTCCATAAATAGCCTATTTCAATTTTATTCATCCACCGTCACGCATCCAGATCCGGTTCGTGATTCAAGATCAATGGGTGGGATAACCTGGTGGCGCTAGATTCACTTTCAATCCTTTACGGTTTATTTAATTTTTGTAATTTTTTCGCTTTTTATAATGTGGACCCGAAATGTGACCGCTTTTAATTCCTCCCCGTCCACTACAACTTTTAGTTTCTTATTTTCTTTTACTATTTTCCTATCTCGCTATTTATCGCTTTCCTAGCATGCCTTAGTTGATTTAATTTCTCGTATTTGTATGTTCTATGCTTGACTTGTTTAAACAGATTTCTTTAACTAACAATTCAAATTAGTAGAAGTCGTTCGTTAACGAGTAGAATGGAAGGGCATATCCCTACATTTCGTACCTTTGCCCTTGCTAGATTCTTGGTTATAGGCTGATGGAGTTATTTTTAAACCTCTTTCAAGCTTAGTCTTCCCATACTAAGATTGGAAGAGTCTTCTTTCATTTTTGTTAGTTTTTATTTCTAAAACCGATTGGCGACTCCATTTTTCCTATTTAATTTCTTTTTAATCATATCTCAGGCATTTCTAACTTAAATGGACAAACTTGGTTTATTTTCTGACAGCCAAGGCCATGGACCGAGACCGACTTTTTCGGTCTCAGCCTATGGCTGGCACGGACTAGTGGTCGGGCTTGGCTTTGGTCCAAGCTAGTGTTATCCACTGTTTTGTCCCAAAAGTCTTGCGGCAGAATGTAGATTGTATTTTTCTATTTTTCTAAATTATGAAATAATATCCCAAGATATTCTAAAATTAATTTCTAAAATAAATGATTAATAAAATCACCAATTACCTTTTCACTTAAACTGCTTTAAATTAAATTATCAAAAATTGGAAATCTCAATAAGAGACACACCCCCACTTCCAAATCGACTTTCAAAATTTAGCTTTCAAAAGAATCATGAAAAACCAAAGAGAGTAGACATTCGTGGGGAAACTCGGCCCCAATCTAATGCCCTTTGGGAGGGAGGGGTCGTGGTTCCTACAAAGGAATACTTCCTGGATTAGCTATAGGATGGAGGGCATACAACCCAATCTATCTGCCCTTACACCTTACTAATAACTACAAATTTGGTTTAGGCTACCATCCAACCGATAAGGATATAGCCATAGCCAAGGGGAAGTTCAAGCTAAGAAGACTGCATCCTTAATAGTCCAATTCATCCAGCCTTACCCTCGTATTTTGAACGGGCAAAATAAAGGTGATGATTTCCCTATTGTGGTTTTCTCGAGCCCTACTACTGGAAGAAAAGGGCATTTTGATTCCAGGGTTAAAAAATTTGAAGGACTACCAAATGCTAGAATATGAGGCACCTTACCTCCTTAAAAGAAATAGTCCATCCTAGACTGGACCAACGTGGTGGATAGCAATATTTTTGGCATACTTGTTCGAACAAGAGAAGTGCCCACATGGGGGTACGATTTCGGTATGGTCCATGGCTATCTTGCACCCGAATTTTGAACCATTGGAGTTCATCACCGATGTAGACAAAGAAGGGTCCAAGCACATCACTTGGATTGACATTGAAGAAAGCCAAGAGTTTGCTATCATCTTAAGTGTGAAGTATGGTTTAAAGTCTAGGGCTAGGGCTAGTTTTTTTTTTCAATTCTGTTAGTTCATCTTCCGTCAATTTTGCTATTTCATCTTCCGAGTCCGATTCTAATCTATTAGTTTCTTTATTCAATAAGATGAATCTTTCTACTTACTCCTTGCTTTCTGTTAGTCTTAATTATTTTACTTCTAATAATGAACAAGGAATCCCAAAAGAATTAATAACGAGTTATGGAAGACCATGAGAATTGTTCACCCATCCTCGATTACACCTCACTTGTTAACCTAGGACTCCCGAACAGCCTCAAGAGGTTAAGATTTGAAAATCTCTAAGTCCGGAAGAGTCAAAACACTTTACTTCACTCTTAACAAAATTTATAGATGTCTTCGCTTAGTCTTACAAAGATAGACCAGGGATAGATCCCGAGTATAGCGGAACATAAAATTCCACTTTACAAAGATGTTAAGCATGTTAAGCGTAAACTTTGATGGATAAAACATAAATGGGCCTTAAAAATAAACAAAGAAGTTGAGAGGCAATTAGATACAGTGGTTTATTAGAGTAATGCATGTAGGAACCATGGCCCGTCCCCTAGGGACCGTGGGATCGAGTTTCCCCATGAAGAGTCGACTCTTTTTATTTTGTTAAGATTCTTTTTTATTTGAAAGTTGATTTTTACTTAGAAAGTGGGGTGCACCTCTTATTAAAATTACTTTTGGACTCTAATTTGAAATAGTTTTAGGTGGAGGCGTGATTGGCGATTTTTATTAATCATCTTTATTTTCAAAAATTTATTTTAAGGAAGTCTCGGGATGTTATTTCAAGGAATAAATAAACAAAAAAATGAAAGGTATATTTTTCCGCAAAGCTTCGGGCCAAAAGGTGAAAACCACTTGAGCCAAGAGCCGAGCTTGGTTGTTAGCCGACGCCAACGAAAGCCTGTGTTGATCGATAACCAGCACCGGCTATAGAGTCGTGACCGAGGAATGAGTCTCGATCCTATAGCTCCATCTGTCAAAAATAACCTAAATTTCCCATTTTCAACCTGAAATGTCAAGAAACAAGTGTGAAGAGATAAAAAAAACTAAAAATAAGGAGTCACCAGCCAATTTTAGAAAATAAAAACTAACAAAAATACAAAAACTACTCTTCTAATCTTAGTATGAAAAACCTAAGCTTATAAAAGGTTTTGAAAGAGACTCCGTTGATCCTAAACCAAAAATCCGAGTGTTCGGGGTTGAAGGTACGAAATGAAGAGGGATACTCTCCATTCCGCCCATCAACGAGATGACATTTACTAATCTAATTAAGAGTTAAAAATCGTGTTTAATCAACAAAGCAATCAACATGCGATAGACGAAAATTAAAGCAAACAAGACATGCTTAGAAAGCGATAAACAAACAAATAATAAAGTAATAAAGAAAGTAAAAAGAAAGAGAAAAAGAAAGAGAAAACAAAGCGGAAAGGAATTTAAAGTGATTACATCTCCAAAACCACAATATGGAAAGCAATAAATAACTAATTTTAAAAGACCGTAAAAGTAAACTTGAAAAATGAATTTGGTGCCCTCACGTTGTCCCACCTACTGATCTTGGATCACGAACAAATTTCGGCAGTGTAATGACAAGGCAACAACCTCAAACGAAATGTAAAGAAGGTCTTTTGTGTGGTTCAAGAAATAAAGAAGGGAGTGATGTTAAGGAGAAACGAAGAGAAGAGAGTGTGGTACAGAATAAGAGGATGGTTTTTCAGCTTAAGGGGGTTTTTCTTGCTAAAAATGGTGTAGTAAATAAGAAAGGGGAAAGCCCTCTATTCATAGTAAAAAAATTAGGTTAAAATGAAACCCTAAAAGCCAACCGGTTGTTGGGTTAGCTAGAACAAAACCCGAAAATATCGAATTTAGATAATTAAAAAATCGGATATTTGCCTGGCTAAAACGGCATTGTTTGTAGAGCCCAAAAAGCAACGTCAACTATAGACGTCATACGGATGCTTTAGGATGCGCGCCTCGCTTGGTCGTCGAAGCATAACAAAACGACGCGTTTTGCGCAGGCTTGAGAAAACGGCGGCGGTTTGGATTCCTGGTTGGGAATTCGAACCTGGCTTGGTTCGACCAAAGAAAATGGTTTGTGGGCTGGCCCAAGCAGAAAAAGGCTAACTTTGTAGTACTGATGGGTTTTTGTGATTTATTGGCTTCCGTCACGATGATTTCTATCCAATCATGATTTAAGTTCACAAATGGGACTGGAATTTCATCATCGAGCCAACAAAATAAATAATTCAAATAAAAGTTCAAGGACTACACGTTTTCGGTGTCCATAATGCACTACCCTCAATGGGTAGCAAATGTCGTACCTTGTAAATGTTCCGTCTAAATATTACGTTATGTATGCCCTTATTTGCTTAGTTTTTAACATATAAAATAATATATTTCGAGGACTTTTATTTGGTTTATTTACTTTTAAAGGTAGTAAGTTGAAATCGAGCTAATAGGAAAAAGTTTGAGCAAAAAGGAAGCAAAATGAGATAGATAATGGTGTGCATAGGCGGTAGTGTAGCTTCTACACAAGCGTGTAGGATTGCAAGGGTACTAGTGCGGAACTTGCACGATTGTGCGACTGACCGGAAATTTTCAGAAACTTGATAGGCACCGGTTTAGTTTACGCACGGCCGTGTAGGGTCACACAGTACCCGTGCGAGGACTTGCACGGCCGTGTAACTACCCAATTTTGGTTACGAGCTATAAAAAGATAATTTTGGCTCGAATTTGGGGGAGCTTGATTTTTAGGAATTTTACGGACCTCCTAGGGTTCTTGCTTAGCTAAAATAAAACCCCATTATGAGGAAAATTATTGTAGAGTTTTGTACAAGATTTTGGATTCAATCCTTTAATTTCAATTGAAGCATAAGTTTTCTCTTTCTCTCTTCCTCTTTACTTCAAGTTTAATGTTTTGATTGTTCAATTTAGTTTCAAGATTCAATTTTTATTAGTCTATATGTTAATTATAGTTAGATTAATTGTTTGTGTTCATGTTTGAGTTTAATTAATTAATTTATGTTCTTGTTCACGTCGGTTTGTGTTAGTTTGTTCTTTAGTGTAGTTTTTACATTTATTTCATGCTTTTATGTTAATTAGTTTTAAAATTGATTGCTTTGATTGTGATTAGCATTCCTAATGGCTAATTAATAGCGTTTAATCCTTAATCCATCTAGTTTATGCTTGTTATTTGGGATTATTTCTCGTGCCCATCACGTGTTCGATGAAATGTCCGAAAGGGATTTTCATCTTGATTTTTGGGTGATTGGTCTATCACCGAAAGGTGGAGCCAATTTGCTAGCATGGGTATAAAGAATAGTCAAGATTTTGGCATGAAAATAGCCCGAATCCTAGCTAGGTCCATAGGTTGCCACTCTTGTAGTCTAATCGAGCTAAAGCCATGAAAGTAGATGGTCGGAACAATTAGATTAGCTTATTACCCTCAAAAGTGTGGCTTGAGTGGCCTTTGATGGTGCAGCCGACCACTCCTAAATGTTTGCATAGACTTGGTTAGATTTAAGCTTACCTTGATTAGTTAGTTTATTAAGTGATAAAATCATAACTCGAGCATTCTTTTATTGTTTTCTAGGATTATATTAGTCATCATATCTCTCATCTCTCCTAATTCTTCTAGATAGAAAGTTTAAGATAGCTTTGATATTTTAAACACAACTCTTTAGTGGACACGACTTGTACTTGTCGGCTAGCTACAATTACTTCTTGCGCTTGCGGTTACAAATTTAAGACTTAAATCTTCCTCAACAAGTTTTTGGCGTCATTTCCGAGGAGTCATTTCGTTTCAATATTGGAGCTTACTTGAGCATTCTAGATTAGGCATTTAATTGAAAATTCTAAAGAAATTAAAAAAATCAAAAAATTAAAAAAATTAAAAACATGTATACTTACCATTATCCGCGAGTATGAGCATGAATTGCTTTATCAAGTACTTTGATCGACTTAATGCTCTTCTTTCTCTTTCTTGTAACTATTTGGAGAAATTAGAACTATTAAATATTGTCTATGAGGGTGTGAATAGTGAAAATATATGCTATTTTAGAGTATTGGGATTTTTGTGCAAAAAGTGTTGATGAAGTTTGGAATTTACTTGAATGGATTTCTTGAGATACTTTTGAATTTGAAAAGGCTTGTATTGATTTTGGATTTTCATGCCCAACCCTTGTGCTTATCATGCTAGATCTACATCCAATCCCTTTGTATTCCCGATCCTAGCTCTCTTTGTGTGAAAAGTGTAAATCTTTTGTTCATGATACTAGTTCTTGTTCTTATTATCATATTTTATCTCATGAATGTTATGTTAATTGTTATAAAATGATAAGGGTTATGGATGAACAAAATGAGCAACTTGCATGTCTTACTAAAATTAGGGAATCCGAGCTATCTCATAAAACTAACCTTAGTCTTAGTTTTGCTAAAATTGAGGCATTTTTCTATGATGACTATGATGATGAGTCTTCCTTTCCTTTAAAGTCCGGACTAGAGGAAGAGATTGAACCTCCTTTGATTACATTACCCATTATTGCTCCATCCTTACCTAAAACACATAAGGACAACATTGAGGTTGCCTTTGATGTTGATAGTAATTTAGTTGGTGAAGATAATTTATATCATGAGTCGGAAGAAGTTTTAGTTGAGGTGTTTGATCGGGAGACTCCTTTAAGGGAGTCATGTGAGGTGGTTGTGATTGAGGCATCGCCTACTAGTCTTGACGTTGATGATCATGTGTCCTCCGACACACTTTGTAGACTCGGACACTCGCTTCTGCACCTTTTTGAGTTCTATCGAAGGAATCGGGTAAAAGAACTTCTTACTTATAGAGTTTTGATTCCAAGGCATTCTCTCGCACATTAGAAACTTTTCGAAGTGATATAGCATATTCTCTAAATGATATAGCATTTACTTCACGTATCTCCGCTTGTCTTTGTGTGACTCGGAATGTACTCATGCTATCTCACTCGGTTCCGAGTCTCTCATCACTTAGAGCTATCACATGTTCGGATGATCGTATTCGCATATCCGTACTCGAGTCCGACTTCGTATTACAAGTCTTACTTTGTTAGTCCGAACCATGCTTAGTCTATATCAAGTTATTTCACTCGATGTTCTCTATGTAACTTGATTCTCGCTTAGGCTAACTCGGATGGAATTTGAGTTTGATGGATATTAGACTCAAAAACTCCATTTCTTTTCGACTCGGATAATTAATTACGTAAATATATTAATTATATTATTATCTCGTGTCTAATCTTGGACCAAAGTATTTTATACTTTGAGAACCAATTTGATTTACTTCGTAGGTTATTCAAACGAGGATATACTTTTCGGAATACAAAAGTAATCGGCTTCAAAACGTCAAATCACCAGCGAGACATGGCTTTTCCCCTTCTCTAACCTAGCCCCGGAAGATTGTGTCGGGGTGTCTATTTCCAATCTGGAAAACTGAAACGCTAAGCTTAACGGTGGTTTCCACCTTATCCTTTAAGACACCGCCAGTGGTTTTGGGACTTCCAAGAGAATTAAGAACTGTTTCCCAACGTTCATATTACAACGGATATTTTACGAGTGACTCGGAAAGTCCTTAACAACGGTCACAAAGGACTTCCCGTCGGAAGTTGGAGATAACGGCTATGCTTGCCTGGTCATCTTTATATAGAAGCTAACTCTCAAGACTTGAAGATTGCCGAACCTATTGTTAATACATATACTTGAGCAAAGTCACCTGTATTTATTCTCAATCTTCAACTTCCACTCTGTAATTCATTATATTCCGAGTTGTAAGGTCTTGTACTTAGTTACTAAACACTTTCTTCTTACTTTCTAAGTAAGGTCCCTTGATCGAGCTGTAAAGGTTAACTCGGCTTAGTTATCCCTAGCTGTAAGGGTGATCTCGACTAGGAAGTACTAGATCGAGATAAGGGAACTTCGAGTCTAGGAAAAACTTGAAAAGAGTTGTCTAAGGGAGCAACTCGGGTTCGATCGATCTACGGTATTTTGTGGACTCAAAATAGTGGATTTGACTTCGTGCTTGGATTAGCACGGTGCCGTGGTTTCTCGCCCCAGGAGGGTTTCCACGTAATCTCTATGTCTTTACTTTCCGAGTTCATTCTAGACTTAGACGGACTCAAAGCTTCGACTTTATCCGCTTCCTTACTCTATATTGCAATTCTAAGTTCATACTTTTCGATTCCGTTTTGACTCGGAATCTATTTCTATCTCTACCTTGATTAAAAGAGTAATCTTTATGAAAATCTTCCATCACCCTATTCACCCCCTCTAGGGTGACTCAAACTCTCCCCGAGCAAACCTTCAATTGGTATCGAGCCTAGCCTTTCGGAAAGGATCTAACCATCCAAAGATATAAAGATCAAAATGGATCGGAACAACGGAGAGTTTGATGAAGGAAGATCTTCCAAGCAAACCACCAAAATTCAAAGGGTCAAACTTCGGGCAATAGAAGAAACTTATGGAATGTTTTCTCATGGATCATGATGATGATGTCCGGGACATCATACAAAATGGAAACTACATTCCCATGAAGACACAAGAGTTCGGACTCATTCCCAAGACAAAGGCCGAGTTTACTCCGAGTGAAGCGAGAGAAGTTCGAAAGAACTTCAAGGCAATGAACATTCGATGTGCGCCATCAGCTCGGAAGAATACAATCGAGTATCTGCTCGTGATTCAGCCAAAGAGGTGTGGGACACACTCGGTCAACACTTATGAAGGCACTAGCCAGGTCGGACAAGTGAAGATTAGCCGGTATCTTCATAAATATGAGCTATTTAAGATGGAGCCGAAGAGAACATCACTCGGATATTCATTCGATTTATCGAGATTACCAACAATCTCAAATCTCCGGGTAAGAAGATTTCACACGAGGAAATGTGCGGAAAGATACTCGAAGTCTACCCAAGAGAAGATGGGGTCCCAAGGTGACCGCCATAGAGGAACCTCGGAACCTCTCACTCCTAAAGCCGGACGAGCTTATTGGAAAGCTTCTCGGTTATGAAATCCACTTGGAAGAAGAGGATGCTGAGGGCGACATCAAAAAGAACATAGTCTCTGAAAGCCTCGAAACCAGAGAAGCAAATCCGAGTTCCTCCGACTCGGAAGAGGATCCCATGGCACTCATTGCAAGAGGCTTCAAGAGAATAATGAAGCACAAAAGATGGGATAAAAGGCCAAAAGAAGAATTATACAAGAAAGAAAAGGACAGAAAAAGTAAGTATTCTTCTCCTTCAAAGTTATCTTTAACTAAGAATTCTCGGATGTTTTGAGTGTGGCAACAAAGACCACATAGTCAAAGACTCGTCCAAAGAGAAAAAAGGACAGAAAAGAAGAAAAAGGCTATGATGGCAACATGGAGCGATGAGGACTCATCGGAAGATGACGAGGACTCGGACGACTCAAAATGTCCGATGGCAATCTATGACTCGAATCGTCGAAATAGAATCGGACTCGGACTCGAGACAGTGAGGAAACAAATCCTCAAGAGGTAATTGAATATTTCCTCAAATTCTCCAAAGTTGATTTAGCTAAGTATATTTTTACTTTGGAAGAAAAGTCCAATTCTAACTCTTCTCGTTTCAAAGAACAACTTGAGTCAATTTCTTCGAGAGCATTTCTTTGAAAAATGAATTGGAAAACCCGAGACTTACACTCGGAGAACTCAAGACTAGTACTCAATCCAATGAGACCGAGTCCGAGTTACTCGGAAAAGAAAATGAGCAGCTAAAGCAAAAGCTCATTGAGTCTCAAGATCCGGTTTTAAAATTTACTCAAGGTCGGAAAAACCTTGACATGCTCTTAGGATCTCAATGTGTCTCCTTCGAAAAGAAGGTCTTGGTTTCAACAAAGAGGAGGAATCTAATTCCTACTCGTAACTTTTCAAAAGGATTCCGAACTGTAAAGTTCGGGAAAGCTGAGCATGGTCCCATTCACAAAAATAAAGGAAGGACTAAGCCCGGAACACCTTACAAGAAGAAACCATTTTCTCCAGTTTCCAAAGGAAAAGTTTTCAAAAGAAAGAGACACAAACTCGGTCGTTTAAAGAAAAGACTCGAGAATCGGACTAAGCCCAAAGTCATTCAAATCTGGGTTCGAATAACCTTCTTCCTCAAAAAGGACCACGAGTAAAGGGTGTTACTGGGTTCGTTAGAGGAAGTGAGAAGGGTTAGATTGTCTCTGTTTTTCGGGTCACTCGGACGAGATCAAAGGACACCGGTACCTTGACGGTGGATGTTCACGACACATGTCGGGAGATTCGGGACTCTTTTACGAGTTAGAAAAACATAAAGGAGGAAAAGTCACTTTTGGAGATGACAAGCAAGGGCAAGATAATTGGAATAGGGAAGATTGGAAAGGGAAGCAATCTGGTTAGCCCAGTTTATCTTGTCAAAGGATTAAAGTACAATCCGCTCGAGCATCTCACAATTATGTGATAAAGGTCAAGAGGTAAGATTTACTCGGACCAATTGTTACATTTCGATGATACCACCAAGGAGATCAAACTATCGGGTAAAAGATCGGGTAACACATATATTATTCCTTTCTCGACCCAAGTTAGAATTTGTCTTGTTTAAAAGCATCTCTTCATGATGATTCTTGGACATGGCATCGTAGATTAGGCCATATTAGCATGCATACTATCAAGAAATTGGCATCTCATGGTGTGGTTAGGGGTTTACCTAACTATGCTTTTGAGAAAGATAAAGTTTGTGAAGCATGCACAAGAGGGAAACAAGTCGGATCATCATTCAAATCTCTCGAAGACAGTTTCCATATCCAAAGTGCTTGAGCTACTGCATATGGACTTATGTGGTGAAATCCTCGTTAAGAGCCTCGGAGGTAAATCATATATATTTGTTATCATTGATGATTATTCACGATTTACCTGGGTGTGTTTTCTTAAGAATAAAAGTGAAGCATTCAAGGAGTTCGAGCAAGCTCTGCAGAAAAATCCAAGTTGAATCTCGGACTCAAATTCGGAGAATCGAAGCTCGACCATGGAAGAGAGTTTGACTAGTCGGAATTCTCGAGTTTTGCGACAAAAATGGAATCTCTCACAACTTCTCAGCACCCGGACTCCTCAACAAAATAGAGTAGTAGAGAGAAAGAACAAAACTTTTGAAGAAATAGCAAGGACGATGATGATTGAGCACAACTTACCTTACTATTTGCGGGCCGAGGCGATCAACACGACCAACTACACTCGAATAGATGCCTCATCGGACCCATTCCGAAGAAAACACCCTACGAGCTCTACAAAGGAAAGAAGCCAAATATTTCCTATTTTAGACCATTTGGATGTAAGTGTTTTGTTCACAACAATGGTAAGGATCACTCGACCAAGTTTGATGCTCGGTCGGATGAAGGTATTTTTCCGGGATATTCTTCTCACGAGTAAAGCTTATTGCATTTTCAATAAGAGAACTAACAAAGTGGAAGAAAGCATCCATGTTGTGTTTGATGAGCTTGAACAGGACAAACCAAGTGAGTCTTCATACTCGGATCTAAAGCTCGGCAGAAAAGATGATGAGACCGATTCTACAAAGACTCAAGCTCAACCAGCTCGGAATAAAGTCACTTAGAACAAAGTGACTCGAGAATGAGACAACTCAGGAACCCGCTCGGAATGTTGAAGAACAATTTGATGAACAAGTTCACTCGGAATAAGGTTCCGAAGGTCGAGCAGTTCAATCTACAATTCGGTGAATCGGAGAACAGGTAGAGCTTTCAAGTTCACTTCTAGTCACCCACTAGAAAACATACTATCCGATATCAACAAGTGGGGTAAGAACTCGTTCCTCTCTTCAAAATCTATGTGCATTCACTGCATTCATTTCATTAACTCGAACCTAGAAATGCACTAGAGGCCCTTAATGAACCCGAATGGGTAGAGGCCATGCAAGAGGAACTCAATCAATTCGAAAAAACCAAGTCCGGACTCCGACCAACCGACCTTCCGACCACCCAGTTATAGGAACCAAATGGGTTTTCAAAAACAAACTGGATGAGGGTGGAGTGGTAGTCGAAACAAGGCTAGACTTGTGGCACAAGGTTACAATCAAGAAGAAGGAATTGATTGTGGGGAAACATTTGCACCGGTTGCCGAATCGAAGCTATTAGAATCCTGTTGGCATTTGCTTCCAAGCATGCATATTAAATTGTATCAAATGGATGTTAAATGTGCCTTTCTCAATGGTTTTATTGAAGAAGAAGTATATGTCGAGCAGCCTCCTGGTTTTGAAAACTCGGAATTTCCATATCATGTTTTCAAACTCCAAAAGCCTCTCTATGGTCTTAAACAAGCCCCTCGAGCTTGGTATGAAAGACTCGAGTAGCTTCTTGGTTCAAAATGATTTTAAGAGAGGGCGGATCGACAAGACTCTCTTTATAAAAACCAAAGGGAAAGATTTCCTTATTGTTCAAATCTACGTTGATGATATTATCTTCGGTGCTACTAATGAATTTACGTGCTGAGAATTTTCTAAGTTGATGAGTTAGGAATTCCAACCGAGTATGATGGGAGAACTCAATTTCTTCCTTGGTTTACAAATCAAACAAGACAAAGATGGAATCTATGTCCATCAATCAAAGTATACCAAGGAACTGCTGAAGAAATATAAACTTCAAGATGCAAAGCACGCATCTACACCCATGAGCAACGAGTATAAAGCTTGACTCGGACGAGAAAGGTAAAGCAATAGATCGAAACTTTATCGAGACGCGGACTATGCTGGATACAAAGTTGATCGAAAGAGCACATCCGGAGCTTGCCAATTTCGGGTCACTCCTTAATATCTTGGCACTTAAAGAAGTAGAACTCCGTAGCTCTATCAATTGCTGAAGCTGAGTATATTGCAGTTGGAGCATGTTGCGCTCAAATTAAAAGAGTTTAATCTTTACGAAAATCTTCCATCACCCTATTCACCCCCTCTAGGGTGACTCGGACTCTCCCGAGCAAACCTTCAAACTTGATTTGATCCCTACTTCCCTATTTGTTCACCACCCTCCCCGTCCCCGATTATCATTTTTCCGAGCCCAATTATCTATTTGATTTGTGATTCCGACTTGGATTTGGGCTATGTTGGTTACTCATTTGGCATGCTTGAGGGGGATGCGGTTGACAATATTATTTCCCTAGGTACCTTTGGAGGTTTTAAGCCCTCCATTAACCCTTATCATGTTACCTAGAGGACTACCCTAGAAAAATGGACCACTTTCTTTGATCACTCTTGACTTTTCTAAGGCAAATGATAAATTTATAAGAGGACATCGAATGTCATTGATATAATTTTACTTATTTTCTCTTACTTCCATTTGTCCGAGTTGCATGCTCAAGAATTCGATAAGCTCCTTAGAGCTCGACAACAATTGAGTTGGAGCTTAATCTTGAGATGAGGAGGAGTGTCCGATGCTCCTCGAGCCATCTTAGTACTATCTTAGGAGGCATTAGTTTAAGTGCACCTAACACCTAACCTCGGTATACTCGTTCTCTCTTTTCTCTTATATTATCGTTCTTTCTTTCTTTCTTTGTATTTCTTTTTCTATTTCTAGTTGTGGATATTTAGGGTTGTGTTTTTGTTTTTGCTTTTAGTTGTGGATATTTATGATTGTTCTTTTGTGGGGTGATCATTTTGAGGATAAATTTTGGATGTTGTTGAGCCATGATGATCATGATCACCTACATATATATATTTATGTTTTGTTTTTACTTTTGTTTTCGGTGGTAGTATTTTTGTATATAATTGAGTCTCATTTATTGGTGTAATTTCTCTTAGCTATCAATGAGGACATTGTGAGATCTAGGTGTGGGGGAGGAGAAGTCATGCTTCAATATTTTGCAAAAGAAAAAAAAAGAAGAAAAATTTTCAAAATTTTCAAAATATTAAAAAGATTTTTGTTTTTAAAAGATATTTTTGGGAGTTTGTGACATTTTTTATTAGCTTTGACCCCTGTTACTTGGCTATTAGTTTATCTCTATGTCCCATTTGAATCTCGACATTTAATTTTTGAGCTAGTTTGACTTTGGTCGAAGAACTCGTGAAAATTTGAGCTCGAAAGATAAATTTATCCATTTTAGTCTCATATTTCATTCATGTGTGACTCTTCCGTAGGGCATTTCCTCTAGAACTTGTTCTCTCTCTCTTTAAGATTACATTTGTCATATGTATTATGTAATATGATAGAGGCATTCATTCATTTTTAAACTATATGAGCCAAAAAGCCACCCTACTATATATACTCTTTTTGCTAGCCTTTTGAGTTTTAACCTATTTTTGCTATACTTATATCTACTTTACCCTTGGCCTATATATATTTCCTATACCTAAGCCATGTCCGGCGGAGTAACACTTTTTGAGTTGGGCAATTTTTAGTTGTATGGAGATTGTGTTTTATTTGGTTCTATAGTTTGAAATTTTGATCCGTGTTGAAAAAAAATTGATGAGTCCCTTAATAGACCCTTTCGGATCGAGTTATGTTCATGATTCCCATGCCAATAGTATTTGTTTAGGAAAAAAAAAGAAAAAGAGAAAAATAAAAAAAAGAAAAAAAGAATAAGAGATTGGCATGAGAAAAAATTCAACAAGCATGAGAAAAAATTCAACAAAAGGCTCTCTCGTGTTTGTTTGTGCTTATAAAGGTGATTTGGGGAGAAGTTCTTAGTCATTTTTGGAAGTCTTTTTTTGCTACTTGGTCATTAGACCTTGGCTATTTAACTCCACATTTCACAAATTGTTTTTCCTTATTACCCATGAACCTTAGCCCTATTGAAACTCGTAAAAAGTCCTCTTGATTACATTTTGCATTTTTGCCTACATAATGGTGGAAAATTGAGAGTATGACCAAGCCTACGAGTAGGATGCATTATTGGAATGAGTTTTAAGTGAACCATTATTATATTTTTCTAAACACATGAGTAAGAGTGATTCACTTTAACCTAAAGTGAGGTTTTACCAGCCTAATCTGCTCATTATTTATTGTTTAGGATGAAAAGCTGGTATGCGAATGTCATCAATGGAGGATCAAGTGTATTGATGTGTGCATTGTCTTTATATGTATGTTACTATTCGACGTACGAGGGTGATATGGTTGATTAGAATGTATATGATTCCTTCCCACTTTGTATATATGCTTGTGAAAAGTTTCGAAAAACCAAAAAGATTTCTATTTTCTCTTTCTCTTTTCTTTTTATTTTTTAAGATTTTGTGGGTATATCTTCTACAAACCCTCACGAGACCTCACTCGTCCTCTTGGGTTACCAAGGAGTTTAAAGGGCTTGTTTCAATTGCTAAGTGCAATCACGATTCCTACGAAAGTAAGTTAGGTTTTATTTATTTTTATTTTGCTCGAGGACGAGCAAAAGATAGGTATGGGGGTATTTGTTCGGTCCAAATATTACGTTATTCATACACTTATTTATTTAGTTTTTGACTTGTAAAATAATATAATTCGAGGATTTTTATTTAGGTTATTTACTTTTTAGGTAATAAGTTGAAATCGAGCTAATAAAAAAATTTGAGCCAAAAAGGAAGCAAAACGAGAAAGCTAATGGTATGCACGAGCAACGAGTGCAACTTCTACACGACTGTGCAAGATCGCACGAGTAGCAATGCAGATCTTACATGGCTCCACGACCTGACCGTAAACTTTCGAAACTTGCACAAACACCAATATAGTTTACGCACGGCTATGCAAGGTCGCACGGGTACCGTGCGGGACTTGTATGACCGTGCGACGACCTAGTTTCGATTTTTGCTCGGCTTTTACAAGATATAAAAAGATAATTTTGGCTCTAATTTTGGGGGAGCTTGGTTTTTAGGGATTTTATTAGGGACCTCATAGGTTTCTTGCGTAGCCAAAATAAAATCACATTGGGGGAAAGTAGTGTAGAATTTTGTACAAGATTTTGAATTCAAGCCTTTAATTTTAATTGAAGCATAAGTTTTCGCTTTCTCTCTTCCTCTTTACTTCAAGTTTAATATTTTGATTGTTCAATTTAGTTTCAAGATTCAATTTTTATTAGTCTAGATGTTAATTATAGTTAGATTAATTATTTATTTTCATATTTAATTTTAATTAATTAATTTATGTTCTTATTCACGTCGGTTTGTATTAGTTTGTTCTTTAGTGTAGCTTTTACATTTATTTCATGCTTTTATTTTAATTAGTTGTTAAAGTTGATTACTTTGATTGTGATTAGCATTCCTAATGGCTAATTAATCTCGTTGAGGCCTTAACCTAACTAGTTTATGCTTGTTATTTGGGATTATTTCTCGTGCCCACCACCTGTTCGATAAAATTTCCGAAAGGGATTTTTATCTTAATTTTTGGGTGATTGGTCTATCATCTGAAAGGTGAAGCCAATTTTCTGGCTTGGGTATAGAGAATAGTCGGGATTTTGACATGAAAATAACCCGAATCCTAGCTAGGTCCATAGGTTGCTACTCTTGTATTCTACTTGAGTTAACCCCACGAAGGTAGACCCTCGAAAGTGTGGCTTGAGTGGCCTTTGATGGTACATCCGACCACTTCTAAATGCTTGCATATACTTGGTTAGGATTAAACTTGCCTTGATTAGTTAGTTTATTAAGTGGTAAAATCACAACTCGAGCATTCTTGTATTGCTTTCTAAGATTATATTAGTCATCATATCTCTCATTTCTCCCGATTCTCCTAAATAGAAAGTTTAAGAACACAACTCTCTATGGACACAACTCGTACTTGCCGACTGGTTACAACTACGATGTGCACTTGCGGTTACAAATTTAAGATTTAATTCTTCCCTAACAAGTAACACCCTAACTTTTTGGAGGAATTACTCAATTGAACCAAATAAAATTTAGAAAGATTCGATTGGTAGAGTGTTATGCCACATGCTTAAAGAGACAAGTAAGGCCCATACTTTCAATAAAATAAAATAAACTTTATCATTTATTCAATTGATTACTAACATTTGTTGGAGGTACAATTTTCATACTAAACTTATAATATAACTAAAATAGTTGAATACTTATTCCAAGTAGAAAATGAAATTAGGTAAGCATCCCGATAAACCAATTGTTCCCATCCATTCACATTTTACCCGAAAATAATAAAACATTTAAAGAATGAGAAGGAAGACTCTAAACACAATACACCCAATTATGAAAATAGCAATTTTGCGAAATTCATTTTGTTTACAAATAGGATATGAAAATACTTACACTTCGGATGCCCTTACAATGAACAATGATCCCCTTTGAAAGGGACGATGAACGATGAGTCGATTAGCATGCATACCGAGGTGATCACTTGAACAATGAACAAAAAACAATAGGCAATGTAGGCATCCTTTGTCACGAAAATACTTAAAAATCATTGCACTCACACACGTATACTCTTTGATAAAAAACGATGATTTCGATGAAGAAATTGACATGCATTGTACCTTGTTATTTGCACTTGGAAAATAATCTTTAGATAACTTTAATTAACTCTAAGAACAATAGAATTTCATTCAAGATGAGAGTAGAGAGAAGAGTAGAAAAAGTAGAATGAGTAAAGATGATAAAAGATGAGTGGAGATGAGAAGAGATGAGTACTTTTCCTAGCAATTTGGGGGTGTTTATAGGGAGTAACAATTGAATACTCTAAGTTTATGATGCCTCAAAGGTCTTAATAAGTGTCTTAGAAATCATGAGGTAAATTAATACTTGAACTTAATGACTTGTCTCTTTGCTTATCCATATGTATCTAAACACTACTTTGGTAATAATTCATTAAACATGTGCTTAAATTACAAATATCATGTGTCAAATTTTAATAATTAGTCATACTTTAATAATATATTTAAATTAATAATAATAATAATAATAATAATTTTTTAAAAAATTTTAGTTGTTACAAACCTCTTTACCTGTATTTTGTCCATGTCCTCATCTACATCATTATATACATCATAAAACTTAACATAATTCTATTGTTGGATAATACTAATTATATCATGAATTTGCTCATCTTTCTCAATAGCCACTAAACTCTCCAATAATGGTAAATTTGGACTTTTGAACCATTTCCTTTATGCCATCAACACTTAGATAATTAGGGATCATATCATCATAAACGTATGACCCTTACTCAAATTATCCACCATGATTGATAAGCACACCAACCTTACCCCCAAACATCCGGACATAAATTATAACACATCAAAATCAAAATTCACAAAAAAGATCTTTATTCGACATAAACCTTTACATTCACAAAAATAGAGAACTAGGACAATGACTTAGCAAGCTCAAAAATTTCAAATAAATATGTATACTTTACAACAAGATTTATCAAAAAATTCAAACAATCTAAACTAAATTTAACTATTTATTATGATTCTTCGCTATCAATGTAACTTCTCACCAGGATTGACACAAAAATGTATCTGATGATCACTAGAACTGAGTACACCTCTTCTTCTTAGGGCTTCTTTAAGGCTTGTAACTTTCCCTTAAGCTTACTCCCTTCCTCTTCAATAATCGTTGCTTAAAAATTAGGCTTTTACTTGAGATGAAGTAAGAACTTGAGAGAGAGAGAGAGAGAGAGAGAGAGAGAGAGAGAGAGAGAGAGATAGATAGATAGATAGATAGATGATGATCAATGACTTGAGAGATGAAGCAAGAGAGAGAGAGAGAGAGATGATGATGACTTGAGAGATAAAGTAAGAGGTTTAAGAAAAACCTAGTGGATTGGAGGAATATAGCGTAATTTTTATTTTTATTTTATTTTTATGCTTCCCCTAGCCATTTACAAGCTAAAAATAAATTCAAAATGTTTAAAAATAAGTTATAGCCAATTTCAATGAGGCCAAAGGGTATTTGTGGGTCATTTGAAAAAATTCATGATACATTTGAACAAAAAAAAACAAACAATTTAAGAGAGAAAATGAATTTTTTAAATACTTTAAGGACACAAAGATCGGAATATTCAGGATACTTATTAAGATAGTGTTAATCATGATGTACGTCCATGTTACACTTCAAAATATTGTAGGTTGTTATACTCATTTTGAGTTTTAATTTAAATTAAATTTGATTCAACTAAATTAAAGTCCTATTTCAATTAAATTAAACTTATATTCGAAATTATTGTTATAATTAAAATTAGTTGAAATAATTACCTATTATAATTGTTATGAACTAAAGTAAATTAAAATTGTAAATATTATAGGTAAAAAGAGATAAATATTTAATTATTATAATTAAAATAAGTTAAAAATAAAAATTTAAAATTATTATAAATACTAATATAAATAATTTTTTATGGGTAAGTAGACCACCCGTTTGGACCCCCTATTTCAGGGTAAATTCAAAGAGCCGACGAGGCCGAAAGGGAGAATGCCAAACAATCACTATACTCATAGTACACAAATTCTCAAACTTGAGAAATTTGTGCCCAATTTGGATGGAAAGTCCGACCACTCGCCTCTCGACAATACTCATATATAAATATTATTCACAAGAGAACACGAGTTTTAATTAGGGGTGAGCAGCTTCGGGTACCCTATCCCAAAACTTTAAGAACCTTACCCTTATCTTTTTGACCCTTACCCTTTTTGACCGATTCTCGAATTTTAGAAACCCGACCCTTACCTTGTTTGATCGGTTCCCAAATTTTAGGAACCCGACCTCGAACCCCAGGTTCTCGTTCCGGATCTAGGATACCCTACTCACACCATTATTCTTATAAAAAAATTTTTAAGGCCTTAAAAACTTACAAAAATCCACTCACGTTAATCATTTAATTAGTCAAAGTTCAACAAGCAAACAATTAAATAACACAATTTTTAACAATTTTTTACAAAATCAAAGTTGGTAGTAGAAAGAACGTTCTTAAAGGGTGATGTGATCAAAATGTTACAAATTCTCTTCAAAAACTAATACAACCAAATGTCTCAAGTTCATTAACTAAATTTAAATAAAAATAATGTAACCTTTAAACTTCCATTATATCTTCAACATCAATAACTTATCCATCTCCGTCGTCAAGATCTATGAAATATAAAATAAAATACCCTTTAAACGGTTCCAGACTTCCGGTTCCATGATTTCATTTTAAGAACCTTACACTTCCTCGTTTGACCGATTCTTAAATTTTACGAACCTTATCCTTACCCGTTTGACCAATTTCGATTCCAAAACTTTACCCGTTTGATCGATTCCGATCCGATTTTAGAGTACCTATCAGTCATTCTCACATTTGGTTTTAATATTGCTCACTCATCTCTCGACAATACTAATATAAATATTATTCACAAGATAAAATAATAAAGGAGTGTGACGCCCTCACAAAGCACCAATGAGAATAAAAGTGAATGAGGGACCAAAAAGGGTTTTGTAAATTAAAACTTCACACATATGTAACTAGGGTTTTGGGAGCAGGCATCAATATCATCACTCTCTCTCTCCATCTCCACTGTGAACCCTCACTTCCCCCACCCCCCTCCCAGTCTCTCTATATTCATCCCATCTTTCCCGTCTGCCATCAATTTGCCATTTCATCGACGATTACATTTTGCCTGTTTCGCCCTTTGGTAAGTTTCTTCTCATACCACTCTCTTTAATCGTTTGGTTTTGTCTTTGATTTCATTTGCTGTACTTCTGCTACACAGTTCGCCAGAAACATTCTGCTGATCACTTTCTAATCATTTGGTTATATCAGACGTTAACGAATCGATAGTAGCAGAATTGTCTCTTTTGCTCCAGAAAATTGTGTTCTTCTTTTTCTGGGCAGTAGAATTTTGGGTTTTATGAGTGTGTAATATTTGAGTTTCTATTGCCTTTCAGTTTTTCATTCTGCTTAAACTGTAATTAGTGCTTGTTGAGCATTCTTTGAAATTCAAATGCTGATTTTGTAGTTTGAATTTGAAACCATGATCTGTACTGTAACAAAGTAGTTTACAGTTTTGAAATTTCTTATGTTTTGCTAATTTGTTACTTCAATCATAGTAGCGGCGATAGTACGAGCTTTTGGATATGATAGTAACTCGCTAATGCTGGTTTTGATTTTTCTCAGAACGGGCAAAATATTTTAAACATGTATTGTATCAAGCCTACCTGGGTTGGACAAACATTTGCCTTAGCAGCATCGGGTGATTCAGGGGGAGAAAGTCAAGGATTCGGCGTTCAAAGGAGGAGAGGAAGGCTATGGTTGAGTCCTTTATTAAGAGGTACGAGGTAGTTTTTGTTGTATTTAATTTGAATTGCCTGATGGCACCCGACAATGTGGTTTCAATTTAGTTGAAATTTTTGTGAAGTTGCTAAACTAAACCAGCCTAGGCTTAAACCTGCATGGCAACCAGTGAGTCTGGAATTTCTTGCAAATTGGGTTAAGAAATCATTCTAAAGGAATAAAAGAAACGACATGAAAAACAACTCACATGTAAGGATAATATGTCAAACAATGCTTATCATCCTTGGTAGGGTTGGCTGCATGGATATCATTGCGATTTTGGCCTGAAGCAAGATCATCGTTAGATGTCTTGTGTAGTTTTTCCTTGACATTTAAATGCACCAAACCTCTGTAAATTTGAAGGATTTATTCACAGGAGCAATAAAGACTGTGGGAAGGTGCTGTATAAGGGATTAGTTTTTGCGCCAACTTTTTGTTATGTTTTTGTTTTCTTTATTATATGAGGGGTAAAAACCAATGCCAAAACATAATAGACTTCCTCTACTATGAAGAAGATTAAAAGATGATGAAGTGGCACAGTAGTGTAGGTTATGATTCTGTTCTGTGCTGATCACGTAACTTTTCTAATCTCATGTTCACTTCACTTTGTGAGTCTTTCTTCGATTGTGATTTATGTTCTGTGCTGATTGCCCAACTTTTCTAATTTTATGGTCGTGTTGTGATCTGCATATATCTTATCAATTGTAGGATTATGTCTCAGTTAGTGTCTAATACATTGATGCAAAAATTTCATTCACAAACTTAAATATCTCAATTTTCTGTATCAGGCTGTTGCAGAGCCTGGTTGAGATCTTAATATAACTGCTTATGGTTAGTTTCAGATGCTATTTGATGTAGCTTGAAATCCATGCACTTAACTGCTGAAGTAAACTTAAGTTAAGTGTATGTGTTTAAGGCAAGCATATTTGAACTCTTTTCAGTACTAAATACTCAATTGGTTGCAGATATCAGATCTTAAATGATGGGAATTTTCCGTCCCTGAATCTTACTCATAAGGAAGTTGGGGGTTCTTTTTATACTGTTCGGGAGATTGTCAGAGAAATAATTCAAGAGAACAAAGTTCTTGGTCCAGCTAGATTTAATTCTGAGGCTGAAAAGAATGGTGAAATTACTGAAGATTATTCACTGGGATCAAGCTCATTGGAGATGCAAGTTCTTTTGTCTGTGAATGAGCTAGATGTTGTCTCTAACCATCAAGAAACAGAAAGTGCAGGGCTGACATTAGAGGGTAATGGTTATTATATCACCCATATGGATTTGGACTCTGTTCAGTTCTCTAGTGAGCTCCAGGCTGTTGAAATGAGTCAAGATCCTGATGAGTTGGCTGGGAGAAAATCAGTAAGCAAGAGTTTGGACCCATCTTCAAATAGCACAGGGCAGTTTGTTAATGAGAATCCAAGTGATGATGTTCAATTTGCAAATGGTACTCATAGTAATGGTGTGTTTAAAGAATCCGATGAAATGTCAGGTGAAGGATCACTTGTAAGTGAGACCTCTAAAGGAGACAGACAAAAGGAATTAGTAGGGGCATATAATGCTAAACTAACTCTTCCTACAAAAGAGCTAGTAGTGGAGACTTTCCCATTAAGACCTGCAATCAAAGAAATTGATGACATAAGCAGCACATCTACTGGCTCTTGGAACATTAATGGAACCTTGAACAATGTGGGAAGCAAACATGATGGAAATGGCATTTCTGACCTAGATAAATTAAGTTCTCCTGACGGCTTGTCTGATATGGTGATTGCAAAGGGAGGAGGTGGTTCAGAACATTCATCAGTCCCTGGCATGGTTTTCCAACATGCAGAGACTAATGATGGGATGATTCAGCATGAAGAGGGGGATCTCACGTACAAAACAATGGAAATGCTAGATTCATCAGCAATCAAAGAAGAAAGTACACCCGTTGATCAAGGTTGCATGGACAAAATCACATCACGTAGTGGTTCAACATCAAACATAGTTGAGTCGGCTGAGGAAATCAATGGAGTTCAGGTCAGTCTTTTGAGACCTTTATTTTGGGGCTAGACTACATCCATTTAATCTTCGTACCTTCCAGTGGTGAGCTATGTTCAGTTTCCTAATCTTGAAATGTGATTGGTTTGAAGTCATTGATATTGTATTACTGGTCCTATGTGGCTTTCATTGGAGTAGAACATGTCATTCATGTGCCCATGTACTGGAGTTTCCACAGTTTTATCTATTAAGATAAAATATAATATCTAGTTTTTTTCTTTAAAAGGTTCTTTTCTTTTTGTGGAATGCACACTGGATACTGGATGGTGCTGGGCATAACCTGCCATGCTGCCAGTACTCAACGTAATGGACTGGTGGTATTCACCAGAATTTGACCATTTGTTTTAGGGTTGGCATGGTGGATATTGCCCAGTACTGGATGAATGTTACTTTATTTATATGACCACTTGGGTATCATTTCTATATTGATGTCAGTGCTATGTAATGACCCTAATCAACGAATGACTGTCTGGCGAATATAAGTCCATTATGGTTTATGGAGCTTGACAAGCTTCTAATTTAAGGCTCAAGTTCCACATTGGCTTTGTTTTGGTTGATATACCTGAAATGTGATGTTGTGATCTTGATGATAGATCTATTCTCACAGGCGCCGGAATGTGAATACATGGTCCTGGTTTACGAATATAAAACATAAAAATGATATTCAAAGATGAGGATGGTTTATAATTTTGGAGCCAAATGTTACTGGTGTCAAAGTATGGCCCAAGTAGCAGGCATGGAACTATGGAAGTATTTTACAGCTTAGTTACTTGGCATTACTTATGCAATTGTATTGTTTTTCCTTCTATAACCTGTTAGATGGTCTCTATTTTTACATAAATCATGTCATTTATAGATTCTAGCTTGCTTAGGTGTTGTGGGTGAAATTAAATCAAGAATAGTGTAATTGGCATGCTGTTATTTCTTTCACTTAATTGAAAAGGAAGGTATTTTAACGTCTTATGACCTATATAGAATCTAACCATGGGAATCATATGGATGTGCCATGTGTTGGATTACATAGTTTGTTGTGGAACATGACATTAACCTTGGGTTTATGTGGCGCTGGATTGAAGAACTACTGTGGGGGTTGATCTAAATTGAATGGTATCGGTTACATTCTGGCAGTCCATGTGAACTTGCCTTAGCATTGGTGTAAATGTTGCATTTCATTTTTCATGCTTAGCTCCTGAGCATATTTTCTGCTTACAAATACTCTTTTATGGGTGCCATTTTAATTATGAACAATCAAGACCCAAGGAGATTAGTTTCCGAAAGAGAAGGGAGGTGGAAAGGTGTGAGCCATGATAATCTGAGAAAAGGATGGTGAAAAGATCATGAAGGAAGTGAGACTGTATAAAGAGGATGGAAAGAGAGAGCATGAAAGAAGAATGAGACAGCTAATTAATCGAACAAAAATTTCTTGTTCATTTCGCAAAGAAAGATGTTCCTTCTCATATTTAATATTTCCCATTGGTTGTGTATGAATGAAAGGAATTTGCTCACACAAAATCTACCAGTTTATATTATAATGGGGTTCTATTTAGAGTTTAGAAAGTCCAAATTCAACAGGATAACATGTCCTGAAATTACTCCGAGCAGGACAAACTCGTCACAAACATTTTGACCCGAAGTCGACAGAAATTGACCATTTGGTGTGGAAACATTTTATCTTGTATTTTTCAGTAATTCTAAGCTATTTTCAAGATCAACGCTAAGTTGACCTGATTGTTAAATGAGTCAACCTAAACCAAACCTATTAGTCAGCTCTAGTTTTGTTGGACTTCAACCTAAAAAAATTATTCTTGACAGAGTAGATGAATTGATGATATCAGGGAATATGTATAACTTTGGATAACATTTTTCCTTTTTAATTTGTGTTCATTTTCCATTTGTTTTCAAAAGGACCCTTCAACAGTTCACTTACAGTGGTCATTGAATGTTTTTTCTGCTTAACTTGTATGGTCCTTTGACATGTTGCTTATCTGTTTGCTTGTTTTATCTTTTTATTTTTAAATGCAGTCAGCTACATTAGCTCCTATATTTGACCCCCACTACTGTATATGATTGTACTTTGTTCTCTTTGCGCCTCCTATTAACCAAAACTTTTTTATTTTTTATTTTTAAATGAAATGTATTTTGGCGTCTAGGTCTCTATTTTTTGTTAATTTTTTACTGAACAAAGTCTTGCTGCTTTGCTATTGCCTGGGATTCTTGGTTTACTTTTGCCGACGACTTAGGAGACTTGTAACGTGGTGCTTTGAGAAATCTTTGGTTAAATTTTATTAATTTTAGTTTTAAGTGACGGCTGTTTCTCAGAACAAAGTCTTGCTGCTTTTTGATTGCCTAGGATTCTTGGTTTACTTTTGCCTAGGACTTAGGAGACTAGTAACGTGGTGCTTTGAGAAACCTTTGGTTAAATTTTATTAATTTTAGTTTTAATTGAGGCTGTTTCTCAGAAAGTTTAAGAAGTTTACATGTTGATGTTGATCTGCCCTATTTCAATGGGATATATGCTGTACTGTCTTCCTTTTCCGGCTCTTAGGGTCCTAATTCATTTTTGGTGCACACTTGCAGCCTAAGAAGGCTCCGCAGGAAATGACTTACATAGAAAATAGCAGCAGTGGAACAAGCAACAAGAATACGAGCAAGGGACCAGCATTTGCCATTGCGAACGGAGACTATGTTCGAAGAGAGAACAGAGCTAAGAGTGGAGCTTCTCCAACTGTAGATAGAATTGACCTGTAAGTTCACTTAAAAAACTACTATACTGGTCATTTGGAATTTGTCCTTGAAATCTGAAATGTTTTGTTCTCTCGTATGTTTCAGAGAATCCTGGGAATCAAAGAAACATTTGAATCAGGAAACTAATCCTCTGCTGGCATTCTTCAAAGCTTTTGTGGGTGCGTTTGTGAAATTTTGGTCTGAATGAAAAGCGAGCCATGTAATTTTCTGTTGCTTTTCAAATAAGCAGTAGAAGCATCTTTCAATTTGATGGTGTACTTGAGGGTTTTCTTGTTGAATTGTTTCTCTTCTTTTTATACCCTTTTTGTAGGTAAATGTACTTAATCTAGGGCCTCCATTTAGATATGGGGAGGGGGACACAGGGGATGAAGTGGACTCAAATCCACTTCTCTTGAGTGTAAGTTGGATCTTCCACTAAGCCATCGCCTTGGTGGCCTAGTTGTGTTAATTACTGTTTCTTTGGGTCATTACTTTCTACTGATTATAAGCTCTGAAAGGTTTTGATTACATGGAGTTCGTGAATCATGGGGGTGAATCTGACTTGTTATAAGCAAAAATAGCAAATCCATGCAACTGAGAAATGGTGAATATTTTACACATTTGCACTTGGGATTCGAGTGCTAACTATGCTCTGGCTTTCGTTTTAAATTTAGGGTTGAGATTCGCAAGTGAAGTTGTGGACCAATAATTATTTCTGCTCGTAGACTAGGCCACTCGAGTTGAAGGTCAAAGGGAGGGGCAGGGTTATGGGCAGGCAGTGTGGAAGCCAAGATGCCGGGTTGAGTGGCCTGTGGGTGATGAACCTGAACCTAAGGTTGTGGGCTGCCTGGTTGACCTTTGGGATAGCAACAGGGTTGGTACTTGGGGGTGGGTGGTTGTGGTGGTGGCTAGCCTAGAATTTGCCTGTTCCTTTTCGTCTTAAAGTTACTTTCAAAAAAGCAGGCAAACTGGTATTTTGGTAAAATTATTAAGGGTAGTAGCCAAGTTTCTTTCGCCAGAAAACGGGGTACGCACACATGGTGGTTTTATTATTACGTGCAAAATAATAGCAAAACAATAACTTCAATGAAAATGCTGGGTAAATGGAATTGCGTGATAAGTCATAGTGTCATTTTTGTAAGCATGTGTAATTATAGGAAAAAGAGTCCTACATCATTAAGGCACATAAGTAGTGTATTATACTATTCCTTTTTGACAGGATCCATAAGAAATATTATGCAATATCTACACTGACCAGATATAGTTTAAATGATTATAACGTTGTACATGCATATGTTTAGGATGTGTTATCGCAGTGATATTCTCATCTACAACTTTCAATGTGAATCCAATTTTTGTGGAATTGATGTAGGCAGTCTCATCTTGACAAGCATTGCTGTGTTCATGAAAAAATCGATTCAATAGCATATATATAAAGCGGGGGTGATTCACTCACCTGGAAATTGAAGAAAGGAAGGAAGCGACCAGGCACACGAGGGGTGGAGTGGAGTGACCTGCAATGGCAGTCCCAGAAGCCGGAATTGACAGCTACTTCATCTACTTATTATTCAACCAACATAATAAAATATGCGTACTTAGCCTAAGAACTACATTTGTATGATCAGTTAGACCATTCATTTTTTCCCCTCCCCTCTGATCTTATTCCTTGGACTGAAATGGATCGTCTCCGCAAATATATGGTCCCTATATCTCACTGTAATCTCCACCACTCAAAGCAATATCCCTTTCGCAACATTATCTTCTACCCTTGGCGTTTCAGTTTTTTGTTTTTTTTTTTTGGTGGGGGAAGGGGTCCGCATTGGGTTCGAACTCTCTCAATGAAATTTACTAGTTGTCGAAGGGATTATAGATCATCCAACCCATGAAATTAAGTACTCAGCGCCCCCCTCCCACCCAACACAAGATAAAATCTATGAAGTTAAACTTCTCTTATATCTTACCCTATAAAAGTTTGATAACATATTTAAAGGTGTTCCTTTTTTTAAAATTTTTAAAATTTATAAATATTATTATTTTTTATGAGTATTCCTTTACGATTTTATGAATTTTTAAAGATTTTTAAATATAAATTTTGACATTTTTTTGCCAATAATGTCATGGGATACCTTTGGAAATCAAAGAGCTCTGCCAGTGCTTGATAATATCTTCAATTGTTTACTCAAGAATTAAGATCTTCGACTTTAAAACTAAATCATTTCCTTGTATATTAGAGCAAATTTTAAATTAATAGAATAAAGCCTACTAATAAATTAAAACTGATTTTTTTGTGTGACTAATATTTGCAACTTCTCATGCACAAATAGAGATAAATAAACAAATTAAATCTATAAACATAAAAGTAATAAACTTAAGATTCCATTCTTTTGAATTAACGGACGCACACTTACGATGTGGGGGCTTTGTTTTCTTTTCCGTTTTTAAATCAAGATCAAAAGAATTGAATAATGAAATCGCCTCCATCTTCTCCAGTTAGAATTAGTGAGCTGCCATAAGCCATAATTGCTAGTGGTGGGCTCCATTTTTTCTTTTTCACCCTTCTATTTTAATTATTATTAGATTTACTCTTAGTTTTGTATCCTTTTTCAACAAATTCGTTCTGTTTCGATCATGAGAGTTAATTTTCCTTCGTTAGCGGGTTTCGAATTTTCATCATAATGTGAGTTGAATCTCTCATCCTGGTACAAATTTCGTAGATATGAAGGCAATAGATTGTAGAAGATGATTAAATTTTATGATATGAAGTTTGCTTATTATGATTTGTAGATGAAGTTGACAATAAAATTTCATAGGATTAGATCACCAAGGACAAAAATACATTATTTTAGTGTAGGTATAGGTGTAAATCTCACTAGAGGTGTGAGAAAACTCTACTATATCAACCTCTTCTCTTCCATGCCCTCGTCAACACAAATGTTTGCATCGAATACCAAGCTTGCCAACACAAATGCTAACCTCAGTAATCGTTAACTCATAACAGCTAATAACAACTAAACCGAACAAAACAGGGCCCTGAAAGTTACTCTTAATAATAAGGTTTGATTTCCGCTTGTATTGTATCTACGGTTGCATCTCAATTCCAATAAAAGAAAATTTACATCAATTGAATTTATTTTTGGGAGGGGGTTGGTGGGGAGGTAGACTGGGCTTGGGCTGACTAAGAAAAGTCAGATGCTGGGTTACTGTGGGCGTGGGCTAAATGAATCCAGATAGCTTGGATACTTAATGTGTGATTTTTTTATTTTTTTTTTTGGGGTTGCGGATACTTAATGTATGATTACCCTGGAAATTTTGTCGAGCCACACAAAAATAGGATATCGTTTAATAATTGAAATTTAACTTTATTACTATCTGATTTAAAACAAAGTTTATTATTTAAATTTTATCCATTGTCGGATTTAATTTGAGCCTTCCCTTTTTATTTGTTATTATTTTATTTATGAAAGATTAATTTAATTTGGGGATTAAGAGATGAAAATGTGAGTGGGGCTAAGTGCAAAATGTAGTCCACATTTTTCCAATAATCCCTCAATAAAATGGTGAGTTGGATTCCATTTGCGTCGCCATCAAATTGAAGTTGGATCTGCTAATTTCAAAAGTATTCATTTCTCTCTCTCTCTTTCTCTCCCCAGCTGCATTTCCACATCAACCTTTTAATTAGTGTTTCATTTTGCAATTAAACAAAATGTTTTAGGCACCAAGATTTAGAATGAATGAAGAGTTTTAAATTTTATCCTACAAAAAAATGGCTTCAAGGATAGAGTCGAGAAATGGCACAAAACATTCTTCTATTTTTTTCACAACGTTTTCCCCATGAGAAATTAATTAATTAATTAGAGGCTGACAAGTTTTCTGCAACATCAATTTTCTTAAATTTTAGCCATAAATTATTGTTTCCTTGGCTAATTAATTATATATCTTGTTGTGAGATGAAGGACAAATGATGAGATAGTAAAAACATTTATGAATGTCTCCCTCGGGAGTTTTATTATAAACCCTCATCTCCTAAATAAAGGTAGGTTGAATTCTATTAAACTACTTATTTGATGATTAATTCGTCATATACATAGCATATAAACTCTCATGGCTGTATATATATTATATTATACTAGTACTGGACCCGTCTTATGCACGGAGTAATGTTGTACAATGTATAACTTAAGAAATTATTAAATTACGCAACGATATTGTACTTGTGAGTTTCTTTCTCGATCATTTGATTTTATTGAATGATTTCACTTTCAACAACATTCTTATTCATGTTATCCCTCATAATGAAAACGCTTTCGTGACTCATCAAAGTTATCAAAACCCAACACATAAAAATCATTAGAGCCTAGCACACATTTCTCTTCCAATTATTCTAAATTTCAAAAGAATAAATAAATAATCTAAAATAATAAATAAAAAAGAATGTTAAAAAATATCATCAAGGTTTTAAAATTACACACGTAATTGGAATATTAAGAAGTCAGACCCCTCTAAGAATCAAACAATTTAAATAATCCTAACTCATACAATTATAGTAATAGTGTGACAATATGTTTGGGTATCAAAAGGTAAATATTAGTAGGAAAAAGAATAATATATGATTGGTAGATAATAAGCTAGATGACCTATAGATGACAATAAATATATCATTATGTCACAAATTAATATTACAATACAAAGTACATCAAATCAATAAAAGAATATCAAACTTATAATTTATAACTCTTTACAAAGTCAACACTAATTTAACTTAATAGACGCTTAGATAAATATTTATATGCAACCAACTTACTAAAACATCATTGACTTAAATATTTTACTGAACTCTTAAAAAGTATACATATACTCATAATGGGATCTCATTTTTTAAAAATTATAAAGTGAGTTACAATGATTTATCCATTCTTACCTACCTCTCGCACACAAAGATAATTAAACATATAATAACTACATATATTGAGATTAATAGTGAAAAATATTATAATGATAGAAGTGATCCAACTATATATATATAACAATAATAGGTAATTTGTATCATAATAAAGGGAATGATAGGTCAATTCGCGGCATAGGGTAATAAAATCATTTGTGTTTTGTACTTATATTGAAAATTGATCGCGATTTTAGTAGCGAATCAATGGGGCAAAAATATTGATACAATTGAGATTTTATCAATACATGTTTTACTCGATTAATAACCAATTGCTTCCCTCGAGACACAACTCTTCCTCTCAATTAATTAACATAATAAGAGTAACATGAGATTCTATTTCAAGATGGCGGGGAGGTTTGATGGCAAATACTCATCTTTTGATAATACAGAAAACTTACAATAGTAAAAGATATGATTTAAATATGTTTGTGTCAATAATAAGTCACGAGATAGACATGTTAGGAAGAAATTAAATAAATTGTATTTGTAACAAAAAAAAATTGATCTGTATATTCTGCAAAAATTTTGAGATAAATGAATTTATTCAAAGTCCTATGGGTTTAATAGAAGTTGGCATATTAAGTTTGCAATCCTTTAAGCATAACACAAATTACGAACTTAAAGTACACAAATTACGAACCGAAGCAATATAATTCCTAACTTTTTGTTCATTACGTTTTATTCCACAACATATTTGAATCATAATTTTCTATCTTGTAAGCATTCTTAATTATTAATATCAAGTATATATGTAGTTGTTATATTTTTATTATATTAATTTATGATTTATTAAGGTTTATTAAATCATTTTGTGCATAAGATGAAGGTAATAACCAAATTGCTTCCTCGGATAATTAAATATTTAAATATTATTTAAATTAGTCTTCTTCACTTAATTTTATTTTTATATTATTATAGGATTTAGTTAGAATCTTTTTAATCTGTTAGTATTAATTTTTTTAGTTTCTATAACTGATTTGATAATTTTTAGATTTTTTATATTTAGGTTAAAGCAAGTCTTTAATTTAATAAATTTATAAATTTAGTTTTTTCATTTTAATTTTAGGTGTTTAGGATATATTCGGGTCCAAAAAATAATTTTAATATTCTGGTAATTTTCTTATTAATTTTCTCATTTATTTGGTGTAGTTTATTATTTGTTTTACTTTCTATTTAAGATTATATTTTTATTTTATTATTTTTCATTCTGTTTAATTTTTCTGGAAAACTATAAAAAAATATTTTTGGGTTTTAGGTTACTTTATATTTTTATTTTTGATTTAATTTATTATATAATTTTGTATACTTTTTATTTATTAATTTTCTACTTTATTTTCTGTTTTATATTTTTATGAATTAATTAGGATGATTAACTATTATTTAATTTCTATATTAAGATTAGATAATTTTATAATATATAACTGATTTGATAATTTTTCAAACTTACTGTTTAAGTTAAAGCATGTTTTTAATATTTTGATAATTTTAAAATATTTTAGGTTTTGAGGCTATTAGGTCCATAAAATAGTTTTAATATTTTGGTAATTTTAATTATTTATTTTCGTATTTATTTAGTGCATTTTATTATTTGTTCAACTTTTTGTTTAAGATTATGTTTTTATTTTATTATTTTTAATTTTGTTTAATTTTTCTGAAAAACTATATTATTATTATTATTATTATTATTATTATTATTATTATTATTATTATTATTATTATTATTATTATTTTGGCATGGAGTAAAAAAGAGTCCATATATGAGTGGAAACTTATTTTTTAAATAATAAATTATTTATTTTTTTATTGGACGAAACTCCTTAATTCACTCTGATTGCAAGCATTTCAAAATTTGAAAAGATTGACATTATATAGTGTATAGATTATATCTGGGAGGTTTATAGTTCTAAAAATAATTTGCTTCAAACAAAATATTTACATTTACAATTATAGCATTCACAAATAAACAAGTCATTTTCACATGGAAGATTGTAGATAATAATTAACTTGGGCAGTTAAGAAAATTAAGATTTTTGGATGAAATCAGCTTTTTCAATGTGAAAATAGCTTTTAAGATTAGATTTTTTTTATTTAATCTCAACTGACTAATAATTTACTAAAAGCAAAATCATATACATCTTGATACAAGATTTTTCTCAAGAATTTGATCTGGACTTAAACATCGTAATATTATAAATTAAAATGAAAAATAAAGGCATGATTGAATAGCATAGTGTCATAACTTATAAATAGTACAATACCATCTTTTCGTCCATAATTTTTAAAATTATGAAATTATGCATATGATACATCCCAGGGATAGGTTTGATCAGATTGGGGTCGTATCATTGTGTTCTTGTCGCGTAGTCGATGAATACTAAAACTTCATTATTGATAATTAATTATAACTAGCGAAAATTTTTGTCATTTGGAATGTGTGATATAACAATTGAGCTTGGAGTAAGACACTTAAAAGGTATCTTATTACAAGGCATACAATTGTGGAAAAGTTGGATCAAACCATTAACTTTTTCTTTATGGCGATGAAATCAAATATTTCTTAAAGAATAGCTAATTTCGTCAATTATATTTTTCACAAACAGTTCATGTAAATAGCTAATACAAGCACTTAACAAATTTACAATAAACAATTAATAATTAATTATCTAAACACCGTTATGTACAAATCTCATAAATTTCCTAAATTTATTGACAATTAGTTTGCATTTTGTAGGCACAAATTATAGTACTATTATCTTGGGCTTATAAATTCAAGTTATTATATATGATTATTTGTTTTAATTTTCTAAAATAAATCTCCTAGTTGCATGACCCCCTTCAAAATACGTTATATCACCGAATTTATAGTCCCGAATATACGATATAAATGTTGTTGCTTTGCTTTACATGACTCTAGAACAAGAAGAATGACAGATGAATATCACAAACTTTTTGGCTGTACTGACCCCATAAAAGTGAACAAATAACAGCGAAGAACTGAAAACTAGGCTTGTGAGCTGAGACAAACACTTCACATGGAAAGATTCAAGTTTGTTTCACTATTATTAGGTGTTTGTTCACCCAATCCAATCCAATTAAATTAAATTAAATTCCCCAATAAATTAATAATCTCTTCACTCTCCCCTGTTTAATCATTTGTTTATATGACCAAATCGTCTACGTACCCACTTTTACAAGCAGCCAACCAGCAAAATATACAATAAATAAATAACGGAAAATCTCAAATCATATCATGTATCATATAATATAATAGTAAGCGATCCATCGACATTCATGATAATATTATTGATTTTTTTGGATTATTACTATTAGGTTATATGTGTCCATATTCATAGGTCCATTACCAGATTAGGGTATCCTATGCTTGATTTTTGGAAGGGCAATGAACTTTGATGTGAATGTGAGTATCGTATTAGGGTGCATATGAGCTTCTTCGTCTCTCTTCAACGTGTATGTCCATTATGTAGGCCCATACACTTGCTTCCTGTTTAGGATCCAAGTACATGTTCTACTATATTCACTGTTCCCGAGATTGTTTATTACGGGACTATTCAATTATATATCGATAAATGTATTTATGTGAGGAGATATTGTTCATATAACAATGTCTCGACAAACCAACCCAATTAAAAATTTAAAATTGTAATTGTTCAAAGTTGTCTCATGATAGCGAGATATTGTTAAACAGTCTAACAATCTCACTCTCGGAGGATTATAGATCTTTTCAATTCAAAACTACCAAGGAGCTGGATTGACGAGGAAGAGCTCAAAGGAATTACGATGAAAGTGTTGAGAAAATTTTTGATAAAACTATTTGTGAAAATTTAGATTTATACGACTCACCCAATCCGAGAGCCCTAGCGCTATATATATATATATATATATATATGTGAGTAATTGTACAAAACAAATTACATTGCCCTGGTTCTTTATTACACCCACGCAATCTGTATCGGAGGAGAATGAATGGACAGATTGGCTTTAAGAAATTAAAATTGAGAAGAAGACAACCCTTTAGTAAAAATATTTGCCAACCGAAACCAAGTAGGAACATATCCGACAATAAGATCACCATCGGCAACCCATTCGTGAACGAAATGGTAATCCACGATAATGTGCTTGCTACGATCATGATGACTAGGATTAGTTGTGAGATATTGTGCACCGACATTGTCACACAACACCTTGGTGTAGGAGTAGCAAAAGAGATCCCTAACTCATAGAGTAGCTTGTCGAGCCGTATAGTTTCGGCAACTATGTATGCAATCGCATAGTATTCAACTTTAGTTGAAAATTTGTAGACCGTAAGTTATTTCTTTGAGCACCAAGTAATGAGGTTGGGTTCATAAAAAACAAGCATAACCTCGTAGTAGACCGACAAGTATCCTTACACCCACCCCAATTGGCATCAAAATAAGCAACACCGAGGGAAGGAGTTTGATAATGATCCGTTTAAGGAACATTGTTTATCCTATGGGATTCTGTTTCGTAAGACATGTTCCGATACTCAAGTTCAAAATGTTGTTGAGTGTAAACACAAACATATTTTGGAGATGGTGCGTACGTTTCTCATCCAATCTATGTTACCTTCTCATTTTTTGGGTTGAACCCTCTCTTGTTGCAATTTTCACCATAAATCGTTTACCCATACCGATTCCCGACAACAAAAGTCCTTTTGAAAAGCTTTTTGTCATGCTCCTAATTACAATTTTTACGGACCTTTGGTTGTGCGTGTTTTCTAAACTTTACGGCATGTTCCGCCAATAAACTTCAACCTAGTATCCGGTCATTTTGGCGGGACCCGATCCTCGGTCCTGGTCTCGGTTCCGACTGGGTCCAAAAATCTGATCCGGGACCGGTACCCAATTGACCTTTTTTTTTAGTTTTTCGGATACCATTGTACTTTTTAACATTTTTTCTGTTTTTTTGGTAAAGTTTTAGCCAATAATTAAAAAACCGGATAACCGGTTTGCTTGGAATTAAAAAATATATACATATACATATATTTTTTTAATAATAAAATCAGTAACCGAGTCCGGCTCCGGTCCATGATTTTACTACTCGGTCCCGGACCCGATTATAACGGGGTCCTAAAATTTGGACTTGGACCCGGTCCCGGTCCCGGTTCAACCGGTCCGGGTTCGAACCGAGTACCGGAATTTTTGCTCAGCCCTAGGTATACTCATCAATAAAAGGGGATATCGTTGTTTTGATCCCATTACAGGGAAACATTATATAAGTTGACATGTTCAATTTAATGAAATACGAGGCAAGGGTTAATAATGTAATTTTTTTTTTTTTTTGAAGAGGTTAAGGAATCTATGGCTCGATACCATATAAAGATTTAAGTTTATGCGACTCACCCAATTTGAGAGCACTAATGCCATATATATATATATATATATATATATATATATATATATATATATATATATATATATATATATATATATATGAGTAATTATACAAAACAAATTACATTGTTAACTCTTATTCCTTATTATTATTGTACGAAGAATTAGAAGTTAGAGGACGCTCAAAGAAATTGGAAAGAACTATACACATTTGAATAGAATGCTCTATTATTTACGCAGATATGTTAATATTATCTCGAAGCCAAAAGTCAAATTAAGAAAACTTAAAGGTTAGTTTGCTGAATTAATCCGGAATTCCTTGCACGCATCATTTGATTGGTTTGACTATGGACTATCCTGATTCTTGCTAATAATATATACTAGTTTTTACAGCTTTAGTGAATAATAAGAAGGTTCACACATTTTCTATTTTGTTATGATTTTTGAAGGAAAAGAAAAAGGCTTCTCTCAAAACTCAGTTCCAACTTCCATTCCAAATGTAAAAAGAGTTGGTTTGACCATAAGTTTGGTAATTATAAAAAAAGAAAATATTGAAATCTAAGTTTGGTAATTATATGTTGGCTTTTCAGTAGGTTTTATCATGTCTTATTAGGTGAAGTTGACAAGTCGCTCGTGTGCATATTATCATCAAAGGCATTAAGCACAGCATAATACTTGACATTTTCATACCTTAATTTAAACTTTACTTGGGCTATAGGAATGGATGGAAACTATGGTGAATTCATTAAAAATATTCTCCTCTCTGAATTTCACCTCAATCCTTTACTCTCTGAATTTCACCAAGTTTCTTACCTGTCACATGAGATAAATTGCAGCACTTAATACACATATTAATAATAGTGTCTGAGAACAATTTCAGTAATGGGACCGATAATGCACGCTAATGTGGTTAAGAAATCATAAATATTTATAATACAGTACAACTACTACTCTACTACTACCACTATGCCACCTAATTCCCCTTAATTATCTTTATAAAACGTTAGATTTAGTTATTCAAAACAAGGTTGACCAAGATTCATCTCAATAACTTTAAATTTAAATAAATTAAGGTCCAAAGTGAGATACTCATACTACTTTATATCCATCCTTATAAATGATTTTTAATTCTATAAGACAAAAAAATTTAATTAAACTAACGCAAAATACAAACAAAACAAAAATTAATTTATTTTGTATGATCGAGGGGGATGTGTTGAACATGCCCAAATCCTTATCCTTAGCTACACAACAAACCCTACACAATCTATTTGTTTTTTTTGTCATTATCATCATTCGTCCACCCCTACATTTTCAAAGGGTAACACAAAACGTATGAGTAAAATAAATGAAGGTTTTGACTAGAGTTTTTTTTTTGTTTTTAATTCAAAATATCATGTATTAAAAATAAATACACAATCTATTTGCTTTAGACTTTGATTTGTTTTAGACTTCTTGTAACCGAGTTTCTCTTGACAAAATTGTATACAATATAAACACATGTCGAGGTCCCGGCTATGGTATGAAAATTGGTCCGGACCGATCGGACCGAACTCGGTGTGTTTTCCGGACGGTTTAATAGGTTTCTTTTGAAAAGTCGAACCGAAAAAACCAGTATGATCCGGTCAACTCGGTTGACTCGGAAGAATCAACCGAACCGAGGTTCAACCGGAATTTTGGGACGCACATAATACTACCGAAAAACCCTCAATCGTCTCTCTCTCAAACTCTTCCTTCCTTTTTCTTCGTTGTCATGTCCTCGTCCCCGCCCGCTCATGCGCCTACCCAGCCTCTCCTTTCCTCTTTGCTTGCCTCGGTGGTAGTGGTGGTCGTTCTCTAGTTTATTTGGTTTGTCTGGAAAGAGCAACCTCTCTAGTTTATCCGGTTTGCTCTCTCTCTCTCTCTCATCTCACTCAGCTCTTCCTCTCCTCCTCTCAATTCTCTCGGTTGCTCTTTCTCGCTAGGTGGCATGGGAATCATAAACACAACTCAATTCCAAAGCGTCTAATAAGGGACTTATCAATTTTTTTTCATTTAACTTTCCCAATTTTCAACTACAAAATCAAATAAAACATCATTTCCATACAACTAAAAATTGTCCTAACTCAACAAGTGTTGCTCTACTAGATCTGGTTTGGATATAGGAAATATATATGGGCCAAGGGTAAAGTGGATGTAGGTATAACAAAAAATAGATTAAAGCTCAAAGGACTAGCCAAAAGGGTATATATAATAGGGTAGCTTTTTGGCTCATGTAATTTAAAAATGAATGAATGCCTCTATCATATTACATAATACATATGCCAAATGTGGTTTTAAAGAGTGACAAAACAAGTTCGAGAGGAAATGCACCAAGGAAGAGTCACACATGAAATGAAATATGAGACTAAAATTGATAAATTACTTTATAAGCTCAAAATCTCACAAGTTCCTCTACCAAAGTCAAACTAACTCAAAAATTGAATGTCAAGATTCAAAAGGGACATAGAATAACACATTTTGGATCAAAGTCTATCATATACATAATACATCTATACAAACCAATATCCAAGTAACAAGGGGTCAAAACTAATCAAAATGCCACAAAATCTCCAAAAACAATTTTTAAAATCAAAAATCTTTTTGAATTTAAAATTTTTTCTCTTTTTTTTAAATATTGAAGCATGGCTTCTCCTCTCCAACAACTAGATCTCACAATATCTCATTGGGAGCCAAGGAGCAACCACACCAACAAAAAAGGCTCAATTATATACACAAACACTACCACCAAAAAAAAGAAACAAAAGCAAAAACAAAAACATGAATATGTATATATGGGTGATCATGGCCATCATGGCTCAACAACATCCAAAATTTATCCTCAAAATGATCACCCCACAAAAGCACAATCCTAAATATCCACAACTAAAAGCAAAAAGAAAAATACAATCCTAAATATCCTCAACTAAAAGTAGAAAGAAAAACACAACCCTAAATATCCACAAATAAAAATATAAAAAGATAAAAAAATATAAGAAAGAGAGAAAGAGAGGGAACGAGTATACCGAAGTTAGATGATGGGTGCACCTAAACTAATGCCTCCTAAGATAGTATTAAGAAAGCTTGAAGAGCATCAACCACTCCTCCTCATCTCAAGATCAAGCTCCAACTCGGATACTCGTCATAACTCTAAGGAGTTTATCAAATACCCGAGCAAAAACTCATACGAATGTGAATAAAAGAACACAACAACAAATATGTCGGTGATATTCAGTGTCCTCTTAAACTTATCAAAAATCTTTAAAAATCAAAAGAGTGATCAAAAAGCTATTCCACATGATTTTTCTAGGCCTGTCCTCTAAGTAAGCATGAAAAGGGTCAAAGGAGGGAATGTAACCTCCAAAGATACCTAGGGACACAATATTGTCAACCACATCCCCCTCAAGCATGCTAGATGAATGATTCACATAGCCCACATCTAAATCAGAATCACAAATCAAATAGGTAGTGAGCTCGGAAAAATAATACTCGGGGAAGTGGAGGGTGGTGAACAAATAGAGGAAGTAGGGATTAAATTAAGTGGGTGAGGGGACACATGATCATCAACATCAAGACTAGTAGGCGATGCCTCAACCACAATCACCTCACATGACTCCCCTAAAAGAGTCTCCCGATAAAACACCTCAACTAAAACATTTTCTCGATTCACAATATAAATCATCCTCACCGTCTAAACTAGCATAAACACCAAAGACAGACTTCGTGTTATCCCTATGTGTACTAGGTAAGGATGGAGCAACCGTGGGTAATGTAATAAAGGGAGGGTCAATATCTTTCTCTAGTTTGGACTCTAAAGAGAAGGAGGACTCATCATCATCATTATCAAAGAAAAATGCCTTAATTTTAGCGGAACTAAGACTAAGGTCAATTTTATACGATAGGTCAAACTCCCTAATCTTAGTAAGACATGCAAGTTGCTCATTTTGTTCATCCATAACCCTTATCATTTTATAACATTTCACATAGCATGCATGAGATGAAATATCATAATAAGGACAAAAACTAATATCACGATCGGAAGAGTTACACTTTTCACACCAACTCTGGCTTTTATACACATGGGGAAGGACTTTCATGATGATGTCATCTTGCAATGTTACTTCCTTTTTTTTTTTTTTATAGCCACGCCTAAGCTTACTGATTTAGGGGATAATTTGGCTTGGGTTTGACATGCGTCTGCACTCAACGATGGGCTGATCACGAGCTTGGAAATTCATATCCGAATTGCTCAAAGTTGTCTCTTAATCTCTATCTTCTACTCAATCCCCTTATTATTAGCTTATCTAAATTTATTACCTATAAAAGTAAATAAAACAAGTAAAAATCCTAATAATTATATTATTTTACGAGACAAAATTTAGATAAATAAGGGTATAAATAACATAATATTTACACCGAAAAATGATCCGTCAACTTTATAATTTGGTATATAAACATTCAATATCCGAATGTACAGTTTATCGCAATCCAAAAATCCTTGTTTTTTTGTGAATATCCATGATCACATCTTAAATAATATACTTTTTTTTCAAAAAATAATATTACTATAATAAAAATTTAATATTATAATTACAAATAATAATTTTAGTTTATTGTAAATCTCTAATTCTCATTTATTTGAAATTATTCTAGTCGTACTTGAACCATAGAGCCTAGGATGGGCAGTAAGTTAGGTTAAAATAAAGTCAAAATTTTCCTAGTGAATAAAATTGGTCGCTTAGCTAACCAGGTTGACTCTTTCTCGATATATTTTAAAATGGAGTAGAAATAAATAAAAATATCTTTATAATATTAATCTTTATTATTATTGCTAATAAATTTTAAAAAGTGTGATATGTGAATTAGTATAATAGAAATAAATATCAGAATCTTAAACGAGTCCTTAATATAATAACTCATTATTATACAACTCATTATTGGCTTAACATTTTATTAGTCTTATTAAATGGGTAAAGCGATCAAGTTATTCGACTCAATGTAATCCTCACACAAATACTATTACAAAAAAAAATTTGAATTTTTTCAACATCCTTTTTGCAAACATTATACGTTTTTTTGGTAGAAATATGGACAATTTTAATCAAAAAATATGTCGAATTTTTATGATTTACAAAAGAAAAATAACCGATGATAATGGCGATCTTAACCCGTTTGGTTAACTCGATATACGACCACCCGTATTTTACCCGAAATGAAATACACCCGACCCGTATTTTACCCGAACCCAAATACACCCCACCCGTATTTAACCCGCCTATTCGAATTGACAGGTCTAGTTAAAATGACAGCTTGCACAATCAAAACTCACTCACACCTTTTTTCAAGGATCATAGTTGGTCTAGTTGGTCTATCCATCTATTTTTATGAGGTTAGCCTAATTTGACTTCAAGAATAGCAACCCCATAACTAACTGTGATTTAGACTATTTTCATGTTAAAATTCCAGCTATTTAATTTTCTTCCCAAAACTAGCAAAAGGACCTCATCGTTTAGCACAAGTCAACCGTTAAAAAAGATGAATGAAAGCTATTTCAAGCATCCATATGTCAGGTAAGAAAGAAAGCTCTAAATTACTAGCATAAATTAGATTTGGTTGAGCCTAATACAAAACTAATTAGCCATCAAAAGACTAATCACAACTAACACTACTACAAGAACCATATTTTATTATGGTTTAAAATGACCTAGTGCTACGGTTGGAAGGTTTAGCGTATGTGAGTGTAGTAGTAAGTAAATATCTTTTACTATGTTTGTAAACCGTAGTAAAAGATGACTCGTTACTATGTTTGTAAACCGTAGTAAAAGATGACCTTTTACTATGGTTCGATGGTAAAGGCCTGATTTGCCTATTAATAGTAAAAAGTGTCTTTTTTAGAATCTAATTAACTCTAAAGCATCGGTTCTGCACAAATGTTTAAAACAGTAACAATTTTCTTCACAAATTCACAAGTGAACAACAAGGCAGTAATAAACAGAAAATAACATCAAATAGAACTTAGATAAAATCTAAGATGGTTAAGTCATGATGGTGTGGGCTTAAACAAAACCCAAGAGATAAACAATGGACTAGTTCAAATAACCCACCACAAGTAGAATATATACTAAAAATGAGGCCGAAACTTCGGGTTAAATGGCCTCCATTGATCCCGATCTAAAGAAGTTTTGTTTTTACTTTGGTTGGTGTCAATGAGTACATAAAATGGTGTCAATGGCTTTTTTTCCTTGAAGTTCACAGATCTAAAACTCCGAGCTTCCTCCATGGTCATCATTGATCTTGATTTGAAAAAGTTTGTTCCAAAAACTGAAAAACAAGCAAGGACTTGGGTTTGTGCTAAGAATTTCAGTTGAAGAGGATAGGGATAGAGATGAAGATGAAGAAGAGAGAGAGACCTGGAAAACGAATAAAGAGAGAACGAGCAAGAATCCAAGGGATTCTTGCTGCATTGATGGGGAATGAAGCATAGATCTAAGGTGAGAGAAATGAGATATGGACAGTTAAAAGTAGGAGATAGACAAATACAACAAATGAAGAGAGAGAGAGAGAGAGGATAAGTTTGAACAGAGAGCGATCGAGCGAGAGCATGAGTTTTTTCTCGTTAAAGACCTATTACTACAGCTTCCTAAAAAGAATTGTAATAATAGGTCATGTCCTGGACCCATTACTGCGATTCTATCTAAGAATTGTAGTAAATATAGGAACCGTAGTAATATGTATTTTTTTCAAAAGTTTACAAAAATGTCACTGTCTTATTTTTTTAGTATATTTTTTGTTATAACCTTCGTAAAAGGCCTCGTTGTTAAAAGTAATTATTGTAGTAGTGTAAAGCCAATAAAAATTAACCACTATACTCCTTTTGTTTTAATTTATTTATCATTTTGCGCTATTAAGGAAATACTAAGTTTGAGTTAACTTTAAAATAAATTAGAGACTAAAAGACCAAAATATCTTTACATTTTAACAGGAAATAGGGAGTAAAAAAGTAACCAATAAGGATAAAATTAGTAAATTAATTATTTTATATCATTAGGAATACCAAGTTTGAGTTAACTTCAAAACAAGTTAGAGACTATAAGATCAAAATATCTTTAGAATTTCACTTATTGTTATAAATTGGTATCACTTATTTTGATAGGAAATTAGTTAATAATGGAATTCTATATGGTTTAATCAAGGGGATGTCTCTTTTAGATTGAATATATTATATCACATAGAGGTATATTATCTAAAGTTATCTTATAAATTACCGATATTTGAAAAAGATATATTAAAGTCAACAAGCACGCTTTGTGACCAAATTAATGTTACAAGTATAGAGTCGGATAAAAGTATACTTAAAATTAATATTAATTTTGTTAAAATAAAAATTTATTATAATATTTTAGATTTATTTTTATGAGACTGGTTAAGTTTGGTAAGTGTATGAGGGGCAGGCTCCGAAGGAGGGCGTGAAGGTTGGGGAGTGAGAAGCCAGAGGTACCGAACCGAACCAAACGAACCTCGGCCGGGGAAGGTGGGAAGAAGCACGCGCCACGTTGTGAAGCAGACAAAACATGAGGGATGCAAATGGGGAGAGACAGTGATGTGTCTATTTCCATTTCCATTTCCACAATAATGCCTTTTTTTTTCTTTGACGTACTCCGCATTTACTCTCTGTCACCGCCGGCAACCACAAAAATACAAACATTTAATTTTTAAAAACTAATCTCCTAATTAATGCCAACGTGATAATGTTTTCCAAACAAACTTCTCACTCCCCACCCCATGCTTTTTCAAGGTTGCTCCTTCCGTTATAAATTCTTACGCAAAATCTACCAATTGTAAAACATAAACTTCTTTATGTATATTTTTTTAAAGATTTCAAGGTAACTAATAATATTAGTATACTAATACTTATCGTCTTTATGTTGTAAGGAAAAAAATTAAAATTTATATTAAAAGATGAAGTTATTTCTAAATTTCATTGGAAATGAACAAAGCTAACGGAAAAAGGAGAAAAAAATTAATAAGGATAAAATTAATTTACTAGTCATTAATATGTTGTTATGATTGTAAAGAGACAAATATCAGTAAAATGAAAAAAGTTTGTTACGTTAAAAATGATATATATTGTGAAACAAAGGGAGTAATTTAGAGTGATATTTCTAGTGACTTTATAATAGTCATTCATAATAAATTATTAATCGCCCTAATTGTTATTCTAAATCACCATAAAATGCGTTCATCTTATAATATATTTCATATAATATAAGATGGTCTCGCACAAAATTTTTTAAAACAAAAGAATTGACAAGCTTTGGCACCAGAGGGAATATGAAACAGTAGCTAGGACAAAACCTAAAAAATAAAATAAAAATGAGAACATTAAAGGAACCTTATGAATTACAAGCTAGCACCACAAACCATGAAGCACATAAAGAACCATTATTATTATTATTATTATTATTATTATTATTATTATTATTATTATTATTATTATTATTATTATTACTTGAATTTCAGGTTAACTGATGATATTTTATACGTCTAGAATATGCGAGTTGTACCATCCTTCATAATTAACATTCCTCTCGTAATCATCAATGCCTAAACAAAGAAAGATAAAGAAGATCCATGTCTCTAATTTGTTAAAGTATTTTGATACAAGTGGAGATCATTTACACATCCTTTATTTTTTATATGTATATTTGCATTTTACATGAGAAACAAAATTAAGAGATAAAAAAATCATTTGATTCATCAATTAATTCCTTTTATAATAGTAAAATGATATGTGTGTTGTATCAAGATATTTTTAAAGTGTCTTATCCCTCCTTAAAAATTATATAATGATGTATTAAATTGAAAAAAGAATGATATATGATTGGATATTAGAATTGTATTATAACTTAAAAATTGTGCAAAATTATTTTTTTATCCATAATTTTTTATATTTTATAAAGTTACATATATAACATATCATCTGAATAGGGTTAGTACGATGAGAGTGTCATTTGATAATTTTATAAACTAGGACATAAAATTTCTAGAAATTTAGGTTGAATATTCTTATAAAGCTCTAGTGTGTTTTTTAATTATTGGTTGATTGGCATGGATTCTTCCCTTCCTACTACGCACAGACGTCCCATAAACTTGGCGAATGTGGCCTACTTCCTCTCTTATCTATGGAGTTGAAACCAATCATGTCAATTGGGGGCGATTAATTGAATGAGAAGCATAATTAATTTGAGTGAGAAATAAGAAAAGGAATCTGAAAACGCAGAAGAAAGAAGAGGGGTGGGGGGGTAAGAGATGATTGATGAGCACAAAAGGAAATCACTTGTCTAAGCAAGCAAACTAAACTTGTACCACAAAAAAAAAAAAAGGTTGAAAAAAAGGCTCATCAAATTCATGCCCCCACACCCACCAAAGTTGTCCAGAACCGTGGATTCCCACCCCTTACCTGAGTTTATCTTTTGCTTACCTCCCAAAAAAGGTTGCTCACAACTTTTTTAATTTAATCGTATTATTTTCTGTGCAAAAGTAAGAAGCAATGATAGTCGGTCATCTTCTTTTTTATTTGTTATAAAATTTAAGACTTTTTATGTGCCAGTGCCTCCTATTATGAGTTAACTAATCAACAAGGACCTCAAGTCTTCTATTATATATACAACCACTTGGAGGTGATAAATAATAATAATAATACCCAAAAAAACAGTAAAAATTCCTCACCAAAAATGAGAAAAAATAGTCATCAAATATGAAATAGACAAACTACTAACTTCTAATTTAAAAAAGGAGAAAAGAATTCCCCAATTTCTCATGTTAGATAAACTATAACATGTTTATTATTATATTTACAGGTTGAGATGAAAATGATTATTCAGATTATGAGGCCAAAAAATAATTGTTAATATAAAAAGCAACAAGTGAAAGAATTAATAATTGTAAAACTATGCAAATTAGAGTCTTAATTTATTAAAAATATAATATTAATTGAATTAAAAGAAATTTACTGAAAATTCATATTTCTGGCAAAGTTGTAATGATTGTATTGAATTTTTCTTTACTAATAGCATTTACAACTATGAAACCCTAAGAAATTATAGTAGATTTATAAGCATGAGAAATAATCAAGTTTGTAATTAGATTAAAAGTAATATGAATCTTTACAAACTCACCAAAAACTTATTAGGTTTATATTTTAAAGATCCAGGTTCAAATCTCGACATCATCTACTTGGATATAAAATTAGAAAGAATATATGTGACAGATCAGGATTTCGATCAAAAAGTATAGCAAAGGTCTTTCCGGGGAAGTTACTTTTACTTGAGGTGGTTAATGGACAATCATTGAGGGGTTTAGGTTCTTATGAGGTACTTAACTCACCTACTTATAACACATGCATGAATGTAGAGCTTATAGGCTTTTAATATTCTACTTTATTATCAATTTTTTTTTGTAATAATTTCATAAACTTGTGAATATGTAGCATTTATTTTATTTTTGATGGCAACCTCTAGTCCATTTTGATGCGTATTATTTCCATTTTACTTATAATATTTTAATTATTTTTAAAATATTCTGATTATATATATTCCACCACCCACATACTAGTTGGCTATAAATGCAACTTGTCAAAATTTTCAGGTTGATTTTGTTATTCTTAACCTAATATGGATAGATAACCTTTTTATGATTTATAATACGATATTATAACTTATAAGTTTTTACTATATATACAATATCATGAGGAAATTAGAAAATTTTATTGAAATGTACCATAAAATTAAATATCTTATACAAACCGTATAATATACATTTATATACATGCTTATGTGTTTTTAAAAATTAATCATGATAGATATTCCCCTTACAATACTTAAAATATAGATATCATGATTTTAAGATCACAATTACTATATTAAAAAATTAAAGAGGAAGCATAATAAATTAAAAATGAGCTCAAGGAGACAATATAATTCAAATCCAATTTCACAATCTTTATGGGTCCTCTTAAACTTAAATTATGGGATAAAAAAAAACCAACAAAAAAATAAAAAACAGCAATGCTCATACATTTTTGGTGCATGAACCCATTTCCCATGCTTCATCCTTGTATATATATATATATATATATATATATATATATATATATATATGATATGGACATTAGTTGTGAGGTGTTTCTAAAAGCTCACCTTCACTCATCTCTCTCTCCCTCTCTCTCTCACGTTCTTCCCAGCTTTCTCCTCATTACCTTCCTTTACACTCCTCGGTCCTCCCTCTCTTTCTCTCTCTCTCTTCCTAACGCCGTACGAACTCTTCCCCGCCCCCGCCCCCTCACACCACTATGGCCACAGATCTACAATTTCCCACTCCTCCGATCCCCGAACGCCCCTTCCAACCCCCATCGTCGACGCCGGCCACCGCAGCCAGAATTCTCCGGCCGAGCGATCTTCCGGTGAACTCCAAGCTCGGTGGTAGTGGTGGTGATTCGGAGGAGAGAGAAAGCTCCACGACACCGACGGCCGTGGAGCACAAGATCCCTATCCCGACGAGCCCTCCGCCGGCCCCGAAGAGGCGGCGCGTGGAGTTCCCCAAGTGCAAGCGCCGCCTTGAGTTCTTCGACGCCAACCATACCAAGGAGGTGGAGGAGTTCTTCACCTCCAGATTCGCCGAAATTCAGTCGAGAAAACTTCTCAAGAGGAGGTGCCCTTGCCCTTGAATATGATTACAAGAGTAATATAGCTTCTAATTAGTTGGAGGGTTCGTGTTCATTTGAAGATTAATTATCAGGAAAAAGGGGTTCAATAATGGAGGTCGATCCAAGCTTGAAGATCGAGCAATTTCAGAATTACCCAGGTAGCTAACTTTGCACCCCAAGAACATATCCTTCTTCTCTTTTTAATGTTGGATATATTAAAGCATTCATATTCATAAGTGATCAATAAAGCTCTCCGGCCAAGACTAGCCATATTGGCCGGTTCCAGTCTTGCGAATGGAAAAAGTCTGTGAAGGGAGGAGAACCCGATCCTTTATATGGGCCGACAGTAACTTCACTCCAATTGAAAGGGAGGATTCGAATAAGGTCCTGAGTGAGAGGCACATATACATATAAGGTCTATTGATGACAGAAAAGCCAGGATGCATCAAGAGGGGATTTCGAGAAGCCATGAGAAGGGTGATAAGCAAAGGATACGTGAGAGAAAGGTGGGCGTGGGTGGATGAAGAATGAAGATGAATGAGAAGACGGAGCAACCCTAGCTAGGGATCGGGATATTGTTTGTGTGCCACACATTAGGATGGGGGAAAAACACTATTTCGTGAAAATAGATTGTGTAAATATACATGAAAAAAATTTACATTGTCAAAATATAAATGATGTATAATGTATTTTATAGATCGATATTTCATCCATGGCAAGATCTTAGTTGGGGAATGGTAACTCAGTGTCATCAAAGCAATTTATTATAATGAAACCATCTTCTTCAAGTTATAATTAGAGCTTTAGTCACATGCATGTATGTACATTTTAGATAGATAGATCTCCACACTTTAACAATCCCCCTCCCCGGAAATGAAAACTTGCATTCTTTGTTTTACTGTCAGCTAATCAATGGAGATAAGGTAATGAATTTGAGGTTTCAATAATAACTTTGGTATGAGTTCACTCAAAACAAAATTTAAGTTTACCTGGAATAATTGTGTATATATACAATTGGTAATAAGTCATTTTCATTTACGACACCGTTATTTGTATATATATAAATATCTCTCAAATGTCATTATTTTTCCTTTTAAGAAAAATCTGATATTCAGTTAATATCTTTAATGTCTTAAAGTTATTAATATTGCTTGATAATTATGAGGATTTTATTCACGTAACAATATCATCAAATAAAAGTTGAATTATACAACTTAACTTTTGGCTGTACTTATTTACCGTAAATAAAAAAGTGAACGGAAAACCAAGGTTGTGGGTAGAGACAAACACTTCACATGGAGCAATTAGGTGTTTGGTGACCCAATCCAATCACTAATAAATAACTCCCCACTACTCCTATTTGTTTATGTGACAAAATAATCTACGTACCTACTATTACTACCAGCCAAGCAGCTAACTATACAATAAATAAACTGTGGAAATTAACATCATATGATATAAATAAACAATAGAGTGGGATTCATGATAATATTATTGAGTAGAGTTTGGATTATTACTATTAGCTAGGCTAGATAGATGGTGTATTGTCCGTATTCATGGCCTCCGTAGCCATTCATAGGGTATCCTATGCTTGATTTTTGGAGAATTTTGATGTGTTTATTAGGGGTGCATATGACCCTATTCATCTCTCTTCAACGTGTATGTTCCTCATGTAGGCCCATACACTTGCTTGTAGTTGAGGACGCAAAACATGTTCTACTATTATCCGAATGGAAACCGAGGATTGTTTATTACAGAGTCATATAGTTAATCATGATTACTGCATTTATAAGGAGACATATTGTACGTTTAGATAAGATGGTTTATTAGCTGACTGCTTAGTTGAAATTAGTAAATATATGAGACAAAGTTATCTAAGGATATATATCATTGTACACGTTAAAATGCTCACTATAATTTCTGGAACAAATGTATGCTATACAATACAACGTAACATATTATTATATATAAGATTAATAAAGTCCAAACTCGATAATGACCTATTAATCAAAATCGAGAATCTTCTACTAATGATATTCAAAACCTTAATCGAATGCTAAAGGTATATCACAACAGATCTTACTAATGCTGGCCTAGGATTCCCTACAAATGAATGATATATATGGTAAATTCAAATAGGATGATGATCTCTTAACTATACATGGATTATTTGACATGCATTCTTATTCATATGAAAAGTCAAAATGAAGAAATGTTTGAGGTTAGTTTGCTTAAACTTGAATTACTTGCACACATCATTTCATTTATTGGTTTTGACCAAGACTTTTGTGACTTGTTCCTAACAATAGTGATAAGAAAATTCAGTTGTAACTTCTACCCTAAATGTAAGAGAGTTGGTTTGACCACAAAGCTAATAGTAAGTCCAATTTGGTGATCGAAGTTGACAACCACCTCGTGTGCACTTATCGAACTTGGGCTTGCAATCTTCTCTTCTGCTCGTGTGCTTATCTATCAAATGTCATTTTTGCATAAATTTCGGTACTCATCCACTTCAACCCCTACGTGGGTGGGTGGGGGGGTAGTAGAACAAGAAATTAACAACCCAAAAAGTGAAGAGTTTGATAATTTTTTGGTTTTGGTACAAAGGAAACACAATAATTGATGTAAGCAGGATTCATACGCATATGCAGACATCTAATAACAACCTTTACAAACTTTACAAATTAAATTAACTACTACTGAACCACAACTTTATGAAACTACTTTGTTCTCTCAAATTAAAACTAGTGATCTAAGAATACTGTCTATGATGCGTCATGCTATGCATGGCACCAATAATGCCTCTAAAGATTGATATTTGATCTAAGGTCTTAAATGTAATTAAGTTTAATTGAGTATAGTTTTTAGCAGGGGTTAGTATGTCCGATGTGTACCTCGAAATATGACCGTAATCGATAAAAAGGTTCAAGTTTTAGAACCATAACTAGTTAAGCAGCTTTATGGTCGGTTTCTAAAAATGTGGAATGTGTTCAAGCAATTTTGGGTATGATTTCCAAAACTAGAACCTAGCACCAAACTTAGAACCATTAGGGCATGTCTAGGTTCCAACTCCAACTTATGGCTCTGAGGACCCGGAACCCGAAATTGCAATTATGTAGAATCTTTAAAAATATTTGAGGGCTTAAGGTTATATATTTTATAGTTTTTCAACCCAAAATTATATATAAGAAAATTATAAATTAATGAGCATAATCCTAAGACAGGAGTTACATTACTTTAAAATTTAAACTTAGTTATTAATTAATTTCAGTTATTTGGTTGTGTATAATTATTATTTAGTTAATTTTATCAATTGCTACTTACTTCTTACTCCTCGATTGCATCAATGTCGTGTACGGAACTTGAGTTAATTATTACTTGGTAAGTTGTCGCTTTCAAATTTTAAAAGGCTTTGAAAACTTGACAGATACTCGAACCGAAACCGAACCCTATGGTTCAGTGTTCAGAGCTACTAAAATTCAGGAGCAAATAAAATAAGTTCAAGTTTAAGTTTTCAATTTTAGGAGAGGGTACTCGTAACCACTCAACCTTAGTTTTGAAGAGTACCGATACACATAGATGTGGTTAAACTATTTTAAAGTTTTAACATGAATATAATTAGTTGTATTGTTTGTCATCTTATTTAATTCAACTGAAAATTATATTAGATGTGAATAAGGTATAACAGTCGATATGAATGAGGATTAATTAATTAAATACGAGTCTTTGATAAATAAAACAATTGTTATCATGTTATATCAATACAAAAAGGGCGATTTTAGAAATGAAAAGAAACCCCTTATGCTACTAGTCCTTATTCTTTTATTAACTGGGAATGAACTTCCATTCTCTTCACGCCCGAATGGCTGGGAAAACATTAGTATTACTAAAAAAAAAAAAAAAAGGAAGGAGCTCTTTTAGTATTACTAAAAAAAGAAGAAGGAAGGAGCTCTTCTTCTTGCTTTAAGCAGGCTTTGTGCCGAATACTCCTGCAGCTTCCAATTTAGTGACCGGGCAAAAGGACTTCCCTTACTCCAAAGGCAAGGTAGGTTACTTACTCTTTCGTTTCTATACTACATCTACGACGATAGGTTTTAAAAAAGTACTTTTCGTCTTTGGTTCGTCAGCTAAATGTATTTAGAAACGAAACTTTTCGCTTCTAAAACATTTTTTTAATGTTAATCAAAATTACAGATAAATTATTACTATTTGCTTACGTATAAAGATTAGTGATCTCTATCGCCAGTTTCAATAATGGAGCCAATAATGCGTCTGTTATATAATTAATGGTTTTCATATGATTTCAACTACTTCTACTTGTACCATTTATTAATTACACCACCTTATTATTATTTGACACGTAATTTCATTTTAGAGATGAATTTCTATTTATTTATGATTGAAAAATCAAGTACGATATCAATTCTTCTCAACAAGTAGCTGTAATTTAAAATTAAAAAAAGAATTGCTGTAATTTGCTGTGATCGAGGGAGATGTGTTGAACGTGCCTTAATGTTTATCCGTAATTCCAAACTTAATTGTTTAACTTGGTTGATTATCATCGTGCGTATACATGCATTAATCCCTACTAAAATTTTGATATTATATTATAAAAAAATACAGGAATGTCGTCAATACATTTTACAGCCACATACAAGGAAAATAAAAAATACAGGAATATATCGTAACAATGTTACTGGCACGTGCGTGCCATTTATTGTGGTAAGTGCCTTCAATGCATATAGTACCTCAAATTTTACAGGCACATGCTTGCCATTTATTGTGCTAATGAGGCCAAGTCACTAATCATTGATTTTCAACTAGATTGCATTCATATTTAATCTATTTATTTGTTGGAAGTATTCATGATTATAAAAGAAATAATGCTGGATTCATTTTATTTAACTAGACTTAAATTATTGTTGCTTCGTATATATATATATATATATAAAGTTTTTTTATAATAATTTTTTTATATTCATAAGACTTCAATATAATTTAAAATATCAGCAAAAAAGGGTTAGATCAAGTAATAAGTTGGATCAATAACTGAATGATATTGAAACAAGTTAATGAGGATGAGTGGATTGACCCATACCAACGACATGTTTAATGACCCAATATTTTGTTAGCATACTAATTTACATGCATCACTTACTCAACTAGATTATTAACAGTAATTTATATGTAATAATGATTATTATATATAGGTTTTTATATATGTTTACTTAAGTTTAAAACAAGCGGATGGATTAAGTCTAAGCCGTCACTATAATCCTTCATTTACATACAAAGTTAAGATAATGTTGTAGGGAAAAAGCATGAGCACAATTGAGTTAACTCTATCCATTTTATTTGAGTTGGCTATTATCTAACTTTACCTATCGCACTAATGAATCAATTCTAATCCAACCCGATCCGATTTATTGTACGAAAATCAACTATCAAATCATTATTACAAAATATGTGTGTGTTAGGACACGGATAAATGTAAAACCTAATACAAGAAGCATCTTCCACATAACATCATGTACAGAATAAAAGTTAATGAAACTTACCAATAAAAATTACCGATTACCATCGGGACTGGAAGAGTAGAAACGAAAAAAATGGGAGGTAACTCTATTACATAAATGTTTAATGGTAATAATGATTTGTTTATTTAATTTAACTAATAATTTTTTTCTTGTAATTTTGTTGGAAGAGGTACGTAAATGAAATGGTGCATTATTATTATTATTATTATTATTATTTAATTAATATTATGGCATCGGATGCCATTCAATTCCCATTTGCATTTGCAAGACACTGATGTTTGTCTCTGCTTTACAACGTGGCGCGTGGCTTTCCCCATCTTTGGCGGCACTCTACCTTTATTTCTTCATTCACAATCACGCCCCCAATCATCACGCGCTCCTTTAATCCGTGTCCCTCATATCCTTCCAAAATCCAATTGGGCTTCCCCATCCCTTCACCGGGCCTTTTTTTCTACTCTTTTCCTTTTTTTTTTGTCTTCTTCATGTAAGATTTGGCGAAGATTAAAATAAGTGATATGATATCACGACATTCCTTGTATCATACACTAATAAATTGAAAAAAGGGGATTGAATAGTGAAATTATCGTAAAATTTATAAGTCGTGTAAATTTATCTATTTATCTATAATTTTTTATACTTATAGAAAACACGTATATGATACTTTTTTTTGATATGATTGATTCGATTAAAGTGTTGTTTAATACTCACACTAATATAAGCAACGAATATTAAAATTTAATATTTATAATTAATCATAATTATTAAAAAATAACGATTTAAAATTATAAACATTTATTAATATAGGTTAAAATAAAACATTTTAAGAACATTTTCATACAAAAATGATGTATGTTTAAAATAAATCTTTTAATTTAGATTTTATATAAATATTCGCTTTCTCATCACATATACACCCTAGTAGGTATTGAGATTATTATTATTACACCTATTGCATGCAAATAGAAGTAAAAAAGACACTCTAAATGGACAGAGAACTTTTGGTAATCAAGGAGATAATAAGCAAGGACAAGTTTTTGGACCAAAAACGATATGATGGGTAAAATATTGAGATATTTTGTGTACAAACTTGTGTAATATAATTTGTTTTTTCAAAATCATCACATAATAAGCAAAAGATATTTTATTTTTTTCTTTGAAAAAATAGGGATATGTCATTATATTCCAACCAAATAAGTTATTTTGTTTTTCTTTGCTACAAAACACAACATAGTTCGTCAGTGTACATTTAGTCCACGAGAAAAATTACAATGCCTATTGTCCATGGCACACTAATTGCAATTTGTCATCATTGTTTTCATTTTTTCCGTCGTTATTTCCTTCAAAGTCGGGCATGTTTCTTTAGTAAAAGTAGCTGGTCTCAACTAATTAGATGTAGAAGATTAAAGGAGACATGGAGTTATTTTTTAATAGAAAGGTGAAGGTGGCATGGCTCACTTCTCTTGGGCCCTTTTATAGGGCTACCCAAGAGAGATTATAGGCTCTTGAGGAAGCTAAGGAGGAGGCTGAACTACGTCCAAAGACCTATTTAGGGGTGGAATGGTTGAAAGCACATCCCTTCCCAAGGAAAACCTCTCTCATATAAAAGGATCATCTGACACTGATTGAGACAAGCTCAATTAGTGTCTCTCCAAGTCCATCATATATGTGGAATGGACGAAATCATCTAAGGTTTTATTCTATTTAATTTTAACTTACAACTTCTTATAACTCTTTACATCTTGTTATAACTCTTTACATCTTATTACAACTCATTACAATTTTCTATAATTAACTTTACAATTATCTTATAACTCCTTACACCTTCTTACAACTCCTTATAACTTGTTACATCTCCTTAAAATTTTCCTTACAATTATTTACAAGCTTACAGCTCCTTACAAGTGAAATGGAACAGGGCCTAAGAGTATCATCAAGATAAACTTTGGTAGATCATAAACATTGAACACTAGACTAGATGGATTCACCACTAGAAGTGAAGGAAGAGTTCGTACAGTTAGGAGTTTCTACAAATACATGAGTTTTATTAATTAGAGCCACAATGTTAAGCAATAGAATTTGAGTACTAGTTGAGGTGGGTTACAAACACTTATAGGGAGCTTTGGCTGTGAGTTGTTTGGATAGTCATTTGGGAGCATCTTGTTGTTTGTTGAGCAAAATAGTTATTCTAAAAGTTTGGTTAATAACTCTTTGGAATGATGTTGTCGTGACAAAAATTATTTCTTAAAGTACTACATCAGATATACTTCTCGAAATAACCTTTTGAATTTTGATTTCCAGAAGAACAAAACGACAAATGATCAGCATAAATTACATCGTCATCACCAAAAAATCATATCATTATAGTTATTAATTTATTAATATATATTTTATATATTATACGAAAATATGAACTTCATATAGAAAACAAAAGTAGACCAATAATAAATAATGTTATAAAGGTTGATAAATTTCAATTCATATTGAAAAATATTAAATAAATAATACAATAGAGTTAGAGGGATATAAAAAGAATTTTATTAAATAAAATTTTCATAACAATTTTTTTAATCAAACACCTTTTCTCACAAGCAATTAATGTATTAAGCTGACATAAACATCCTATTGTAAACAACTAATAACAATACCTAATGTGTAACACCTCAAAACACCCCCTAGGAGTATTACATCGCCGGAGTTCCTTAAGGGAACTCCCAATGCTCTTTCTCGGTGTCGGCTTGATAGTTTAAACCCAACTTAAAGGTAAGGAAGGTAACTTTTCATAAGGGTTAGAAGATTTCTAAAAATTTCGTCGTAGTTCCATTTAAAATATGGTCTAACCCTTAGGCTAAGAGTCGTAAGGACCCGCATAAAAACCATAATAAACCGAACGAGCTACACGCTCGGAGTATACAACTCAACGGCCATATGCCTGAGTCCAACCAATCATGCGACAAACTTAAACGATATAAATGGTTTATGATACATCGGGTACAACTACATGAACTAAATTACAAGTACAATATTTAGAAATATAAGAATGCACGTCAACCACTTGAGTTCCTTCAACAATCAACAATCGCCAGTCAGCAAGAGTCCGAATATACTAAGTGTGGATTGTACCTTCCGAAAGTGTAACTCGCAACACTCGGGGAAAAGAAGGAAATTTGTGGGGGTGAGCAATAAACCACGGGCTCACCGGAGTCTTATACCCTTAAAATGAAAATTCTTTACACATATTACTCATAATAATGAAATCGGCGAAAGCATAATAACATAATACAAATCTATATACTTTTCATCGAAATCTTTTGAAATCAATTGTCACATATGAATCACAACACTTTAATCATTTGAAATGCAGCTTCACACTCATCACAAATCTTTTTCAATTTGAATAAACTTTCCGGGCCTTCCGGGAATTCGAACTAGCACTTTTTAATTTTTAGGGCACGACTCGAACAAAAGGCTCCTGGACCTATCTTCGTGAAGTCTCAGATCGGGCATCCCGCCACCGCAGATCCCCGTTATAAACCTTCCCTCGAAGTTTCTAGCCGGGTGTCCCCAGCTCGAACCCTTCGGTATGCTAAACGATCCGTAGCCGTCGATTCAAAACAATTTGTACATAATCATTCATCGATTCACTTTAATAGCTTTCTCAAATAGATTTAACATCAAGGAAGGCATGACACCATGTGTCACCCTTATAAATTCACTTTCTCAAATCGGATTCTCTTTCTCAAATAAGTTTCGCTTCTTTAAAACATATTCACGTTTGGAAGGGAGTTCTCAAGAAATTGCATTCAAGAATCATTCGTGTAAAATACATAACTCCTTTCAAACTACTTTTGAACATTGCTTAACACAATCACTTGCACGGATAGCCATAATTCAACACCGATAGTCATTCTTAGCTCCTTTCTCGATTGTACCTTTCTAAATTCACCAATTTAGTAAAATTAATTCCCTTTTTTGAGCCACAATAACCACAAGTAGGTACCACCTAATTCAATGTCTCAACTTCTCACAATTCTATCTCTTTACTTCAATTCCCCATTCTAGGTCTCAACTTTATAAATCAACTTCCTTTGCTCATACTTAGCCATATAATTCCTAATCTCACTTTATCACTTAGGTTCCTTTTGCTAGGCTCATCTTCCGACTTGATTTCATCTCAAAGACTTAGATACATTCCAAGCTCAACTTAACCTTACAATTCCCAGACTTGTCATTTTCTTGCCTCAAACTCCCATTGTATGTCTCTATCTTATTACTCAACTCTTGTTCATCCATCCTTAGTTATATAATCCTTAATCTCTTTTCGTCACTCAATTTCCGTTAGCTTTGCCTACCTTCATGTTTAGTTCAACCTCGAGGATTTAAATATAGTTTGAACTCAATTAACCCGACAATTGCCCATTTCTCACTCCTATGTCTCAATTGTGCATCCATCAATATGAATTCATACTCCTCTTTATACTTCACTCATTATTTCCCGATGTTAGCAATGATTTCTTAATGTCGTAATTTCAATAAATCTCTAAGGCTCAATCTGGAATATTAATTTCATAATTTATGTCCAAACCACAACGTGCTAATCCCCAACCGATCGAATCCTCGATACTACTTACTAGACCCAAGCAATCTAACTCCTTCGAATTCCCTGCTTCCAATTTAGGCCTAAACATCTACCAAATCCCTTCAAGACTCCTAATTCAACTTTTAGCAACTACTAAACTGGTTTAATCGCACACATATTCAATATTCACAACAGAAACTCAATAATCACAATCAATCCATTTGTGTTTCGAAATTACTAATAGTTTTAGAGTATGAGACTACCTACCACGAATTATAGGGTTTAGAATTAATTGAATTGGTTATCGCCCGTGTTCCGGGTTCGGCTGCGCTCGGCTCGGGGACTCTCGCTTCCTCTTGCTTCCGGTTCGGTGTTTCTTGCTTCCTCTCGCTCTGCGCTCTCGTCTATACTCCAGGTCCTTCTTCCGCCTCTCGTTCGTCCCGGCCCTCACTTCTTTCTTCGATCATCGAGCCGCTACCCTAGGGCCCTCGGTCCCTCGCACTTTGCTTTTTCCTCTACTCGTTTCACGTCCGGCCTTCTCCCTCCTTTTGCTCGCCGGCCGCGACGTTTCGCTGCTCCGGTAGGCCACGGGCCGCGGGCTCTCGCTCACGCTCTCTCTTTCTTCCCTCTTCTACCGGGGATCGGGCCTCCCTCTCTCGCCTTCTCGCTGCGGTGGTCCTCTCCTTCTCTACTCCTCCGTTTTCCCCGCATGCGCCGGCCGCTTTCCTTCGTTCACCGCTCGCTCGCCAGCCTCGGCTTCGGTTCCGCGCGCCATCTCTCTCTTTCTCGCTTCTCCCTCTCGCATTTCCCTTTCTTTTTTCCTTTGCACTGGCCTTCAAGCCTTCCTTCTTTATCGCTCTCTCTCTCCACCGACCGATTGTCTGGTCTTCACCTCTATTGGGCCCAACACATTCTTCCTTATCTCCCTTTTTCCTCCTTTTTTTTTAAACATAATAATAATTAAACCCACGTAGGTAGCATAAGCGGTCTCGGGTTTTTATTTAGCTAGTCCGAGCGGAAAATTCGGAGGAAGGAATTAATACGCTTTACTAATAATAGTTACGCGAGCTAATAATAATTCACCCAAATAAAATAACGAATATCTAACCACGTAGATATCCTAGTTACTATACCCCTTTTAACTAATTAGGGCTAAATAATTAATTTAACTCATATAACTATCTAAAAATTACTGGTCTTACATAACGTAAAAAGTTACCATTAATAAGAAAAAGTTGTTTGCTCGAACACCCTATAAATTGAGCGAATGATATGGATTTTTTTTTATAAAAAGAGAGATTTCATTAATAAAGTCATTTGATATATACAAAGATAATTTTTTAACAAGAATAAATCTAATGTATCAAAATATATCTCTATTTTGACTAATATTAAACATATTTTCGTTTGGTCCTTGCAGTAGGGATGGTAATGGATCCTCGTACTCAACCTAAACCCGATCCATATAATCGGGTCCGGGTCCATTAGATTTGGACCTGATGGTTTTGAGTCGGTTTGACTCTAACTAGGCTAGGCCGGTCTGGTTTCAAGTCTCAATTTTTGAAACCTAGACCCGAACCCGCACTCGGTTAAGACTCGAAAGCTGATTTTTTTAAAAAAAATTAACAAGGCCCAGCTTAACAATTGTTTTGAAAAGGTGAAATGAAAAAACTAAAGTCCCTCACCTTCTCCCTCCTTCCCTCCTCATTCCCACAACGTAGCTATGTCCCTCACGGACTCTCCCTCCTCTTTGACCGCTCTTGCTAGGAGTCTTTCACCCTCGCTCTCCCCGCTCTATCCGACCGCTTCCGTGCTCGAAGTTCGCTCTCTCTCGGCCGCTCTGTTTCCTTGGAGTTCACTCTCTCGACCGTTCTCTTGGTAATTACTCTAAGCTCTTTTTCTCTCCGATCGGTCGTTTTCCTCAACAGCTTGTCGATCTTTGTCTTCCTTTCTAGCTTACCATCATTCTTTATCTTCCTTTCCAGCTCTCGCCGTCCGACGCTTGGTCACTACTCCGCTCCGCACCTCCGCCTCGCTTCCTAGTCTCTACCATCCCTAGTGCTTGTGTGCTTGAATTTCAACATCAATATAAGTATTTTGAATTATTTCATGTCACGAGTGATTTAATTTTCTAAATTAAAGCCTTTCATGAGTGATTTAATTTTATGAGTTTGCGTATTAGGTTTGTAAAAACTAAGAAGTAGAACACTTATGGAATTATGGTTTGTATAATAATTATTAGATTTTATGATTTGTGGCTTAAATATAAGTTACTATGATATTAAAGAGGTTATATGTAACCACCAAATTGCTTGCAAATATGCAATAATATTAAACTGGGCATAAAATACTATCTTTTATAACTCATTTAGGCTAAAAATACACAAGACTCATTTAAGACCCTGCACCCACCAAACTCGCCGAGTCCGGGTTCAAGTCCAAAGTTCATAGACCCGCCATGTTTGGGTCGAGTCCGGGTCCGAGTCCGAAAAGTTAAATGGGTCCGGCTCCAGCTCGGACCCTACCCATTTCAATCCCTAACTTGCAACATCAATTAGGGAATAAATCGTGCTTTTCGACTTTATTTTGTCTTTCCTAAATGTAGGTGAGCTATTGTATAGTTTCATAGAACGGATCTCTATATGATATAATAAATTTGACCTGAAAGAGACATCATCAAGCTATATTAAATTCCATTGTTGTGTGTTAAACCTCGTTTTATCGGTTTTTAAGGCATTGTTTAACCCAATTCCGTGATGATTGCAATGATATTTATTTAGTTTTGGGTTAGATTTTGCTTGTTTTCTCTTTATTGTCACCTAAGCTCGTAAATCTCTTAATTACAGTGTTTTTGGGCTTAAATTAGAGAGATTTGAGGCAAATTTGATGAAAAGCGATGAATAGGAAGGTTTGAGCGTTAAAGGAGGCAGGAAAGAGGGCTAGAACTCATCAAGTGAAATTGCACGGCCAATTGTGCAAAGCTGCACATCCGTGCGGATCATCGGCGAAGGGCTCGAAGTCAAGGAGGGCCGCACGACCACTCGTGCACACCTTACACGGCCGTGAGAGAAGTTAGGAAAGTTGAACTCGTGCACGGCCTATTATGCGAAGTTGCACGGCCCGTGCGTAAGAGGCAGAAAGTTCAGGAATTTTGCACGGCCTACCATGCAAAAGTTGCACGGCCGTGCGAAAATCCTCGCACGGCCGTGCGACGATGTTTCGGCGACTTTATAAGCGATTTTTGTTTAGTTTTTTTGAGCAGCTTCTTTTCTCCATCAGTTTTGGGGTTTCTAGGGTAGTTTCCAGTAGCAAAATCCATTTATATTGAAGTTTAAGATTTTAAATTTATTCAAGCATTCGGATTTCTATTCGGTAATTCTTAATTCTCTCTCTTTATGTTTGCTCTTTGTGATATCTCTCGTAGTCTTCATGTTTATATTTGTTTAGTATCATGTTCAGGGGCTAATTTCTTTGAGTAGGTTGGGATTGATCCCTATTATGCCTTGGTAATTATGAATTGAGTACTAATTGAATTGTTCTATGCTTGTTAGGTTAGAATTCACTTCGCTCATCACTTTTTGTTAATTGCCTCGAAAGAGGAATCATATGCTTTTATTCGGGTTTTGTGAACATCGAATGTTGAAAACTCACCTAGAATGACGTTGCGAACGATTAGAACTTCAATATGAAAATAATTAAGGTTCCAATCGGGGTTTTGAGATGCATTCTTTGTGATTTTGATCTTTATTAATCCCATGAAAATAGGCGATTAGATTGTAAAAGATTAGTCTTTGACCTTCGAAAGTAGGCGAAGATAGGTTTAATTGGTGTCCGCCCTTCTAAACTACTAGCATAGGCAATTCTCAAGCGGTATTCGAATTTGATTTCAAGTATAGTAGTGTGATTAATCCCAATCTAAGGCTTGTTATTCATTGATTTCTCGTAATTATTTTGTTATTAGTTGAATCCACAAAGCAAATCACTCGTCGAACCGAGTTTTACCTCGATTAGAGTTTTTAGGTGGATTTAGTATTTAAAAGTGGGTTCCTCGTGGACACGACCCATACTCACCAGTTCCTAGCTACAGCTATACCGTGCGCTTGCGGTATTTTCCTAACATTGTGTCATCCCAATCAAAATCACTTAAACAGAACCAATTTTAACTATGGTTTAAAACGACCTTTAACTATGGTTATCAGGCGTCATCTATCTGGCTGCCATTGTAGGTAGACATCTTTTACTATGGTTCAAAACCGTAGTAAAAGAAGGCGTATAACGACGGTTCTATAGAAAAATCGTATTCATAGGTCAATCTATGACGACGGTTCTTGAAAAGAATCTGTTGGCATACCTATAACGATGGTTCTTCATTTGAACAATCATCATATAGGTCCGAATCTGGATCTTTTACTACGGTTCTTCCTTAAGAACTATAGTAATAGGTTTGATTTTTTTAAAAAATTTTTCTTATGTTTGCTTGCCCTCTCGTATAGTACAAATCATATACAACCTTACACAAACTGTTTCGAATATACAAACCACAATCTAATACATTCTTGACCAGAATATATACAATATAACATATTCTTCACATTTGTATATAGTACATATAAAAAGACAAGAGTGTAAAAATATATATACCTATGTAATTGTATACCTATATACATATATACCTATAACTCGTATGACTATTAAAATCACAAATTTGACCAATCAAATAATGAAGAATAAGTGTAAATATACATCTATGTTTTTATAGGGTTATATATAAACTCGCCCAACCTTGTTTTAACTTGTTGAGTATTTCATCTCGTATAGGGAGTGGGTGAGCTCTTTCCCGATAAATATTGTGACCAATGTTGTAAAAGACATATTAATTAAGTCAAGTGCAAGTGTTAATCAAGCTGAAAAAGAACATTAAAAAATTAGTTTTTCATAATCAAATACAAGTGCAAGTGCAAGTACCTCTTTGGGATTAGAATTATTTAAATCGAGTTCGGTCACAATCTCTTTCATGTACTCGAACAATGTAGAAGCTGCACTCCATGTTGCCCGATTGTTTATGGCACCACAATAATTAAAATGGATTCCCAACACATAGAGAATTAATTAATACTTTATGTAGCTAGCAAGTAATATGAAATGAAAACAATTAAAGTGGACTCTAACCAAAAGAACCTCACCTTTACTGGAGACAATTAGTGGGTTTGGTCTCGTTCGTGGGCCTCTCAAGCCTCCCTTATAATAATAACTAGAGTGAATCCCGTGTTTCGCACGGGTATGTGCTATTATTTAAGTGGTTGATATATTTTATAAATATTAAATATAAATTTCTTATAAAATTATAGACATTAGCCAACCTTAGTCGACCTTATTTAAGTAGTTGGTATGCAAGAGATTTCAAAATAATGAAAGACGCAACTATTAATTTTTTTTTGAAAATAGTTTCCTACATTTACCAACCTTCTTTGCCTTCTCGATACTATATTGTTATAAACTTCATAGGTTGATGATGGAGAAGAAAATCATCATTAGGGATTAATCATTCATTGAGTAGTAGTTTATTACTTCTTGTAAAGAAAATTTTTGATGGAAAAAAAACAATGGCATATAGTGCTTTGCTAGCCAAATACTCAAGATCTTAATTTTTGATGGGGAAAAAAAGCGTGGGGATTAATCATAATTTCTTCTAATGCCATATGGTGTAATTTTTACCCTTTTATAAAACAAATAATAAAACCTTTAACAAATATACTCAATAAACATGACATAGGTAATAACTTTGACAAAAATCATTCATCATAATAGCAAAAAATGTTAAAGATAATCAATATAATTTTCCCTACTAATTGCTAATTTAATTTTTTTTTGCTGAAAATCGAAAATAGTAATCTAACTTAGGTGAATTTTGAATACTATGATTATCATAATTATTATAATTTATTTAATTTATATAATTTTTATTACTAAAATTAATAATTATATTGTATTATAGTTTTTTTTGTAACAATGATTAATTATATACAATAAATATTATTTTTACTAAGTGTTTTTTAAAAAATTTTAATTTTATAAGTGTTGAAGTAATAGAATAATTCTTCAAAAAATACATCTAATAAAATATAATATTGATTATGACTATAATCAAAATTTATGGGTAATAAAGTGTAATTGATGATCATAGTCATTCGAAAGTATTAAATATACTTTATTTCACTTATAACTAAAATTTATAGGTAATAAAGTGGATGTTACAAAAGGCTTTGCTAATATAAAAAGAAAAAAATGATAAAACAAAAAGAACCAATGGTGATGTGCCAAATGTCTAACCCACAACAAAACACTAAGTTTTAAGTATATATATATATATGATGTGCTAGACCACTATTTTTCAATTGGATAAATAAAATTTAAATTAGACATACAATTGAAACAAATACTAATTAACAAAAAAGTATAAAATGATTAAAGTATGAACTCACTTGTCGAGTACATTCTTGATATTGTTTCTCACGGGAAGACCTAGAGGATCAAGCTTGTACGCGACATAGCCCTTAGAAATATGGCAAGAAGCATCCAATGGTGGCTACACGACCACAAATAACACATTTATATAAGTATGTATAACACCATAAAAACTTCAATTAATAAGTTTATTTGTACACTTACTTTTTAATGAACGACTCCAGGTAACATATTTTATCTTGCGCATTATGTTTCATGACTTCAAAGATATAATCGACTTATTCATTATGTTTTTCGCCCAACTCTTGAATGAAATTAGGGTTGAGAAACCGAACGAAGTCGTTTCCAATTTCGTGCAGCCACCTTACATATTAATTGTATGTAGTTAGAAATTGAAATTAATAGTTAAAAAATATGAATATAGTAACTCACATAATGTCAATCATAATAGCGGATGCACCGATCTCCCGTATCTCCAAAAGTTGTAGTATGTCGTTGGGGAAGACAAAGAAGGTCATGTCCCAATTGTCCCCTTCACGTTGCTCAAACAAGTGACTTGGTGCGCTCATTTGCAATGATGTCTCTATAGACAAAGTCTTCAAATAACTTTGCAGAATAGCACACCAATCCGTGCGAGACTCCTCAACGGATACGAGAGGAGACTTCTTCTGACGACGAAAGAGCGCCGGTGAATACTTGCTCGTGCTAACCGAGGGAGATGGAGTGCCCTTCATCCCACTCTCGGATTTGTTCCCGATATCCTAGTGAATAATCAATACAAAAATTAGAAATATATATACGTGATATTAACAACAGGTAAATCTAATATTTTGAAAAATGAATTACCGTAGAGAGGATGACCAAAGTCTTGGGCCAATGAAGAAAAGTGTTGACTCGCGTCGTCAATAGTGTGGAGGTCCGGTGTCCGGATGGGCAACTCATACTCACCTTTCCCATGCATGACCTCTTTCACATTCACCTTTATCTCATTACCTAGAAGGGGTGCCCCCGTGAACGACTGGTATCCGACCTCCACGGAAAAACAATACCCAATGCCACAACATGCTCTAGGGAGGTGATGAGAAGCTAACTTGCACTTCGCTGGCTACATAAGAATAAGCATAACAATTACAATCATGCGATAACCTTTGACATAGAAGTTAAACAATCTAAAAATCCTGAAAATAAATGAACAAAGTTTCTCCTTAAAAGTAAACATTTTCCCGGGATAACGACCCTCATCCGAAACGACAAAACATACTATATAAGTAATTACTCAATAGCCACACGCCGGAGTTCTACAACAACCACACAATATATACCATTCATTGATTTAGTCAAAATATAAACATGCATGTAAATAACGGCATTCATCCGAAATAAGGACATTCATCCGAAACAACAAAAGCATGCTATAAGTAATTATTCAACAAGATTATACACCAATTAGTCAAAATATAAACATGCATGTAAATATAATTATGTTGCAAAATCTGAATTACCTCCGCCGTAACTTCGAATTGGTCGAAGGGTGAGCTCGCGTTCGCGCTTGCGGTGTGTGGGTGAGAATGGACGTAAATCATACAAGTTGCTAGGTACCCGGTATACCCATGTTGGTAAAGTACGCCCTCATCCGGGTCTCCATGTCCGCCTACATCTGCGCCCTCATCTCTTCCATCTATGCAGCCATTTGGGACTGTTGGGACTACCTTTGGGACTCGCATTTCATACTGTATTGGGGCCTGTATTTAGGCCTCCACATGTGCTTGGCTAGAAGAGACGAGGCGTTTCTTCCTAACCCCAAAGTGCTCAACTATCCCCACTTTCCCACCGATAGCTCGAACACGATCAGGATGTTCATCTCTTTGTAGGGCCAAGGCTAGCTTGTCCCTCCTCTCGGTGGTGTCAACAACTTCTAAAGTCGATGCCTATGACAAAGACTCCTATAAGAAGGAAAAAATTATCATTTGAAAATTCATAAATATTAAAACCAATAAGTTATCAAAGTAAATAAAGGAAATAGTAAAAAAAACTCACGAGTTCGCTGCACAATAGATTCTACTTCGGTCGTAGTGAAGGCTCCATCTTTCTTCTTTCTTCCTTCGGCCCACGACTCGTCCCTATCCATAATGAGTTGCGAAGTATCTATGATGGAACCTTCACTCGAATGTGCTTTGAAGTTGTTCAAGCTTTTTCTTGTGTAACCTCTCCTCCAACTTTGCGTATCCCCCACAAGACATCACATGAGGATACGCATGGCTCTTAATCCTCTTCCAGTTGGCTTCACCTCGTGCCTGCACAAGTAATTAAGACAACGAAAATATCAAGTACATAAGACTTAAATCGAAAAAAAGATAACAAATGATGATAAATTACCATGTATTCCGGAGATGAGACATATGCTTCAAATAATCTTTACTCCTCCTCGGTGATAAAGTCGAAGACCTCCCGTGGTCTACCTTTTGCCTTTATCTCGCTTGTTTTGTAAACTCATATCTTGGCAATGCGATATTTGAAGTTTCTAAATTTTTCTCGCACCGACATAAAGGTCTTGTGTTTCACCAAGGGCGTCTCAGGTTCATTAACGTTCAAGATGAACATTTTCTCGAAATACAAGAATGACATGCATTAGTACATATATATTAACCATTTACAATATGTTGCTATACTAAGTTGAGATGTAGTGCATTTATCGAATATCATTCCAAAGGTTGTCCTTAATGGAATCGAGGACTCGCCACCCAATTTAAGTAGTTGATCTCACGTATGTGCGGGTTGCCACACCAACATAGCTCATAAGGAGAGCTTTATGATGACCTACAACATTTTCGTGCCTATCAAATTCGACTCGTGTAAGTAGAGTTGGATCGTCTCTACTCGGGCCAACTTCTCCTTATTCATCATTATTCGTCCCCTCAATTTTTTTGTACTTTTGGAAGAATCCACTTTATACTGCAAGCGATTATACAACTCTTGATAAATAAACATGTACAACAATTTTCGAAGGAAACACATAAATTAGGTGGGCAGCAGCCCAACACGGCCGACCGTGTTGTCCGGCACGACTCCCGCCAGCTGCCCAACTCCCGATTCCTCGATTTTGGCCATTTTCTTCGCTTTCTTTGTGTATTATGTTTTTCTCCTCTCATTATTACTTATAATTGTATGTCTCCTCCCCGCCTTGCCCCGAACACCCCAAGAAAAAACGGACAAAACTTGAAGCCCACAACGCCTCTAGATTCAACAATAGCAATTTAGTGTATGCACACCTCGCCTTTTACAATAGCATTCAACAATGTATGTGTTTCAACTCAGGGTATAAGTTTAGACAAATTCATAAGACCTTGCTTAAGCCCATAATAACAATTCCGTTAAGGACCTAGATTCAAGCCCCAAAACAATAACAATAATTTGTCAAGTCTAATTATGTTGAATGAGAGTTTAATTGCACCATTGATGACCATAAAGCATGCCACATTTACATATTTCATTTACAAAATAAGAGAGGGAGATATGGGTTACATACCGGGTGGCGAGAGTGAGAGAGACGGTGCAGCGACGACCGGAAACACAAAGAGAAAAGACAAGCATAGAGAGCGAGTGGGGGCACGCCGGAAGCCACCGACTATGGCGAGGAGACAACAAAGATAGTGAGTGGGAGCAACCTGAAACCTCAGTAGCGAGAGAGTGAAGTGAGAGTGAGTGGAGAGACCGAGAAGTGAGAGTGACAAAGGCCGAGCCAGGGTTTTTCTTAGTCGACTTCGTGATGACGATTCAAAGAATGAACCGTCGTTAAAAGTTAGCTTTCAACTTTTAATGACGGTTTATTCATTGAACCGTCATCATAGATAAATATATGATAATGGTTCAATGAATGAACCGTCGTTAAAAGTTGAAAGCTAACTTTTAACGATGGTTCATTGTTTGAATCATCATTATATGTACATTAAAATAAGTTTTTTTAACAAAAATGCCACCACATCATTTTTTACAATGGTTTTCATTATCATCGTTGTTAAAGATTCGTCGTTAAAAGTTGTTCCTATAATAGTGAATCAATGAAACTAATTGATAAAAATATCAAAAATATATCCTCCATTTGAATCAACAACCTTAATAAAGCTTGCAATGAGGCACACGTCTTTTTAAAAAAATACTTATATTCCTATGTTAAATATATATGTTAGATTAATCGGGGAAAAAGAATCATGAATGAAAAAATATTTTTTTTAAAGAGAATCTAAATGATTCCCAATAGATAATTAGTTTGATATAAACGAGACAAAATTATTGTTTGGTAATATATTCACCGATTCTTTTGGAAGATTATTTTGGGACATGTAATATACAAGAATGTTATGGGATAAGTTCCAAGCAGGTCTAGTATGCCCCCTTCATGGAATGCCATTGGGGAGTAGATGATGCAAAAGTCCTTTATTTTGCATAATAGTTAATATAGGTGTTGTTGAGATTTAAACATGAGATCTCTCGATATAAAAACTTTAATATAATATACAAAAATCAATTTAACCAAAAATTTAAATTGATGGTTAAAAATCATACAGATGATATACTCCAACATGACTGTTTTGATTGAAGATTGATTATTGATTAAGAAGATACCAATGAAGCAAATTAAGCAACAGAATAAACAAAGTGAAACTAATTGAGTGAGAGATATGGCAAGGAATCTGCAAATGCAGCAGCAACACAAAGAAGGCGAAGAGATGATTGATGAGTAGAAAAAGAAATCCCTTGTCTAAGCAAACTAAACTTCTCACACAAAAAGTATAAAAAGGGTGTTCATCAAATTCATGCCCCCACCAAATTTCTTCATGGTTAAAATGCAATTTGAGCTGTCCAAAAATGCATGCTCTACCCCACCTCGGTTGCCTCCCATCTTAGGTTGTTTCTCAAACATCATGTCTCAGCTTGCCTAGTAAAAAGGTTCCTAAAAGATCCTACTCTCAACTTTTTAATTTAATCATTTTTTTTTCTGAGGGAAAAAGCAGCATGGAAGGGAGGAAAGTAGGAAACTGATTTCTTTTCTAGTTGGAAGATTTTCACATACTCAATCTGTATTTAAAAAAAAAAACAGAGTATTACAACAAATTTGCATTATATATTTGATTAGATTTGTGGCTTCAATTCATGATGTACGATTGAAAACAAACAATTTATGTTGGTAGACGAGGGTTCAGTGCGTTTCACATAATCTTATACAATATATTTTGTAATTGGTAATTACTTTTTAATATTTAAGGTGGTATTTCTTAAATCAGATTTGTTTTATAGATATTAGAAGGAAAAATGTGTTGTTGCATCTTTCTTTTAAAATATATGTCCTTTAATTGAGGGATCTGTTTGGGCTAAGAAATCGTCAAATGTCTAATTTAATTATATTAGATCCTAGGTTGAAGCATATAATGTATTCAAAAAAAGTAGTGAGGCAATATCCTTCCTTTACTTTAGCTTTAGTCAAGTATCTTAGGTCTCTGTCTCTTTAGATTCGTCTTCTTATACGAAAGACTTTCTCTTGACTGGCTTTCGGTCTAAAGTGAAGCTACTCCCTCTGGAGTCCCTCAATGAGGCGGTGGTTGCTAGGCAACCTTACTTTTACAACTGTTAGGGCCAAGGCGACCCCTATGCAGTTGCTTGTACACTTTTGTGGCATGTTGTGAAGACATTGCCTAAAGTACTCTTCTTATTGGCAACATGGTCCTGATCCTTTAATTTTATTAGTTGCCCAGAAGTCATATTATTCTTAGCAAGAGATCCAGGCAATGGGACTGGAAGGTCTATTGGGTCTCTTAAATAAGCCAATTGCTAGACTACTATTAATGGATACCCTATATGCCCTAATGTCCTATATTTCGCACCAAGCTAAGTGTGTCAAGGAGGTTGTGCATTGCTCCAATAAGGCTTTTGGGCAGATGGTGAACTTCTCTAAAAATGATTTACTCTTTCAATAAAGGTGTGAGGCCGGCCATAAGGGAGTCCAATAGCGCATTGTAACAAAGTGAGGAGAATGCATTGTCTTGGTATTAGACAAGTTTTTCTTAGAATAGTTTTCCTTTCATCTCTCTGGAGGTTTTGACAAATGTTTGTTTTTACTTTAAATTTTTTAAATTATTATTTACTTTCTTTCACCTATCGTCAAATTATCATAAATTATGAAAATTTCACCTTTGTGACAATAAGCAGCTATTAGAGTTAGTCTTAATGATTTATGACCATAATGACAATAAATTGTGGTCGGAATCTCACTAAATTTGACAAATCTGAAAATTTTGAGATAGAAGAGAGAAAGAGAGAAAGAGAGAGAGGAACACGTTGTTAGGAAAATATGGGATTGATTATAGTTTTGAGGCGTGAATAGGATCACTTTCTTTAAGACAAGATTCGCGCCCTTATGCAAATCGTGTCTCCAGGATACAACAAAACTCCTGGATTGATTCTAATTTATAATCAATCCCCTAGGCTTAGATTGGATAGAGCAGATTGCAGTTCCGTAGGGATAGAATAGCAGTTACGTAGGATAGAATTTAACTGGTAAAACAGTTAAACTCTATCCTAACTCGTCCCAATCGTATTTGGATATAAAATTAAAATAAATAGGAAATTGTATTAACTCGCTCCTGCGCTCCGAGCTCACGTGCTAAGTGCCAAGTGCGCCTAATAAGCGCCTCTAGCGCCCTACAGCCCACGCCGCGCGCGTAGTGCGGTTCAATGCTCCGCATTGAACCTTAATGCAAGCACATATTACCCCACTCTATAGCTTATGTATTTATAAGCTCACATTACTCTTCAATTAATAAAGAGCTAGAGAATATTATATTCTCTCCATGTGGGACATAAACTAAGAGCTACCTATTTATTTCCTTCAAAAGCTAGAAGCTTTAGTAATCTATCCATGTGGGACACTAGTCAAATTCACCAACTTTGATTAACTATTCAACAATCCCCCACTAGTTAATGAAAGTTGTGAAACCCAACCTGTCCTTATTATGATACTCGCATACCTGAAGGTGTCTTGTGATTAAACCATCGGTTAGTGCAAGTGACTCAAAGTCTTAAACGGTATTTGGTGGCCAGATAGCTTAAACCAAAACCTTTAATACTAAGACCGAAGGCATTACACACAGCACCATACCTTACCCTTATTTCAAAGAAGCCTTGTTACTTGTAGCACTATTATGGCCTTGTGCTCATCCCGGTTCTGTGAATATGTACAAGAGTTAAAATCCAATAAAACTCTTGTTTAGAGCGGCCACACTCTAATATTCACATAGGTGGATTCCATATCTATACGGATTCCATTAAGAGCAAACTCATCCTCCTAACTAAGTAAATGCACTATATCCTGTTCATAGTGCTCCTCTGACCATAATGTAACTTGTTGTTACCCTTTAAACCTTATAACTAGTTTCCACCAGAGTCAGGTAGGGTTCCCGTTACAACAGATCATACATCAAAGGATTTTAAACCCATTCTAGCAGTGGTGCTCTTCACCAAATCCCTTGGTAAACCTTTAGTTAAAGGATCCGCTAGATTTAGAGCTGATTTGACATAAATGATAGTGATTACACCATCTTGAACCAACCGCCTCACGTAAGTATGTCTCAAACTAATGTGTCTAGACTTTCCATTATAGATTTTACTATAAGTTCGAGACATGGTAGCCTGACTATCGCAGTATAAGGAAATGGCTGACATAGGTTGTGGCCACAACTTAATATCCATTAATAAATTCCTTAGCCACTCTGCTTCCTTACTCGCTGCTGCTAAAGCAATGAACTCGAGACTCCATAGTAGAATGTGAGATACATGTTTGCTTTTTAGAGGCCCAACTAATGGCTCCTCCTCCTAAGGTAAATATCCACCCCGATGTTGACTTATTATCCTTAGAGCTAGTTATCCAACTAGCATCTGTGAATCCCTCTAAAACAGATGGGAAATCGCTATAAAAAGTCCTAAGTCAATCTGTCCTTTTAAGTATCCAAGTACCCTAGTAATGGCTTTCCAATGTTACGTACTTGGCTTACTTGTATACCTAGATAATTTGCACACAGCAAATGCAATGTCTGGTCCGGTACGAGTGCATTGCATACATAAGACTTCCTATAGCACTAGCATATTCCAAGCTGTGCAACCACTCTTCCTGTGTTCTCCCTAAGTGAACACTTGGATCATAGGGAGTTTTGACATCCTTTATATTGAGATGTTTGAACTTATTCAACAACTTCTCAATATAGTGAGATTGGCTCAAGGCAAAACCCCCACTATGCCTTTTAACCTTTATGCCTAAGATAGTATCAACTTCATTAAGATCCTTCATCTTAAATTGAGAGGTGAGATACTTCTTAGTTTCATTTATTCCATGTAAATTGGTTCCAAAAATGAGCATGTCATCAACATAGAGACATATTATAACTCCATAAGAATCTGTAAACTTCGAATAAATACATTTATCCGAGTTATTATGGAGAAAACCATCTGAAAGAAGCGCAGCATCAAACTTTTCATGCCACTTGTTTGGGCGCTTGTTTCAATCCATACAAGGATTTAAGCAATTTACACACCTTCCTGTCATTTCCTAGTAATATGAAGCCCTCAGGCTGCTCCATATAAATCTCCTCTTCTAACTCTCCATTTAGAAAGGCTGTTTTTACATCCATCCGATGTACATGTAGCTTAAAAATTGAAGCCGGTGCAAACAGAATCCTAATAGATGTAATTCTAGCTACAGGAGCGTAGGTATCAAAGTAATCGATACCTTCCTTTTGAGTAAAACCTTTAGCTACAAGTCTAGCCTTAAAGGTTTGTAGAGAACCATCAGTATTGTATTTCCTTCTAAATACCCATTTACACCCTATAGGCTTTGAACCCGGAGGCAAATCCACTAAGATCCAAATATTATTAGATAATATTGAATCCATTTCATCATTTATTGCCTCCTTCCAGAATGCAGAATCTCTGGAAGCCATAGCCTCACTAAATGTTTTAGGGTCATCAACAACATTTAGTACAATGGGTATTTGATCCAATATTTCTGTTCTACTAGCCTCTACTAGAAAAACAACCGATATGGAGGAAACAAATTCCGGTCCAAAATCTTTAGTTTTCCTAGCCTTTTGACTTCTTCTTGGTTCTATACTTGAATCAAGTTCATCTCCCTTATTTTCGGAACCAGAAGCAGCGCTTCTTGATGGTATATCAGTAGGGTGTCCAATTGTAGGTGTTGGTTGAGATGCATTAGATTTAATAAAAGCATTTTCAAAAATTCCGCATCTCTAGTCTCTACAATCACATTGGACTCGTAAGTCCAACAGCCTGTATGCCTTGGAATTTTCAGCATAGCCTACAAAGATACTCTTGATTGCTCTTGGGCCTAACTTAGTCCTCTTTTGATCAGGTACTCTATAGTAGGCAATACACCCCCACACTTTGAAGTATTTAATGTTAGGCTTTCTTCCTTTCCATACTTCATATGGTGAAACCTTTGTTTTCTTAGATGGAATTCTATTATGGACATGACACGCAGTTAAGAGAGCCTCTCCCCACAAATTTGTTGGCAAATCAGCATTTAATAACATAGAATTAACCATGTTGCATAAAGTCTGATTTTTCCTTTCAGCAAGGCCATTTTGTTGAGGTGTTCTAGGGGCTGTTCTTTGATGAATGATACCATGGTTCTCACAGAATTCATCAAATTCTGTTGGGAAATACTCCCTCCCCTATCACTCCTTAGAATTTTAATTTTCTTTTCCTTTTGATTCTCAACTTCAGCCTTATAACGTTTGAACATATCAAATGCTTCATCCTTAGTTCATAGTAAATATACATAAGTATATCTTGAACTGTCATCAATGAATGTGATAAAGTATCTTTTACCACCCCTAGTCAGCATTCCATTCATTTCACAAATGTCAGAATGAACTAAGTCTAGAACTTGGGTATTTCTCTCAACCTTAGGAAAAGGTTTCTTAGTTATTTTAGCCTCGAATGCAGATTTCACACTTAGAAAAATTTGCATCTGATTTACAAGAGAAATATCCATCCCTAATCATAAACTTCAAAGAATTGAAATTTAAATGACCTAACCTAGCATGCCAAACAGAATATGTATCAACCATATAAGCAGAACTAGGTACTTCATTTATTTCATCCAAACTTAGTTTAAACATGCCCTCAAAGTCATAGCCTTTGCCAACAAACACATTGTTCTTAGAAATAATAATCTGACTAGATCCAACTAAAACCATAAAACCCTTCTTAGATAAAATGTTTCCAGAAACTAAATTCTTTCTCATGTTTGGAACATGAAAGACATTGACCAATGTGAGTTTCCTCCCCGATGTGAAGTTCAACTCTACCGTCCCTAGTCCAAGGACTTTGGCCGGAGTGCTGTCCCCCATGAGAACCTCACGGTCCGCCACATCTTCATAAGTCTTAAATTGTGACTGTCATAACAAACATGAATAGAGGCACCTGTGTCATACCACCAACCGGAAGGCTTGCCTACGTTAGCCATATGTATCTCAGTAATCATATTTAAATTAAGATTAGATACCATGGCCACCAAGTCCTTCAAGTCCTCCTCTACCATGTTAGCCTTGGAAGAATCTGCAGTCTTTGCTGCTGCAAGATCAGCCTTCATTTTCTTGCAATCCTTGATGTAATGTCCCTTGCCCTTACAATAGTAACAATAACTATTCTCGCTTCTTTATACTCTTGGTACCCTTGCCCTTGAAATTGGCCTTGTCCTTCTTTGCCTTTAGGAACTTGTTGTTCCTCTTAGACTTCTCTTCTGTCACGACATTCACCTTGGAGGTGGTTGATAAATACACGGCATCTCTTTTGCGATTTTCCTCCTCAATCCTGAGATGCCTAAGTATTTTTCAACCGTGAAATCTTCCGACATATGCGAAGTTTCTTCCTGTAGTCGTTCCAAGCGGGTGGCAACTTTGCAATGATTGCACCCACTTGAAGTGACTCTAAACCGTGACTTGAAGATCCTGAAGTCTATTAACAAGGACCCGCAACTCATGCACTTGGTCCGAATAGGAACATCATCTGACATCTTAAAATCAAAGTACTTCATCATAATAAATTTGTCGAGTACCTTGCCTTTCGTGTTGTATTTCTCTTCAAGGGCTTTCCGGATCTTCTTTGGTGATGTCCATGTGACATACAACTCGTATGCAGATGATTGGAGAGGGTTTGCGGAATGTGTCCTCTACACGATATCTCGTCCTCCTCACGCTTCTTCTTTGCCTCCTTCGGTGTTTGAGCATCCGCAGGATTCATTTTCTTCCATTCTTCCTCTGTTGGATTCGACAAATCCTTCGGTTTATCATCCAGAACATATGCAATCCTCAATGTCGTCAGCATGAACATGATCTTGTCCTTCCATCTCATGAAGTTTGTGCCATTGAATTTGTCCAATCGAACGAGATCCCGATTCATGATTCTGACGGTAGTTTCGAATCAGCCATGGATAATCTTGTCTTAAAATTGTTAGGAAAATATGGGATTGATTATAGTTTTAAGGCGTGAATAGGATCACTTTCTTTAAGACAAGATTCGCGCCCTTATGCAAATCGTGTCTCCAGGATACAACAAAACTCCTGGATTGATTCTAATTTATAATCAATCCCCTAGGCTTAGATTGGATAGAGCAGTTGCAGCTTCGTAGGGATAGAATAGCAGTTACGTAGGATAGAATTTAACTGGTAAAACAGTTAAACTCTATCCTAACTGTCCCAACTGTATTTGGATATAAAATTAAAATAAATAGGAAATTGTATTAATCGCTCCTGCGCTCCGAGCTCACGTGCTAAGTGCCAAGTGCGCCTAATAAGCGCCTCTAGCGCCCTACAGCCCACGCCGCGCGCAGTGTGCGGTTCAATGCTCCGCATTGAACCTTAATGCAAGCACATATTACCCCACTCTATAGCTTATGTATTTATAAGCTCACATTACTCTTCAATTAATAAAGAGCCAGAGAATATTATATTCTCTCCATGTGGGACATAAACTAAGAGCTACCTATTTATTTCCTTCAAAAGCTAGAAGCTTTAGTAATCTATCCATGTGGGACACTAGTCAAATTCACCAACTTTGATTAACTATTCAACACACGTATCACTAGTTATGAGCAGAGAAGCACCAAACAATGAATAAAGTACAATTATTGGAGGACACCAAGTCCCTTGGATAAGATTTTCATAAAGGAAAAATTCGTGGGTTGGCCAAGGGATCGGTAGGGGGAAAGGTGAAAGAAGAGGGACACTTTTATATTTCAGTTCTTATAATAATAGAGTAAAAATAATGTTAAAGGATGTAAAAAAATTCTGAAATGGTAGAAAAAGCATTTGTCAAAACTTTAAGGAGGGTAGATAAATTTTTTTTTCCTTATGACAAATACCTTGGTTTGGCAAATGATGTGGGGAGATCAAGAAAGAAACTGTTCTTATTTCTAGTGAACCGCATTAAGAAATGTCTTTTAGGGTGGAAAGAAATATCGGTTTAGGGTGGAAAGAAATATCGGTGCCTTGGGTAGGATGGAAGGGCGGATAATTTCTATAACTGTAGCTATCACAACCTTTGTAACGAGTGTTTGTGTTGTCAAAGAATGTGTTGATCCAAGTGATGATTAATATATTTTAGTGGGGTTATAGTAAGAAAAGTTTCAAAGTTGATTAATTAGGTGAGTGATGGCGATGTGTTTGAGTAAAGATGATGGTGGCATCAGATTTAAGAACAAGGAGAGTGATTTAATGATACTATGTTTTGTTATATTGGATGGTAACAGGGTCAGGATATCCTGTCCCAAAATTGAAAACATAATTTAATGATACTATCTCGTTTGATCGGTTCCTTAATTTTAGAAATCTGAATCGGGATTTATTTGACCGATTCTTGAATTTCGAAACTTGAACTTGAACCGCAGGGTCCTGTTCCGGTTCAGATTTTAGGGTACCTTATCCATACCATTATTATTATATAAAAAATAGATAGGGATGATGCCTAGTATTATTTAGGATTTTTTAATCAATTATGGGTTCGAGCCTCATATTAAAAGTTGAAAAGTGAAAATCACCTGAATCTAATATTAAAAATTGAAAACTGAACAGGATAAAAATTTAGAATATTATTAATAGTTCTAGGTACCTACGGTTCCAGGAACCTGAACTCTGTCTTAACGATTCCAGATTTTGGTTACAAAATTTGATTATTGGAATCATAATCGGAACCTGTTTGATGGACTCCTAAATTTTAGAAACCTTATCCAAAATCCAATAATATTTTAAGGTACTTGGCAGACATGCTCACCCCTAAATGGTAATAGTCTAGTGCTATGTTAGGTCCACATTCTAGGTTTACCAGGTGTAGCATATTAGGCGTTGTGGAGGTTGTTAAATGTATGGCAACATATAACATATAGCTGGTTAGAATTAAGTCAAGTTTAAATATTTGGAAGAGTAAATTATTTTTTAAACTTTTTCTATTCAAGGTAATTATGTCTTAACCATATTTTTTTTGAAATTAATAAAGAAAATTAAAGAAAATTAAAGGGAATATGAGCACATCATGTGTAATTTTAACTGAGATTTATGGGAGAAGTTAATATGCATCATAATTTTTATGGTTAAGTAGCACATGATAATGATTGTGGTTGAAATCTAAACTGAATGTATTGGAGAAAAACAAAGGTCAAAGCTCTTAACTAAGGGATCGATACATATAATGCTCATGGTTTAACTGGAAAGTTTAATTGAGACTTTCCAAGAATCATAACCGTTGAATTTGTATCCATAACTTCTATGTCATCAAAAGGGAAGTACTCAAGTCATCACTCTTCTCTACTCTTCTCTCTAGTGTCATCTTGAGCGGGTTCTTGTTTTTCTTAGAAGTTCGTTGAAGTGTTCTTGCAAGTGCTTAAAGAAGGGTACAATGCATGTCAATTCATTCATCAAAATTATCATCTTTTTATAAATAAAAGTATGTGGATGTGTGAGTACAATGGTTTTCAAGTGATTTCGTGACAAAGAATGCCCCAAGCTGCTTATTGTTTATCATTCATATGTCAAGTGATCTCCTTGGCATCCACACTAATCAACTCATCGGTTATTATCCCTTTCAAGGGAGTCACCGTTCAGATATCGAGCCATCAAGAGTATAACTTTTTGTCTTTATCTTATTTTCAAATGAAATAAAGTCACTTATTGTTTACATGATTAAGTATATTGTCTTAGGAGTATTTGTTCTTACTCTTAAATATTTTATTGTTTTTCATGTAAAGTGCAAATGCATGTCGATAATTGGATGATCAAGACAAATTTAAAAAGTGTTCAACTATCTTAGTTACATAAAAATTTCAATATGAAAAGTGTAACTTCCCGATATGTTTTAGTACTCATATGAATAAAAGATGAAGTTTAATTTTTATTTTCTTGAAATTAGTCAACTTACGTGGCCTTATGGACATGTGGCATCACACTTAATGTGGGGAGGCAAGTATCAAACAAGAGTAGATTACAAATTGAGATTGTTGGGTCTAAGTTGAGTTGTTATGCTCTTGGAGAGTTTGCGGTTGTTTTCTAGGAGTGTTGTTGTTTCCGGAGAAAACCGAGTTGAAGATGTGGATTGATGATTCGGAGAGAGGAAGGATTTACCGCTCCGGTTCCGATGACGTGGCACGAACGTTCGATTCCACGTTACGACCGCTTGAACCTGCAAAAGGCGAAGCCCGGGTGGTGGATCCCGGGAACGCCCTCCGACGCTCAAGTTAGTAGTGAAGTAAGTTGAATGGATCGAGGAGATCTTCCTCGATGTGCATGGGGGATTCCTTGGGAGTCGAGAAGTTTTCCAAAGATGGAAGTTCTCGGGATGAATGTGGATGAACGTTGATGAATGTTGATGAATGTTGAGAGCTTAGGAAGCTTAGAGGTAGGATTATGAGAGAGATGAGACTTTTGGAATGTGAACATAACATGTCCCTTGGGATTGGGAAATAGTGTGTATTTATAGGAGATTTTAATGGGGTAAAACAATACTTTACCATGGTTTAGGGGAAACCCGAGCCCTAATGGGCTTTGGGCTTTTGCCTGGCCCGTTAAGGGTTAGCTTGGGCCGATACCTCCCTTATCCGACCGATTAGACTAGGTTGGCTGGTGACGTGGCGGGTGAGTTGGAACCGTCCGGGAAATACCCGAATCATTTAGCCCCTCATGTTCTGCCCGCATGCCTCCCGAGGTAGGTAGGTGGAATGTGGAGGCCATTCCGCTATGCCTTTATGACCCCAAGTTCTTATAAATAGGGGTAAATCTTGAGGAGGATAGTAAGTTTCCACATCTTTACTCTTCTCCTTTCTCTTACCTCGGAGAAAATGATCGTTGGAGCGCTTCCGGTCGGATACGAGAAGTTGTGCCCTCGCTTCAACCGAGATGAGGTCGAACAAACAGCGATGGAGCATCGCCGGCCATCCTTTGTCGCGGAAACGTTCTACCAGCCTTCTCATCGATGATGCTTGGAAGCCGAGGTTGATAAATGATGGCGAGGAGTGTGATAAATTGTTTCAAGCCACGATCCGCCCCGAGTGGGATATTCTCGAGCTTAGGTGGAGCGCAACCTGCATCCCTTCGTCGAACTTCGAGCGATGAACCCGAGCTTTTCAACAAACGATACGGCGGGCGGAGGTGCCACTTCGAGTGTTGGCTCATCTTCTAATCTTTCTATAGAGAGTGGCAAGTCGGTGGATAGTCCTTCTTCCCACTTCTTTGATGACCGAAGGGACTTGCCCAAGGCAAAGGGGAGTAGGCTCCTCGCGGAGAAGAAGAGGAGCCTTCCAGATGGAGAGGAAGAGGAACCTTCCCGCGGAGAAGAAAAGGAACCTTTCGAAGGAGAAGTGAGGTGGTAGTCGTGGCTCTCATTCCGTCTAAATAGTGTAACCGTAGCGTAGTAGTATAACCGTAGCTTCATAGCGTAGTATCTTGAGTTTTAGGCGCTTTGCTTCTCTTGTAATGGCGCGTTGCGCGTTCTTGTCTCAATGAATGAATGAATGAATAAACCTCGCTTTTTAGTTTTTCTTCGCTTTTCTATCCCATTGTTGACGCTTTGTTTGTGGTGAATGATTTTTACTTAGCCCCTTGGGGCTAAAAAGGAGTCTTGCGATGAGGATGAGTTCTCTCGTGGTCCTTCCGGGGCTCTTACTGGGAGGATGAGTTATCTCGTGATCCTTCTAGTGGTCCTCAAGGCGTCCCAGCCCCTATGTGCCTCTGGATTCAAAGAAAGTGAGTTCGCCCACGGTAGCGTTGTCATGGGTCTTTTATGCGACTTTAAGCTCCTGGAGGCTTGAAAGTGCATGAATGTAAGTATCTCGCGAGGGCATATTCCACTGAGAGCGCGACCCCTAACCCGAGTTAGGAGTGTAAGTGCCCATGCGGATATAGGTCTTTACGCGACTTTCCAGCTCCCGTGGGCTTAGAAGTGCATGATTCTCGAGCGCGACCTCCTAACCTTAAGTTAGGAGTGCAAGTGCCCATGCGGACATGGGTCTTTACGCGACCTTCCAGCTCCCGTAGGCTTAGAAGTGCATGATTCTCGAGCGCGACCTCCTAACCTTAAGTTAGGAGTGCGGGTGCCCATGCGGATATGGGTCTTTACGCGACCTTCCAGCCTCCCATAGGCTTAGAAGTTCATGATTCTCGCTAGGAAACATCCCACGGAGACGCGACCTCCTATCCTTAAGTTAGGAGTGTGATTGCCCATGCGGACATGGGTCTTTACGCGACCTTCCAGCTCCCGTAGGCTTAGAAGTGCATGATTCTCGCTAGGGAACATCCCACTGAGAGCGCAACCTCCTATCCTTAAGTTAGGAGTGCGAGTGCCCATGCGGACATGGGTCTTTAAGCGATCTTCCAGCTCTTATAGGCTTAGAAGTGCATGATTCTCGCTAGGGAACATCCCGCAGAGAGCGCGACCTCCTATCGTTAAGTTAGGAGTGCGAGTGCCCATGCGGACATGGGTCTTTACGCGACCTTCCAGCTCTCGTAAGCTTAGAAGTACATGATTGTGTGTCCTCTAAGGGGTGTTCCTTTTATGGAGTTAGGAGTGAGATTTTTAGCTCCCGGAAGCTAAGTTATCGCTAAGCGTAACTCCGAAGGATGTCCCCCGTGGAGGTGAAAATGAGACTTATTAGCTCCCGGAGGCTAAGTCGTTGCTCGTCGTCGAGAGACGTTCGGACTCTGCAATCATATGCTTCGTTGCGGAGAGTTTTTTGAAGTTACGCAATTTTTAATTTTGAGGGGTTTACGACTCCAGCCCAAATGATTTCGCTAACTCGAAATAACACCCCCGGCACCACATGCTCGCCGCGAAGCCCCTTAGAACCGACCCCTCCTACCGACCCTTGGCACCGACCCTCGGACGACCCCTCAAACACCAGCCCACCCCCGGCCCCGCACGCTTGCTCACGGAAGGACCCTACCCCTTGGAGCCGACCCCATGGCCGACCCCTCCCACCGATCTTAGCACCGACTCCCCTCGCTGCCGACTCTCGCGGGGACCTCTCCCCGGCACCCGACCCCCACTCCCCGGCGATCACGTCGACCCCTCACACCCCCGTGCAGCCGACTCCCGCCTCCGACCCCAAGCATCGAAACCCCCTCCCCTTCGCCGTAGGCCCTCGTGGAAACACCCCGGAACCGACCCCGGGTTGATCGCTCAGCCGACCGCTCGCTCGAGCGCCGAGGCCGACCGCTGAGGCCAAGCGCGCAGATCGAGCGTTGAGTCCTCTGCACTGATTTTTTTTTAGTTGGCATAATTTATTTTTTGGGGAAACATTCCCAACCAATTTTATGCACAAAAATTTTCGAAGGGGACGGAAAAATACCGACCTCGATTTTAGAGCGAAGAAATTGTAGGCTCCTCCATATGGAAAATATCAACCCAATTCGTAGCGGAAATACGATGGCCCCGGCTCCGTTAGTCGAAATATATTGGGCGTTTTATGGTCGAGAAAATCGGACCCCTTTTCGATGAGCGTGTGTTGACTCTACGTTGAGCTTAATTGTATCAACTATTTAGTATGGGCCTTCGTAGGGTGCCTTTGATTGTGCCCAAATCGCAGCTTTACATTGGAGGTCCTCGTTAGCTTCTCCTTTACCTCCGAGCTTGATGTCATCAAACGATGTTTAGCGTTGGGCTATGACCGTGCGCCTTGACGGCCAAAAATCTTCTTTGTCTTCAATTTGCGAACCATCGCTCCCTTCATTTTTGAGAAAAATGTGGGCACCCGATTAACCTTTGCTGGAATCCGGAGATAAGCCGTCGTAGATTGAACCTTGTAGAGTTGGAGCGGTTTCTTGTTGAACAAAAGTGTTCTTCGAGGGCGTTGACCTTGTGCCTTTTTCCGGTGACTTAAGGCTTGAGTGATGTCTCTTAGAGATCCTCTATGATCTTATGGGATCTTTGCTTATCGAGTCGCGTACGCTCAATGTTTTTTCGTCCAAGAGGCCTTCTCTGACGAACGTACGCATCCGGAGACCATAGTCGATCTCTTCATGCTTGGTATTTACTTGTGTTATGCTTGGATCTTACTCGAAGATCTCTTCATGCTTGGTATTTAGCCATCTCTTTGCTAAAGTGGACACCTTTTGTTCAGCGAGGGAAAATTTGTATCTTCCGCTTCGAGTCCGTTAAGGAAGGCAGTGTAGGTGACTCCGTCTTACAGAGTTAGAGATAAGGATGACCTCTCCATGAAACCTTCGAACATGGTCTTTAAGGGTCTCGCTCGAAGGTCTCACTTTGGAATCAAGCTCTCTGGTCATATCCATCCCCGAGAAGGAAGCATCGGAGGAGGGGGATCCCCGAGGATGATGACGTTTGACGAGGATGCCAAAGATGGCTCCGAGGATTGACCACCCTTTCCTTGACTCTTCGTGGGATATGAGTTATTTTTGATGTCCTGCGTGCCATATGACTTGACACTTTGCTACTTTAGATTCGTTTTACTTGAACTTTTATCGTCGACCGATCCTTGCTTGATACTTGTTGGATGCTTACTCAATGCTTACTTGCCTCGTTGCTTCTTTTTATTATTGCCGATTTTTGCTTTCTTGCCGCTTGGGGTACATGATCACCCTTCATCATAGTTGGATCTTCTTTGAGTTTTATAACTTGGTCTGTCCTAGGGATTGTATTAGCCCTCGGTGTTGCCCCCAAAATAGGCGCAATGAAAAACATACAACGAAAGAAACTAGCAACGTAGCTGCCTTAGGGGGTCATATTAGCCCCTACTTTTTCTTCTAACTTTGACAAAGTTAAGAAAATACAACGAAAGGAACCGGGGACTTGGGTGTTCTAGGGATTGTACTAGCCCCTATTCATGCCCCCAAGACCGTCTTAAAGTAAAGTGTGAGATGTAAAGATGCAGAAAGCTTGCTCGTTGTATTAATAAAAGATTGAAGTCCGTACGGAAGGGAGGAATGTGTGGCCTCGATGAGCGCTTTTGGAAAAGTCGCGTCAATTGTGGGTGATTCCTTTACAAAATCTTTAGGACTTAGGCTGGGTGGGTCTTTAAAGAAAGGCCCCCACGCCGGACGATGAGCTCGAACTATTTACATAAGCACCATTATCTCATGGGTTCAATGTCTTCGGGAGGCGCAAGCCGAACCTTGACATGATCTTCTATGGTGGTGAAGCACACCATCATAGTCTCGGAGACTTTGGTAGGGACTCCGCCTTTAGCTTTTTACCCTTGGGATCATCACGAGTCTTCCCCTCCTCTCTCGCTTCTCCATCAAAGGTCGAAGGCTTACTACCTAGCATTCAGGTACGGTCTTTTGGTCTCCATAGGTCTCACCTACGGATCCATCATCAAGCTCATACTTCATGAGGAGTAGGTATGGAGCAACGACCGCTTTGATCCGTTGAGGGTGGGACGTCCAATGATGACATTGTAGGCGGAGGGGATGTCGATCACTAGGAATTTCACTTTGATGTTTCGGCCCCGACCTTCTCTCCAACCCCGACCGGTAAGTGGATCATGCCTATAGGGTGTATCGTCCGCCCTCCAAATCCGACGACGGGATTGACGAGGGAAATGAAATTATGAGGGGTATACTTCAGCCGACTTAGGCATTCCATGGTGATGACATCTACCGAGCTCCTCGTATCGATAAGGACCTCGCGGACTATGGCGTCCGAAATCTTCATTGTGATGACCAAAGGATCCTCATGTGGGGCGGCCATGCTTTTCAAATCTTGTTCTCCGAAGGTCACTATGGGCACCCTCGGAGGTGGAGTTTGGTCGGTGATCGGGACTTGTTGAGCGTTCTTGAGGTGAGCATTCCGAGAGGAGAGGGTCGTGCCCCCGCAAATCCCTCGGCTATGGTGGCTATAATCTAGTGCTCATATCCTTGCCTTGAAGAACCTCCTTGTGCTCCACGAATATCTTTTTGAGGAAGCGATCAATATGCCCGTAATCCGCCAACTCCACAAGCGCCTTTTTAACGCGCGACACTCAGTAGTGTTGTGTCCGATTTGTTCATGAAATTCACAATATTTGTTGGAATCTCGCGCTTTCGCAGGAGTGGACATAGGAGGTGATTTCTTGAGCATGGGATGCCCTTTGATCTCCATCAGAATACTCGGGGTCGGTGTTGAAGCGGTGGTCCACTTCATTTCAAGGATTAAATTTTCCATCTCCTCTTTTCTTCCCGACCTCATCTCCTTCCTTTGCACGGATCTCTCGTGGCTTGAATAAAGTTAGCCGCCTTTCGGAGTGCTTCGCTAAGGTGGACACCTTTTGTTCAGCGAGGAAAATTTGAATCTTCCGCTTCTAATTCCGTTAAGGAAGGCAGTGTAGGCAACTCCATCTTGCAGGTCGGTGATAAGGACGGCTTCTCCATGAAACCTTCGGACATGGTCCTTAAGGGTCTCGTTTCTCCCTTGCTTAATCTTGGAGAGATGGATGCTAGTCTTCTTTGCTTGCAACTTGTGACAAATTGCGCAACGAACTTCTCGCATAGCTCTTCAAAAGAAGAGATGCTCCTTGAGAAAGATTGTTGAACCATTTCGTGCGACTCCCTTCAATGTAGCAGGGAAGAATCAACAATAGGTTGCGTCGTCCCCGTCCCGCACGTACATATGAGACTTATAGTACGCCAGGTGATCTTCGGGATCGGTTGTGCTATTATATGGGTCGATGTTTGGGACTTTTATCTTCTTCATTCGGGAGTATTCATAATCTTCTTCGAAAATGGAGTGTTCAAAGTATGCTAGGTCGGCCTTGAATCGAATCCGAGAGATGGGAACGGCACGGGTTTGGTGGCGTGGAACTTCCATCGGGAAGGGCTCTTCCTCCTCTCGGATTGAGGAGGAGTGCACCTGGTCCTCTCCGACTTCTCGGACCCTTCGGATTTGATTGCTCATGACGCCTTTCTCTTGATCGCTCTCGCTCCCGAGCGTCGGACCGCTCTTAGTCGCGCCTTGGAGCATTGTAGGCTCACCGAGAATTGCGGCTATGTGTAGCCGATCGTGCGAGATCGGCGGACCTTATGCTCCCCGGGGCCCTCGCTCCGTGTTTCGGGCAAAGGCGTCGCCATGATCCTCGAACCAGGCGGAACGCCTACCGTGGGTGGCATAGGGGTCTAGGCCGTGTGCGAAGTGGCAACCTTCTTATTGGCTTTGTGAAGAGCTTTCTTTGCCTCAATAATCCCTCGAGCATCGCTCTCTTCGTGATGCCTTGTCGGGAGGGCACTTGGCCGCTCAGGAGCAAGCGTAGTTTGTGCCTCGGTTGGTTGTTCCGGGGTTGCGTTGGGGGGGCATCCCGCTCGAGAAGTAGCCAATAGGCTTACCTCCCCATAGGGTTGTGCCATACCCGAGAGTTAGGGCATAGTGGAGGGGCATGATTTGCATGTGCTCGTTCGATGGTGGCTCGCACTGTTCTTGTACTTGCTGTCCGACAATCGTTTTAAGGGTCTCTATTAAACTCGAAGAGCCCCTATGGTGATGTACCCCTCCGACCTGGTGTGGCGGTTGCTCGGTAGACCGCCGAGATGATTCTCGCATCATCGGCTTGAGGAACGTCGCGGGATTAGCCCCCGTAGGCATTGAATGATGAGGGTGAGGGACTAGTGGGTTAATCGTGTCGTGCGTCATCTTGGATCGAGATCGAGTGCCACTGGCGACCATATGCTACCTTCCTCCCCATAGACGGCGCCAAACTGCTTTCCGGAGAAAACCGAGTTGATGATGTGGATTGATGATTCGGATAGAGGAAGGATTTACCGCTCCGGTTCCGAGGACGTGGCACGATCGATCCGATTCCGTGTTGCAACCGCATGAACTCCGCAAAAGGCGAAGCCCGGGTGGTGGATCCTGGGAACGCCCTCCAACGCTCAAGTTAGTAGTGAACTAAGTGGAATGGATCGAGGAGATCTTCCTCGATGTGCGTGGGGGATTCCTTGGGAGTTGAGAAGTTTTCTAAATATGGAAGTTCTCGGGATGAATGTGGATGAACGTTGATGAACGTTGATGAATGTTGATGAATGTTGAGAGCTTAGGAAGCTTGGAGGTAGGATTATGAGAGAGATGAGACTTTTGGAATGTGAACATAACATGTCCCTTGGGATTGGAGAAGGGTGTGTACTTATAGGAGATTTTAAAGGGGTAAAACAAGTACTTTACCATGGTTTAGGGGAAACCTTAGCCCTAATGGGCTTTGGGCTTTTACCTGGCCCGTTAAGGGTTGGCTTGGGCCGATACCTCCCTTATCCGACTGATTAGGCTAGGTTGATCGGTGACGTGGTTGGTGAGTCGGAACTATCCAGTAAATACTCGAATCGAGTTGTAAATACGTAAATAGATTTATTTCGAAAGTTTGAATAGAATCTTATCATCCTCGGGGTAAAGGATAGATGATTAAATTATTTTTGTGTACTTTTCATGATAAGCAAGCAACTAATGATTTGGTGCCTTTTGTTTCCATCTAGTCGGCCGGCATCCTCCTCGTGGTGAGGATGAATTTTGATGGAGGAACGTGGGGAGTTGGGATGGGAGTGAGGGTTTCTGGGTCGGGAACCACAATGAAAATGTTGTGTTGGCGGTTTGCTTGAGATGAAGGTGGAGAAGGAGCGAGGGCATGCTTGTTTGAGTTACCATGTGCTCTTGACTCAAGAATTGGGTTGTAAAGCATAGAGGGTAATAAAGTTTCTTATGCTCGTTAGCACCAAATAGCTTTTAATGATGTCTTGGATGACTTGCTTTACTAGGCAACAATAATATACTATGTGATTTTATGAACTTTAATTTAATTGTATATATAATCCTTTTCCTTACTTTTGATCCCCTCCCTAAAAAAATAAATATAAAAGTAGAGAAGAAACGTAAGATATGGCCTATTTGGTGAGAAAAAATGAAATGGAACTTAAATCCCGATATTTAAATTTCTTTTCTTGCTATTTGGTGAGAGTTTTAAAGGGAATGGACTTGACATCTTGAGGGCATCAAGTCCCCAAAACCTCAAGGACTTGAACCCCCTCATCAACAAAGGGTATCAAGTTGATTAAAAAGGAGAGAAATGACCCAATATTCCATTTTATCAAAGAGAGAAATGGCCCATGAACTCTCTAATGAGAGAAACTCGAATATCTAGTGAGAGAAAGTTTATATTTTCTTATTCGATGGATTTCTACGTAGCTCATCCACCAAAACCCCCGACATCTATCTTGCCCCTTCGATTGACCTTATTGCCTTGAAATACCCAACAGATAGAATTACTTTCTCCTTCCTTTAGCCGATCACGAGATAATGTTTTAGAAAGTCCAAGCTCGACCTTTCCCTTTGATTCATCAGCTTAACGATTCACGTCCCTTTCTTGGTATTCTTTGCCTCGGTCCTTCATAGATTTGGTGATTTTGAGTCTTTTGAAGACAAATCTAACCAAGCCTACAACCCTAGTCTCGGCTATAGCCGTTAAACTGGAAACTCCAAAATCACCTTTACCATCTTATTCACCGACCCTTCATTCTCGGCTTCCTTTTTGTGTTCATCTATTCAACTCACCACGGTTTTGACAACCTCTTTCCAAGCATCTTCAGATTGAATCATACATGCTCGAATCCCAAGTACCAATGGAGACAACTTCAATCATGCTCTAGTTATCGATCCAGATTACCTTTGCCCACAATAAGATGATTGACCTCCGTTTTTAGGTATATTGTTACTCGAACCACAAAGAAAGAATACCCGGGCTTATTCATCTCCAAGTATGTCGATCTAACCTTTTACCTACCTATGGATGCGTTACGGGTTATTGTGTGTTCTTCTTTTTCTTTTCTTTGTCTACGAATCTGATTTTGTGTCAATGTGTGGTCTATTCTCTTGGGTTTGCTACCGATTGTTGTTGGTGGATAGTTGATTGTGTTAGATCTGTTAGATCTGTGGTTTCCCTTACTTATCTTTATGGTCTTCTCTATTTATATGCTTGCGCCTAGCCTTCTAAGCATCACCTCTTCCACCTTTCGATATTTTGCTCTTTTCGAATCCTTCTTATGTCTCTTAACCTCAACTCCTCCAATTGCCCTCAAAATGCTGACCTTCACCACGACAACCACCGTTTCGATGCTATCGACGTACCCAAGCGGGTACACATACATTTGTTGTATGCTTGTTAAGGTGTGTGTCCTAGCTCGCCTAATTCGGCCTCTAAGATTTCTTATTCGGAGTCGGTCGTCTTCGGTGTGGGAACTAAAAGTCAGAATCAAGATGTACCTTTTCTCCCAAGAGCTTATTTTCAATATCCTCGCCTCCTGCCGAGCGGCTAGAAGAACCGAGCGCCCTCTACCTCTTAGGTAAAATCTAGGGGAAGTTCCTTCCTCTCCCTCGTTATCATTTCCGAACTCGGTTTGATTGGCATTGTGCCAAGGGTCAAATTGACTATACGGACTTAGGTAATGGTTGGACCTTATTTAGATTTGCTACTATTGAGGACAAGTAACTTGTTTTTCTAGGTAGACCTTGGTTTGTTAATGGTTTGAACCTTGCTTTGACCTCCCGGGTGCCTTTTTTTTTTTTTTTTATCCCTTTGCTTCTACTATTGAGAGAATATATTAGTAGGCTCGGGTTCCTCGACTTCCTTGGAAGTTTTAGAACAAGGATTCACCGACCTATCTCCTTAAGCATGGGGGGAGTTATCAAACTTGATCGAATACTCGCTCACACAAAAAGGTCGCTTTGCTAGAGTTTGCCTTAACATCGATATTACTCGCCCCCTTAGAGATAGTCTTAGAATCTTTAATGGTTCTTTCTCTATGATTATTCCTTTTGAATTATGAGGGCCTCCACGAGGTCCGTGCCTTATGTGGTAGTGAGGCTCATGCTCTTGAGGCTTGTCCTAAATTCCTGGCCTAAGCTAAAATTGAAGTTGTTGTCGAGAAATTTTGGTAGTCAATCTTTGTCTACTTCGTTGACAAAGGTCCTAATTTTCCCCTCCTAGTCCCTCTTTGGCCAATAGATGGATCATTTTCTCCCTCCGCAAGAAAACTAAAATAGCCAGTAACCACCGTCTACCCAGTGTCCGGTTCTAAATCTCTTATAATTCCTCATGTGGTTCATTCCTCCTCCGACGTTAATGTGCCTGCCGTTCAACCCATTATTACTCCTCCTATTTAGGTTCAGTTTGAACCTATCCTTGCTCAGCCAAATATTGCTTCTACTTCACGAGGTTCAGCCTCATTCTAGCCCTGTCTCCCATCACTTATCTTCTCCATATGAGTCTTAACTTGATGAGGTTAAAACTTCTCATTGCATCAATGCGAATGAGCGACTCTTGTATCATGTTATGTCCTCCGCTCCTCTTCTCAATTCGGTGATTGTGAGTGCCCACTTTAAAGAGGTTGAAGGGAAAATCTTGGAAGGATCCCTTCAACATGATGACTCCTTGACAGTGATGGAGGATAGTGATGAGGATTTTTAAGACAATTTGGATGATGATTTGGATTGTGTATTTCTAGAACTAGAACAAATTAAGGACACTTTCATGTCCACTTAATCATCTAAGAAAAGGAAGATCGTTGTGAGAAGTTCTCCTCCCACCTCACCCTATGATTGTGTCCATGATGAGCAGATCTTGCACCAATGGCAGACCCAAACTAGGCATGCCTAGTATTGAGATGTTGATTAGTTGTTGCTTTCCCGCATCCCCGTAGTCCATTTTGTTATAGCAAATGCATGCTTTTCAATGCTTTGTTGCATTTTGCTTGGTAGCGGTCGAGGTTGGTTATTTGGTGTAGGTGACAAGAAGTTGGTATTGTACAAGGTTGTACCTCTATCGTTTCAGAATAACAACCCTTGCTTATCTTATTCGCTGTTGGTTTTTACACCTATTCATTTCTTGCACTTCCTGTTGGTTCCCCCTCCCTCTTTTTATTTTCACTCTTCTTCATAGTACTAACTCAGGTTACTTAGTTAAACTCGTGGCTGGATCTGTGTTTTTTTTGGATTCATATTTCTAATCTTTCTGTTTTACAGGGTGTTAAAATTCTGTTTTTAGATTTTTGGATTGTATCTACTCTAGTCTTTTTATGCCATCTTCACCATGAAAATTACCACTATAGGATTTACTCGGAGAGGAGATTACAAGATGGTCCTTTTATTCCAATATTTGTATAACAACAGACGGAATCTCTTTAGATTTATTTGCTTTTTCACTAATAGTTGCATTTTCTTATTAGCACTACCAAAGGCAAATTTTCTTTTACCAGATGTAGGGATGTATTTTTTACAATTGTATACATTGGTCAAGGTCTTTGATTTATGCTACTGTTTTTGATCTTGTTTGTAGCTATTATAGTTCATGAATTTTATCCAACCTTTTATTTAGGACGACTCGCTAGTTGATTGAAGATTTCTGGAATTTCTTCTTCACCTTGGTTTGCTTCCTGAGTCATGTCATTCACTTTGATGGTATTAGTAGTAAAAGAGTCGTTCATAGATTTTTGTTGAGCATTATGCTATTAAAAACTTGCTCATCTAGCCCAACAGATAAAAAAGTCTATTGGTATGTTCCTTCGCTGGTGAGTGAGATTACATCTCCGTATGTAATCTCCAAGGTTGTTTTCCCGACTATACCCACTAGGAATGACTGTCACTTTTTGAATGTTATATTTTTTTACAACAACGAGTAAGTCACAAATTTAATTGTAACCTTCAAGGCTGCATATTGGACCCAATCTTATGGGAATGGACATTTGAGAGAATTCTATTGGATAACCTTTTAGTTTATAGAATCAATAATGGATATTTCACTTTCGCTTTCACAAAATTAAGAAAATTATTAGTTGGAATATTCAAGGGGCCAAAAGGAAAAAAATATCGCTGAGATCAAATATGTTAATAACACTTATAGACCTGGCATTCTATTCTTAATAGAAATGATTTTAAATGATGCAAACGCGGACATGATAATTAAAAAGCTCGGTTTGGATAAACCTTTCAAAGTAGCTCCAGCTTACCACTCGGGGTGGTGTTTGGGCTCTTTGGGACACCTAGAATATCTCAGCTCATGTGCTCCTATCATTTATACGTTCACAAAAACATTGTAATTTTGAAACCATTGTGTCCGGCATTTATGGGCCTGCATAAGAATTGCACAAAGATATCTTTTGAAATAAGCTCAATTTGCTCAAGCATGTGTTCCATCTTCCATGGTGTATTATAGGTGATTTTAATGAACTACTTCAATCGGACAAAAATATTAGAGGAACCCCTATTAGTTAGGATAAGACTAATAGACTGAGTCGGTTCTTAAGTAATATTCAAGGTGAATGTCTTACCCTTATTGGAAGACAATTAACTTGGAAGAAACAAATCAAAGGACACTTTATTTTTGAAAGACTGGATCAAGTAGTCGTTAGAAAGGATTGTAGCAATACCTATCCTGATGCTAAAGTTTGCCACATGCCATTTTCTTTTTCTGATTGTTTTTTGCTACTTGACACTAATCCTTGCTTGTCTTGCTCAAAGAGGAAAAGCTTTAGATTCCAACAAAACTAGGGACTATACCCAAAATTTTTGGCTATGGTTAAAGCGAAATGGCAACATCGAAGTATTGGTACTAAAATATGCCAATTAGTTACTAAGCTTAAAAGACTAAAAGTTGAATTACAAAAGTGGAGTAGAAAGACTTTCTCTAATTTTAATTAGTATCAAAGTTCAAAATAACTCGATAAACCGATGTATGTTGAAGGACGTCTTTTGAATGACCCTATGAGCCATAGATTTAATCAATGGCATGAAAGACTTGTAAGGCAAAGAGAAAAGTTATTAATGTTTAATCAACGATGCTAGGGAAAATATAATGGAAAAAATGGCTCACGTAAAGAGATAAAAAACTCCATTCTTCAACAATGCTCGTTAATTATAGAAAAGAAGAAAAGTACCCTATTAAGAACTAGAGATCCTTCTGGTGTATGGATTGAGGATATCTTGCAAATCAAAAATACATTTCTTCATGATTTTGAAGATAAATTCACAGCCTCTAAAGAGGTGACTACTGATGCAAAAATGATTCCAAAAAGAACAAGTGATTCTCAAAGTGCCGAACTTATACTCCCCATCACTAATGATGAAATTTTCTAAGCTATCTCTCAAATGGACCCTTCCAAAGTGTCGGGACTAGATGGTTTTGGTTCCTGTTTCTTTAAGAAATATTGGGACATTTTAAACCCTTCAATTTGTGATGCGGTTCAGGAATTTTTCAACAAAGGAAAAATCTTGAAAGAAATTAACCATACATTTATAGCCCTTATACCTAAGATTGATGATCCACAAACCACAAGTCATTATAGACTTATTAGTTTATGCAACACTTTATATGAGATTATTTCCAAGGTAATGGTTAATAGGTTAAGACCTTGATTAGAATATATTATAAGCCCATTTTAAAGTGCTTTCGTCCCACGAGATAAATTCATGATAACATTCTGCTTACCCATGAGGTTTTGAACAAGTTTAAAAATACTAAAGGAAAAATGCCTTAGATAGCATTGAAACTTGACATGGAAAAGGCTTATGACAGAGTTGAATTGGCTTTCATTCTAACAATGTCTCTCACAGCTTGGTTTCCCCATTTGTGGGTCCAGTAGGGCATTTTTACAGTTTCGTATTCTTTAATCATTAATGACCAACCTTGTGGCTTCGTAAACCAAGTAAGGGATTAAGACTGGGCAACCCTCTGTCACTCTATCTCTTCCTTATTTGTATGGAAATTCTTACTTATGACCTAAATTCTCTATTATTATAGGCATTAATATTTGTCCTTGAGACATGCAAATCCCTTGTCTTCTCTTTGCGGATGATAGCCTACTTTTCCGTAAAGCTAAAGCAAATTCTCTACATCTTCTCAAAAAAATTTTAGATAAATTTTGTGCATTGTCAAGGAAAAAGGTGAATTATCATAAATCTGCTATAATTTTTTCACCTAAAACAACAATAAATAATTAAACTATGACTATTGAAAATTTTCAAATACCGGTAATAGATTCTTTGGGCAAATACTTGGGTTGCCCGACAGTTCAGAGCAGTAAAAATTGTCGTTTTTCTCCCCTTTAATCGAAGCAACCAATAGTAAACTATCTAGTTAGAAAGCCAACTTGCTTTCTAAAGCGGGAAGAATGGTATTTATCTAGTCCAATCTAGAATCATTGTCAGCTCATACAATGCAATGTTTCCAAATGTCTAAATTTATGTGTCATCAATTAGATAAAATTAATAGAGATTTCTCTCGGAAGTCATCCACGTCCCGGAAAGGGATGTCGTTAATAGCTCGAGACAAAATTTACAAGCCAGTCCTTGGGAGGTCTTGGATTGCATAGAACTGAAGTAGTCAATTTAGCCTTTCAATGTAAATTAATTTGGAAAACAATCAATGAACCACATAAACTTTGGGCCAATCAAATGAGAATCAAATATTTTAATCAAATGGGATCTTTAAGACCCACCCAAACAATCACATTCTATGATTTTGGATAAATTTGACCAAATATTACTCTACTTTTTATAAGTGTATTCGATAGTATATTAGGGATGGAAAAAGTGTGAAGTTCTAGACAGATATTTGGTATGCTTGAAGTTAGTCTCGCTAAGCTAAAGAAAGATGACCCAAATATCTCCCCAAATCCTAATACTCGTGTTTTTTATTTTATGAGTGAAAGTAATAATTGGGACTATCATATGTTAGAATCGGTCATCCCTTTAAATATTGTGCGCTTGATCACTAGTATTTCAATGCCAATCCATCCGACACCTGGTACCTCCTGTTGGGGGATCACTAATAGTACGCAATTTACTACCAAATCAGCCACTTGGTTATGCCATGATCTTAAGGAAAACCAAGAATGGGAAGAGAATTGGATTTGGAAATTGAGCATACCACCAAAAATAAGAATTTTCCTGTGGCAATTTTTTCATGATAGCTTACCCATAAGAGACAAGTTATTAAAGAGAGGGATTCATATTAATCCCAACTGCCCCATGTGCCATGGCTTCACTAAATCACCTTATCACCTCTTTTTTCATTGCCATCATGTAAGGGATATGTGGGAGAAAGGCAAAAACTCACACATGGTTCTCTTTTAGGTCCAACCAAATACAAAAACGGGCATTGGAACAGACTTCCTTTGTTACTTTAAAGCTAAGCTACAAATGACAACGTTTCACATTTCTTCTATGGAGCATTTGGAAAGAGCACAATGGGTTGGTATTAAAAAATGAATCTTTTGCACAAGTTAGAGTTATTATCCGTGCAAAGAGAACATTTGCGAGAATGGCAAGCTAGACTAAGTAACAATGTTCATAGCTATAGTCCGAGTAATTCTTTTTCTTCCCTGAAAAAGCCATTATGAAATGGGATCGACCTCATCCGGATTTTGTCAAACTTAACTTTAATGGATCCAATACTCCTTCATCGGTGGCTGCAGGGTTTGTTCTACGTGACCACTTTGGAAGATTCATTATAGCAGGGGCATATAACTTGGAAAAGACATCAATCCTAGTCGCGAAACCATAGCGTTAAGAAATGGTATCCAGGAAGCTGCCAAATTGGGACTCCAAAACATCCAAGTAGAAGGTGATAACAACATTGTTATTCAAGCACCTAAAAGGCAGTATTCGATGTCCGTGGAATATTAAATACATTATCCAAGAAGTTATCAAACTCAAGCACTAAGGTCAACAAGATATCCTACAATTATATTTTTAGAGAAGCAAACCAAGCGATTGATTGGGTGGCAAGTCGGGGCCATTCACTTCTCTCCCCTATGTTTTAGGACACTTGTACTAATCATGATTTTTCATCCATTTTAATTGATGATAACTTAGTTAGATCTCTTCCGAGAAGAGCTACCTAAGTTTACTTAATGTTTATTTTACCTTTTCCAAAAAAAAAAATTCCCATCGTTATTCTTCATTGTTCAAAAGAAATTTCACCTACCACTACACCAACCGATTAGTAAAGAGGAAAGAAAATTCCGATTGATCTCCTCCTGTCTTTTCTACCTTGTCATCTAGCTCATTGTCTTTTCCTCGATGGAGCTCGACGCACAATAATGTTGATCGAAGTCCATAAACGACCGTGTTACTCCACTAAGCTCTCCACTTATTCAGGAAGGAATTCTTGGATAAGGAGGAGTGTTGAGAAGGGTTGTCCCACTCAACCCCTCAATGCATGCATATAGGAGTTAAGGACTTCTATTAATTGGTATTGAGAAAAATAGAAAATATACAACATATCAAAAAGGCATAGCATTTGTTGCTTCTCTCTCCTATAATCTCAAACTCTCTCACAAAAACTACCATCGGAAACTTAATGGTTTTGAAGTGTTACTTTTTACGCGGTGACTTTAGTAGCCACCGAGTTATTTGTTCGACGAGGTTTGTAAACAGATCGGGATTCACGAAACGGAAGAGCACAAGAAGGGATTTGGACTTGGGGCGAAGGACTAGACTCTCGTGGAACACTAGTCGGCAAACTAATCGCTTCCGCAATTCAAGGTACACCCTTATCGGTTTATACACAAAAAGAAGAAGCGGATGACGGAGAATCGTTATCATCATCGAAGTTCTTCGGCAAGCACGTTTTGCACATATTCCTCACTGAACCGACAATTCGACATCGGAGAAGTGAAAAATTGGCAATGTTCTAGCATTTAGAGCGAGACAATCATGCTTGATTTCTAGGTTCGGTTACTGCCATTGTTGCCCACAACTTGATTTCTCGAGTTTGAGTTTTTTTTTTTTCCTGTTTTCCCCATTTCCTTTTTTCATTTTTGGATTTTCCCTATGCTCTCACCGAACACTTGAGTTTAAAGTTCAAGTTCTAACCCCAATTCCTTAATATTCAAGTCTTGATTTCATTTCATTCCAATTTTTCTCACCAAACAGGCCCCTAAGATACTTAAAATTATTTATTTTAACATTATAAATTAACAAGTTATAAGGGGTATAAACAACTATAAATAGTGTGCAGCTAATTAAAAAAACAAAAATCCTGAAAGATTGAGTATTAATAGCTAGATTAAGAACTTATTGATTCATATATCTATCTAGTAATTTGTAGATACTAGACTATAAAACAATTATATAAAACTATCACATTGTACCTTAAAGTTAAATATAGGTGACAACTCACGTAACAGATCCCTCAAATGACACATTCGAAACTAAGGGGAAGCATAGTTTCTGTTATATATATATATATATATATATATATATATATATATATATATATATATATATATATATATTTCTTCATAGTGATGTTTCTAGGAATTCCCAGTGCATTATGTGGGGCAGAAATTTTGTTGGTATCTACTATTATAATTAAATCGCTAAACTCCATAATGCCTATGAAAGTCAATCAGAAGAATCATGACAAAGTAATTATTTTCAAATAAAAGCTTATATAACTCTATCCTTGCATAGCCACGATGTGTCTCCGTCTTTCACATGTTAACAATTTTGAAAAATTTGCAAATAATGTTTTTATATCAAACAAAAAATATTGTAAATACATGATCAGTATAAAAGGGATACGAACTTTATCCATAAAAACTAAAAACATGATCCTTTCCTTATCAAACTTTATTTATGCTTGCCTATACAAAATTTTATCTATGTTTGCATATAATACATATAAATACTATCAAAGATTAATAATTAAATGACACCAAAGCTATTTATTCTCTTTGAAATATGGGGCTTGTAATTTTTGTTGGGAATTTTAAGAACAGACTAACAATGCCGTAAGACGTGGGTTCATATAGGTTAAGGCATACTTCTCATACCTTATCCCTTGTGCTACAAATTTAATCGTGTCTATCCCATTATGGGTTACAAGTTTAATCATGTCTATTTCATTATGGGGATTTAGCGGAGTGAAATCCTTACTTTAAAAAACAAAAAAGTTCAAAATAGTGGCCTAACTAAAATTATATCTTTAGATTATTCTCGTATAAATCACATATATAGATATCCTAATAGTACATTTATTAAGTTATACTTTAAAATAATATAGAAAAAGATAAAAGTATATATATGTAAAAAAAAAAAAAAAACATTATAACCTGTATATAAGCTAAGTCATTTTTTTATAAAACAAAGGCATAGTAAATTTGTATATCCATTAAACTTAAAGACGATAGAGACATAATAACATTCAAAATCTAATTTTATTTTATAAAAAATATATAATTTTACAGTATTTATAGGTCCCTTTAAACTTTAAAAATGAAATCAAAATTAATAAAAAAATTAATAATAATGCTTGTCATTTTTTTAGAAAAGGTGACGTAAGATTTTTATTTAAGTTTTTTTTATGTAAAAGATTTTTGTTTAAGTTAACTAATTGACAATAGAAAAAAAAAAGAATAGTTATATTTATATGATGTGAATAATTTTTTTAATGATCATATTTGATATGAATATGAGTTGTGATGTGTGACTGAAAAAGCTCACCTCACCGGCCTCGTCTCTCACACTCTTCCTTTCTCCTTATTACCTTCCTTTACACGCCTTCCCTCTCTCTCTCGCTCTCTCTCTTCCGCCCTCCATCATATAAACCCACCCAACCCCATTCTCTCTCTCTCTCCTGGAAAAAAACACCCCTCAATTTACTCCACCCACCATGTCCACAGATCTACAATTCCCCACCCCTCCGATCCCCGATCGCCCCTTCCCGCCGCCCTCTACGCCGGCCACCGACGCCGGAATCCTCCAATCGGACGACACTCCGGCGAATTCCAACGCCGGCGTTGATTCCGAGGAGAGAGAATGCCCCACCACGCCGACTGCCGCCGAGCACAAGATCCCCATCCCGACCAGCCCCCGCCGGCGCCGCAGAAGCGGCGGCGATCAGAATTCCCCGCCTGCAAGCGCCGCCTTGATTTCTTCGACGCCGCACATACGAAAGAGGTGGAGGATTTCTTCACCTCCAGATTCGCCGAAATTCAATCCAGAAGACTTCTAAAGAGGAGGTGCCCTTGCACTTGAATTTCGTTATTATCATTATCATCATTGACTTTACCCATATATATTTTCTTACAGTTACACGGACATAATTGACCTTATTTGTGATATTAATTGTGAATTTTTTCCTTTTTTAGATCTTAAGAAGCTGAATTTCTAGTTCCCTTTTTTTTGGGTTTGATGATTCATGTATTTAGGTATATGGTATAGTTTTTTATTATTTTTTCTCTCTTTAACACGGTTCGAGGATGGGAGGGAATTCAGGCGATTCTGAATTAATTGTGTATGTAGTGATGATCATATCTGATGATCAGCTCTTTTTATGTCAAAATTTGTGATCTATTCCAACTCCAAAATTGTCGATTATATTTCAATTTTTATGTTATTTACATGTGTTTCTGATTTCGTTGGCGTCAATTTTCAATTTTAAAGATAGATCCTATCTACGATATGTCATCTTACAGTGATTTTGAAAACCCACCTACCCTGGCCTCCTCCAAGAGAGAGAGAGAGAAATCAATAGTGGGCTTTTGACTCTGCCTTATGACAGCAAAATTCAGTGTTACATTA